>OU015491.1:214226939-214386939 GCA_907164885.2 Dolomedes plantarius
TTCAATTCATTAACACTAGAAAGACAGGAATTTTTTTCTTACTAAAATGACTTAACGCCGCCATTTTGACGGTTAAAAACAAAATCTAAATTAAAATGTTGTTTTTTCAAAGGTTAAATACTTTAAATTTTGAACTTTTTCATACCAATTTATAATAAATTAGTATATATTTAGATATATTTTTATACAGGTATTCCGAGCTGACAACCTGGTATGGTTTATCCGTAAAAATATATGCATGGTTTGTGCAGTTCTTATTTTTCAACACCAATATATCCGAAGAGCCAATATTTCTGTTATTTGCAAACGGGGGTAGAGGCGAAAAGTAACTAACATTTTTCCGATATTATTTTAAAGATTTCTGCCTGTTTTCTCTATTGCCGTCAAATTGACGGCTTTCAGTCTTAGTAGATATGCAGCACATTTCCTCCCCCTCTTTAGCATCGAATATAATTTTGTAAATGTGTGTGCATATTTCGCTTAAAATTAGTAAAAGTCATACAATTTCAGAAGCCTAAGGATATAAATAGAGAGTAAGCGCTCAATAGTATGTCCGAAACCTTCAAAATGACGGCAGCCGTCTTTCTAGTGTTAAATAGTTTTCTTTTTCCTTCATTTTTAGGAAAATTGCTTTCTCCAGTCTATCAATAAAATATTTCCGATTTTCAATTCATCCGAGGATGTAATAATTGAATTATAAAAAATTACACTTAATCAAAGATTCCTATATCGATGGAATTAATTATTATTATGAAACAAAAGAGGAAAAAAATCTGTAAAATAATTTTCTCGACATTCCTGCAGACAAATTCCGGCTTTCAGTCTCTTGAAGCCCCTAACGTGGTTCAGACGTTCTTTTGCACCGCCCTGGTTTTCTCAGTGGCGGTTTCACCTTTGACATGGAGCTCTAGACAAGCGTTTCTCAACCTTTTTTAGCCCTCGGACCGATAAAATTTGTGAAAAAATTTTGAGGACCGGTGGGGTTTTTTTTTTTACAAAAAACTCTACTAGGTATTAAAAAACTACTACATAAGTTAATTGTAACATTTTTATTATCATTTTCTTCCAATAATATTCAAATGTGAAGATAAGTAATTTTTGTATGTAATTATTATTATTATTTTATATAAGTAAATAAACCTTTGAGAACAATCACTGGAAATTAAAAAGAATAATCACAAATAATCAAAAATCAGTTCTCTGATTACTATGAAATTAAAAATCTATAATTTTTGTTTATTTGGCATATAAAGTTAATGAGAAGATTGCTTCTTCAATCATCTTTTCAATTATGGGTTCTAAATTAGTCAAGCTAAGTCGGAGAGGGGAAACAACCGAAATCCGAATTCTAAATTTGTTCTTTATCACCGTCATATTATTATTGCAACCCTTGCTCTGCTGTGAGCAGAGAAACTCCTTCCAGTGAAAAAAGAAAAAAAAAACGAGACGTAACAACTGACAAACGCGAGCACACTCCAGTGTTGCCAACCTTGAAAGACAAAATTATGGATTCTAGATCCTAACATTATGGTATTAACGTAAAAAATATCGTTCAAAATTTTATTTTTGCAATTTTTTTTAATAATAATTCTTTAACGAGGACAGGTAAAAATGTCCGAGGACCGGTCAAATTTTTCCGCGGACCAGTGGTTGAGAATCATTGCTCTAGACTACTTCACGAAAGCTATGGGCTCAGATATAAAGCGAACAAAATATTCAAATGCGTTTTTCTCGATAAAAGGAAGCTTCGAAGGCGTTTTCTCAACAAGGTAATTTTGGTGGTGATCGCATACGTGACGCATGTCTCACTCTCAGTCAGGAGTCACGTATGTAGAGCACCCCGCGGCTGTAGAGCAAGTTTCCACCAGATTGGTTAATAATGAAATGTGATTCAAACATGTGCAGGGCATGCTTTTGGACAAGCTTCACCGTCGCGGAGGCTCGAAATATCCGAAGGTGTCATAAAAAAATGCGCATTCCGATACGAGCGTTTGTACCCGAGGCGTAACGTCACTGAAAGTGTCGATTGCCACCATGTCGAAATATCCGCTGTGAAATACAGTCGTTGCCTAGCGTGTCTACAACCGCAAGAACTCCAGAAAAAGACTGAGCCAGTTAAATGTCATGTGTGCTTTGAACTGGTGTTTTAGGCACTCATCCATCATTTGGAGATATCCGGGTGTCAAGAAGACAGTCATATTTGCATACCAAAAGAGGAATCTACAGTTTTAACCTCTTCCTCATTTATCGAGGCACCGACTGAATGACGTTTCACGAGATTAACGAGAAGTCACGATTGCTTCCGGAATTTCGTTGTGTTCATGCTATAAATTTTGTTAAACTAAATTTTTGTTCTTATTAATTTTTATGTGTCAGTAACACAAAACTTTTGCCATGCGCATCTGGTCTTTCAGACATGAACCAAGGACTTTAAACAATGGTTTTAACGTAGGATTACGTTCCTCCATAACGATCCTTCGGAAAGGAAAATTTCAGACGCTAAAACCGTCCGTCCGGAAATAATAAATTCTTGCCTTACTTTATAATTACACAAAGTAGCGGTTGATATTTGATACATATAAGTTTGCAGCACACAGGGATTATACACTACGAACAGAAATAATTCATTTTTTTTGTGGGTATCTCATAGTTTAATAATGACCTAAAAGGTATGAAATTTTTGAAATAGCTCTAAAAGATTGCGTAGTTTGACACATTAGAGTTATCAGTCATATACATACATGTTTTGATGAGGTAAATACATTTACATGTAACCCTCCTACAGCACGCCATCTTACAACACGGTTTCGCTCTAACATGATAGAATAAATTGCGGGAACCCTCGTATAACACTGCAACCTGTAACACGGTTTCGCTCTAACACGATAAAAAAATTGCGAAAACCTTTGTACAACACTGTACTTCTACAGCACTAGATAACAGCATTTTTGTTTAACACTTTTAAAAACTAAATCACCTTAAAATACTGACGGGAAGGAATAATGAACTATAGTGCCTTTACATGAAAATGTATAAACAAATTATAATTTATTCATTTAGAACTCTATAAAATTACAAAAAGGCCTAAGCTTAGCTGAAAATCTTGAATCATTTTTCTTTAATGCAGACCCTTCCGCTGAAAGAGGCCGAAAATTCAAAAGGGAGCTGCAAAATTATCTATCTCCATATCGTGATATCTACAATGTCCTTGTAAGAACCAGCTAACAAACCAAAATTACAGATTCTTTAAAGAGGATAGAAGGTGCAAGAAATCTAAATAAAGAAAAAGGCTCTGAAAGTGAAGGTGATATCGTTCAACCGATAAAACGTTCTGGTTTGATTGTACTGAGCAGCAATGAGGAAGAAATTTGTTATATTAAGGTCGCATTAAATGAAAATAATATTTTTTGTTTCTTTTCGTTTTGTGTTATACATATGTACATTTATATTTTAAATAAAAATTAAGTTGCTTATATGGAATTTTTAAAAAAAGTTGTTTTTAATAAGGTTTCGGAACGTAACCCCACTTTTTGTACTGGTTCTGGGTCTCATATAACACGTTTTCACAGAACACGGCATTTTCTAGGAACCTATCTACCGTGTTATAAGAGGGGTACATGTACCTCCTTAATGTTCGTGTTAAAATTTTCATACAGAAAATTATTAGGGTAATTTTTTATTTAACTTTAATAACGCTTGGACGAGGATAACTTTCTGAAGATGACATTTTCGTAAACAAAATTACATTAAATTATCAAATAGAAGAATGTTTCTCTAACTTAGACAATCAGTTTAAATGACCGGCAATTCGCATACAATACAGCGTTATGACTGAGTGAACCTTGGCCTTGAAAATACATTTCCTTCAGCATTTGCAACAGTTTCTTCCTCCAACCCTTTATTTCTCTCTTCTGACAATGGGTACTTTAAAAATAAATTTTCCGCTTTTGCAGGAAAATAACAAGCGGCAGATTATATCACCTGAAACACCGGCGCCTCATTAAGTAGCTGTAACCTTATGTCTGATCTCTGAGCGCAAACATCGAAAGAAATTTTCTGAAGAAGCATCTTTCCGTACTTCTGAGAAAAAACAGAATTTCCTCAAGCCATTTTTTTTCGTTAAGCAGAAAACGGTAAGGACCTTTTTCAAGTTAGTTTTAGCTATGAAAATATATCATGTGATGCTTTTTTTCGTACTAAATAACTAAATGGGACCCTTATAACTCAGTGTAGGTTTGAGCCTTAAAATTTGAAGTTTTTAGCCTATATATATAAAACAGTTCCATAACTGACTGACTGATTGACTGACAGACAATGCACAGACCAAACCGCTGGACATAAAGGGTTGAAATTTTGCATGGCGATCCTTCTTATAGTGTAGGGGGTTCACTAAGAAATATTAAAAAAAATTTTTAGATTTTTTAAAATTAAATTTTTAAGCTGTTTTTTGTAATATTCTTTAAAGTTTGCATTTAAAATAATAATCCAAGGGTTATAAAATTTATATAACGAGAAAAATCATAAAAATTCCTTCAAAATGAAATCTTTTTCGAATCTTTACCTCCTTTTTCTGATTTTTGGTGAATTTTTAAAGATTAATTTTTAGAATTTAATTTATTAAATGCCTGATCACGTGGTTTTTTCCTTTTAATTTTGCGTCACGTGCATAACAACGAAATACTGTACTATATTAACTGTACTATATTCTTTTAGTATGTTCTATTAGATTTAATTTGAATATTTTCTTCTACATTATTTTGTCTATAAAAATATCCGATACGATTTTTTTATAAATATATTTTTTCGTTTTTTTTACATCAATTGCATACATTGATCGTTTTATTTATTATAAATATATTTATACTTATTTTTGGCATTAATTGCATACATTGACCGTTGTATTTAATTTGAATGTACTCCGTAGCGAAGTACGGGTTTTCAGCTAGTTTTACAATAAAATGATTTGTCATCATATAGGTCCCTTTAGTAAGCGATTTGAAAAATGAATTCGTTGGGGAAAACAAACATATCTGATATTTTATTATAACTGAGGCTAATAAACTGTAAGACCCATAATCTGAGTGTTTAAGTAAATTAAATAATTTGTTTATGCTTTTATTGTTTGCGAATTTACAAAACAATTAATTATTCTTACTGTATGTGTTTTCAGGGATCTAACCAAAAGCTTTTGCTCAGATAAGTTTGTCTCCAGTAATTCAATGATGAGAGGTTTATAAACGTCATTTATTTCAAAATTAAACCATTGATCCGTTAGTGTATTTATTGTACCGAAAACAAATGAGGATGGCATATTTAAAAAAATCATATATTAATAGATATAACTTGTTGACTAAAAATATGAATACAGTAAAACCTCGTTTATCCGGATCTCCGCATAATCCGGATCAGATTTGTAGACATTATTTTTATTTAATGTTCACATTATAGAATAATTTTTAACTAGTGCGCCAAATATTCGCTTTTTAGTTTGATTCAATGTACAGTTCCTGCATAGATTGTACAATAAATTATGGTAATAAAACGCTTTTTGTTGAGTTTAAGAAAGCTTTACTATGTAGACTTACCAATTCTTTGTTAAGAAATGAATGTGAAGAGTTATTTTTATATTTTTTAATGTCTTGTAAACAATACTATGTAATTTTGATACAAAACATAGTTTTTTATCGTAATAAATGGTAAGTCTGCTTAGTTAAGGATTTGTTGTTTTTGTTGTTGCTTATGTCCCTTGACCGACATCAACATCAGATCAAGTCCCGAAGGCTATGGGCGATGAAGGTGCGGCTCCTGTTTTGAATAAGCACCACAGGGGTCGGAGTCCGACTTGGCTAAATGTTCGGTCCCGTAATTTTGTACCGAGTCAAGTGACGAGACCGGGACACTTGACCACGCACCTCCAGAGGTAAATTTGAGAACTTGGAGGACATTGCAGTCACGCCCTATTTTACGTGCCCCGGCCACCATTAGTGAACACGTCGGTAGATTTGCAGCGACGAGCATCGAACCAGGGACGTTCAGATCACTGGCCCGCTACTCTTGCCAACTGGGCTACCGCGTCCCCAGTTAAAGATGAAATCGGGGAGCGGCGTATATGTGTGCGTGTCGTATAGTGTCGGTGTGGGCCAGCGATAGCGAGTGAAGTTGCTAGAAACACTGAGAAACTTTACATCCTTATTTCCCGGGGTCGCGAAAAAATTGCGATGATAGACAGGGGTCATGAATGAAAAAAGTTTAAGAAGCGCTGGTGTAAATATTAGTATTATAAGTCAACAGGTTATATCTGTCAAGAACTGATTTTCTTAAAAATACTGTATCCACCTTCGTTTGGTCAGGGAATGAAAACAGTTATAGACAATTTCGTTTTAGGTTATCATTTTCAGAAATATTACGTTTATTTATCTCATATTAAATTACTCGAGGAAAACTTAACGAAGCGAAAGGTACTTAAAATATATAATGTTCTAACAATCCTTTTGTAAATTCGCCTACAGTAAAATCATTAACACTTAATTTAATTTATTTAATCGTTTACATCAGGGATTCCCAACGAGGTCCATGTGAACCCCTTGGGGGTCGATGGAAGTTTAAAAAGCGTCTATAGCATTCCAGGGGTCTATTGGGGGTCGATGATCAATTTTTCGGTTTTAAAATTTAATTTAAGTTTTTAGGAATGCAATTATTAGAGAATAATATCCGTTTTAATATGTATAAATACAGATTTGCATTGGGCGGAGTGATCCACGCATTGTAAAATTGTTTAGTAAAATGTATATTCATATTCGTTATGTTAGTTATTGTGACTATACGATGATAAAAAGTTTCAGGCCTAACATTGAAAACATTCCATCAATGCATCGAGCACAACCACCACATTAATTGAAATCGAACTTTAGTGCAATAACAATCTGTGTTTCTGAAATATTGTTTATATTTGGGAAATTAAAAATGAAAATAGCACAAAAATAATAAAGCATAAACCTAATGAACCACTTTTTCTAATTTTTTTGTTCATATTCTTAGTCAAATTGTTATCTTTAAGTGTTTTATGTGCAATTATTAGTATTGTAATTGTGTTGTATTATGTATATTATAGAAAAAAATGTGAGGAGGTCGATGAAGAAAATCATTCTTTTAAAAGGGGTCGATGTAGGAAAAAGGTTGGGAATCCCTGAATTAGATCAATGCTTCCCAAACGGGTTGGCTCTTAATGTCCTGATGGAAAAACTCATCTTAATAAGAGCTGTTACATATGAAAAGGTAAAAACTATTGCGTTTTTAACTTTTCATATGTAGCAGATAGACAATTGATTCTTTACTTAAGATACCAAAGAAGAAGAAAACCCGAGATTTTTACAACTATATCGATGAATAACTTTGATGAAAAGTTAGGTAGTCTTATCAAGCGGACGTAAATTTATGACTTCTAAAAGTGCATAGTTATCGATACAGAACTATATATTCTTACCCTCTTCTTGTGTTTATTGCAACACTTCTTCCAGTTTACCTTCACGGTATTGCTCTAGTTCCAATATGTAGTTACCAACGGCAATAGAACTTGACACGAATTTGTCGAAAACTATAACAAAATTTTGGAGAAAATAGGAATTACAGTATATTACTCGTGGGATAAAAAAAATAATTAGATGTAATTAGTGTGGATGTGTGATTTAAGCATATGGGAACTGAAGTTTCAATTTTCTTTCAGGTTGTAAAGAAATGAATCAATCTCTTCCCGCAATTTTGATGTTCGTCTTGGTTGCCGTCACTTCGCCAGTCGCTTGCCGACGGTTCTCCGCTCGACACCATTTGCACCATGCTGATGACGAATCCTTCAACGAGGTTCTGGACGAGGAAGATAAGCGCCTGGCTCTGTTGCACAGCCAGCGCGTGTCTACGGCCAGCAAGTGTGAGGTTCCTAGGCTTCAGGTCATCCACGTGAATGACCACTATCCCGGGAAGTATTACTTGCCACACTGCACGCTTCTCCACAGGTGCGGGAAGCACGCCGGGTGCTGTGCCGTCGAAAGTCTCAAGTGTGTAGCGGCCGAAAAAGAGAAGGTGACACTATACTTTTACAGTGTAAAATTTGATGGCGCCGATCTCACTGAGAGAAGAGTCGAGAAGCTGGTTTTTACTAACCATACTCGATGTGCTTGCTCGCCCGTCGAGTTTAAGTGAATACAAGTGAATACAAGTGAATGAAAACCATTATTTATGAACACTAAAGGGATAGAAAGCAGAATCAAGGATTTTACTTGTGTTAAATATTATGATATTAGACTCGGATCTATTTCTGGAACATTGTTTTTTAATATGGTAATACTTACGTTCTTCTCGTGCTGAAAATGTTCACAAGCCATCCACGCATCCTGATTTTACGAAATGAGAGAATGATACATTATACTAACGAAGCTTCAACTAAAACTTATCACCGCTCATCCTGTTGCATTGTAACCTCATTAAGTGTGTTGTAACATCCTTATTTGAGCTTATGGATAGAGTTGGTGCTGTGATATTTACCCTGTTTTTAAAATTTCATCCAAATAAATACTTACAGACTTCTCACTGTCACAGCATGATTGCTCTTTTCAAGTTCATGATGTTTTCTCATCCAGATATGAACATTCATAAAATATTTCTTCATGTTTAAATTATTTAATTTGTGAGTAAATTTTGAGTGCGTAGTTCATTTACACCATTTAATTTTAAATCTGTACTATTAAACTGCTATCTTCCTGTCAGTGTATCTTCATTCAATGCATATTTATTTCGCTCCATGAAGGAAAGTGATAAATCGAAACTTTTAATCATCATTTGATTTCCATTTAACAGTATTTCCCCAATTATGATACTTCAAACACAAAATTTTATTGAAAGGTTTTAGACCGTAGTTTCACATGTAGTTACAATATTCAAAGTTAATGGAGTTCTTATATTGAGAAGGAATAGAGTTGGATTTGTTTAAACCAGTGGTTCTAAACCATTTGTTGATTCAGGGACCACTTGCATATATATACATACATACGCATACACATACACAGATATATATATATATATATGTATGTATATATATATATATATATATATATATCAGGGGTTTCCAACTTACAAGTGTCCAAGGGCCGCAATCGAAAACACCTGTCTAGTGGCGGGCCGCAATTTAACCAAGACCATACCCAGGACTTTTTTTCTTGAGGGAGGGGGATTTGGAAGATTTGTGTATAGTATGTACTGTGAAATTTTTAAAAATTCGAGGATGAACCTCCAACAACGACCTTGATTATAACAGGCCAACTTTTGTTAAATTACACAGACACACACAAAAAAAGTCAAATAAGAAGTGGGGGGGGGTATGAAATAGAACATTAGTGGACACCCTACTTTTCATATAATTCGAGGGAAAATCAATCTTTTTTGTAAATGGACAGCATTTGAAAACAAAGATTTTTACAAAAACATTTTTCGTTAACTAAGAATATCTAAATTGATGCTGCAAATTATTTTTCTAGAAGTCTTCGCGGGCCGCAAAAAAAGGCACCGCGGGCCGCCAGTTAGAAACCCCTGATATATATATATATATATATATATATATATATATATATATATATATATATATATATATATATATATATATATATATATATATATAAATATTTTTAACTAAAAAAAGGGGGAGAGGTTACATTTTCTGAATAAGCAAACTATCTGTGATAAATAACTTTAATCAAAAGTTACAAAGTAACTTAACCCTTCAGCAGGCACGCCAATTTTTGGAACACCAGCAGGCGCGCGTGGCACAAAGTGCAGCGTCTCTTTCAACCTTGATTATTCCTTTTGTAATAAACTTTCTTTTTCAAAATGAAAATAATAATTCTGCGTTTTATGACAAGATATAAAATGTTGATAATATTGAGATATATTTATAATTATAGGCTAAAGAATGCAGATATAATCGCCTTATTTCAAAACTGTCCGGTTTATTGGATCTAAAGACAACTTGCGAATGGATTGCTATTATGTCCAAAAACCTATAAAACAATGCGATTGTCTATCTTCGTGATATACGGGATACCGTGAAATAACTGCACGTTTGATCGACTCCATCAATTCCTGCTTTTGTCGTATTGCAATCCCGTATAATCGCTGGTTTACCACGGTGAAATCACGACTAACAATGTATGGAAAGGAATACAAGGGTCAGAAAATCAGACCTGCATTAGTAAAGGTGTAGCTATAAATAGAAACTACTTAGAACATTGAAACCTTACATGTAAAAAGAAACAATTCAAAATTACGAATGCACTTTGTATACACGGGAGCACCCGCTGAAGGGTTAATAACTAATAAAATAATAACGTAAAAATGAATTACATAACAGAAAACATAAAAGCTTAGGAAAACTTAAAAAAAGAACAAGATTTTTTGAACTTGCGTTTGCTTTGCTAGCTTTAAAATTGCTGCGACCTTGAGAAACTTCTGTGACGCTGCTACTCAGCGTCACGGAAATATATACTACGGATTTTATAATAGAACGGGGATCTTTTCGTACTCTTAGGCCGTCTGCACACGGGGCAACTCAAAAGAAACTGATAACTGACTCGAATCACAAACCAGTCCGTGATGAGTCGTAACCTATGTAATTGAATGGAGCCACGCACACGGCGCAACTAGTTACAAACCCGTCGACCGGGTTTGCTTTGCAGACGGCCTTAACGTCAGGAAACGTCAGACGGCCTTAACGTCAGGAAACAACAACAATAAAAACAATCAATAATAAAATCCCAATTTTCCCAATTCCCAGTAGGTTCCCGAATTCCCCCGAGGTTCTCAATTTTATAAAATCGTTAATCTCGTCGTTTTGAAACGATTGAAACCAATTTTTATTATCACATCTGACTTCGTGGACCACTTGTTGGGTTTTCCCGGACCACCTGTAGTGCCCATACCACCGGTCTAAGAGCGAATGATTTAAACCAGGGGTTCCCAATCTTTTGCCTACATCGACCCCTTTTAAAAGAATGACTTTCTTCATCGACCTCCTCACTTTTTCTCTATAATATACAGCATACAACATAATTATAATACTAATACAGTAACCACCGCTTATAGTGATCAGTGGTTATAAGAATCAACCGTTTATAAGAATCAATATCGCAAAAACAAAAACAAATGTATTATTTCTATGTTAAAATTTTCGCTTTTAAGAATCAATCCACCGGTTTTAAGAATCAGCTTACTCTCTTCGTTTTCCATTCATTTTTTCAAAAAAGCCACTTAAACCCTCAAAAGGCACGAAGTTCTTTCTTTATTTTTTTAAAGAAAGAGTGATAACATCGGATGGAATACAGTCGTAAAATACATCCCTTTCTTTGTTAGACATAACATAATGGTTTCCCCTTAAACACTTTAGCTTAACACTGCCCTTTTAGCTTGACCGAGGGGCATCTAACCCGTCCGAGTCCGATTTCCCTTTTCTACACTGACAACCAAAGATAGGGACTCTTTTTTTTCCTACCTCCCACGTCCTGGTTGCTGCTACCTAGACCCTGAAACAGACAAATCTTCGGCGAAGTGTCCACTATCATTTAGGCAAACGTGACATTGGTAGATTCAGCACGCTATCAAACGTTATCAAACCCTGAAACGTAAGCTCGAAGGTGAATCTTCGTCTGAGACTATTGGTATTGAAAGAGGTATAAACAGCCTCCTGAAAACTTCATTAAGTCAAACTACCATAGAAAACTTTTTCTTGCACCCTTCCTATAGTTGAAATGTTAAACTGTTAAGCAGGAATGTTGTAACAAATATTGGATTTTTTTCTTCTCTTATTATAATGACGTGTATCTACTTATAGGTCTAGAAATTAAGTTGTATTTTTAAAATTATAAAGAATAATTTTAATAAAAGACAATTAACGTAAATTAAAGAGTATTTTATGGTAAATTATCTAATATATGTATATATAGGTGTGTGTGTGCCTGTCCAAAAACCTAAATTTCGGCTATAAGAATCAACCGCTTATAAGAATCAAAATCAGTAATAACAAACGTGATTCTTATAAGCGGAAATCACTGTAATTGCACATAAAACACTTAAAGATAATAATTTGACTAAGAATATGAACAAAATATTAGAAAAAGTGGTTCATTAGGTTTATGTTTTATTATTTTTGTACTATTTTCATTTTTAATTTCAGAAGTTTAAACAAGATTTCAGAAACACAGATTATAATTGCACAAACATCACCAAGAGAAAAAAAACGGTTGCATCGGGAGGACCCGTGTGCTGTTTAAGGTCTATTGGATTTCCCCAGTTCTGCCTGGTGTTGGTACGCAAATAAAAGCCGACGGCGGCATTCGAGGCATATACAAAAGCGTCATGACATTCGACTTTAGATGCATGGATCACTTCGCCTTATGGAAATATGTATTTATACATATTAAAACGGATATTATTATCTAATAATTACATTCCTAAAAAATTAAATTTTAAAACAGAAAATTTATCATAGACCCCAATAGACTCCTGGAATAATATACACTCTTTTTAATTTTCCATCGACCCCCAAGGGGTCCTCTTGGACCCCGTTGGGAATCCCTGGTTTAAACAAAAGGGATAATAGCTCTGCTATCATAATTTTGTCCTTTTTTCTGAAGGAGAAAGTTTTTCTTCAGCATATATTGTTGTTGTTGTTTGCCAATGCGGGGCACTTGCCCTTTAAGACACTCGCCACCCAGCCAACACCACTTCCTGGTGCCACCTCAATTTTGACCGAGCAACCCCCCCGGGGCAACATCTGGCCGTATCGTACCTTCTCCCACTATCTCTAATTTCATTGAAGGATTTCTTCAGCATAAAAAGAATTTGACCCTTAAACTTCGTTAGACGAGGTCATGGTTTAGCGGCAATCAAACTGTTCTGGATAATTTCCGAAATGAGGAATCTCGATATTATTGCTAGTATAGAAATTAAGAAATTTGAATTTAGCATTTAAAAATTATCATTTTATTCTTTTTTATTAAAGCTGTCGAATCAGAATTAAGTAATAACGAGCATTTTAGTAATTTCAATTCATTTTCAAAACTTTATTTCCAGGCGTTTAGACACTTGAGCCTTTTTTTATACTTAAATGACACTAAAATTATACATTATATAGTATTTAAGTATATAACATTTGAACTTATATATATTTAAAACTTAAGAGTGCTTTTTTATTGTAGAATATATTTTGCTTAAAAAGGACAGTTGATTTCTAATTTTATTTATTTATTTTTCCAAGTTTAATTATTTTGCTGTTGTTATTAAGATTTTTAAACTTAATAAGCCAGAACTAAACAAAATGACTCAATTTTGAAGTTTTATATTTTCATAAAAAGTAACCCCCCCCCCCCAAATCATCATATGATCATTGATTTTGGATTAACTTCATAAACTTGACACTTCTTAGAAAAGTATAAATTAAACCGTTTGTTTAACTAAGTAAATTGTTTTTTTATTAAGCTTTTTACGGGGTGATGATTCTGTATTTTTACCTTTTTTTTATTAACTTGCTTTTTTGTTTGTTTGTGTGTTTGTGTGTGTGTTTGTCCAGTACAAATCTTGCAATCGATTTTTAACTAACTTCCCGACTAGCTAGACGTTTGAAACTTTTAGAATAGCCCAGAACACGATGACAATGCAGGATTTTAATACTTTTAGCCATATTTAAGTAGTACTGAATTCATTTTCAGTTAATTTTGTTTTGTAGACTGGTGCAGCCATCTATCGACCGGGACGGGAACGAAAAGTTAAACGCAAGTTAACTTCCAATTAACTTCATTTTCTTTCAAGTTGATGGGATAATTCACCCAAAAAATTTTTAAAAAGTATTTATTAATACATAGAATTGTCAAGTTCATATGATTCAACAGAAAATTTAAAACCATGGTATATAAAAAGTTCTTTTTATCTTGTAATTATTTAATGCTTTGAATATTTAGAGTCTTTGTGTTAACAATTGTGATAAGAAAATCCTAAATGTAACACATGTTCATTGAAGCCCGCATTTCCTCATCAAATTTTACCGTTCAAACCTGCTTCTCGTATCGTAGCTTATTAAAAAATTGATTAACACTTCGCGTTTAATAGCATATTCCATACTGAAACTAATTACAGTTTCTGAAAAAAAACTATGAGACTGCCATAATGAGTTTTTTTTTTGGTGTGTCGTAATAAGGAAATTCTTTTCTCTCTGAAAGTGACGCAGTTATCGGAATTGTAGTTTTTTTTCTTTTAGCTCAAAGAAGTCAGAACAAATCAACCTGACCCTATTCTCTTTCTTTATCGTAAGTGTTATAACGCTCGTCTGAAATCAGCTAAACTCCAAAAATTCAGTAGACAAGATTTTCAAGTGATTAGACAATATGTCTGAGGCCGTTCATACTCAAAAGACAGTTTCGGCGACAACCACCTAATCCAGGGATTCTTAACCTTTTTATGTCTGCGGCAACCTTGTTAAAAGATTTAGTGTTTTAGATTTTAAAAAAAATTAAATCAAGATGACATATATATCAGGAAGTGCTAAATTTAAGTTCAAATCCATACTGACTCCCACTGCAGATTGTATTCATCTTGCTGAAAAGTGCAATCCGTATGCTACAGCTAGATACGGATTTCACAGATTACATATTTCAGCAAGATGGAGCACCCCTACGTTGGGGTATGGAGGTTCGCGCATTTTTAAACCAACATCTTCCAAAGCGTTGGCTCGGTCGAACTGAAGATGCCGACGATATCGTCTGCTCTTGGCCACCTAGATCTCCGGACTTGACACCCTGCGATTTCTTTCTATGCGGATATGTGAAATACCTTGTGTATGTGCCTCCTTTGCCGAAAATAATTCCAGAACTCAAAATGCGCATTTCTAATGCGCTTGCGTTGGTGACTCCACATGATCTTCAGAATGTATGGCGTGAAATGGATTACCGCTTAGATGTTGTCCATGTGACCAAGGAGAGTCTCATAGAACATAAATGAAGCATGTAAACAAAATTTTGAACTTCCTTTTAGATTCTGTGTAATTCTTATCGATAAATTCTTTTCGATTAAATAGTTATAGCCCTTTGTAATCGCTATATTCATTTTGAATCCCCCTGTATATATATATATATATATATATATATATATATATATATATACAGTAACCACCGCTTATAGTGATCAGTGGTTATAAGAATCAACCGTTTATAAGAATCAATATCGCAAAAACAAAAACAAATGTATTATTTCCATGATAAAATTTCCGCTTTAAAGAATCAATCCACCGGTTATAAGAATCAGTTTGCAATCTTCGCCTTCCTTTCATTTTTCCAAAAAATGCCACTTGAACTCTCAAAAGGTACGAAATTCTTTCTTAAATTTTTGAAAAGAAAGATTGATAAAACTTTGGGGTGGAAAACAGTCGTAAAATACATTCCTTTAGACATAACATAAGAGTTTCTCCTTATACGTTTTTGCTAAACACTGTCTTATTAGCTTTACCCAGGGGCATCTAACCCGCCCGGGTCCGATTTCGCTTTTCTTCAGACAGGCACTCCTTTTCTCCCACCACTTACTTCCTGGTTGCGGATTTCTAGACCCTGAAACACATAAATCTTCCGCGAAGTGTCCACCATCACTTACGCAAACGGGACAGTGGATTCAGCAATTCAAACCGTGAAACGTAAACGGATCCATTTTGCTGAATCAGATGAACCAGATGCTGAATCAAACGTTTCACGGTTTGATTCAGAATCAAACCGTGAAACGTAAGCTATAAAGTGAATCTGCGTATGAAACTGTAATAAGCATACGTCGCTAGTATTCGCTTTAGTTTTCTAACAGAATTGCCGGTTAGTGTTAGAACTTTTTGATAGTCGAATTCAAATATGATAAAAACAAGGAAAACTCTTAGTTTTTCTGAAAAACAGAACTTATTAATTAGATATGATGCTCTTCCAAAGTGTAGTCAAAGAGAAGCTGCCTCTTGTTGATTTTATAATCACGTGTTGTTACTTATAGGTCTAGAAATTGAGTTATAGTATTTGTTTAGAAATTGAGTATTTTTAAAATTATAAAAAATAATTTTAATAAATGATAAATAACGTAAATTAAAGAGTATTTAATGGTAAATTATGTATATATGTGCCTGTGTGTTTATATATATGTACAAGTATATATTTCTGTATGTGCCAGTCCAAAGGGAAGTTTCGGTTATAAGAATCAACCGCTTATAAGAATCAAAAACAGTAATAACAAACGTGATTCTTATAAGCGGAAATCACTGTATATATATATATATATACAGTGGAATCTCGATCGATCGTTTTCGGATCCATCGTTTTTCCGTATGTGTCGTTCATTTTATCCAGTCCCGATGATCATATTGCTTTGTTATGTTTCCGCAGCTATCGTTTTCCCGCATTTATCGTTCATTTCAATCGGTCCCTTGAAAAACGATAGATCGAGATTCCACTGTATATATATACACTGAAGTGCAACTGAATTAGGGATAGCAAAGCCTATGCAAATTGTGTAGCGCTGCGCATCATGTATGCACAAGTGAGGGCGCTGTGGTAACTGCATATATAGCGCGTACTGTGGTTGTTCTGAATTAGTTGTTGGAATTGCCAGTATGGGTAAACTGCCTGATTTAGACGCCTTCGATCGCGGACAAATCGTAGGAGTGCGACGCATGGGCCATTCAATTTCCGAAATCGTCAGACAGCTAGGATTTTCAAGGTCGTCAGTGTCAAGAGTATACCAAGAATACATGGATGGTGGAAAAAAACTATCGATCGGGCAAACTGCAAAGGACAATTAGCCTTGACAGGGCGTGGTGAGAGACGGCTCAGGCGTACTGTACGTAGCCAGCGAAGCCAAACATTAGCTCAAATTACCACCCAGTTTAATGACGGTGCCAGTCGTACAGTCAGTAAACGGACTCTGCAACGCTCGCTTCACCGCATGGGTTTCGGGAGCCGTCGACCTACGAGAGTACCATTGCTCAATACTCGCCATCGGGCTGCACGTCTTACCTGGGCAAGAGAGCACAGAGACTGGAGTGTAGAGGACTGGAAACGAGTAGCATGGAGTGATGAGTCTCGATTCCGACTACTTAACGCCGACGGGAGGCTGAGAATATGGCGTCAGGCTCATGAAGCCATGGATCCTGCATGCCTGGCTGGAACTGTACAAGGGCATGGTGGCTCAATCATGGTCTGGGGTGTTTTTTTGTGGCACAGTTTGGGATCTTTGGTGCGTGTACCAACCTCCCTCAATGCAATTCGGTACGTAGAGTTGCTGGGTGATCACCTCCATCCGTTTATGCTGTTCTGTTATTCGCACAGTAAAGGAGTTTTCCAGCAAGACAACTGTACCTCTCACAAGTCCCGGTTGGCTACTGGCTGGTTGGATGAGCATTCCTCTGACTTCTCTGTCATGAATTGGCCACCTAGAAGCCCAGACTTAAATCCTATTGAGCATCTTTGGGATGTTTTGGAACAAGGTGTGAAAGGCCATCATTCAGCACCAAAGAACCTTACTGAATTATGGACAGCTTTAGCCAATATTTGGCAAGCCATTCCCGTGGAACGTTTCCAGAAACTTGTTGAATCTATGCCTCGTCATTTGGCAGCCGTTATCAAGGCCAGAGGAGGCCCAACTCGTTACTAGGTAGGTATCCCTAATTCAGTGGCACTTCAGTGTATATATATATATATATATATATATATATATATATATATATATATAATATATATATATATGAAACGATAACTTTTTATAACCTTTAAAGGAAACACCTATTCAAAATTCTTTATTATCGCAATATATTAACTCCCCTGATCTTGATTTTGAACTAGGAATAACCAAAATAAACTATTAGATTTCCCTCTAAAGCCCAGCGCCAACACCGTTATATAAGCATTATAAAATGCGAAACTTCGAGAAGGTCTGACGTTGAGGCCAGGTAACATGAACTGCCCAATCAGGAGTTCAGTTTCAGTCGCACTCGGGCGAGAAAGTTATTCTCTTTTGGGCTTTTGTATATTCTGCCATGGTACTGTCAAGATGTAATTTTGCGAGCGTGCTGCATCCTTTTGTCTTGTATATGTGTTCCGGCAAACTCCGGAATAAGCCATTGTGCCCTGATTAATGCACAGATATGATTAAGTGTAACTTAATGTAAAGAACGTATGATGTTCCCCGGAAGCTCCAAGAAATAAAAATTCGTCGCGATGAAAGCGCCTCTCCCTTGATCCGGATTAGTGTTACGTTAATTCCTCACTACTACCTAAAATACGTTTGTTTGAATCCCTCCGTTTTTTTGCCTCTCCATATGCCTGCCTACCTTGTGCCATGACTACAGAACTATCTGGAATATGAAGAGTTCCCCCTCTGGTTGTTCATCGCCACCGAAAACATTACATATATACACGAGGGTCATTTCTTAAGTAAGAGCCGTTTTGTAATGGAGTAAGAGAAACTTTAGTTATGAACGTAAATTGTATCACAAACCAAAATATGAACATTTTTTCACTTTTCAACATAGTCACCATTAACATTTATACATTTGTCAAGTCGTGTCACCAGCTTTTGGATCCCATCATCAAGGAAATCTCCGCCTGACCGTTAAACCAGTTAGTAACAGTTTCTTTCAACATGTCATCATTTTCCAAGCGCTTTCCACCAAGAAATTCCTTAAGTTTTGGAAACAGATGAAAGTCTGATGGTCCTAAGTGTACGGTAGATGATCCAGTAATTCCCAATGAAAATTGTTCCCCATGAAAATTGTCAAAATCGACGGCGGGGACTGCTCTCTAGCGGCGTCATTCTGCTTCACGACAAAGCTCGGCCTCACGTTGCGGCAAGAACAAAGACGCAACTGGACAATTTTCATTGGGAATTACTGGATCATCCACCATACAGCCCTGACTTGGCACCATCAGACTTTCGTCTGTTTCCAAAACTTAAGGAATTTTTTGTGGGAAAGCGCTTGGAAAATGATGACATGTGAAAAGAAACTGTTACTAACTGGTTTAACGGTCAGGGGGAGAGTTCCTTGATGATGGGATTCAAAAGCTGGTGACACGACAAATATTTAAATGTTAATGGTGACTATGTTGAAAAGTGAAAAAATGTTCATATTTTGGTTTGTGATACAATTTACGTTCATAACTAAAGTTTCTCTTACTTCATTACAAAACGGTTCTACTTAAAAAAATGACCCTCGTATGTATATATATATATATATATATATATATATATCACGACACCCACGCGTCACTGTCCTAATCTATAAGATAAAGTGAGAGAAAGATTGCCAGCATTTGTAAAATATTAGAAACAAAAGATTTGCCTTGACATATACGAAATAATTTTTACTTGATTTCAAAATAGTTTTAGAATACGAAATAGTTTTTTAATTTCAAAAGAATAAAAATTTTAAATTATTATAAAGGCGTAGTTTTGAAAAAATAGTATATTTCTCTTAAAATTATATCCAACAATCAGATATTTTTTGGTTACGCCTCTTAAGGAGTAAATTTTCAACTTTACTGGCGATTCCCTCATTTCAGCATGCCTGAGAGGAAGGAAATAATGCTGCAATGAAACGCTGAATCAAACGTCAATAATACGTTCTGTGACTCAACAACATTTCAACCGTCTATCGAAAAACTTTTTTTGCATTATTAGGACTAATTGCTGTATACATATATTAAAGTAAATAAAATTAACAAGTAAAATTCAAACCTTTACACATTTTGTGCGCGGAGTGAAAATAGTGGTCAAAAACGTGTCGGGACGTTATTTCAAAAGTACAACAAATAGAATCAAATTTGCAAGTGTTGTCTTTTAAAGCATTCTTAAGAGAAAAAAAAAATTATTCGAAACTTTAAATCTGGTATTTCCCGTGCTCCCAACCGATTTTTAAAAGTTATGGATCGGGATGGAGATGAAATTTCTTTCGAAGTTTTAGGAAGCTCATTGTTCGTCCCTAAACTAGAGAAGAATCCCTCGCAAATATCAGTGTGAACTTTTGAATATGAGTTAGTCCATGATCCACAGTATAATTTTTTTTACTCCATTGAAGACCCTTAGAATTCAAAAGAAGGATTTCTTGCAGAATAATAACTGTTTTTTAAAATTGTTTTAAAAAATGCTAGCCTTTTTCAAAATTCTCCCTGCGCATACAATATCATTTAAAAAACATTAAAATTTTAAATATAATTTTACCATATGTATATAAACATAACTGTGCATTGAATTTTTTTTTATTTTGTATCAGTCCATACAAAATAAAATGAAATGACATACAAAAGTATTATGTTTCCAAAGGTATAAATAAATAAATAAATAAATAAATAAATAAATAAATATATATATATATATATATATATATATATATATATATATATATATATATTAATCTGCCTGTTATTATTATTTTTAATTTTTTGCATGTTTTACCTTTATTTCATGGTCTACAAATGTGAAAAGTATTTGCGGTTTCAAAGGATTATTCACAGATTTGTGACAAACACTTCAATTAACAATCCTGAGAAATTTGGAAAAAATCAGAAGAAAATTAATGCGCACCGTGCAATTTGAAAAAAAGAGGCCTTATTCTCCCCCCCCCCCCAAATACTTTTCTGTGAATTCTAAGTGTCTTTAAAGCAGTAAAAAATAATATTAATTATTCTCCTTTTGTATTCATTTTTAAAGGACAATGATGTTTAAATATGTTAAATTCTTAAACCCTGAGAAATATTTAGAGAAAGTTAAAATTTTCGAGGTTGAGTAGACGGAAAGAAAGGCCATTCACAAATAAAGCGAATTGAAGAGCTAGATTGGATTACCAAGATCAATATTAATCAACATCAGATATTCTGGAGTTCGGTCCTGTTTATAGAGGAAAGTTATCAGGAGGGGCAGGCGGGTAGGTGGGGGGGGGGACGGAAGACGAGTGGAAAACCCAATACGGAGTTTGAAATGAAAAATCTTACCTCACAGTAAAACGTCCTGGTGGTCTCTAGATGATCTGGCTTCTGCAAATATTTCTGGTGTCGAAAAAAACTTTGATTGACGTAAAATGAAGTAATTTTTGCGTTTAACACTAGAAAGACGGGAATTTTTTTCTTGCTAAAAAGACTGAACGCCGTCATTTTGACGGTTAAAAATAAAATCAAGAATTTAAAATATTTAATTTTTACCATGTTTTTATTTACTTTGTTTCTTGTTTGTTTGTGTGTGTGTTTGTTTGTCCGGTACAAATCTTGCAATCGATTTTTAACTAACTTCCCGACTAGCTAGACATTTGAAACTTTTAGAATAGCCCAGAACACGATTACAATGCATTATTTTAATACTTTTAGCCATGTTTAAGCAGGAATGAATTCTTTTTCAGTTAATTTTGTTTTGTAGACTGGTGCAGCCGTCTATCGGCCGGGACGGGAACGAAAAGTTAAACGCAAGTTAACTTCCAATTAACTTCATTTTTGTTGATAGGATAATTCATCAAAAATCTTAAATATTATTTATTAATACATAGAATTGTCAAGTTTATATGATTCAACAGAAAATTTTAAAACATGGTGTGTAAAAATTTCTTTTTATCTTGTAATTATTTTAAAATATGGTTAAATACTTCAAATTTTGAGCTATTTCATACCAATATATTATAAATTATTATATATTTAGATATATTTTTATGCAGGTATGCCGAGATGACAACCTGGTATGGTTTATCCGTAAAAATATATGCATGTTTTGTGCAGTTCTTATTTTTCGACACCAATATTTCTGTTATTTGCAAAAGGGGGAAGAGACGAAAAGTAATTAACATTTTTTCCGGTATTATTTTAAAGATTTCTGCCTGTTTTCTACATTGCCGTCAAATTGTCGGTTTTCAGTCTTAGAAGGTATACAACACATTTGTCCCCCCTCTTTACAATCTACAGTATATATATAAAACAGTTCCGTAACTGACTCACTGACATACAACGCATAGACCAAACCACTGGACCTAAAGGGCTGAAATTTTGCATGGCGATTCTTCTTGTAGTGTAGGGTGCACTAAGAAAGATTTTTGAAAATTCTTCTTAGATTTCTTTTAATTAAATTTTTAAGCTGTTTTAGTAACTTCTTTTAAGTTTGCATTTAAAATAATAATTTGAGGGTTATACAATTTATATCACGAGAAAGATCATAAAAACTCCTTTAAAATGAAATCTTTTTCGAATCTTTTCCTCTATTTTCTGATTTTTAGTGAATTTTTGAAGATTAATTTTTAGAATTTAATTTATTAAATGCTGATCACGTGATTTCTTTTTCTGGTATTTTAAATAAATTTATCGTCACGTGCATAACAACTAAATAGACAAAAAAATATTTTTTTTCTTGCTAATGCGGCAGACGATTGGACATTATTTTGTCTATAAAAATATCCCTTACGATCTTTTTATAAATATATATACACTGCTGGCCACCCAAATTGCAACACCAAGAAATACAAGAGATATCACAACAAAATTTATTTTGTAGATAACATGTTGACCAAGTATTAAATGATTAAATTTATAGACTTCTGTGAAGTGTGGTTCCTGCCAAAATCAGTAGCCAGAGTAGCCGCCATTGTTGGAGATCACCGCTGCCACACGCCTCGGCATTGATTCAAAGAGACTTTGGATGAGTTCTTGGGGTACAGAAGACCAAGCAGCTTCCACACGTTGCCAAAGTTGATCTGCTGTGGCAGCTGGGGATGGAATCTGGGTCAATCGTAGAGCAACCATGGACCACATGTTTTCTATCGGCGAAAGATCCGGAGAGCGAGGCAGCCAGGGAAGCAATTCAATCTGGCGATTGACGAAGAACCGTTGGACAATGCGTGCCACGTGTGGTCGCGCATTATCCTGCTGAAATATGGCTGTGGGCAAGCCCTGAAGGTAAGGAATGACAACTGGCTCCAACACCTCGGAGATGTAGCGCTGTTTAAAGTATCGGCAATGCATACTAGAGGTGTGCGAGAGTGATATCCAATACCGCCCCATACCATAATACCCAGTGTGGCGGTGCATAACGCAGCTGTTCAGCATCCTCTCTTCACGGTGTCTCCAGACTCGAATGCGACCATCGTGGTGTTGCAGACAGAAGCGTGACTCGTCAGTAAAGACAATTTCATTCCATTCTGCCGTCCACATCCTTCTGTCATCGCATCATTGGCGGCGGAGACGTCTGTGGTTCTGCGTCAAGGGTAGACAAAGCAATGGACGTCTTGCGGACAGACCACTCTGCTGTAAACGGCGTCGAATGGTACGCGCAGACATTGGATGATGCGTTACAGACAGCATGTGCTGTGCTATGGTTCGTGATGTGACTGAGCGATCCGTCACTGCCATGCGCACAATTTGCCTGTCATCACGTGAAGTGGTGCGCTGAGGTGGATGCTATCGAACACGCCGGTCCGTCGTACCCTGCCGGTCCGTCGTACACGCCGGTCCGCGTGATGTGCGTCTGCGTTGAAATTCTAATCATTTCCATATCTCACCTCCGCTAATGCATGTTGTAAATTTCATGTTATTTGCATGTTTCCTTCAGGGTGTTGCATTTACAGTGGCCAGCAGTGTATATTTTTTCTACATCAATTGTATATATCGATCGTCGTATTTATTATAAATATATATCTCTCTATTCTAAAAAAAAGTAACTGCCGCTGTCGCAGCCGCCGCCGCCGCCGCTGTCAAAAGCTTGTCACGCTATCTCCTCCGAAACCGCTGGGGGTATGGGGTCGAGACCGATACCAATCGATGCAGAACAATGTGGGGAAGAAAGTAAGACATGTCTCATATTCGTCGGACTTTAAGTTTTTTTTAATTTTATGTTTTGTGGGAAAATATTGACTTTTTCATGTTCAGATTACGATAACTCGCCAAAAAAGGATCGTAGAATTTTTTTTTACAATCTAAGACTACAGACATTTCTCCTTCAAACAAGACCTCATTTGTTTAAAAATAATTTAAAACAGACTGATATTTTTATTAAAATTGAAAACCCACTTTTTGGAAAATTTATGCGTTTCGAGATATATAAATTCGATGCTCTCAGACTTATTATGTTACAAAGAAAATATTTATATCAACTGGAAGATGAAAGCTTTCTCATTCATATAAACTTCATTTCAAGTCTCTATCTTAAAATTTCGATTTTTAATTGAATTTTAAAGAAATACTTCAAAAAAATCCTCTCATTCGCTTCCTTTACAGAAGGACATGAAAGAAGATCCGATTTTTCACCCATAGACGGGCTTCGTCCATTTCGCCGGGAGGGGGGAAGCTTCAACTGTAAACAAATGACTATTGAGTCATTCATTCACTTGATTCACCACAGGAGCGAGCGTAGCGAGCCTAGGGGCGAAGCCCCTAGTATATATATATATATATATATATATATATATATATATATATATATATATATATATATATATATATATATATATATATATATATATATATATATATATATATATATATATATATATATACTTTTTTTTGGCATTAATTGCATACATTGACCGTTGTATTTAATTTGAATGTACTCCGTAGCGAAGCGCGGGTTTTCAGCTAGTCGAATATAATTTGTAAATGTGTGTGCATATTTCACGTAAAATTAGAAAAAGTCATAAAATTTCAGAACCCTGAGAAGATAAATACAGACATAGCGCTCAATAGTATGTCCAAAACCGTTAAAATGACGGCAGCCGTCTTACTAGTGTTAAACATTCTCAAATGAAACTGTTGAAAAAATTGATACATTATTGAATTTTAAACTTTAGCAAGATTCTATTCTCATAGTTGCAGATCATGGACTTATATAACTGTTATAACATTAGCAAATTTCCTGCACAGTTCCTGAACACATCTCAGTCTTAAAAAGAATATTTATTATATTACTTAACGTATGTTGAAGGAATTAATTCTTTTTTATATCAATGTGAACTTATAGTCAAGCTCATGGTTGAATGGGTAAAAAAAAGATTTAACACTCGGGAAAAAACATTGAAAGGAATTTATGATAAACAGGTTAGGTTATCAAACGTAAACGACGTCCCAGAAGTTACAAATTTTACGCTTAAATATTTTAGAAAGTTACAACAACCAGGTGTCTAAATGTTCTTCACACAAGATAGAGAAAGTTTCATATTTACTTGTTATTTTTATTTCCTCTCAAGATTTACTTGTTTAAGTTGGTTCCAATATTCTGGAGCGATTAAAAATATATTTTAATCATATTTATTTATTATTACCACGTTTTTATTAACTCGCTTTCTTGTTTGTGTGTTTGTCCAGTACAAATTTTGCAATCGATTTTTAACTAACTTCCCGACTAGCTAGAGATTTGAAACTTTTAGAGTAGCTCAGAACACAATGAAAATGCATTCTCTTGATACTTTTAGCCATCTTTAAGCAGTATTGAATTCATTTTCAGTTAATTTTGTTTTGTATGGAAAGTTAGTTCGGAAAAAATCCGCAAGGTGGCGCTTATACCGAATTCAATGCTTGTGCTTTTGCGTAACGGCGTTTGACGATTTTGAAAACAGAATACACGTGAATTTAGTTTGTTTACAAAAATATTGTGCAAAAATTTTTAAAACGTTATTAAAGTTAATAGTTTATAAAGTCTGTGGATAGTGGAAACGACTAAAAAGTGATTAAAATTAAATAAAAGAAAGTGAAAAAGAATAATTAAGTGAAGGTTTTTGCAAATAGTTTATATGATTCATCAGAAAATTTAAAAACGTGGTATATTAAAAGTTTTTTTTATCTTGCAATTATTTTTATTACATGGTAGATAATTTGGCGCTTTCCACCTTTTTTTTTTGATTGATTGTTGGTGTCATTAATGCACTTAAACCTTTCACAGAGAAGTTTGGAGACCATTTCAATTTGTCTCATTTCTCTCCAATAAAACAATTATTTTTTTAAGGAATATTTTCATAATTTTATCTCTACTGATATTGATTATATTAATGAATCAAGGAAGTCACAAGTCGTCAAGATTCTGCTATTTTGAGGAACATAGTCAATCTCTAACTCAGAATGCAGTTCTATGAATTATAATACAAAAATAATCTTCAAAGTTTACATTTTTTCAAGGAAAAAGAAGGAAAACCAGGAAGAAAAAATGTTCTCTTTTCTATTAAGGAAAAGAAAATTCTATTAAAAACGATTTTAGGATAAAAGGGAAGACTTTGCAGCATGATGTAAAAGTAATTTCTGTACATTTTTGGAGCAATTCGTATAATGTTTAATAAAGTATGTTGTAAAAGGAAGAAAATTTTTAATTCAATGCAACTTTCTTTATAAAGAGATTTTATTAAGGAATATAATTAAATTTAATCATGACGGAGACCTGCGGATAAAAGCAATGGGACCTTCTTATTCAAAATACAGTAAACGAAGTGCTCGGTAAGCTTTTGTGCAAATGTAGTTAAATGGTTGATTGGTTCAACATACTTCGGTTGTAAAACCTGCGTTAATCATACTGTGCCAGAACAATAAACGGTTCAGATTATCGGCATGCAGTTAAACTCAATCTATGAAACGATGTTGTATTGAGACACAGCGAAAGATACAACTCTAAAAGCATCGATGCAAAAGGTATGAACATTATCATCCTAGCTGAATTCTTCAGAGAAAATTATGTTGGTAAAAGACCCCTTGTAAACATCGCAGTTGCTGATAACTGAGAAATCTATATTTCTGAAATAGCTTCTTCGGATGGTAGCCGAATTTTATGCTTGAAAGATTTGAAAGGAATTGGTTGGTTTGGTTTAGAGCTACGGTCAACATTTTGCTACACGAGGGCTAATTAGACCAGAACCTACAGTTTAAAGCCGATTCCGAACGGCTACAAACAGCCATGCCAACAGTGGGAATAGAACCCACAGGATCTGAGACGAATGCCAGTGTCCTAGTCATTCGGCCATTACCTGGCTTGAAAGGAATTGTAAAACTTCGGTACGAGAGTTTACCAGATCTTGTTACAGAGTTGACATGAATTTCTGAAGTTGTCCGGAATCAGTATTATCTGTTGGTAGGGATCTGTTTAGCAAACTTTAGGTAGAGGTTTGTTTAGCTGACAGTGCAGTGTGAAAAAAAATGGATAGCGTTAAAAATTCAAGCCACGATCCAACTGAAATTAACTGTTATTAGATTTAGAGAAAATAAAACCCCGTTCACCCAAACCGACTTACTAATGTAGTCAACTTGTTATGTTGTACTTTTATCTGACTCTGAAAATCTTAAAAACATGCGGATTACTCAAAAGCGTGATATTACTCAAACTACTTAGCGTGAAAATGGATCTAAATGAGAGGAAGAAGAAAAGAGACTGCAGAAACTTAACTTAAAAAAAAAATCAGTGAAACATATATATTTATATGATAGACATTTACGACATATTTTCTTGCTGAATAGAATTGCATTTATTGACTATTTTTCTATGATCAGTAGACTGTGCGATCATTACGAATTGTTTCGGGCTGTCAGTTGTATCGAATTAACTAATTGCGTGTGAAGTGTTACAGGGTGAGGCAGGAAAAAATAACTCCGGTTTCCATATCAAGAAACTGTCACAACTGACAAAAGAAATGCGAAGAAAAGAAAACTGACAAAAGTAACTGCTGTAGTTTTTTTAGGGTATTTAAAATTTCTACGAGTGACATGTCTAGTGATGAGAGACTGGTCTATAGTCTTCGTTACGTAGATTCAGTTTTAGAGAGGAGGTTCCTGCGATTTGATTCCTTTGAGAATCGAGAATAATAGTGCCTCTGCTGCAAAATCTAGTTTCTGAGGCAGTGGTTCACAACCTTCTTAGGTTTACGCCCCGCCCCTTTGGATCCCCAAGGCATATATATATATAACACGAAGCTTATTATTTAGCAGCTTCATCATGGTGTCTTATTCTCCATCATTACTCCATCTTAACTTTTTCCCTAAATAATTATTCTAAATAGCAGTTAGTGAATAAAGGCCTGTGGCAAAGAACTACAATTTAAATACACCTAAGAATTTATTTCCGAATATCAATATACCTCAATTCAATACATATTAATTATCTGCCAAGCAATCATTTCAACCCTCGCGATGCGTGACCAACCCCGATCGAAATCTATCCCTCTCTGCGTTAAAAAATCTCTTTGTTTCAAACCGTCTAATGCATGCTCGTGACGTCTGCGCCAGCGATGAGGCTCAGGCGGAGTTATAGCTATCAATCAAATCCAACCCTGTAATCTATTTTCTCCGCGATGCTTTTATCCCGATATCTCGTAAATTAATAGTATTTAATTCTAGAAATCGGATTATTCTAAGGCCCCCCTGTAAATTGCTTAATTATTATTCTTTTCTAATTAATTCTTAACTAACACACACACACACACACACACATATATATATATATATATATATAGACTAGAGATCTTTGGGATCAGGACAGAGTCTGATACATCGAATATTTTTGACCCAGAAAATAAATTCTGCCTAGGGTCTAACGTCCTGGATCCTAAATTTGAATTCTACCACCCATCTGCCGATAAAGGTCGCATTTTAATCAGATACGTCCAATTTGGCTTAATTTTTTTAATACGCTTAGCTGAAATCTTACAACTTTTGAAATAAATTTTTTCATTCATTCAGTCTTTTACCACAATGATAGTATTTAGTGAAGAACCGAAAAATGCAGCATATTCCGTAAATAAATATAAGAGGAGGGAAATTTTGGAAAATTGTTTTTAAATCGTTAGATGAATAATTCAAACGTTCGGAAATGTTGTTGTTATTGTAGCTAGGAATAGTGCAGAAGAAAACGTCTTACATAGAACCCAAAAGCTTCGACAGCAGCAGCTGCCAGGTCAGATGTCTGTGGGCTGTAGACGTCAGTTCTCGCGGCGACAAAACAAGCTTGAAAAGTGCAGCAACAATACTTGGACAGTCAAAGATATGTTCTGCAGAAAGCTGGGTTTCTGGACAATTTCTGCAATTGATAAAGGATCTTGTGTCGTTAAGGTGGATTTTCATACCTTTAAAGCAGTAGTTCCCAACCGGTGGTCCGCGAGAGCCTCGGGTGTCCTCCGGCACAACATATAAAAAAGTTGCCAAATGAACGGGGATTTTGAAAGCAATGTTCATTGAACTATATGGGCGGAAAATATCCGATGACTATCAGGTGCTGAATTAAAATTTCTGAAAAGTTTAATAAAATTATTTTATTATTAGAATATGATACTCCTATATCCCTTTACTCCTATATCCCTTAATTTACTCCTATATCCCTTTTGCCTGAGGGATATTCTATAACCCCCTATCCCCCCGGAAAGTTCCCCCCCCCTCAAGGCGGTTGAGGGTGGTGGTGGTCCGCACATGGTTTAATTTCTGGCTTAGTGGTCCGCAGACAGACTACGGGTTGGGAACCACTGATTTAAAGCGATTAATTCTTAGTCTGGCTATTGTATAGAAGCAGTTGTACTGGGACAATTGAAGTCCGAAATAGGTGGTTTCTTTAAAGTGTCCGGAAATATTTTAACGTTATGAAATGCGAGATAAATTTATTTAAATTTTTTCTTTTTATCTGGAATCAAGGTAGAAATGTAAATTTTTTTTTTATATTAATGCTACATTTTAATCCCGACTTTTGCTAACCAAATTATTCTTTGCATGATTAATGGTTAGATCTACATGTTTAAAACTGAGAAATTAATAACATAGTAGTAGTATGGGAGTATATTTCAATGAATATCCCTAAGGATAATAATATCATGACCAAATATTTCTGAAACTGAGGAATAGTGCAAATTACTGCGTAAAATGCGATTAACTATTTCCGCCCATTAAGTGGATCAACTTTACTGCATGATGTGATAATGTGATTAAGGCTTTTCTGCGGTAATTAAGGAAAGGAAAGAAAAATATCTCTCACGGAAGAAACAAATATAAGGTTTTACGTAATAGTTTTTAATGACTAAATTACTTGATGTCTCAATAAGATGCTAGATTATACATGTAAAACCTATGATAGAATACGTCTTTTTCTACGAAAAATTATACGTACTAACTCCTTATCGTATGTTTTTTCATTTAAGCATAAAAATTAGCCTACTTGTGAAAATTGCCTGAGAAAATCCTCTAAAGTGATTAGAGATATAGTGATGCCTTTTCATACGATAAGGAATAAGAATGTGAGATGCTTTTCCTCGCATTTAAAGACTTTTCTTCGACTAGTAAGGAACAAATTCATAACAGTTCATCTCCGGTTTCTAACAGGTGTATATATATATATATATATATATATATTCAGTATCGTAATCGAGATCATTAGTCGTCTTCAGTATCAGTACTTATATTCTAGATCAGTCTTAGTTATACATATAATTTGTAAATTTATTTACAAACTAGCTGAAAACCCGCACTTCGCTACGGAGTACATTCAAATTAAATTCAACTGTCAATGTATGCAATTAATGCCAAATAAATAAATATATAAATATATATATATATATATATATATATATTTATTTATTTATAATAAGTAAGACGATCAATGTAAACAATTGATGTAAAGAAAATATATATTTACAAACAAATCGTAAGGGATATTTTTATAGTCAAAATAATGTAGAAGAAAATATTCAAATTAAATCTAATAGAACATACTAAAGAATATAGTACAGTTAATATAGTACAGTTTGAGGAACATATCTTTTACTGTATTGTAATATATTTTTGGATAATGTCCAATCGTCTGCCGCATTAGCAAGAGAAAAAATATTTTTTTGTCTATTTCATTGTTATGGATGTGACGATAAATTTATTGAAAGTACCAGAAAAAGAAATCACGTGATCAGCATTTAATAAATTAAATTCTAATATTTAATATTTAAAAATTCACCAAAGATCAGAAAATGGAGGTAAAGATTCGAAAAAGATTTCATTTTAAAGGAATTTTTATGGTATTTCTTGTGATATAAATTTTATAACCCTCAAATTATTATTTTAAATGCAAACTTAAAAAAGTCACTAAAGCAGCTTAAAAATTTAATTAAAAAAAATCTAAGAAGAATTTTTCAAAAATCTTTCTTAGTGCACCCATACACTATAAGAAGAATCGCCATGCAAAATGTCAGCCCTTTAGGTCTAGCGGTTTGGTCTGTGCGTTGTCTGTCAGTCAGTCAATCAGTCAGTCAACCAGTCAGTTACGGAACTGTTTTATATATATAGAAGATATAGATTTTGCCATTACTTATAATTCTCGGCAGGTATTGTCTTGGAAGGAACTAATTTCATCGGTCGAATAGCCAAGACATGTACTTAATACACAAATTATTCTTTAATGCCAAAATTTTTTAAATGCTCATATAGAAAAATTTACTTTCAAAATTCAAAAGAAAAAAAAACTTCATTGCCTCGTATAAAATATTCTAATTCCTTTTACACCCAATCACTCTCAATTGTTTTACCTACCAATAAATTAATCATTGTATCGATTTGGAACTCTCATAATCGCTTATATACCTTAGAAATTAGACTATACAGCAGAAGCAATATTTTTTTCTATTATAAATTAGATTTATGCGTAGATTGGTCATTAGATTGGTGATTGGTGTTTTAGAGAGCTGATAGCGGGAAGATGTAATAGAGATGATGGACACTGTCAGCATTCCAAATATTAAATTTCTGCAGCTGATAATGTCAGTTGGTTTCAAAACTTTTATTTTGATTCAGAGCAGCAGCCCACCGGAAACTGCAGTTGGTGCTTTCAGAATTGCAACTGAGCACGACTTAGTTGCTTTTCTTGTTTATTTATTTTACAATTTGTTCTCCTTTGCAGTTTTGTATATTTCCCTTTTTTCTGTATATTTTAGGACTTTGTCCACGGGTTTCTGCATTAGAAGTAAAAAAAAATTATCTTAATGCATAACACCAGGGATATATCTGTGTTTGCTGTGTAAAGGTTGAAAATGAGTTATCTAACCATGCATGTTTGAAAAATCAAAGACTTCTGCAGGGTACAGAAAGCTAAGTCCCATTCCACTCCTAAATATTTTTATTCATCAGTGAAAATTTGGGATATGTGAAACAAAACACAAACGTGTTAGTTTTCAGTCCCGTTTTTCTCAAAACTACGATTTTGGACTTGACACCCTTTACACAGCAAACACAGATATCAGAAACTCGTATTTACTGTTATTTTACCCCAGAACACAAGGATAGAAAAAAACCCCACTCTATTCCTCAAGTATTTTAATTACCCTTATATTTTCCCGAAAACTTGTAAAATATCTTATTTTTATTTCAGAAACATTGGTGCTTCGTTGTTATTATTACTTACTTATAATGCTATTCAGTTTCAAGGAAAATGCTGAAAACTGACCCATTCAAATGATAAGATTTTAATAAAGCCCCAATGCTATATTTTGAAATGATTTTAAAGAGTTATTTAGAAAAAAAGTTATACAAAATAAATATTATAAACCTCATAATAATTTAAGTGCACTGAAACCTTCACTTTGAAGATTTTGAGAATATTATTAAATTTTATCCAATTATCTCTGAAGCTCTCTTAACTCTAGCATATAAATTATGTGAAAACTTGTTTATTGAAAAGTATCTGTCATCATTAAGAATATTTGTATGTTACGTGTGTGATTTAACATATTGAATTTTGGCTATTTTTACTTGCTAATCCAGTGAAAGATTTCAATCGATATGACGTCAAAGAAACATAGTTCTAAGATGTTTGCATTTTTACACTAAAAAATTGATCTCATATTGGTCAAAAATATTTAATTCTACTTACTAACGAAAAACTAATTGTGCTATAGGTGCAATGGGCTGAATGAACAAGATTTAATACGGATATCCTATAACATCCTGACAGGTTTCAACGAAATGGATCCATCAAGCAGGACATACTGATTAAGATTTCTTTATATTGTAAATAAAGAGATACTGCTCGAATCAAAATTATTAAAATTAATGATAATATTAACCATACCACACATTAAAATGAATTATTTGTAAAATAAAGAGCTTTATGTTTAAAAAAACTGAATCTTACATCTTTATTTACTCTTAAACATTTTCTTTTACAGCAGAAAAAAAAAGCTTAATGGAAAAAAAGGTACAAAGTGTTTGTGCTTTAAATTTAAATGCTTTGAAACATTATTTTCTTCACAAGAATTGCTTGAATATCTAGACGTGTCATTTGAACTTGAAGTCAGTGTCCATCTAAAAGAAAGAAAGATATCGATCATACAATAACATAAATGCAATAAAATAATGTAATATTTCTAACATAAATGTGATACACTTCAAGACTTGAATAAAATAAGTAATTTAAAAAGCCTTAAAATTGGAAAATTAAAGTACGCTTCAGATAAAATTCCCAACCTAGCACATGATCTTACATTTTACATAGCCATTTAAAACAAAATATCCATTTAAAGCAAAATATTTCTTGCTGTTCAATGTGGATGTAAATGGGCGTTTTGTAGCCCTTACAGGTAGGCTTCAAATTATCGCACTTTTAATGTGTGAACGTGCTTCAATGAAATTGCAACATTACAAATAGAGATCAGGCTTAGATACGTGCTAAAAATTAGCTAAATAGCAACCAAACTTTACGTTAGTCGTGTATGTTAAAAGTTCAGAGTTTAACTTACTCTTTGCAGAAAATGAATTTACTTCCCTTCTATGACAGTACAGTTAAGCTCTCTCCCTTAAATGAGTGACAGTCATCAAATCACTTGAATGGAGATTTTATCCATGCATATTTTTTTTTGTAAATATGATTTCGATAAAATAAAAATGAAATTATGTATTTTTTATTGATTATAATGTGTAAAACATATTTTTGTATAAACATAATATGTAAATCAAATTTCACGTTTAACAGATTTTCTCGAAAACTTTTCTGAAAAACTCATTGTTGTATAAAAAGTATAAGTAATATATTTTTTAAACAAAACACGTATGCCACAATGGATAAATGTCGACTGTGGCATATATGGCAATGAGAGAGGCTGATTTTCTTGCAGAGAAAGGTACAAGTATTATTCAAAAATCCTACAAGCCTATGTCTGCATGAGTCAAGATCATTAATCGAACATTCTTTCAGAATTAACCGAAAGCTGGAGTTGGCCAGTGCTGCTATAAGGATAAAAAAATGGGAGTGTAATCTTTCATCAAACTTCCCTATTATATTTCCCCCAGATATGTGGCAGTATCGGAGTTTTGCCTTCTGACAGGGCATGATTAGGGTTTATACAAAAACCTACTTTTTGAAAAAACCGGTTTTCGAATTCCAGATTTCCAAAAAACCGGTTTTAGCCGGTTTTCGAATTTTTGTCAAAAAAAGGTAGAATAGGGAAAAATATTTTATTTAATTTATATAAAATAACAATAAACGAAATCAATATCAAAGTCAAAATATAAAAAAAAAAAAAAGTATAACACATTACTTACACAAAATAACGAAAACTCAAACAAAAATTTCAAATTTCAAATAATATTTATACTTATTTCCCTAATTTTAATTTCTCCTAAGAAAATAGGATTTTAAAAAACATAAAATATCCACTGAACGGTGGCTAAGTCTTGTTCTTATTTTGGACACAATATTGCCTGAAATTGAAAATACTCATTCACTAGCTACTGAGCTTTGTTTTATAGTTTTCAGGGTATCAAATAACAAATCTAAGTTTTTGGTTCTTTTATTCGTTGCCTCAAATAATGAAAATTCAGCTTTCAGTGTCTTTGGATTTGTAAGTTTTTCTTCAGGGTCTTCAAGAAATCAAATAAATTAAAAATTAATTTTTACATAATAATTTGAATTCTTTTAAACCGGATTTCTTGATTTAAAAACCGGTTTTCAAATGTGGCAAATTTATTTTAAAAACCAGTTTTTTAAAACCGGGTTTGAAAAACCTTCAAACCCTAGGCATGATCGTCTCCTTGCTCACTAATTTCGTTTCAAAATTGTTGACTCTCTTTTATGTTCTTTGTATGGCTCCTATGCAACAATGAAGGCAGAGCATTTGGACTCGTGCAGTGCACTGGAGACATATAAAAGCAGAGCAAAATGATATTGAGAGGCACAATTAGTTAACGACGTAATTGTCGAAGACCCAGCGTTAGTTTAAATAACTGTTTAAAAAGTATTTCTTTATAGAGACGAACTGCATCTGACCTTGGCTATGAATAACTGTACGATGTTATACGAGGTGGGAAGAATGTTTTGTGATCTTCCTTCTAGAACAGTGGTTCTCAAACTTTATACAGTCTGAGCGTACTTACAATACTACAGATACTTGCTGGCGCACTGCATACAAAATAGGACTAATATGTTATAATTTGTTGTAAATCTGTTTAAATAGGCGTGATTTAACTGGTCTTGTTTTAATAAATTTCACCATTTTAACAGCTTGATCTAAGACCTCTCTTAAATAATCTCCTAATGTTCTTGACGTCAAGGCCTCTCTATGGAGGAAGCAATGAGTTACAATAACATTTTCGTTTTGTCCCTTTATAAAAGATACAAGACCCTTGTTGCAGGCTATCTTAGAAGGAGCTCTATCTGTGCAAATGCCTACACACGATTTTCCCGATAACTGCCATTTATCAAGGTAGTTATTCAGGATGTTAAAAATGTCCTCACCTTTTGTAATCAGGCTTAATTCTTTGCAAAAAGAAACTGATTTGTTATTTGATTTTCGTTAATGAAACGATTGAATGCTATGAGTTGCGCCTTGATGGTAATGTCGGCTGATTCGTCAACTTGCAGTGCAAAAACAGAACACTGGAGTTTATTACCACATACATTTTTCTCAATTTCAGAAGACATTTCCAAAATATGCCTGTTCACAGTATCATTGGACAGAGATATCTAGCTTATTTTCATAGCTGCTTCATTTCCTAACATCGTACTGACAATCTTTTGGCAAGCAGGCAAAATAAGTGACTCACCCAAAGTATGCGATCAGTTCTGAGACTTGGTAAAAAGCAATTGGTTAAGAAACTTATCCATTTTTATGGGTGAATTATTTTTAACAGAGACAATTATATCAACGGTAGTTATTCTGAAAGTTGTAAAAGGCACAATACGTTTACTCTTGACGGCAGTTCACAAGACACGACACGCCCACTCACCAACGCCTGTTATGCAACGCTGCCAGTTGCCACGTGATGAAAGCTAGTGCCGGTGTTAACATGCCGTTCCAACCACGTTTGTTACGTGTTTTAAACGCGTAAAAAATTTGCGGATCAGAAGCTAGTTGCAAGAAAAGTAACTTATAACTATCGTAATAATGTCGCAACGAAACAAGCCGAGTGTTCGTAAAGAAATGGTATAATATAGTAACTTAGTATACATTTGCTTTTCATATCTGGATAGAGTTTTTAGGAATACTACGGAGCGCACCTGGAAAAGCTCTGGGTCGCACCAGTGCGCTCGGGCACACAGTTTGAGAACCACTGTTCTAGAATGACATCTCTGATTGGAAAAGCAAGTTTAGTCCATAGCTTCCCAGGTATGTGACATCTGAACGCAGGTCCAACCTAGAAGCTATGCATACAGATGCAAGCTACTTTCGATTTCATAACATTTCATCAGTAATTATTTAAGGTAATCACTCTTTCTCGTCTTACGTGTTGCAGAAGGTAAAATGAGCTACTCATCCGTGATTCCACGCATGGCTTTTCGAATAAACAGCGGTCACATTTAGAACACTGACTCACTAATAGTGAATATGTTGCAATGTCAGAATGGCATCTTAATGTATTTTCTAGTCACTTGATTGGGGGGTGAGTAATAAATACTAGTATTCTTTCTTTTCTATGTGCTTAAATGTATTTGTTTTCCCTGGTCTGAAAATAAAACTAATTTTTTTTTTTTATTTGGGGCTTTTCCTTGATCGTCATTAGTTTTATCCAACCATGCGGACTAATTCAAAAAACAAGGCCACACATCTTATGTCCAAAATAAAATTTAATTTCTAATTTTTCTGAACAGAAAATGTTTAGTATTCTGTTATGTAATAGGAGCTATAGCTAGGAACAAGCTATAGGAACAATCTCAAAGAGCTGATTTTGAAATACGATTCTTTTAGTGTGACTGAAATATTTCAACACATTCTGTATTAAATTAATTTTGTTTAGATTTTCTATCCTAGAAAAGTTATCCTTTTTATATAAAACGATTTTTCCCCTTTGCAAATACTTGAACTTTGGCTTGAATTTTAACTTGAATTTTGGCCTTAAATCAAGTTTAGTCTTTTTTTCACTTTTTTAATTAATTTTTATTATGTTAAAATAGTTTAAATAGTACATTGATACTAAGAACATTAATTTCTGCTAATTTTTTATTTTGCCTTTAATTTTAAAACATATTTTATGCCATATTTTGATCATTTAAATTTTTCTTATATTTTCAAGTTTATTTAGTCATTTACTTTTTCACCATCATTTTATTATTCTATTTGTTTCGCGCTTAAAACCGTACAGCGTAACAGTGCCACTCGTTGCTTACTGATTACGGCAACCTGCTTCCGAGGATTTCGCTGGGGTTTATGACAATCTTTGTCAAAGGTATTCATTTCTTCAGCAACATAAGTTTCCAATACATCGTTTGATGGTAACATTGATGGTAATCTTAATATTATTGAAAAAGAGACAGTTTGACTTAAAATTGTATAATGGGTCGGTCGCCTGCCGTAGATTTTATATATATATACATACATATATATATATATATATATATATATATATATATATATATATATATATATATATATATATATATATATATATATGTGTGACATCCTTTATGGCCGTTTAATTTTACTTCTTCATCATGCAGTTGTGACTGGAGGCTGGGAATGATAACATTTCAGCTCATAATAAAGTATTTTATTAGCTTCAAATTCTAAAGAACTTCAGCTCAATTAATGGTTATTTTGCTATTTTTCTAAACCTCTCACTCCATCACATACATCCTTTCAGCGACGCGTTTTCCCATGCTCTGCGTTTAAATTTCGTATTCACACGGCAGTAAAAATGACTATTATGTAAAACATCGCGTGGTCTACTTACGTAATTTACTTTTAATCCAGAAAGGGATTTGATTGGTGCTGCCATCTATTTATTTTTGTAAATTATTGGATCCCAGTTAATTTCAAGTTGTGATATATGTATATGTATGTATGTACCTGAGAGAGCAATGAATTGAAATATCTGATCATAACTTACTTTCTATTTCCGAATTACCACCACCAGTGAGCTGCTGGTTGGTATACAATGGGCTGGTGAACGAAGTGTACCGGTTTTACAGCGGAATGAACCCAGGGACTGTAGAGGCCAGGCCATACCACTTTCTCTATGGGCTTCTTCTCTTCTTTCTTTTCTTCTTCAGCAAAAGAAACTGCAAGCAGCATGGCCGCAAAAAGAAGAACGCACTGAAAGTAATTAGTAAAATGTAATTCTCACACTAAAATTAAATATTGATTCTATTTCATATATACAATGGAAAAGGTTTAAATTTTTTCCCCTTCGATACATAAGTTTTAATGATACGAATTAAGTATGTTAAGATATTTGACGCAGCTTAAATTTTGATATATCCTTTTAAGTTATTGTGTATATTTGCACACTTATCAATGCATGCAACCATAAAAAAGGGAGAACTAATTAAGAGACGACTATGGTTTATATTTTCTGAAGATTAAATAAGAGTTTTTCTTTTCAATTTTCGATTTGGAGAGGACGATGGTGCGTGTAGAAATTACAATGGGTTCCTTGGACAAATTCTTATTATGCTTCTAGTATTTACAACTGACCCCTGAAGCAACCAGGACCAGGGAACTCGGCTTTCTCTTAATCCCTCTCGTCGAGTGGAACCTCATAAACAGAAGGGAGGTAAGGTGAGAACTTAAATATAGTCGATTCCGGTTAATCGGACCACATCGTAACGCGATCGTTTTGGTCCTAATAACCGGCTGGTTCGATTACACGAACATGTCCTATTAGGCTTATGCAATAGGATTTGTTTCGGTTCTTTAGGATTCGGTCCGAATAAGCGGGTGCTCCGATTAACCGGATTCGACTGTACATACCTTTTCAACTCTAGGGGATCGTCAAAATATCTGATTACTGGATAACTGCCTTTCATTTTTCATTTATGTTCGGAAAGTTACTGATAACTTAGCTCAGTTTTTTCCACCGTGGGTATAAGAGTCGAGGTTTTCACTCTGAGATAGCAGTTTCTATAGTTCATTGTCAATAAATCTGAGTGGAATGATAATTCAGATTCAAAGGCAGCGGAACCAGATTTGTTCACTTGTTTAAAAGAAGCTGGGCTTCGTCAATTAGAAACGTTTCAAAGTATGTGTTGGAACGTTCCTGTTGTTGTCTGTGGAACCATATGACTCGTATCCGTCCCGTTTTAACTCAAAGAAGGACGGAACCCGAATCTTCTGTTCCTCTCAAAACAAGAAATAAAATTACCTCTTTATAGATATATCATCCTCAGTAATGTTTACACAAATTTAAAGGGATAAGATGCATTAAAGTTCATTACTTTAATATTAAAAAGTTTAAAAAGAGAACATTTAGAAACTTTTTTATGAATCTGAGGTGTGGTTTAACACATCAAATGGATGCCGCTTAAATTATTTGAAAATATTAAAAAATCAAATACAATCAAAGTCACATAGCAAATTTTCCTTAGGCTAATCTAACTGGCAAACTTTGACTGATATGCCACATTTTACTCGAGGGGAAATTTAATGGCACGGTATTAACTTCATTACATGCATTGTCTTTTAATGCTAACTAGAACTGTACAAAATGGTCATAAAAAGAACAATTTTTGTTGTTTCTGTGTTTTCACGCATGATTTAATGAACTGAGAATTTAAAATTACGTAATTGACTTTTCATTTTCTTCCTTGTTTTGGGTATGTTTATTCATCTGGAGCACAAACAAATGAAAATTATTCATCGTTTATCAACCGAAAACTGGTTATAATGTGGTGATGCAAAGATTGAAAAAGATTTATAGGAAAAAATTTATTGAAAAAGATTTATTAGGTAAAGGATTGAAAAAGATTTATTAGGTAGAGGTACTACCATTAAAAAGCTAAGAAAAATCATGATTCTAGAACATACTATTTATTCCCTTAAAAGGCTTGTTAGTACCTCCTTCGTCAGTTATATAACAAACTTTGCTTAACGAATACAAACATTTTATTCCCCAAACAATTGTTTAGATCAGAATTGTTATAGTTCCTAAGCCTGAGGTTGTAATTCAGCAATAACAAATTACTGAAAAATATCTTTTAGGGGGATTTTCTGGAAATCCTACGAAGTAAAAACTAAATATCGTGGGCTAGAAGAAAATACTGAACAAAGTCATACATCAGGTTTGAGCAAAAAATCCAACAATTTAGATCTATTGAAAAGAATTTATTTTGCGTAATTTCATAAAGAAGCAATCTGTTAAAAAACGTATACTTTCACTGCTATAAAAATTTAGCGAAGTGAAATTTTTAATACTTTAAAGTATCAGCCTAAATAAATTACGCAGCCTTATTACTCAGTGCTGTTTAATGCATAATTTTAATTCTATTGTCAAGATTTTTATTCAAACCACTTAAATCAAAATTCAAAATAATTCTAATTTCTATCTAATTTCAAGCTGTATAAAATCTTTGGAAAGGAAGATAATTCAAAGAAACATCTGTGAATTTTTCAAAATGTTTGACTGATATTTGAAAATATAAAATTCTTAACGAGCAAAAAACATCCTTAATTTCTCTGTGTATTCATTGTGTATTTTGATGCATTTAAGTAGCATTTAGGAGACCAAAGTTTAGTAATCGTGATACAAGACTATAAGTCATTCCATACTTTTTCTAACAAAATTAGACCATACCGTGTTTGGTTTATGCCTCGAAAAATAATTAAAGTAAAAATAACAATAATTATATTAAAGCTACAAAAGTCTCTCTTAGTACGTTCATTAATGTTTAACCGAGGATTCTCTAACGTAGACCAAATGTTACAATTATTTGATATATCGATATGGTGAAGATTAACACTTGTAGATACAAACGTTAACATTACAGAAACTTTGAGAGATTTCGTTTTAGACCTTTCTAGAATACACAAATACTAGTGTATTCGTTTAATATTGTCCAACACATGCAGATAGACTACATTTGCAAACTTTTATAATAACGTAAATATCAAACATTTCCCTTAATAAAGGTTTTTAGGCATATTGTCTTATTTTAGTTTACCAGTAGTAACACGTTGTATATATATAAACATTATGTAAATAGGTCAATGAATATATAGATGTATACTGATTACACTAAAAGATATATGTATATAAATATAGTCCTGATATTTTAGAAAGGAGAGCCATGTTAAACAGACTGTACTTTCTAACACTCAACCTAGAGATCCTATTTCAGTTGATTTTGTGCCCCTTCTTCCCTTCCCAACTTGAAACAATGTTTATTCAGAAGATGCGAAAAAAATTAACGTTTCCACTTTATAAATAGAAAAGAAAAAATCAACCAAAAAATCAATTGCGTCAAACGAGCTACATCTATTGTCTCAAGTGTACCCTCTGGTGTACCTCGTCTAAACTTACAGGTAAGTCAATCGATATACTGTAGTGTTGAATCCAAGCCAACAAGAAGAAGCAAAATTAATTGATGACATGCATGCCATTATGACTACGTTTTGAATACGAATATTATAAATAGGCCCAACACTTACCACAGCTTTCATCTTCAGTGCTTTATTTTATCGCGGGGCGAAAATCAGATTCTGTAATAACCCTGAAGGCGCGGTCCATCAGCTTTATATATACGTGGCATCATTTGTCCAGGGATGGGATTCGGCCTTGATATCAAGGACGAGTTGCTAACTATAATAGCTACGAAAAACGTTGATCAAAATGCACAGGTGATGATGCCGTCAGGGCGGGGCCCCATTTTATAAGACACCGAAAAAAATTCCGCGACTCGATTATAGGTGAAGATGATTCCCGAGGACCGTTGAAGGTCTCCATCGGTTTCGCAACTTATGCCCCACGCACACATCTGGTGGCCTCCGATGTCGTGGATTTTTCCTGCTCTGATCTCTTTTGGTTTTGCGACAAAAGAAACTGGAGTGATGTGATTGTCGTAGTTTATTTCCTTTGTCCGTCTCCTTTATCATGGGATCAAGTGGACGTCCGCTGTGCGTCGTAAACATGAACCCTTTTTTTTAATTTCCGAGATTATTTTTATTAGAGCTTCTTCATCTAATATTTTTCCCATGAAAAGGGTGTGGTCTTTCGTTAAGTGGGGTTCGAAATTCGTAAACAAATGGGCATTGTAAACCTTTTAGGATTCCTCTATCATTTCCTGTCCAAACTAGATTGTCAGCTTTCTTCTGGTCGTAATTTGAAAGTAAAATTCAATGCTACGCAGCAGTCAACAAATTCTGAAGCGATTAAAAAATTAATTTATCTACAGATTGTTTTGAATTACGATCATAAAAGATTTATGACAAGGCAAATTGGATTCCTCTGACTTTAACCCGATTAGTTGAATACAAAAAGTTGCTTAAGTTTTCAATAATTGTTAGGGTTAGCAGTTTGCCAACAGGTTTTTTGCCAACAGATGTACACCATCTAAGGCCCTTTGGAACTTTAGATGGAGAATTTCAATGGGCTGTAACTCGCATTACATTCCAATTGTACTGGACATTTGAACCACAGGATAAATCCCTAGTGTTAAATCTCTGATAATAGCGTAAAATAATAAATACACGGACAGAAAGGTCTAAGCCATCCGGGTATGCAACCAGAAAATCTCTGGCGAGATTTAGCTGTTCCATCATATCAGTGATCTAATGTACACCGGTGAAGATCTATACCATTGTGTTGTTGTGTTGTTTTTGCCTATGCTTCAAGCGTCTGACGAAGTCAGACGAGATCCATAAGTCCGTTTACTCTCAGGAAATCGAGCACAAGAACAGGATCGCGATAGTTTTCCTCCCTAGAGAGGCCCATGCAATCCATTATATGCTCTGCAGAAGCCTGGTGGTCGTGGCACTTGGTGCAGGTGGCGAAGTCCTTCCCACCCTCATTAACCCTTTCAAGCCCAACAATCTCAACCGTTTGCACGGTGCAGATTTTCCCCCGATTTTTTTAACCTAAAGAATCGTGAAAAATTTTCCAATTAAAGGTTGAAAATGTTTTTACTTCTTTAAACTGATAACAGATGGCAGTACCAATCATTTTTCTGCTTATTTAACTGGAATACATTGAATGCAAGCAAAAAAAAGACTAGATTTAGGCGTTTTCACTGTGCAAACGGTGCCCCTAAAAGGGTTAAACGAGAAGCACTTGATATGACCGCTCTATAACGTTGTTGTTGCTAATGACCCCCCCCCCCCCCCCGCTCCCGGCTGGAAGTTCCAAACCAGGTTCATATAGGCTTCGGGTTGAAGTATGCGGCTCCAGTTTATATAGCACCACAAGGGTCAGAGTACATCTTAACTAGTTGCCACCTCAATTTTGACCCAGCACCCCTAGGGGGTGACAGCGTTGATGACATCTGGGGCGATCGTACCCTCTCCCACCCTCTCTGGCCTCATAGAGGGACCACTATAATGTTTTTTTTTTCTATGCGGAGGCACTTGTCGCGAAGACATTCGCCTCCACTATAATGTTATCACAGTAAAAGTATATTTCTGCTTTTCTGTAAAATGCGTAGAGAATTTCGTTGCAACCTTATATTACTGAAATAGCACAAACACGGAACGATTCCAGTATGTTTGGTGTATGTATGGAATGAGAAAGACCTCCGGTCCTCACTTGGGGAAGAATTTTTGTATGCTGCGATTCCCTGAAATTTAATGAGTGAGAACTTCCGTGTATTGTCAGAGTATGAATGATAACATATGAATACAAGTCGTAACAAATCATATGAGGATACCTTTAAAATACTTTTTAAATCTGTGCCAAAAATAAGAAAGAAGGGGAAAAAACTATAACAGGGGGAAGGGATGCAGTTATTCTCAACAAGAAATGCTGTAAACTCAGAAATTTTCGAAGTTAAAAGCATAAACATTTTTGTCTCTTTCTGCAGAAACGATCGAGACCTCAACGTTCTGCTTAAATTTTAAGTAAATAAAACTTATCTAATAAAACAAAAACGAGGATTTGTGAAATTTTTAAGGGGCATACCTGAGGTCTACATCCTCTGCCTACGTCCACGAAGCATACACTGGCAATTAAATCTGCTACACTTTTCGAGGTTGGATTGATATATTTCGGTATGTGGAGCTAATTTCTGTGAGGGGTTCAATAACTGAGTTATCGATGATAATCGCAAAAATTGGATAATTTTTCTCTTGTATTCACCCAATGTCCTCTCTAAAAATTATATATTCTCAATTATCCTGGATTGTTCACTTGGGTAGATTACTGACCTACAGTTCAATAGACTCGCGTCCGATGTAAAAACAGAAAATCCGTCCTGGAAGATTGTCATTACACTGTCATCACACTTGTCATCATTGGTATTCTGACTATTAAAATGCAGTGAATCGCTGCGCAAGATAATTCTTTACCAAGAGCGGACCGGTAGCCTTCCCTTTTCCATCTCAAGCATAGTGGAAATGTTTCCTGTTTGTCTCAAGTCAATATTATGAGACTACATCACAATTCAACACACATTTTACATAAAAGCAGAATCATCCCTTGTTTCATACATTACAATAGTAAAGTGTAAACACCAGTGCCGTCATACGATGGTGCATTTCAACAACTCTTTAAGGCTGTGTAAAAAGAGAGAAAGTCACTAAATATAAACCGTCCTGACCTGTCTGGTATGTGGCGTGTTTTAACCTTCAGACCAGTCACTACGCAATAATCCTCAATACGCAGCCTAAATTATTTGAACGAACAGGGCTGGACTGTTCGTTGTAATAATTTAGGATTTAGGGGCCGTGTCAAGTAGTTCATACTACCGACTTTTGCGCCCCCCCCAATCTCCAAATAGAGAGAAAATTACATTCTAGCTAAAGAAAATTATTTGTAACATTGGGAGAGGTTCAGTCATTCGTTTCTAGAAAATGAGCTTCTCTTTTGAGGCAAACTGGGGAAAACGCTCGAGAAGCGTAAATTTTTGAGTCTTACTTTAGCAACTTTCAAATGTCTGCTTGCAGTTTAAGTAAGTAAGATTTCTACAATAAAATAAAATTGTTGATATTATTTAAACATGGAAAATATTTAAGGTGAAAAACTGTTTTAAATTCCAAATTCGGAGGAAACTAAAATATATTTTTATACAACCTTCTACGTTATTATTGACTGCATAGAACTAACAAATGTAATATAAGAGATGAATAATAATTATTATAAAATTTTATTTTGCAGTTTAAAAGGACGTTCATTTACGGTCTGAATTAAAAACGAATGTTCATAAACAATATCAAGATTTACAAACGAGGCTGATTTCAATTATTTCTTCAAGGATTTTGTATACATCAAAACGATCTCAAGGTAGATAAAGCATCGCATCTAGTTAAACACCAAAAAATCGTGACCTTAATATTATTCTGTAAACAAAAGAGAACACATTTCTGTTAAATAAACACTAACAAAAAGATATACTGTCATGAGAAAAATTGCCACGAACGAAATAGTTTTTAAAGGAAGCTTATATGGTATTCATGATTTTATTAGTGTCAAAACCCTGGTGTTAGAAAATACTGGCTTGCCCGTTCATACCAATTAATTTTCACCACGTTGCTGTTATTAACACTACTTGTTAATAACAATTATTGTGCAATTACTATCTACTTTTTAAAATTTATACAATTTTTATTTAAGCAGGTACAAGAATTTCATTGACAATTGACATTGATTTATTGTCTTAGCAGTGCAAGATTTGAAAAACTGAATTCGAACAAAATGTCATAATATTTTGCTCCCTGCTTATAAAGGAAACTTTTCAGTATTAAAAAATTAGGTGATATCAGTTACTCTGAAAATATGCACAAAGTTATTCAAGATAACTCTTTTGCAGCAACTGGTTACAATAATAAAAGTACAAATTCATGAGTGCTTCATATATTAAAAAAAATTATCATAAGTTATGTGTTGATTGTTAGAAAAAGTCAGACATTAGGAACTTTTTTAATTGATTGCATCTCTTTAACTAATCGCACTGTTGATGATTACAAGATCTTGTTCTAATATTTCTTTTTATCAAAGAAACTTAAGATATTTTTATCTCGCTTAGAAGATCATAAAACCATATCTATTTTGTTTCATCAAGTGATTCCAGACACAATCAAAGCAAGAGAAAAAGGTTCACCCATGTTGGGATTTAGAGTTTTAGGTCAAGTGATTTAGGGATGATTTACGGTCTCATTAACTATTTCCTCTAATCATAAAATTTAGGTAAATCCGGCATGATTACTAGTCAGAAGCATCATCTGTATATGTATAATATGTCACTAATTCCTCTTTGAGTTAAAAGCAGTTTGAATAACGCTTGACTGATTTTGTAGCGTACAGCATACTATTTTCCATCTGTGAAATGAACTTTTCAAGGTAATCCGTTACAGTAAGATTGAAGTTCAGAAGAATGTAGGAAGTGGAGAGAAGAAACTAAAAGAGGAACTACGAAACAGTCTGAGTAGGGAGGAGGATGGATGAAATAAATTTATTATAGGTCGGAATCAGAGCCGGCCCGATGCATCGAAGCGTCTGGGGCAAGTTTTAAAAACAGCGCCTTTTCGAATTTTTCGAGAGATTTTTACGTAATGAATGCATAACTATTAAAATTAGTCTACTCAGTACAAGAATAGACATTTTGAGAAAAGTATATATAAACACAGGGTGTCCGGGCTAAAAGTATCCAAAAGTAATGACTTATTTTTACGGAACTACCCATGAGAATTAAAAAGAAATATTTCAATAGAAAGAACATCTCACCAACTTTTAATGTCAATCATAGATTTCGATCATACTTGTAGTATCATAGATTTCGATGTGTGCACCTTTTGTAGCACGACGAACGTCTAGATCAGGGGTGGTCAACCTTTTTGGGAAGAGTGCCACTATCTGAAAAAAAAATATTATGCGTGCCACTTCCAACTTTTCCAACATACAAAAAATATAAAAAGGTGAAAAAATGTTATTTTTAGGCTGATTATGGAATTTTTACACAAATAGCACATTTTTTTTTATCTGAGTAGTGGAGATTTCAAAAATATAATAAATAAAACAAAAGTACAAACTTAGGTTTTATTGTTAATAAACATTTTAATAGGTTATTGTTACATTTTAAACATTTTAAAAGGTTATTGTTCATAAACATTTAAAGGTTCAGTCAGTTAGGTTATGTATAAGATAAAATGAATAACTTGAAACATTTAATTCTAAATAATTATTAAACAGTCAGAAGTTAATTAATGTGGCTTTTGAATTTGTAGTTTTTTTACCAAGTCATCTGTTTTAAGATTAGTTCTTGAAGATGCTAACAAAATTATGTGTTTTAGGTGCATATCAGTTAATCTTGATCTATATTTTGAATTTATTATGTTCATAATAGAAAACATTTGTTCACAAACTTATGTTGATCCAAACCTACACCTCGTTGTACTGGTGTCAAGCAGTGCCGCTTTCCTGCGCTGTTATTTTCAGTAGCGTATGAGTAGGGTTTTTACAGATTTTGACAAATTATTATTTTTTCAAATTTCTTAAATTTTCAATAAGTCTCCGCGTGCCACTGTTAAAACGCCGCCGTGCCACACTGTGGCAAGCGTGCCGCGGGTTGGCCACCCATGATCTAGATGGTAATCCAGTTCTCTTCAAGTGTTTCGTAGCATATCAGGCGTTATTAGACTTTTTTGCTTGGTGATTCATTAAATCTGTTGTGTGTCTAAACAAAATATTGAAACTGTGGATGAGTTGAAGAAGCGTTTCATTCAAGCAATCCATGTGGTAACGCCTGATATGCTACGAAACACTTGGAGAGAACTGGATTACCATTTAGACGTTTGTCGTGCTACAAAAGGTGCACACATCGAACTCTATGATACTATGATCGAAATATGTAATTGATATTAAAACTTGGTGAGATGTTCTCTCTATTTAAATATATTTTAAAAAATTCTAATAGGTAGTTCCGTAAAAATAAGCCATAACTTTTGGATACTTTTAGCCCGGTCACCCTGTATAAAGCAAATTTTTTTATTTATATTTAAGAAACAAACATTTAAAAAATGACAGAATTTAAAAAAAGCAAAAACAGTAAATTAATTTGATTATAGTTTGTTATGTAATAAAATAATTACTCAGTCAAGCTCTGAGTTTTTATTACAGCAAATGGCTCGATAGCATCACTATAATTTATTGCTTTAGATACCGTCTTTTCTATAGAAATGTTTGTTAGACCATTCAGTTGCTCTTTAATTTGTTGTTCTTCGTAGATAACGCCTTAAAATTTTCGGCTATGAAAACCTTCGCATCTGCTACTGCTACATCTACAGGCAGTGGAATTCTTAGAGCTACAACAACGTTTGGAAATAGGCATTCACAATTGTTTCTCATGACCTCAATTTCAGTCGTTTATAATAAATAAATAGGGGGCGCGTTGGCCCTGTTGGAGTAAACGTCGAGTTAGGCCGTCTGCACACGGAGCAACTCAAAAGAAACTGATAACCGACTCAAATCACTAACCAGTCCGTGATGAGTCGCAACCTATGTAATTGAATGGAGCCACGCACACGGCGCAACTGGTTACAAACCCGTCCGACGGGTCTCATCACGGACTGGTTAGTGATTTGAGTCGGTTATCAGTTTCTTTTGAGTTGCTCCGTGTGCAGACGGGCTTAGTGATCTGAGGGTTGCGGGTTCGATGCCGGTCTCTGACAAAATCCACCGCCGTGTTCACAATTGGTGGCCGGTGCACGTAAAATCTGTCGTGGCTGCAATGTCCTCCAAGTTCTCAAATTTTCCTCTGGAGGTACGGGGTCAAGTGTTCCGGTCTCGTCACTTGACTCGGTTCTAAATTACGGGACCGACTTGTAGGGGGTAATGCTGGCCAACTAAACAGTGCCCTCCTTAAATGAATGGCCAGCAGTCTCGACCTTTACTGTGAACAAATGGCGTTATAGCCATTTGTTTGGCGTCGAGCATTTGTAATATATAAATAAATAATAAATAAATAGTAAATAAATAGTAAATAATAAATAATAAATAATAAATAATAAGTATTAGCTCATATTTGATTATTTTTACGAATTTCGTCATGCATCAGATTAATCTATTTAACTTTTTCGTTATTCGTTAAAAAATTCGTATTTTTACCATGTCTCATTTTGGCGCCTGAGACGGTCGCCTCGTCGCCTCAACTATGCCAAATTTTGGAAAACACAGACATTTTGCTTCTCATGATACTCTGTATATTAAAAATATGTTATTTAACCAAAAGAGGAATAATTATGAAGGAACAATGAAAAATCTTCATTCGTTAGATTTGAAGGAATTAAATATATTGTGACGTCATAAGATAATTTCCTACATTTGGGAAACAAATTGTTATGGGGTAAATACAGAGAATTTTTTTCATAAAATAGTTTTCTTTTTATGAACAAAGATTATAGAAATTTAAAAGATAATGGGAATGATATAGGTTGCAAAGAATTTTTTAAATGAGAATGTTTGCTCGATTATTCTATTTAATTTTGATTTCAGTCCGTTGCTCTGTTATTGTTTATCGTTGGTCGATTATTGTTTTGACGTAAAAACCAACAGATGCATTGTATTTCTAAACAGAAGTTTATTTTTATGTAACACTTTGCACCACTCGGTTACTCTTACAAATTTGAATCTATTTTTCTTTTCCGGGTGTTGAGTATTTACACTCGGCACTTTGCACCACTTGGTCACACTGACAAATTTCAATCTGTTTTTCTTTTCCGAATGTAAGTATTACAGAGGAACTTGCGGAATTGGCTGTCAGAACAGGAACATAACTAAAATCTGGTCAACAAACCGAAGGTAGTGATGTCAAACAACGATTGTGACAACAATGTTACAAAAAAATGCGGAAATGTAGAGCTAATTTACTACTAGAACCGACTGTCTCTGATGGAGAAGAAATTTAATCCTTTCAATAGAGATAAGGATATTTAGTAAATCCAGTGAATCCACAACAGTTTTCTTTTGAAAAGTAGAAAATTTCGTTTTACAGTTGAAAGCATACGTTGCCAAATCATAACAATAATATGTCTCAGAAATGATTTTATAGGTTAACTAGCTGAATACCCGTGCTTCGCTACGGAGTACATTTTAGGATAATTACAATGTAAATCGTAACGGATATTTTTATAGACAAAATAATGTAGAATAAAATATTCAAATTAAATCTAACAGAACATACTAAAGAATATAGTACAGTTAATATAGTACAGTTTGAGGAACATTTTCCCCATCAATAACCAAAATTTCCTCAACCATTTTTTGACGGAGATCCGCACAAAGAGACACCGAGAATAGTTGCAGAGAATACGATGTTCCACACAAACGTATTGGAGTGTTCCAATTTATCCCCTTAGGGATGGAACTTTAAAAAAAATCCCTTCTTGGTGGATATTCATGTCATTATAGGAATGCACTGTCAAAATTTCAGCTCTTTAGGTCCAGCGGTTTGGTCTGTGCGAGGTCTGTCAGTTAGTCACGGGATTGTTTAATATATAGGTTTAATTTAACATCCGTAAAACATACTAATTTGAATTAAATTCTTAAAAAACTTCCATCTCAATGAGTCTAGTGATTCAATTTTATCTTTTACAGTATTTTAATGTTTTTTTGTCAATTTATTTCGTTGTTATGCACGTGACGCGAAATTAATTTAAAGTATCACAAAAAAAAAGAAATCTCATGATCAGCATTTAATAAATTAAATTCAAAAATTAATCTTTAAAAATTCTCCAAAAATCAGAAAATGAAGGTAAGGATTCGAAAAAGATTTCATTTTAATGGAATTTTTATGATCTTTCTCGTGATATAAATTTTATAACCCTCAGATTATTATGTATTTTAAATGCAAACTTAAAAAAAGTTACAAAAACAGATTATAAATTTAATTTAAAAATCTAAGAAGAATTTTTCAAACATCTTTCTTAGTGTACCCCTACATTATAAGAGGAATCACCATGCAAAATTTCAGCCCTTTGGGTCCAGCGGTTTGGTCTGTGCGTTATCTGTCAGTCAGCCAGTCAGTCAGTCAGTTACGGAACTGTTTTACATATATAGATTAAGAATATAATTTATATATAGATTAAGAATATATAGATTAAGAATATAATTAATGTCTTTTGATGCTAATTTAAATTTTTTCCTAGCTTAAAACAGTTAAAAGAAATTAGAAAGTTACGTTGGAATTTGTTAATGCAATAAGAAATTCACAGGCGTGAAACACATGGAATGCACAAACCTATTTTCTGCGGACGATTAGCGATTTCTTAACAGAGATAACTCAATATGGTAGACAGAAACTTTACTTTCGTAAATGAATAATTGGCAAGTTCGACGGGAAAAGAAGTGTAGATCTTTTGTAACTACAAGCTTTTGCCTGGTGAAAATTTATATTAAAAAAATAAAGATTTTATGATTAAAAGTAAAGTCAAATTATTTTTTAACCATAATTTAAACTTATTTTTGACAGTAAATTATTCTTTATTAGACAAACTTTTTCCCCTTTGGGTTTCTCAATGTTCGTGAATTCTAAAGACTTCAATATAGCACCAAAATAAAGATTTATCTTAAGACTAGCTGAATACACTTGCCTCGCTACTGAATACATTCAAATTAAATACAACGGTCAATGTATGCAATTAATGCCAAAAAAAAAGAATATATTTATAAAAAAACGTAACGGATATTTTTATAGACAAAATAATGTAGAAGAAAATACTCAAATTAAAACTACTAGAACATACTAAATAATATAGTTCAGTTAATATAGTAGAGTTTAAGGAACATTTCTTTTATTGTATTTTAATATTTTTTGGATAATGTTCAATCGTCTGTCGCATTAGAAAGAAAAAAAATATTTTTTGTCAATTTATTCGGTTGTTATGCACGGGACGCAAAATTAGTTTAAAGTATCACAAAAAGAAAAGAAATCTCATGATCAGCATTTAATAAATTAAATTCTAAAAATGAATCTTTAAAAATTCACCAAAAATCAGAAAAGGGAGGTAAGGATTCAAAGAAGATTTCATTTTAAAGAATTTTTAGGATCTTTCTCGTGATATAAATTTTATAACCCTCAGATTTTTATTTTAAATACAAACGTAAAAGAATATTGCAGAAACAGCTTAAAATTTAATTTAAAAAAATCTAAGAATTTTTCAAAAATCTTTCTTAGTGCACCCCTATAAGAAGAATCGCCATGCAAAATTTCAGCCCTTTATGTTCAGCGGTTTGGTCTGTGCGATATCCGTCAGTCAGTCAGTTACGGAACTGTTTTATATATATAGATAATAAATATTTCTGTCAATTCTTGCGATTCATAAATAAAAATCTGGAATTAATTAGTCTTTATTATTTTGAAAACTAACTTCTTTCTTTTCTGAAAGAATGCTTTTGATGACTACATTTTTGGTTTCTACGTCATCTTTCAATACTTTCGAATAGTATTCTATCTACTCCTCTGCCTTAAGTGATAAAAAATCACATTACCTAGTTAACGTCGTGTTTTTGCAAGGTAAATAATTTTATCGTTATCAAATGATTCTCCTTTCAACCAACAGATGGCAGTAAAAACTTGAAATCAATTTGTTTTACTCTTCTATTTAACGGTGCATAACTCTATAAAATAGAAGTAAATATACAAACTGCCATAGCATAACGTTTAGGCAAATAATTTTGTTGTGTTGTAGTACACTCAGGTGCCAAAAAGGTGTCATCACGCTGATGATAGTAGAGGACCCAGCATTGAATTGCAATGTCATTTGTGCCAACGTTGCACTCCTCTCGCTTGGTATGATTGTCGACATACGACACTGGTCACGATGCTACAGAGTCTTTCAACGCCCACACTATTGGAGTAGGTTCGATGTTTTACCAGAATTCTATTCGAGATGCACTCTTAAAATGATCGAAGTTGAAAATCTAAACCAGGGATTCCCAATGGGGTCCAGGTGGACCCCTTGGGAGTCGATAGAAGTTTAAAAAGGGTCTATAATATTCCAGGGGTCTATTGGGACAAATTGGGGGTCGATGATAAATTTTTCTGTTTTAAAATTTAATTTAATTTTTTAGGAATGTAATTATTAGATAATAATATAAATTTTAATATGTATAAATATATATTTTTATTCGTTATGTTAGTTATTGTGACTATTTAATGATAAGAAATTTCAGGCCAAACATTAAAAAAATTGTATCAATGCATCGAGCACAACCCCGACATTAATTGAAATCGAACTTTTGTGCAATTACAATCTGTGTTTCTGAAATCTTGTTTATATTTGTGAAATTAAAAAGGAAAATAGTACGAAAATAATAAAACATGAACCTAATGAACCCCTTTTTCTAATTTTTTGTTCATATTCTAAGTAAAATTGTTATCTTTAAGTATTTTATGTGCAATTATTAGCATTATAATTATGTTGTATGCTGTATATTATAAAGAAAAATATCATTCTTTTAAAAGGAGTCGATGTAGGAAAAAGATTGGGAACCCCTGATCTAAACCTTAGGCCGTCTGCACACGGAGCAACTCAAAAGAAACTGATAACTGACTTGAATCACAAACCAGTCCGTGTTGAGTCGTAACCTATGTAATTGAATGGAGCCACGCGCACGGCGCAACTGGTTACAAACCCGGTTGCGCCGTGTTGTAACCCGGTTGCGCCGTGTTGAATCGACAAATGTTTGTGGCTGTATTCTCATAAGTTTCTTGCGAATGAAGACATTTATGAGAAAGCGAGTATTGCTACATGTTCCAATAGTGATCGCATATACCGTTATTCTGGCACTTCATTGTATATCGTTTGGTTAAATTATTTTGTTCTGTTTCTCTTAATTTCAGGGTTTTCGAGCTCTAATGGATAAAGCTTTTTAAAACGTCGTTTTTCTTGATTTAGATTACACACATAAACAAACTCATACATTTCATAAAAAAGAAATCATTTAAGGAAACTGATAATTGCGTAATACTTAGATGTTCAACTTTAGTTCCTGGACTTATCAAGAAGTAAAATCCTGTTACAAGAGTTTCCTGGATCAATTTTAGAGTTAGATCAATTGAATAACAACCATGTTCATTTATGAAACTAGTATGTTATACAACGAGGGAATTCAAAGTTCCTTTGGAGCTATTGTTATAGACGTCAGAAAAAAATTACTGTTCAACTGTAACCGACGGTACACACAACAAGGTTGAGATTCAAGATAACATTCTCCAACTATGCGTTCTTATACTTCTTCATACGTTTATTTCGAGATTATTTATTTTCACCATCTCCCTACCCGCTCTTTGAAATAAAGTTCCATTTGAGAAAATAGAGCACGTACTTTCTATGGGTTCGCCGAGTTCGTAGAAAGAAAATGAAAACCTTCCATAAAGCATTAGAGTTATACAACTGAAGTCTACAGGATCTTGAATAAACGGATTATACACCGTGAATGACATCTACTAAATCTTGGAATTATTTATTTCACTTCCTGTTAAGCATGGATGACCACAGTCAGTGCTATATCTGATGTGATAGTAGAACTTCTTGACAAGTGTTACACTTTTTAATACGTCTTAATTCCATTTTTACATGTATGCAATCGCAAATAACAAGGAAATATGGTGATTAAATAATTCAATTCAAATCTTTCTTTACGACTTCAAAAGGTTTAATATGTCGCTCAACGAAAGATAGCAGCCCTAAAGAGGTATTGAAAATGTTACAAAGATAGATATTTAGTTTTAAAATTTTAAGTAGCTCAGGAATTTTGGTATCCCCAGTTGCCTTAGGCCGTCTGCACACGGGGCAACTCAAAAGAAACTGATGTAATTGAATACATAGGTTACGACTCAACACGGACTGGTTTGTGATTCGAGTCAGTTATCAGTTTCTTTTGAGTTGCTCCATGTGCAGACGGCCTAAGTATAAGAAAAATATCCCAGAGTTTCCAACTTTCAACTGTTAGATTTGTATAAGAAAAATAACACAAAACTAGTGAGACACAAGTCAGGGAAGAGAAAACTTTAAAATCTTCATAATTAATGTGAAAATATACTCAGCTTGAATTGTTTGAAGCAAATTCAGCTTTTTCCTGAGCAGAGTAATAGTGTAGGCTTTCTTTTACTGTGAGGAAAGTGTATGGAGATAAGATCCCTTTACTAACTTGTAAGATACCCGTATTACACCTGAGTCTATGCCGTTGAACGAAATCTTCCTCCGCTGCAAAATTAAGTGTCAGGACTCTCATTGTTTAATTTCACATTTATTTAGCTAAAATTCAGCACGGGAATTGTCATTCTTGAATTACTGTTTTCTCCTATAAATAATTCCCCGCCTGGTTGTATCATACAAGGTGTGGCCATTAATTCCCAGGACTGTTCTAATAACTCCAGAAAATAGTACATGAAATACATATCCATTTAATATGTTTCGAAGTAACTCCCACCTGCCGTAATGCACTTCTGTGCTCGGCTGTATAACTTTCGGAAGCAACTTTTAAGTCCTCTTTCGAAATGCTCTTTAATGTGGACGTCACCGTTTTCTTGGTGGTATCGACATTCTCAAATCTAGTTCCCTTTAGCAAATCTTTCAGTTCTGGAAACAAGAAAAAGTCTGCCGGTGCTAAGTTCGGGGAGTATGGAGGATGCTGCATCTCCACGACCTCATGCTGGGCCAATTTGCTGAAGGGAGAAAGATTTTAGGATGTCGAAGCCATAAAGAAAACGGTGACGTCCACATTAAACAACATTCTTAAAGAGGACTTTAAAAGTTGTTTCCGAAACTTATACAGCCGAGCACAGAAGTGCATTACGGCAGGTGTAAGTTACTTCGAAACATATTAAATGGGTATGTATTTCATGTAATATTTTCTGGAGTTATTAGATCAGTCCTGGAAATTAATGGCCGCGCCTTGTATTATCGGATTAGCATATCTTTGATCATTTGTTCTCATATCTCTAGATGAGCAAGGTCTTACAAAACACGATGCCAAGACAATGGGTGACTAGAAAGTGGACCTAGAGAAAAGGAGGGTAGAAGAATAAACGATGATAGCTGAACAAACAAACAATAAAAACATTCTAATGAAAGAAATGACGTCTCGGTTTAACGCCCGATTTTAGACCTAGCAGGAAGCGTTACTATGTTTCGTAAGAAAGAAACCATTTAAAAGTGCAAACCTTTTAAAAAATATTTACCATTTCAGCCAAACAAAGCTAATATAGCATCGAAAGTCTATCCAACATTTATGATTTCCCTTTACAAATAAATATAAATTACGACTCCTACCGAAAAATCAATCGAATATCTACACTGCTCAAAACAATTAGGGGAGCAAGGAAAGAAGTTAAGAAAACCGTGCAAGACAGCCACGTATTGGCATAAAATGGATAGTACACTTGTATCAATGCGCAATACAGAAAAAAAGATGTAAAAAAATTTGTAATTAAGCTTTAATTCTTTGAAAATATGGAAAAAACATGAAAAGATGATTCAGGACAACAATTTGGTTACATGTAAACGATAAAAAAAAAGTATTGTTTAGAAATGATGCAAGATTTTTAATATGGCGTGTGGTCTCCTCGAACAGCTAAGACTGCTGCACACCTGTTTTCCATGGATGCGATGATGTTATCGATAAGACTTTGGGGAATGCTGTTCTACTCCTCAAGAAGTGCAATCTCCAAGTCTCGGAGAGTAAAAGGAGGCCTTGGTCTCTCAGCAATGCGTCGTCCGAGCATGTCCCAAACATGCTCGATTGGATTCAGGTCAGGAGAGCACACTGGCCATTCCATACGCTGTATTGTTTCAGCTTCAAGCATGTTCTCCATAAGACGAGCTGTATGCGATCTGGCATTATCATGCTGGAAAACAAAGGAATCTCCAATGGCTGCAGCGTAAGGTATGATACGAGGTCTCAGTATCTCGTCTGCATACTTTCGGGCCATCAAAGTACCATTCCGAATGATATGCAGGTCCGTACGTCCACCTATGCTGATTCCACCCCATACCATAAAACCAGCTCGTCTGTATTGTGACCTTGCACGAACGAATGTAAGGTTATTTAGAGTGCCCCTTTCCCTCCATACCAAAACACGTCGGGTGTCACACTCCAGACTGAATCGGGACTCGTATGTAAACAGCACTTGGCTCCAATCGTGTTGCTCCCAATCTCGATGTTCAGCAGCCCATCTTCTTCGGGCCGCACGGTGGCGTGAGGTCAACGGAATGCAGACCGTTGGCCTACGTGCATAGAGACCTCCCTGATGAAGCCTATTACGTACTGTTTGGCTGGACACCCTTCGTCCTGTTGCCAAGAGCAACTGTCTTTGCAGCTGAGTAGCATTGTCTGTTCTGTTTCGACGAGGTGTTAACAGTATATACCGGTCATCAGTTGCTGTAGTGGCACGTGGCCGACCTTGCCCTGGTCGACGTCTAACATTCCCTGTTTCTTGGAATCTATTCCACAGCCTTGCAACGACACTTCTGGCGACTCCAACAGCGTCCGCGACACTACGTTGTGTTTGCCCGGATTCAAGTCTGCCTATAATACGCCATTCCATGGATTCCGGTAAATCACGTTGTTGAGACATTTTCAAGTCACATTTTCTCAAAAATAATAACTGAGCAATCGAATTTGACAGTTAAGGCAGTGAAACAGACGTTTCTGCAACATCCCGATTTCCGCCCTTATGTTCTTTTTCTGGTTTTTGACGTCATGAACTTTGATTTGCATAAGACGTTTCCTTCTTCTGTTTCCTGCTAGGATTCAAATTATGGAGGATTTATTTTATGTTACTTATCGGTGTAAGTATTTACGTAATTTCGTTAAAACCATGTGCTCCCCTAATTGTTTTGAGCAGTGTATTTCGAGTCGATGTTTTTCCGTTACGATCAAATATTGCTTACGACTCTGCACCAGACATCTGACATTAATTATATTGCCTTTAAAATTAAATATTGCTTACGACTCTTACATAATACGACATACATCTATATGACATTGATAATTTTAGTACGTAGTTTACTAAAATTATTAATGTTACAACTAAAATTGCGTACGACCTTGGATGAATATCACACCAAGTGTCCAGTGATATTCTTTTTAATTACATACTAAATAGAAATGTATCCCAAACCTCCCTGATACAGACAACTTTCTAGTTGCAACAAAGTATTTCTTGTAACTCTGGTTGAATAGCACATTTGGTTGACTCAGTTGATGGACTTGGTTGAATAAGTCATCGTAATGTAGATGTTCTCAAACACCTATTTAACAGCAATATCCGTTATAATTACATAATGATTGTGACTCTGATTAAATAAGCCTGATTAATAAGTCTATCTAACATTTGTAATTTTCCTTTACAAATAAATATAAATTACGACTCCTACCGAAAAATCAATCGAAAATCTATTTCGAGTCGATGTTTTTCCGTTACGATCAAATATTGCTTACAACTCTGCACCAGACATCTGACATTAATAGTACTGCCTTTAAAATTAAATATTGCTTACGACTCTTACATAATACGATCCACATCTGTATGACATAATAATTTTCATATATATGACATATATGACATGATAATTTTCTAGTTACAACTAAAACTGCGTACGACCTTGGTTGAATAGCGCACCAAGTGTCCAGCGATATTCTTTTCAATCACATATTCAATAGAAATGTACCCCAAACCTCCTTGATATTGACAACTTTCTAGTTGCAACAGAACATTTCTTATGACTCTGGTTGAATAGCACATTTGGTTGACCCGGTTGATGGACTTGGTTGAATAAGTCATTCTAATTTAGATGTTCTCAAACATCTATTTAACAGTAATATCCGTTATAATTACATAATGCTTGTGTCTCTGATTCAATAATAAATAATAAATAATCTAAACATTTACTGACAACTTTCTAGTTGCAACAAAACATTTCTTTGGTTGAATAGCACATTTGGTTGACCCGGTTGATGGTTGAATAATTCATTGTAATGTAGATATTTTCAAACATCTATTTAACAGTAATATCAGTTATAATTACATAATGCTTGTGACTCTGATTAAATAAGTTTGATTAATAAGTCTATCTAACATTTATAATTTCCCGTTACAAATAAATATAAATTAAGACTCCTACCGAAAAATCAATGTAATATCTATTTCGAGTCGATGTTTTTCCATTACGATCAAATATTGATTACAACTCTGCACCAGACATCTGACATTAATAATATAGCCTTGAAAATTAAATATTGCTTACAACTCATACATAATACGACACACATCTATATGACATAATAATTTTCATATATATGATATATATGACATGATAATTTTCTAGTTATAACTAAATCTACGCACGACCTTGGTTGAATAGCACACCAGGTGTCCAGTGATATTCTTTTCAACTGCATACTGAATAGAAATGTACCCGAAACCTCCCTGATACTTACAACTTTCTTGTTGCAACAAAACATTTCTTATGACTCTGGTTGAATAGTACATTTGTTTGACCCGGTTGATGGACTTGGTTGAATAAGTCATTGTAATGTAGATGTTCTCAAACATCTATTTAACAGTAATATCCGTTATAATTACATAATGCTTGTGACTCAGATTGAATAATAAATAATCTAAACATCTCTCTAACCTTCGTAATTTTCCAGCGACAACTAAGTACTTCTCACGACCCTGATTGAATTAGAAACCAAACATCTATGTGACATTGATTTTTTTTGTGTGTGTACTTAGGCCTTTTATTTTCTGGTTGTAACAGTGCCATACTCTCGGTCTTGTAGTAACCGTCATTATTTTTACTTTCCTGTTCACAGTTATGCTCCGTGTCAGCACAAGAAACCGCTTGCCACCAGCACTCTTTTTAAAGTTTCTCTCTGATTCATTACCTTCTCGGTCTGCCGCACTCGTGGAATCACACTCTTAACGGTAGTAGGATATTACTTTACAACGTGTATCTTTCATCACTGAGAATCATTTTCCTCTTCAGCAGCATGATGACATCTTCAGTTGAGTGCGTCCGGTAGCAAACTTTCCTCATCGGTATATATAACTTCATAATGTTTAAAGGAAAATGTCAATGGCGATCAACGAGATAAAAAAGCGAAGTCGCGTGATTGCTATCATGCCGCATCTCTGTGGAGTAATTTGTTATGTAAAGCGCTTATTTCTAATTCAATTTTATACAAAAAATCTTTGTTAGATAAAATATTAACCTTTAGCTTACGGGGCATATTTTTCCGATTCCCTCTTTAGAACGGGAAATTTCAGACTCCTTTTGTAAGGGCGGCCATTTAGGTGTTTATATATATATACATATACATTCATTCTTCTACATAAATAAATAAATCTATGTATAATATATATATATATGTATACACACACACACACACATATATATATATATATTAATTATAGATTTATTTATTTATTTAGAGGAATGAATGAATGAATATAAATATACATATAAATATTCATTCTTGGGCCCGTATTCTTGGGATATATGCTATTCCATCCCGTAAGGAAAAGGTTAATAAATAATAGCAAACAGTTGCAAGAAAAATAAAATATTGGCTAATATAGTCACTTAAATACAGAATTTACCAGTGATTACTAGTAATTAAGTTAAGACTAAAGCCTATAATAACATTCTGTATTATAGGTATTCTGTATTATCCTTCTTAAGACGATCGCTGAACTATACAGTTCATAATGATGTTTCCTGCACTTTGGACTTATCTCCTTCCAAAGATGTTTCTTTCCCAGCTAAGTGTTGGAAAGGTTCGAAATTCTATTTTTTAAACCGGAAAAGGTGTTTTCAGGTTAAACGATACTGAAATAATTTGCGTCTAAGTCTAACAGACATTTGAAGGTTAAAATCTGTGAAAACCGAGTTTCATAAAACGAAGCTGAAACTGTTTTACCTACATACCTGTGAATCAACCTTCCTTTATTTTAATCATATTCTACCATGAATAGTTAGTGCGAAAAGTATACTATCTCAACTTCTTGAAATGTTTTGCAAAATGCTTATTTAAGTTTTTATTTGTTCAAAAAAAAAATATACGATTCCAAAGTTTTGAATACGAATCGGTTTCAGCCAGACTGAGATAATTTCTATTAATTTTATTCTTTAATGATTGAAAAGCATTCACGGAAGTTTTAATTACGGGGATTTTTGCTTTCACCTTTTAATTGGAGTATTCGTACATAACTTATTCCACTTAGTTATGCTTCGGCTGGTCACGTTAACAAATGAATGTTTAAGCTTAAAATTTTATTTTCATACGCGAAGGCTCTTATCGCTAGACATTCGCCTGTATATACGCCGTGAGACTGCTGGCCATATGTTTAGGCACCGTATAGGTGGCCAGCACTACCCCCTACAAGCCGGTCCCGTAATTTAGAACTGAGTCAAGTGACGAGACCGGTACACTTGACCCCGCACCTCCAGAGGTAAATTTGAGAACTTGGAGGACATTGCAGCCACGACATATTTTTGCGTGCACCGGCAGCCATTAGTGTACACGGCGGTGGATTTGTGAGCGACGGGCATCGAATCAGTGACGTTCAGATCACAGGTTCGCTGCCTTTGACATCTGGGCCATCGCGCCCTCTTAAGCTTAGAAATTAAAATGTTTAATACAAATTACATTACAAATTAAGTAATGAGTCATTGCATGCAATATTTCGAGGCAAATGTTTTTAGAAAGACTTAATTTTTTTAAATCAAAAATTCTAAAATTACTTATCTTTGAAAGAATGATTTTCCTTCTACACAGGAGTAGACTCAGTTTTGCTAAACTTACCGATGTGAAGCAAACAAGGCACATGGGCAAGGAACATGGAATTGTACATGGCCAGCATGTTCATGTATTTGTACATGGGGGCAAGCCAACACAGGGAATGGAATGGTTGAATAATAAAAAATATCTAGAGTTGAGATCTGGAAAAATGATCTGGAGTTGTATTTTATCTACATAGACTTGTATCTTAGCAGGCTAGAGGTCTTAAAGAAAAACTTTTCAACAGGAGGATGAGCACCACTGCTGATGAAATGGACGTCGTTTTGGATCAAAACATTCTAATAACATTTGAGGGGCCTAAATTTCCGGAGGAAGGAAGTAGACAGCAGACAAACGTAATTCAGTTACGTCCCTGTATCGGAATTTCATTTATCAGTTTTATGTAAAAATGGAAGAAATAGCCCTGAACGATAAAAATTTGGTTCAAATTTTAACTATAGACGTTATTAGATCTGTTATCAACAGGTTGTCTCGAAACTCAGTATTAACAGAGCCCCAAACATTGCAATTCAATTGCCTGTATGTTACGTATTTGGTAGGTTTCCCGGACAAATAAAGCGAATATTCTTATTTAATCATGTTTCTTCCGTGGCAAAAACTTGAAACAATGTTCATATTCAGTTTCAAAAAATAATTATAAAACAAAAAATAAAATGTAAGGAACTGAAGACATTTTCTTCCTATGAAAAGCAATATATATATTATCTCGTAACGTTGTATTATAACTCGGAATGAATTAAATTTCCTAAAATAACTTTTACAAGTTTCTTAATCCCTTACACCTATTAATTCCGAATCGCACATTTTCCTGCAGGATTCAGAATAAAAAAAGACCAAAACCAAACATCACCTATTGCGTAAGGAAAGAGCATTGCATTTTAAAAAAGATTAAGGGGTTAATCTCGAAGGGATTAAAATCATTATTCCAGCGGCTGGTAAAAATACTTTTATCTGCAGATATTTAATCGCTTTTACTTTTTTCCTTTTTAGTGCAGCACATTGAAAGAATTCATTTTTTTATTGTCTTACTTAAGTTAACCCTTATTTTTTACGCGTCGCGGTGAGGAAGTAATTTAAGGCTATAAGATTCTAGGTGGATGTCAGAGGGGCAAAGGGAACACGACAGTTTACAAGGAGAGAGGGAAATAATAGGATTTTGTTTTCTATGCAAGGTATTTTTATTTATTTCTAAGGATTGTCCTAACGTAATGAAAAATCACCTAAGGTTTATATTCTTCCAAATAAGATTGTTTCCTATCCTGTAATTCCTCAAACTCATTTACATTTTTAAATGCAGGCTTGTAAATCATCCTTCTCATAGAATTTAAAGCAGTGGTTCCCAACCCGTAGAAGTTTGCTGACCACTAAGCCAAAAATTGAACCATGTGCGGACCCCCCCCCCACACACACACGCGCTGACTTCAGGGGGGGGGGGCCTTCCGGGGGCTATGGGGTATTTAGAATATTCCTCAGGCAAAAAGGATACAGAAGGGCAAAAGGGATACAGATAATAAAATAATTATGTTAAACTTTTAAGAAATTTTAATTCAACACCTGATAGTTATCGGATAAATTCGACCCATCTAGTTCAATGAACATTGCTTTCAAAATCCCCATTTACTTGGCAACTTTTTTGTATGTGGTGCCGGACCACTCCCGGGGCTCTCGCGGTCCACCGGTTGTGAACTGCTTTAAAGTGACCACTATTTCTTCTTTTATTGTTACCTCAGAGTTGAACTGGCCATTTACAACTATGGAAAAGAAAGTCATTTTGAGAATAAAATGGCTGCTACAACTCCAGTATAGAATGCATTGCGTGAAACTGAACCGCAGAAGCAGATTTGAAGAGCAAGAACAATTTAACAGCAGAATTTAGTGTATCATAATCAGTCAAAACTTTTAAAACGGTATGAATTCGTGAGTTGAAAATCGCCTTGGGGATTTTCAACTCACGAATATCCCCAAGGCGAATATGGGAAATATTGTTTTGATAAAACGTGTACATGATACTCAATTGTATCATCATGTCATTTGGCGAGGGGTCTTCATTCGAGGCTATTGAGAGAGGTGAAGTATGATTCAGTAACACGCGGAGTAAACCACCGAACAACATGCTTGTATGACACTCTAAACACACGGCAGGTTGCAAACTTTGTCTTGCCGCACGCTGAAAAAGCGAGTGTCTGACACAAGCTGCGCTGAAAAACCAGTTATTTCTGCAACGAGTGCTTACACCAATCAGACATGCGACATGATAGCGCTGTTTTGTCGTTGTCTCTTCAGTGTCGCAGAAGTAAGGAGTGCAGCATGTTTGGTTACGGCGCAAAATGCCCGAAACTTATGATTTCAGTGCGCTTTCTCTGACAATTATTCAGTACAGCTTGTTTTAGACGTGCGTGTTTCGGACACACGCTTTCTCAGTGTGCGGTAGGCCTTATCCTTATGAAATGGGACACAACATCTCTTAATCTGTCATATAATCTCTTTTCTAAGTCGAATTTTATAAGAAATGTTTTTGGGCTTATCCTTGTTTTCTTACTATTAAGTGCGTAGCAGCCAGTTCATGCGTATGTTTTTTGATAAATGAATGTTTTTTAATGAAATTGCCGACAGTGGACCAGGAAACCCTTTCAGCTGTGTCAGGACACGCATTCAAGACTTGAGAGATTTAATTACAAATTCTGCAGTATTTAGTTAACAACCGCTTGGTCGTTGTCTGTAAAATAACGTCATACATGATACTACAGACTGAAAGAAGTTCAGAATCAATACGATAAAAAACAGGATCTCATTCTTTATTTTTATTACAACTAGCCTCTGCGCGACCAGCATGGTCGCTTTTAGTTTTATATTTTCTTTTGCAAAACAACTCAACTGAAAGTAACATATGCAAGGAATGTTACCATTACCTGTCATCATAAATATACTTTGTTAAGGGGTATTCTCTCTAAGGCTGATTCTAAAACATCGTAATTTAAAAATGTGAATTTCCATTACTTCTGAACAGAATTAAAGATAAGACTGTGAAACCCAACACCAATGATTTTATAAATTACATCCCTCTCTGCATGTAATTTTTTTCAAAATTAAGATATCTACACTTTATCATTACATCAAATAAGAAATTGTTAGGGAAATTTTTTCACTTAAAAAATGGAGTAAAAATTCAGAAAGTACTAAAATATAGCTGGGATTACATCACTCTCTGTATGTACTATTGTTCACAATTCCGATATCTACACTTAATCATATCAAATAATAAATTGTTGGGAAAATTTCTTCACTTATTAAATGAAGTAAAAATTCAGCAAGTACTGAAAAAAGTGTAGAAAATTAACTATTACTGGCTGTCGGTTGCTATACCGGCGACAGTTAAGCGCAACCTCGCGAACATTTATGCTCTCTCTTAATGAATTATTTCTTTTTCGCTTTCTTTCTTGAGACTGTTCCCAATTTTCATTTGATCGTGCAGCTCACTTTCGAACATTCCTGATTTCAGTGCGTAAATCCATGTTGACACGCGGTTCCATATTGCGGACGGCCGCTAATGTTTACATATGGTAGTTGGAGCCGTTGCCATTCGGAGTGTAGAAATATCGTCGATTTTTGTGCCGCATACCTACGCGTTTTATATATATAGATTTACTCCTTGAAACATCCTTTAGTCATTAGAAGTTTACTATTCATGTACTAAAATGACACGTTTATGCCAATGGTAATTCCGATATAAAATAAAGTATCATAAAAAAGGGAAATATTTCCTCATGGCAGTAATATTTATTGATACTTGAAATCGTTTTTGAAAATGAAAGATACAATTATGGAGAATGCAATTCAAGTCATTAGACAATGCAGAAAGGGTAATGATTAAAGCCTCAAAATTTCTTCTCGACAGATCTGTTGTAACATTTTATTTATTTATATATATTTTTAAATCTAGGTTTAATATACATTACTCTCTTAATCTGTCTCCCCTTTCACAAGGTCAGTGGTTGGGGGAAGGTGAGTCCTCCAGATGGTCACCCCTGGGGAGGGGGTGCTCGATCAAAATTGAGGTGGTGCCAAGGAAGCTGCAAGTTGACTCACCTGTATGGTGTTCCCAGACAAAAAAATGTAGTCGAAAAGTGCGTGAATGTGTGCGTGAAAGGGACCCTGCATTAGACGCCCCCCCCCCCAAAAAAAAAAAAAAAAAAAAAACCTATCTCTGTCTATTTCTCTCTCGACCTTGAAACACATCCATATGTTACTAAACACATAACACACGTATCTAGTAGACGAAAGATGTTTCTAAATCATATCTTTACGTATTTGAATTATGTACACCAGTATAATGCTAACTTTGTAATATATTTCTTTCGTCGAAGGTCGAAGATCATAGATAAAATTATAAGCCAAAGAGGAACATTTCATCATGAGAAAAAATCCTGTTTTGCCTTGTGAGAAATCATTAGCTTCAGTTAATAATCAGTTAACCACTCTCAGTTTTATCTCCTATAATGCGCTAGTACTTGAAGCATAGTCTATGAAGATGTATTTTGTTGGTATTTAACTGAAAACGGCAACACTATTAAGAAACTAACATCAAGAGGCATTTTTACATATAAAAAATTAATTTGCTGAAGCTAAGAATTATTGATGATATTCAAATGCTTTTCCAACTTGGTTAAGTTTTCATAACAAAGCCAAAGGGTGACTCTGTCACATGATCTCATTCATAATTTTCCCTTTCACGTAAACAACTTATAATTAGCACTATAAAATTTTTCAAATGAATTTAAAAAAAGCTTTTAATTTTTTCTTTAGATTTTGCTTTTAATTACCTTTATTATTTATCATCGAAAGAATAAAGTTAGAATACACATAATGACATTAATTTGAATATCACAAATTTAAAAAAGCGTGATATATATCTTTCATTGAACATCTTAAATATCGAAGTTAGATTACCATCAAATACTCTCTATCAATGGTCGCTATTTAGTTACGTCATTCTTAAAAAGTGAAAGTTTTAACTCTTTTTTTTCTCACTTAATATACGAGAAATAAATTTATATAACACTTTTTTTTTCCTTTCCCAAATCTTAAGAAACTTTGACCCTAAGGAGAAAGCACTAATTGCTCTGCCTTTTCCACGAAAAAAAAAGAAGTGAACGTGCTCAGAAACAACCAACACCCCGCAGGTTTGACAGAGTTTCGGAATTAGGTCAGGTAAAAAAAAATAAAAATAAAAAATCTGAGTCAATAACAGCCTGTGAAAGGGTGAGGCGAATGGATTTTTTCCCCTTCCGTATTCCCCGTAAGAAACAGAACTAACCCTTTCCATTTATTTTTTTTGTCTCGGAACTAAACGTTTAGAGAATAAATTATAATTCAAGCAAAAAATTCTTATATTGATTTCATTGATAATATCTAAACAAATATACTCTGTTATATCGCGGACAATTAGACCAGCATCTCATTTTCCGTACGGTTGTTAAGCTTTATATTTGATAGCATAGATAGTTTCTGTTGAAAATACAAAATTTTCGACCGCTAGAATTGCTTGTATGCAAAATTTATGACCCACAAAGCAAAGGCGTGTATCAGAAATTCATGAAAGTTTTAAAAAGTTTAAAATTTTTCCCATTACAGTCTACCAGGGCCGTCATATGAACTCTACAAAAGCATTCAAAAGCATTCTACCGAATGAGATATCCTGACGTTGAGAAGAAATATCCTGTTTTTTAAAGCAATTTCTTCTTTTCTGATGAAGCCAATGATACAGGATGCTGGTTTTACATATTTTACTTACTACTCTTTTTTCATATGTTTTTGACACTAGGGAATTTTTCCTCACCAAGAAGTTTTCTATCATATTGACTAACTGTCCATTATCTTGCAGGCTAAGGATTCGGGACATTATTTGCTATTGACAACTGTTACGAGTGGATTTTAAAAAACGTTACCGTTAAAGAATAGGTTTTCGAATAACCCGGTGCTTTAGCGAGCTTTCCAGTTATTTGAAAAGAAACAAAACTGTACCGACATGAACCAGTGATTCAACAGGTAAAGAAAAAAACAATTCTGTGTTAAAAGAGCAAAAATTATCCCAAGTAATGACTACTTTACGCCGAATTTGAGATACATTCAAAGCAGGGATTCCCAACGGGATCCAGGTGGCCACCTTGGGGGTCGATGGAAGTTTAAAAAGGGTCTATAGTATTCCAGGGGTCTACTGGGGGTCGATGATAAATTTTTATGTTTTAAAATTTAATTAATTTATTAGGAATGTAATTATTAGATAATAATATCCATTTTAATATGTATAAATATATATTTATATTCGTTATATTAGTTATTGTGACTATTTAATGATAAGCAATTTCAGGTCAAACATTAAAAAAATTGTATCGGTGCATCGACCACAACCACCACATTCATTGAAATCGAACTTTTGTGCAATTACAATCTGTGTTTCTGTAATCTTGTTTATATTTGTGAAATTAAAAATGAAAATAGTACAAACATAAACCCAATGAATTCCTTTTTCTAATTTTTTGTTCATATTCTCAGTCAAATTGTTATCTTTGAGTGTTTTATGTGCAATTATTAGTATTATAATGACGTAGTACGTTGTATATTATAGAGAAAAATGTGAGGGGGCCGATGAAGAAAATCATTCTTTTAAAAGGGGTCGATGTAGGAAGAAGTTTGGGAACCCCTGATTTAAAGCATTCTAAATACTTCCATTAACTACTTGTATTTCCCCTTTGATTCCGTTAACACTGAAAATTAAGGAGTGCTGTACGACTTTATTACTTTTAAGGGGTCATCACAGTTTACTTTTTTATTTACACATGTACCTCAATGATTACTCCCCATCAAATGTGTTTGTACAAAAAGATCATTATAGAGATAAAAATATTTTAACAGCTTGAAAATCTGTTTAGGATGAAGTTTTAAAAAAAAATCAAATTCTGAAGCATTTTTAGTGTTTGATATACTTTCTGAACCTATAAGTCTACTTTTGAATATTTTTTTCCCCTTTTGTGAGAGTGAAAAGTTTCAAAATATTTTGTTTTTAAGATACCTGAGTATTTAAAAAGAAAATATACATATTTTTCAAAAGGAGAAAAAATTAATTTTCAGGTAATTTTTTGTTTCGTGGAAAAATATTTTCAGAATTTTTACTCTAAATTGAAAATCCCTACGACAGTTTCTAAAAATAGAATCTAAGGACGCTGTGAAAAGTATCAAAGCGATACCTCGAGTGTTATTTTAGCAATACCCATTCGTAGGTGAGAATTCCCAAAAATCTTTATTCCGAGGGACAGACTTAAAAGTTTGGACATGCGGCAGGGAACGCATAGATAGTATAAGAATGTTGCTTCTGGTAATATTATTACTGTAGAAATGTTCTTTCTTGTGTATTCCGACTCTAACGGTTTTAAGTGTGTTTCATGCGAAGTGCAATTTATTTTCAATAATTTTATCTACCGGACCACCCGAACGCTCTGCAGATTGACCTACTGTTGTTCAGTAACTGTCACGGAAGACGTGTGGCACAGAATATGCACTGAACTCTCGCAATTATCCGGAAGCTGATTATCGTTTTGTGGATCATTTGAGCATCTCAAAAGAACAAGGCTAAAAGAAACCAGACAAATTGTGAACAAAACAAAACAAAAATTACTGACGTGGCTCATAAACAAAGGAATATAACAAACAGAAAATCAAATTTATATTTTATCTTTATTAAAATTAAACCCTTTTGGTATTATTACATATAGAGAGTTCATTTGAAATGTTATGACAGTTCATTAATTACGGTTTACAAGGCCAGTTCTGGAATATCCTTGTAACCCTATTTTCCGAGGATGACCGCTAGCTCGGGTAATCGGAGGTCCATTGTGGCAACTTTCCATGGGTGAAACTAGAAAGGAACTACGTCAGATTTCATCGAAGTGGGGTGATGAATAATTTATTCTCAGACGCAATCCAAACACACATAAAGTCTACAAGCTTTTGCCATCTCAATTTCTGTTTTATCATAGATAGTTAAAAAATGTCCTCTTTTTAAGATACAATGACTTTTGATAGGGATATAAGAAAATTTATAATACAGGGTGTCCGAGCTAAAGGTATCCAAAAGTCATGACTTGTTTTTACGGAACTACCCATTAGAATTTAAAAATATATATTTAAATAGAAAGAACATCTCACCAAGTTTTAATATCAATCATAGATTTCGATCATAGTATCATAGATTTCGATGAGTTCACCTTTTGTACAAGACAAACGTCTAAGTGGTAACCCATTTCTCCCCAAGAGTTTCGTCGTATATCGGGAATTATAACGCGAATTGCTTGAATGATACGCTTCTTCAATCATCCACAGTTTCAACTTTTTGTTTATACACAACGGATTTAATGAATACCCAAGCAAAAAAGTCTAATAACGCCTGATAGGCTACGAAACACTTGGAGAGAACTGGATTACCATTTAGCCGTTAGTCGTGCTACAAAAGGTGCACACATCGAAATCTATAATACTATGATAGAAATCTATAATACTATGATAGAAATCTATGAATGATATTAAAAATTGGTGAGATGTTCTTTCTATTTAAATAATTTTTTAAAATTTCAATGGGTATAAGCCACTGTGGCCAATTTGTCCAGAGTCTCGTCGTTAACCAATAGGATGTGTTTTATAGCGTCTGGCATCTTTTCCAGCCAGAGAGATCGAAAAATGCTCTCCGACATGTCTATCCCCAGAAATCTCATTCTGAAAAGGAGCTGGCTGGGTTTCATGTCGCCAAGTTCCAACCCGGGGAGTAGACGTTTAATGCGGTGATTTTCACTTTCTTTAAAAGTGTTTAGTAATCTTTCCTCAGCAGCTGAGTATTTTTTGCTCGTAGAATCTTTTATGATATCCCAGATGGTCTCCATAAATCTAGGTTCTAATTGGGTGACCAAATAATTGAACATCGTCTCTTCATTCTTGATACCATTAATTAGGAATTGGGCCTCTACTTGGTAAAACTACATTTCCGGCCTTTCAGTCCGAAATGGCGGAATTTTCGCGCTCACCTTGCTAACTTCGGCAGCCGGCTGAGCAGTTTCATCGTCGTCCATGGCAAAAAGAAAGGTTGCAGTTCGTCGTATTTCTCTATTCTTAATGTAATGATTTTCGACATTTGGCAATGATGTGTTGAGTATAATTTGCGTATTGGTACATTTATTTACTATCCGGCCGTCATGTTTTGACGGGTACCAACCAGTAGTAATAAAGATACATGACAAACACTTTTAAAAATTCTTAGATAAATCTGTTATATTCCTTATTTCATTTACGCCGTTTCTGTTCAAAAATATCTGACGCAGTTAAGTATTCCTGTTGATGTATGTATCTGTATAAAAGAGAATAACTGCATTCATCTACACCAGTGGCTCCCAACGGGGGCAGTACCGCTTCCTGGTGGGCGTTGAGAGTATTCAGAGGGGCCCTGCTGGTCCAAGACATAACAGAGGGGAGCTCAAATTCAACTACCAACAGTTCTGGCTGAAGAATCAGATACCGATACTTTATACTGGATTTATAGGCTAGAGTACAAAATTGTTAATTGCATTTCCTTCGTCCTATTGAGTAGAACAGGGGTTCAGTGTAGTCGCAAATCTGCTTACTAAAAACAGAAATAGACTACATTTTGCTGACAAAAATAGTGCCGAACGTTCATTAACTGAAAGCAGCACACCAAGTTCCTCCTTCTCATAAGGATTAGTTTTAAAGTTTTTCGTAATTTTTAATTTTAATATTATCCCTCGTTATCTTCATTTTGGGTGTGTAATGCGAATGTTACTATGGTTTGTTTTAATACAGGGTGTCCGGGCTAAAAGTATCTAAAAGTTATGACTTATTTTTACGGAACTACCCATTAGAATTTAAAAATAGTGATTTAAATAGAAATAGTATCTCACCAAGTTTTAATATCAATCACAGATTTCGATCATAGTATCATAGATTTTGATGTGGGCACCTTTTGTAGTACAACTAACGTCTAACGCCGTCTGCACACGGGGCAACTCAAAATAAACTGATAACTGACTCAAATCACAAACCAGTCCGTGATGAGTCGCAACCTATGTAATTGAATGGAGCCACGCACACGACGCAACTGGTTACAAACCCGTCCGACGGGTTTGTAACCAGTTGCGTCGTGTGCGTGGCTCCATTCAATTACATAGGTTGCGACTCATCACGACGGGTTTGTAACCAGTTGCGTCGTGTGCGTGGCTCCATTCAATTACATAGGTTGCGACTCATCACGGACTGGTTTGTGATTTGAGTCAGTTATCAGTTTCTTTTGAGTTGCTCCGTGTGCAGACGGCCTAAATGGTAATCCAGTTCTCTCCAAGTGTTTCGTGGCATATCAGGCGTTATTAGATTCTTTTGATTGGGGGATTCATTCAATCCGTTGTGTATAAACAAAAAATTGACACTCTGGATGAGTTGAAGAAGCGTTTCATTCTAGCAATTCGTGTAATAATTCCTGATATGCTACGAAACACTTGGAGAGAACTGGATTCCCATTTAGACGTTAGTCGTGCTACAAAAGGGGCACGCATCGAAATCTATGTTACTATGATCGAAATCTATGATTGATATTAAAACTTGATAAGATGTTCTTTCTATTTAAAAACTTTTTTTTTTAATTCGAATGGGTAGTTCCGTAAAAATAAGCCATGACTTTTGGATACTTTTAGCCCGAACACCCTGTATATAATTTTATAATTTCAAGCTTCAAGGTGTCTTATTGACGACATATTTTTTTACTATGTTGAATGACATAAGTAGAAATAAATATAAGGACATAAAAGGATGTCAATTTGTCACTGCCTCTCTTTTTGTTGTTTTGGAAGGAAAATTGGCAAGGGGTGCTGAGTCATTTTTCTTTTAAAAAGGGGTCGGTATGCCAAATAAAGTTGGGAACCTCTGATCTACACTCTACTGTCATGAATGTTTTTACTTCTGATGTAAATGAATACTACTGGTGGATCCTGTATATTCTGATTTACAGGCAAGATAACTTCCTGTTCAATAGATAGAAAGTGGGTTTTACATGTCATACAATACATGCTTCAACCCTTTTTTTCCCCAAAGCATATCAGTTTCAACCACTATTGCCGGGCGATGGATTAGTGGGTAGAGTCAACCCAGTTTTAATGGTTTACACCTGAGGAGAGTGAGTATCATGTAACCCGTTAATTTCATCTGGTTGCTTCCGGCATTTTTTAATGCCGCTTCCCATCTGCGTTTAAAAACATAATAGTGCGTTTTATAATGGGTTTTAATCACAGCCTAAATTAAAAATAATTTCTATAAGAGACAAATTTTCGCAGCGATATCATTTTTTTTTCTCTCCGCGTTTACGTTAATGAGATTTTTTTCTGGTACTTAAGTAGTTTTTAACATAGAAGACGCTTACAGCTAAGGGACAATACATTTTCTCGAAGTACGTATAACAAAAAATTTTAGACTCATACCTTTTTGTTTTAAGAGCTAAATGCTAATTTTCACAATCAAGGAAATGTAATTTAGTTATTATCGGGAATATAATCCTACACGAAATTTTCTGAAGTGTTGAAATATAGCGAGTTAAATGTATTTTATTTCCCCTAGCCGATTTTGCCTTTGCAGAGGATCGGAGACCAACACTTCAACCATAATCTTCAACACAATTTTTCATCCTGTTTTTCACTTTGCTTCGTGGGTTTTTTTCATACAGTGTGTCCGTAAAATGATAATGAGGTTTCAAATGGCTATAGCTATGCAACAAATCATGATTGAGCACAATGGCCCAGTTGGTAAGAGCAGCAGGCTATTGATCTGAAAGTCCCTTGTTCGACGCTTGTTGCTGACAAATCCACCGCTGTGTACACTAATGGAGGCTGGTGCACGTAAAACCTGTCGTGGCTGCAATGTCCTTCAAGTTCTCGAAATTACCTCTGGAGGTGCGGGGTCAAGTGTTCTGGTCTCTTCACTTGACTCGGTTCAAAATGACGGGATTGGTCCCTTGGCCGAGTCGGACTCCGACCCAGTCGAAACAAGAGCCGCACCTTCATCACCCATATCCTTCGGGACTTGATCTGATGTTGCTGTCTGTCAAGTGGTATAAGCAACAACAACAACAACAACAACACAAATCATGTTAAAGACACGAGCCATACGTTAAATGAAAGATAATCACTCCAAGTTTATGTGTGTGCAAGATTACGTACAAACTCCAGCAGACTCCGGGACTAGCGCCGGAAAATTCCAGAGACTTTCATTTTCAAGTTAGACGGAGCTCCTCCACATTTTGCCACCATCCTGCGGGAATTTCCTAACGAAACATTTCCTCGGCGATGGGTCGGACAAGATGGGTGGATTGCTTGGCCCCCACGGTCTCCAGACCTTACCCCCATGGATTTGTATTGTTTGGATTATGCAAAAACACAACTGCAATCCATTTATGTTCGAAATCTGGACCATTTAAACGAAAAGATCACTTTAGCTGTTCCGCCTGTCACGTCGGATGTTCTCTTCCGTGTTTGGGATGAGACTGAATATCGTCTTGACGTCAGCAGGGCAACTAATGGAGCACATACCAAAGTCTGCTTAACAGATAAGAAACTTGGAGATTTTCTTTTCAATTTGACGCATATCTAATCTCTCTACAATGCTTCGTTCCGAATCTATAGCCATTTAAAACCCCACCATTATTTTTGGGACCAAATAACCGTTTAAAACCTCACCATTATTTTTGTGACCAAATAACCATTTAAAACCCCACCATTATTTTTGTGACCAAATAACCATTTAAAACCCCACCATTATTTTTGTGACCAAATAGCCATTTAAAACCCCACCATTATTTTTGTGACCAAATGACCATTTAAAACCCCACCATTATTTTTGTGACCAAATAACCATTTAAAACCCCCACCATTATTTTGTGACCAAATAACCATTTAAAACCTCACCATTATTTTTGTGACCAAATAACCATTTAATACCCTACCATTATTTTTGTAACCAAATAACCATTTAAAACCCCACCATTATTTTTGTGACCAAATAACCATTTAAAACCTCACCATTATTTTTTGGGACCATTATTATTTGGGCCGAAGATGGCCGAATGGCTAAGGCGCTGGCATTCGGTACCAAAGTCTGTGGGTTCGAATCCCACTCTTGGCATGGACGTTTGTAGCCGTTCGGAATCGGCTCTAAGCAGTAGGTTCCCATCTAATCAGCCCCCGCGTAAAAAAGTTGACCGTAGCGCTCCAAACCAGACCAAACCATTATTATTTGGACTCTTATGTTGGTTCTTGTTACAACGAGATAAATTAGTCTTACTACATTACGTATAGGGAACTAAGGATACATAATCACAAGATAAAAAGAACTTTTTATATACCATGTTTTTAAATTTTCTGTTGAATCATATAAACTTGACAATTCTATGTATTAAAAAAATGCTTTTTTTAAATTTTTTTGATGAATTATCCCATCAACTTGAAAGAAAATGAAGTTAATTGGAAGTTAACCTGCGTTTAACTTTTTGTTCCCGTCCCGGTCGACAGATGGCTGCACCAGTCTACAAAACAAAATTAACTGAAAATGAATTCAATGCTGCTTCAAGATGGCTAAAAGTATTAAAATAATGCATTGTCATCGTGTTCTGAGCTATTTTAAAAGTTTCAAATGTCTAGCAAGACGGGAAGTTCGTTAAAAATCGATTGTAAGATTTTTACTGGACAAACACACACACACAAACAAGAAAGCGAGTTAATAAAAACATGGTAATAATAAGTAATACTATAAAGATTTGCAGAATATTAAGTCCATTGCATTCTCTCTTCTCAGATGCTTTAATACAAATTTCCAAGTTTAGGAATGAAATCTGTCTCTAACGGAACAAAGTTCAAAAACTTCCTGTTTATTCAAAATCGGCGGTGTAATTGTCTCTGTCCCAGATCCTTTTGAACCCATGTATATAATTCAGAAATAGGTTAACTTAAAGCCCTAAATAATCCCCACTTTGTAAGAAAAGACTGAGTACTCTATCCCTCTGAACTTTATGAGTTGTTATGTAGGAAGTTGGTAAATTAAATCTTGATGACTGAAGTAGCTGCTTGCATGTTTTAGGTTTTCCTGTATTTTCTAACCGTGCTACGTAGGCAAATGAGATAAACTGTGCCTAAATTATCCATCACGCCAGGTATCTCTCAATGAGTCGTTCTCTATGCTAATATATCTACCACACAACTTATGGACTGACCCACACCCAACTTATGGGCAGATCTTGGTATCTTATCTACATCAACTGGTTTAATTTAAATAGTTTAAACATTTTAGTACTGAAGTTTGTTACCAAGCCCTTGCATAAAATTTCTATAGAATTTAATTCAAGATTTTTCGAAAATAGGACGTGTAATAATTCAACATCTAATGATAAGCAAGAATTTTTGAATTAAAAGATAACATTCGACTGAATAACTCGTAGAATACACCTTTATAATGGCTTTGAATATTTAAATACTCATTGTTTATCATTGCTATTAATCTAAAGGCCCACTGCTATGCAGTAAGAAACAAAGAGTAATGTTGTGTAATTAGGTAATATTTTTTCTTAATAAACTGAATATCGGTATATCTGATTACCGAGAAAGGAATTATGTGTTACGAAAAATTGAAAAATCTTTTACGCAGCAAAACAGAGAACTTTTAGCCAAAGAAAAAAACATAGCGTATTGTTTACTCGGAGCCCGTACACTCAGCTCGTTTGTAATTTTCGGCGACTAAAAGCTTTTCGGAACAAGGAACACAACCACCCACATGCAATTTTAAACAAAGTAACTCTAAAAATGATTTTTTTTAAAGTGGGTCAGAAGGAGAAAGTCAAAGTCAATAGCAGAGACGATGTAATCCGTAAATAATCAGATCGGGCTCTTTCACTTTTCCGCATTTCCCTGCTTGGGAAAACTTTTGCCGTTTTCCTTATGCAATTAACAGATTTTTTTGTTTCCTTTAAAAATCTTGTATTTGTAAACAAGTTGAAATTTATATGGATAAATTTGCTTTACAGGAGAGAGTTTTGCAATAGAATTGCGCATAAAATACCGGGCGTCTCCAGAGTATATTAAACATCAGAAAGCGATTATTATATATTTTAGGTCAAAAAGTCATGACATATGTTAGACGAGGGATAAAACCTGTTCAAGCTCGGGTAGAAAATATAATGGGAAATAAACGCTTACTGTAAGCACGCCATAAAAATATTACGTCTATTGGTGTTTTAGAAACTCGAATTTTGTCTTCGACAAGAGAAAACTATTCAGCGCAGTTTTGGTCATTGAATATTATCTATATATTTAAGTTGGTAAGCCGACTTTTTGGGCAGTCCGTGAGAGAAAACAACTGCATCAGTTTACTTCATTTTGGTCTTAAACGAAAGATTGTAATCTGTAGATGTGTCAAATTTGGTTTTTGTAACCACAATTTCTATTGATGAGCGATAATTTACAATTAAAAATTTATTTCTGCGCATGCTCAGTCGCATGCTTAAATCTGGCTTTAGAAACTAGCTGTTTCTGCGTATTTTCAGTGACATGTTTTAATAATAAACACGTTTATTCCTAGGAGTCTCTCTATATCTCTCTGCCATTTTTATTTTTATGATAATTATGTTTGTGAAATATAAGATTAAACCTGATGGAAATTGTTTATTTCGCGCTGTTTAATTAGCGATAACTTACAAATTAAAAAAATTGCTTTCTGTGCATCAGTGGCATTTTTAAATCTGGCTTTAGATACTCACTAAGCACGAGGCCTCTTAAACACATTAATTTATTTCTGCGCTTTATTATGATTTTCAACATTTGGCAATGATGTGTTGAGTATAATTTGTGCATTAGTGCATTTATTCACTATCTAGCCGTCATGTTTTGACGGGTACTAACTATATAGTATCAATTTATGTTCCACAATTAGCTTCCATCTGTATTTTCGCCAAAAATTATGGGTCCCCCCTCCCATAGAAAATGAAAATTGTGAGCCTGCCCTATGATATTCTGCTTTTCTGATACTTCCTGTTCAGTGTTTATCCCCTTAAAAATAACGACGTTGTGCATAAAATACCTGCGTGTTAGATTACACAAGGCTTACTGGGAAACATCATAACACGGCTTGGCGATGCAATGGTATACAATGTTCAAATCCAAAGAGTAGGAGTTTTCAAGCTGGTCAAGCTGTATAAAAGGTAAAGGAAAAAATTGTGAGAGAAGAGCGGTGTCGTATTAAAAAAATTTATGTATTTTAAAATACTATGTACATATTTTTGCTTTTAACCAGAATTTAGAAATCCTCCAATTTGTGTAACTGATAAATAAATAATTTTTTTCTTTATTCCCGTTTCGGACTGACGAAAACTACATTTTTAAAACCATAACTTGCCTAGTCGCGCATGTGAAGAAGACATCAGTGTCTCTTACGAAACTTTGCAAACCTTAATTTTTATCGGAAAAATTATTGCTCACACGAATATATGTATAAAATTTCTGTGTTTCATTTTTTTATTGAAATTGTGTCATCTTTCTCGCCTTATAGTAGAACTTAAGCTAAATCATTTGATACAAGAGGTATATCTAAAGGTGATTGCCAAAATAGCACAGTAGTACTTCCACTTAGCTATTTTGGAGCTGCTAATGCCGATAGCTCAACTGAATGCTGATGAACGCTGATTAAAAATTACTTACTTTTCATACAATTTTTGTTTATGAGTAGTTAGAAATGTGCATGCCCTACTCAGAGAATAAAAATTTAAAAAAAACTGATTTATCGTTTAAAATAACAGAATTTACTATACGATTACAGCATAAGTAATCTTGTTGTTTTCCGAAAGCTTTTCTTATAATTATTAGCCAAGAAGTCACCTGAAGTTGCAGCAATCGTTCAATACCTGAAGATGGGATGAGGAAGGCTAGAATGAATTCATCAGACTCTCAGAAAGGTGTTGTGATTAACTGAATACATCTTAAAAATTTCTGAGAAACACATCTCTTGCTCCACGTTTTCCCATCAAACGGTATTCTTCTTGAAGAAACCCTTTGAGGCGCAGCTCAGATGACATGGTCTTTCTTCTAAGCAACAGATCCTGGTTACATAGATGCACATAAATTAATTAAAGCTTCTTCTCTTTCCTAAGCATTAGCTAGTAGAGACTGAATGTCATTATTCAGCAAAAGGTAACCGGATTTACCGATAGACCTTCACATTAAGAATCGGCAGTATCTAGCCTTGATAGCTTAGGCGTGACGTCTTTTATCGTAGACAGGTACCTTGTTGTGGGAAAATTTCAGCTTATGTAATATGTGTGTCACGTCTCTGAAGCTTCCCTCAACTTTCTCTAAACACACATACTTCTACCACAATAGGTTCATTCCTTTTTATATCTTGTATAGAATTATCATGATTATCGTTTGTTGGACAGATATCCGTATTAAGATAAACCGATGGCAAAGGCTTCATAATGTTCAACATTGTGGACAGGTGTAATGATTCTGCCCAAATGAGATGCATATATCAAAAACATTGTAAGATTTTTCATCCCGATAACAGTTTGTTTTGTCGTCAATATATTTGTTAACCGATTAAGAAGGATAATGTTTCGTATCCTCGCATCGGATACAACGAAAATATTATCCTCTATTTTGCACAGCAGTTTGGTAAGCCTATCTTAAATTTGTGGTTACCGGCCTGGCTATTGCAAAAGGCAAAGAAATTAGAGGCATCAGGAAATTGCATTGGTTTCTCTTACTTCTTTGAAACCGTTTCCCTCAAAACATAATGAAACTGAAAGATAAACAAAACTTCTTTTTATCTCCATGGGGTAAAACAACACCGGTGCTTATTTACAGCTACTTTGCCAAGTTGCGGTGAACCAAGGGCATTGGTATAAAAATTTTATAATCCGCAAGGGTTTTAGGGCTGCTGGGTACTAACCCTATTGGATTCCCTCACCTCAGTGTTAACTTATGGAGAAAATGTGTCTACTATTGACAGCTGCATAAATGCTGATAATCCAATAAAAAAGGTATTTATAGATAGACTGAACTTTTCTGTACCTTACAACAGGATTCATTTTATAAATTTCGTCCACCAAAGGAATTTAGGAGCGTTTAAGACACACTAGACCAGATTTTTTTTTCTCAGAATAATTTAAATTTTAAAATATTATTTGCATTTTTTTAAAACGAAAAATGCCCCCAGGTGTAAATTTTCTTTCTCCGTAATATATTTCCGTAATAAATTTCTTTATTACGGAGTACAGTTTGAAAAAAGCTTTCAATCCAAGTCGGCAATCCTTGGACACATTCTCTCCATAGGTTAACATTGAGGTGACCGAATCCAACAGGGTTAGTACACAACAGCCTTAACTGGGTCCTTATTTTAACTGCCTTACTGGGGATTTTTGAATGTATTTTATGCTACTGGTTGCAATATTTTGATATATTTTAAACTTCGGTATTCTTTAACACACATATTCCCCATAATTTTTTCTATATAAAAGCATCATATCAATAACGCATTCATAACCAAGAAATAAAATTAAAGTTTTATAATTTTTATATTTCCTTGAAAATGAAAGTCATTGAAATATTAGGTACAGAATTTTTTTTATTTTTTTATTTCTGCATTTATTTCTCTCGAGGTTGTAATATTCATCTGCATTCATGAAGGCAAGTACTTATTACTGAATACTGTTTTACATAAAGATTCATCCCCTTAGCAACCGAGCTGAAAAACAAAGAAATTGAATATCATGGTGGAATTTGTTTTCTTCTTTTTGGTCATCGGTAATTTAAGCCTGGGTATCGCTTAAAGTCCCTCTCACGTAACGACAGGTAAGATGACGAAATAGCCTGGGTTTTCTTGCCACACCCTGCCCCCCAACCCCCCCCCCCCTCTCAAGGCCAGGCGGCCTCTTCTCGTTCGGTGCAAATGCATGGACCACGCCATCTCTGATTTCTTGATTTTTTTTCCTCTTCGCATCGCTTAACCTTGGCATATATTTAACGGGTAGTTCTTCCCCACTTGAAACAGATGATGTTTGCGTAAGAGATGTACACATGTACTGCAACAGTTGTCAATGCTTAATGTAATGGAGAGGTTCATTATTTTTAAAATTTGGATTCCCAACAGAGCTGACTTTTTAGCAGTATCAAACATATCTGCGAAGGAAGCTTTAATGCCACTTTCAGTAAAATCCAAATGGACAAGTTCTCAAAAATCAAAGAACGTTCATATTTTTCTTCATAATAATATCCATAGTTCAAATTTTGACTTTGCTCACCGAAGAAATTATCAGGACATAATAAATTTCAGTATAACGTAATTGGGATTTTTCTATGTCCAAACAAAAAAAATCTCCTTTTGGTTGAATTCTGCAGAATAGCATTTTAAGTTAGTATTCTTTGCCCGAAGGGCATCTGTAAGATGATAAATGAATGCTGAAATGACTGCGGGTACAGTTAAAAATAAAGGCGATAAAATTTGTACTCTGTTATTCTTTTTGGTCAACGTTGAATCTCAACCGCAAACAGTTAAGAGATAGAAGAAAAAGTTTAAATGTTACTTAGCAAAATACCACAGAATTTTTAAAGTAAGTATTACAATGATTTGATAAACTTTAGCCACTCTGTCTGGTTATTACACGTAGTACCCTGTATCGTATGTTTTATGTGCACAAGCGACATTATTTTCGGGAAAAACAGATAACTTTCCTGTGATTTAGAGTTGTTGAAAATCTGCTGACACTTCGAATCTGGTGAAACACTGCGATTTTTAACAATGATTTTACATATGACGTCTGAATAGGAAGTTTCAATTGTTAGAAATCACTTATTTTGCATCAATAGAAAAATTATTTGTATTGAAAGCAACAGCGCCAGACATTTCAAGCATTTTGCGGATGTTTCTCAAAAAGGAAACTCTTTCAGGAAAGAAAAATTGTTTGGCAACCAGTGGTTTCGTCCTTCACCAAAACATTTTGCATTTGTTGTCATAGTTACTCTTTCACTCATTTTTCTACTACATATCAAATCCCACGAGGCCTGTGTTCTACATATTGAACTGTATTGGAGATGTCAGGAACTCTCATTTTTCGAAAAGAGAAATCGGCACATTTATACACTTCTTTTCTTTCTGAAGCCAAAGGCAGAGAAAATTGGCCATATAATTTTTATCCATTTATTTCTTCAATATTTTTTCGGAAGAAGCCTCATTTTTCTCTCGATGATTATGATTTACTCCTTAGTGGTGCCTCTTTGAAACGATCGAGTTTCCCTACAACGGTCATTTACTGCAACCAGAAATCATAAAGAGGGAGCTTAGCGCTCGCAAACAACCATACTGTAAAAACGAAATGCTGCCTCTGGTGGGAAAAGGCTATCTGCTTCAGGGTCTAATGGTTCTAGGTGACGGACTTATTTCTTTTGGGCATCCCACTTTCGTAGCTTAAACATATTTTCTTCTCCTCCTGGTTATACTTCTGCAATATTCCCATGACAGCATTTCATTTTTACGGAGCTACCAACTAACCACGATTCAACCCTCAAGTTGTAAAAACTGAACCATCCGATGAACAGTGGAACTCCCAATTTTAGAAAACCATCTGTCCCCTTCTTGTAACGTTTTGTACCGCCCTTTAAAACTATCTTTTTTCTTATGGGATTTTCAACCTAACAGCTGCGCGTACCACATAAATGTGGATACTGCCCCTTGACTGCCCAGTTTTATTCAACGAAAGCCTACATTTTAGCGCTAAGAACCACCCCGCTTTCTTCTCAGTGAAATTCCTCGTGCGGGGAAGAAAGGGTTGGTATATTAAGCTACAAGTTTGGCTACTTTTCGCCTCCCCGAGATACACATGCATAATCACTTCTCTTTGTGTCGCTTTGTTTTCGAAGTTTTTCTTGCCGCTTGCCGAGCTCTATTCGCCAAATTTGACGGACAGCTGGACAGATGCAAAACTCATGAGCCACCTCCAAGAGGAGATCTCTCGCGACCCGTTGGACGACAGACTCCAGAGAAGGGCTTTACAGGATGCCTAAGATAAGGCGAGAGAGTTGGACTTCGAAAACGGTGCTGTTCGCATGGGGACTCAAGACTCATCCACCGGTCGTCATAGTCGCATAGAATGACAAATATTCTGTATTTTTTGAGGCCTTAAGCCATTTTCTTCATATTCCCTCAAAATAAATATGTTCCATGATTCATAATTTTGGGTCTTCATTCCTCGTTTATCGTTTATTGATGTTATTTTTCTATTCCAGATGACGAATTCCCAATCACTATAATGTAACATGCATCTCAACCTATTTTTAATGCGACATCCCTTTGCTCTCAGACATCATTGATATATTAGCATTTTTCATCGTGCGAGAGGAAGGGAATGCACCGTTTACCCTACTCTGTATGGATTCTGATATGAGCCATTCACAAAACCAAATCGGTCAAGTTCACTTTTTGAAATTTTAGTGTCAAGGCACTTGACTGACTCCCAAATTTTTACATTCATAATAAATTTCCCATATAAGATTAGTGAATTAACACCGCTAAATAACAAACACTTTTTTTTGGCCATCGAATAATAAGTAAGTTGTTTCATAAGCCAATCAAGTTACGTCCATACTCTAATGTAAATCGTGGCAATAAAACCATTCAAACGTACAAGCAAGTAGTGTAAATCGGGGCATGTTGGCTATAGAGGCACGTTGGACCATCTGCGATATTTGTCAAACTGTCCGGTAGATTGTGTTACTAGCTAAGCGACGTCTGTCTTAGCACGTTTTCTTTTACCCATGACAGCGTCAGCAGTGAAGAAGCAATCAAACGAAAGCCACTTCAAATTTTCAAATTTTCACTGAAGTGAGTTTTTTTTCCACTTATAAATAATCGTTTCTGATTTGTTTCTAAATTAAAATTTCACTTAGGTGAATAGCAATCTAAAAGATCATTGTTAAGAGCTAATTTTCTACCTACTGATTTGAAAAAAATATATTAACAGAATATTTGATACAGCGATCAAAAGCCGAAATGGCGATATGGGGCATGTTGACCTATTTAATCCGGGGTATGTTGGCTTAGTAGCCCAAGATGCCCCGCAGTCCAAGAGTTTGTTTTCTACATTCATAAGCCTATAAAAGTCAATAAAATTGTCAGTAAATCAGGAGAAGACTGGATTCAATGTACCAGGTGTAATCGTTGGGCACATGAATCATGTGTCACTGGGGACACGATATCTTATGTTTGCATTCTTTGTGACGATGAGAAAGATCGATGACGGCAGTAGTTAAGTTGGACAAAATACCTTTTCTTATCCTTTATGTCTTTTATATACTATATTAAAATTAAATTTGATATTTTATATGTGTTTTCATTTCCGTTAGTAATTCAAAAATCAAATCAACTTAGAGGGCCAACCTGCCCCGTTCGACGGGGCAGGTTGGCCCTGTGACTTGATGTTCTGCTGAGCTTCATGTAGAAAGTATTAATTAATATTTTTCAAATTTTCTCATACGTGGTTATGCTTTAAGATGTGCTGATTGTACAAACTAAAAAAAATTAAAAATTTTAATAATTTATTTTTAAATATTGAAGAAGAAAATGGGCCAACAATGGGTCTACCGTACTTGCTGATAATGGTCAATCGTTTAGCGTTGTTTCATTGCTAAAAGAAGTATAATAAATTAGTCAGTTATAGTCTAACTGCCGCAGAACTAAGTACTTGTGAATTTTTAAACAATTTCTGTGGTTAAAAAAATTTTTTTTTGAAGACTGAATTGGATTCTACTACTTTTTTTCGCTTTCCAAATCGGTTAATTCTCTAAGCCAAGCAAAGAATAATGGTTAAATATAAATTGTAATAATAATGATCAGGGCCCGATTTAGAAAATTATTGACTATAGGCACAACTCGGGATGGGGGCCCCCTAATGCTGATGTGTGCGTAAAATTTCCAAAATTGACACACAAAAAAAAATAATCATGAATCATTGTGAAAGTACTATTTTACCAAGAATTGGCTATTTGAAGCGTAGAAGCCTAGCACATTATCAAATAACAAAAAGCAATGCAACATATTAACTTCATCATTAAAACACCAATACAATGCAACCAGGAAGACTTATTAATCCCTTATATACATTATAACATATATATGATGAACTATACATATAACTATGTATATGATGAACCAATCAATCAAATTTGAAAGGATATATATATACAAAATTACTATCAAAAAGGTAAAATTTAAAAAAAAATTGAATTGGGAATTTTTTCTTTTTTTTAATAAAAATTTTGGGGGCCCCCCAACATTCAGGGACCCCTAGACCCTAATGGAAAATCAGGGCCTGATAATGATTACTCCAAGAATATTCTATCTTAGAGGATTTATATGTCGTCAGATAAAAGGTACATGTACAATAATACATTCTGCAATGTTTAATCGAATTTATATCTCCAGAGGAATTAAAAAACAATGGATATTATCCTATCTCTTTTCGTTTTATGGATTTAACCCGTAAGCGAGCGGCTCATATGATAAAAAATATAATTCAGATTTTCAGCCACATCGCCCCTTAGAACTAAGCCCAACGAGACAGCTTCCGGAAAGGAGAGTTTGAAATGGATCGGATAACAACTTGCACCGACAGAGATAACTGTCGTGTAGACTCATTTTATATAAAAGCGGTTGTGAAATACTCTCTTCTCGGAAGAGAACACCGATTAGAACATATTTGGTCGACTGCGTTTTTCCTCAGCCATGTATCAATGAACGTGATACAGAGCGTGAAATGGACAAAATTATGTTCTCACGGTAATCTTTGCAGCAGCTTCGGATAAATTAACTAAGATTTTTAGCATTTAAATTACAGACACGCGAAAAAAAAACGAGCCAAAAAGAAGCTGATCTCGGACGACGAACATTTATCACCGGAAATGACAAATTTGTTTTGACTCTTTCACGCATCGGTTGCCCTTTGTTGTTGATCGTGTCGTTACTCTATCATAGCAACACAAGCAAAAGTGGAAATTCGAAAAAAAAATGAGCCTCTAACATTCTGTCAGTAAGAAACGGAAATACATACTTGATTTTTGCTCTGCTTTTGCCTGAATTTCTGTGTAATACTGAAAAGGATATGCTTAGTTTTTTTGCTTAATACTTACTAACTCATGGCACAACAGTCCGTGTTGCTTTTCAGCACTGTGCATCAAGGCCTGCTGTGCCCATCTCAGCTTTCATGACCGTGTGCTTGGGGTGCCATACAGCATATGTCTCGGTCAGGTGCTCAACCTGAGGCGGGACCCCCAGAATTCGTTTCCAAGGATGCTTGGTCCTCATTTTATCTACCCACTTAAGGGATGAAAGGCATGAGTCGACCTTGCCCAGTCGCAAGGTTTTTTTTTTGCTTAATATCAGATCAAAATTTTAACTATATGTAGATTGAAATATTTAATTCTTCAAACATATTTTATCTATAGTTCATAAACAAATAATTTCCCCATATTTGTGATATGTTTGACGAAAAGAAGTGCGTATTTTAGTTTACCTGATAGGGAGTCCTTCCGCGTGATTTGTAGAGGTGGGAGATGACTACGAAATCACCAGATGTCGCCCCTGGGGTTGCTCGGTCGAAATTGAGGTGACAGCGGGCTAAACGTCGCTTCCGACCCCTTTTTCTTAATATCAGCCCCCCCCCCCCAGCCTTCTATGAACCCGGTAAAAGATTTGTTTTCGACCCGAGAGCATAATTAACATCAACATCATTACAGGTTTTCAGAAGTGCCGGGCATAAAAGAATCTTTGGCGATTTTACAGCATAAATAGATTGAATGTGTTCTGCTTCCTTTCACTACGTGTAAATCTCTTTTTTTAATAAGTAAATTTAAAAAAAAATTATAATATTGTGAAAGTAACTGAACTTACGTTCATAACTAAAGCGTAACAAAAGTCAATAAGATTTTAGTATTTCCTTCGCAATTTATTAAGTATAGTATACATCTGTAAAATTAAAATGCTGTCGGTTAGTTCCTCCATCCTCTTACCGTTGTTCACCAAATTTTCCATGTACAGATGATATTCCTCGACTTACGACACGAGATAGGGACCAATGTCTCACGACCAATGTCGGCCGACCAGTGTCTCATTGGTCGGTCATTGGTCTCACTGGTCGGTTTGATTACGACCAATGTCTCATTGGTCGTAAGTTGAGTTGGTCGTAAGTAGAATTTCAAACAATTTTTTTTGTGTGTGTATGCACATACATATATTTTTTACTTTCATACGTAATTTAAAATACATTGTATTTAGAAGACATAAACTATTCTTAATCATCTCTACTTCTTATTTTAGTACAATCCATTGGTTCAAAATTTGTGACAGAAGATGCGTTGCGAGTTTTTTTTAGAGGATTTTTTTATCAGAGGTAGTTTGAACAGTTCACGTCTTCTTTTTACTCGTATGTTGTCTGGTAGCAAGCCAGATTTTCCCGAATACGACGATTTACACTTGTGAATCTTACTTCATTTGGCTCCATTGCTTCTAATTGTTGTAGTCCTTTATTATTATAGTGAAAATTTGAAGCCATTTCTGAAGCCAATAAAGGTTTATTTGATTAATCAGGTGAATATCGAAACTATTGAATTATATACATTTTTATGATTGCGTGATAAATTTTTGCAGTATTGCAGAATACTGCATCATATTTTTTAATAATTATGTAATACATATAGGTATGCACTGTACATTCGAGGGACAGTATTTTTGAGAATTTTTTTTTAAATTTAAAAATTTCGGTCGTAAGATTGAGCAGACGCAAGTCGAGGAATACCTGTATAATCTCTCGAATCCTGTGCGAACCAAGAGCTACCTTTAAGGCTGCTGTGTACTAACCGCACTGGATTCGCTGACCTTATTGTTAACCTATGGATAAAACGTGTCCAAGGATTGCAGACTTGGATTGAAAGTTTTTTTTAACCCATCAGTGGTAGCCTGAAAATTATCAGACGCCAGTGTTATCCCTGGGTATCCCTGCCAGGCCCAGGAAATTTAAAAACTTTCAAAAATACATAAATGCTAATTAATCTTTTCCTTATAGGGTGGGATAGCATGTATCCCAAGAATTGTGGACCCAAGATTGAAAATATACAGAAGGTCGTTCGCACTTTATGGAAACGATTTTGATTGTTAAGTTTTATGTATAAATGCCATATTTTTTAAGGCGATTTGCTTCTATCTGATAGCCATAGTTCTTGATAATAACGCTAGCTCGAATTTTCCATGAAAGTAAACTTTTTCATAGTACTGTCATGTCAATTTTATCCCATTCCTCTTGGACCGTTTTCCAAAGTCCGTTCAGTGCTCTTGGATGCTGTTTTCCTAAGGCTCGTTTTAATAAACCGAAATCACAAAAGTCCATTGCAGAAGTGTCAGAAGATTTTACAGGTATTTCATCAAATGATATACACTTTATTCCTGTTTATGATTCTTTCTTTGCTAAATAATCGGCAGTTGATTTAGACGTGTGACTAAAGGCTTTGTCCATATGAAGCTTGACTTTATCAATGTTCTTTCCATATAAGGCTGAAATTTATTCTTCAGAAATTGGTTCTCAAATATTCTGCTGATAGTAGAGTGAATTAATTTTGGCTTTGCTTGAGACTTTTTTGATTTTTAATTTGCTGTTGTCACAAAATCCTGCAACTATCATGAATCCCTTTGGGAACTTTTATGTACACTGACGAAGCCATTTTGTACTGTCAACCCCGTCAGTTGAGCAATAGAAATTGATCTTTTTTCATTACAGTCACTTAAATACGCCCATGCCTCATCGAGTGTTACCAGAAATTTCCATATTTCAGCAGCCAGGTGATTTTCATATAATTTTCTACAATTTGTTTTTCTTTCAGCAATATGATTTGGAAAAAGAAGATGAACTTTCGGTTTAAACATCTTTTTTAACTTCAAATCTTTATGAATGATTTTACTTACAGTGCCCAGAAGACATTCCTAGTTTCTATGCAATGGATCTTTGAGTCGGAGGATATTCTTTTAGGATCAGAGACTTCATTTTCTAGTTATTTACCTGCGTTCGAACAGTCTTAGGATGAGGTTTCGCGGTCATGTTTTCATTTTCACTTTCTGTTAGACTTTTTTTCCTTTCAAATTTAGTATATTATAAATACCTTTCTTCAAAATGCCATAACCGCGATTTTTAAACCGCTTTATAATTTGTTTATACGAATATTTCTCCTCGGAAAGCGCAGTTCCGTAGACTTCGAAGGCATCTACGTCATCTCAACGTCATCTTTTCCTTAACGCTACGCAACGGACTCCTATGTGAACAGGCCCTTTATCTCACAAAAGTCATTATGCACTGAAATATTTTCGGATAAATTCATAATTAAAATTATCGTCTGTCTCTTTATTTTTATTTTTGAATTGTGGTGGCATTTAAAATATCGTTTGGCTTTAATTTTTGCTTGCCTACTCCGTAATATTCCATTTATTATTTACAAATGGCTCGTAGTCGTATAGAAACAACAAACATCATTCGAAAATTGATTATTTTTCATCATAGTGGCTCTCAAAAGTGTTCGTACAATTACGATTTTAAATGAAATAGGGGTATATCCATTAATTAAAATGAATATTTCGAATGGGAATTTAATAATAAGATCTATAATCTCTTCTTAACTAAACTACATGAAATATTTTGAAAACATAGTAAAACTTTAATTTTAAGAAACCAGTAATCAAAAAGTAACAAAAACTTTGGGCCTGTTCACATAGGAGTCCGGTGATGAGCGTTAAAGTATTGAAATATATTTAACTAATGACAAACCTCCAAACGATTAGCAATGAAATTTTTAACGCCTATGATTGGTTTATTTTCGTCTCAACGTCATCTTTTCCTTAACGCTACGCAACGGACTCCTATGTGAACAGGCCCTTTATCTCACAAAAGTCATCGTGCACTGAAATATTTTCGGATAAATTCATAATTAAAATTATCGTCTGTCGCTTTATTTTTATTTTTGAATTGTGGTGGCATTTAAAATATCGTTTGGCTTTAATTTTTGCTTGCCTACTCCGTAATATTCTATTTATTATTTAAAAATGGCTCGTAGTCGTAAGGAAACAACAAACATCATTCGAAAATTGATTATTTTTCATCATAGTAGTGGTAAATCAGTTCGGAATATTGCTAAATTACTTAATTTATCCCATTCTATTGTGGAATATGTGATAAAACGCTTTAAAGAAGAAAATCGGATCGAAAACAAGATAAGAAAAGGTCGTCATGCAAAGTTAAAAGTTATCAGAGATTTATAATTTGAAAATTTGTGAAAAAAATCACGTTTGAGTGCTGTAAAAGTTTCTGCAGAATTTAATGAAACATTTTCTACTTCAATTTCACCTGAAACTGTTCGACGAGTTCTCAGAGCAGCTGGATTACATGGGCGTTCTGCCCGTAGAAACTTTTTTGTGAGGGTGAAAAACAGAAAGCTTAGGCACTATCAATGATAAATAAGCTCTACACGTATTGGAATAATGTCTTATTTACCGATGAAAGCAAGTTTAACATTTTTGGTTCCGATGGGCGTATAATTGTATGGAGAAGAAAAAATGAGGAACTTAATCCTCACAAGAACTTACTAGGAACAGTTAAGCATGGCGGGGAAGGTGTCCTTGTGTGGGGGTGCATGTCAGCATCAGGACTAGGTAATTTGGTATTTATTGATAGCATAATGAATCATGCAGTTTATAGAAATATTTTAAGAGACAATTTAAAATTATCAGCTCAGAATTTGGGTATTGGAAATAACTTTGTTCTTTTTTAATCAAGATAATGATCCTAAGCACACGGCTCTCTACGTTCACCACTGGTGTCTCTATAATTGTCCACAAGTTTTGAAAACACCACCTCAGTTGCCAGATTTAAACCCAAGAGAACATATTTGGAGAGAACTGGAGGTTCGAGTACGAAAACACGACATTCACACGAAAAGCGAAATAAAACAAATATGATTTAAGAATGGATGAACATTGATGCAAAAATTACAAAAGAATTAAAGCAATCTATTCCCAGACGTTTAAAAGCTGTTGTGGATGCTAAAGGATATCCTACTAAATATTAATTTAACGAAAAATTAGAATATTTACTAATATGTAGAGATTTTTTACAAGTGTACGATGACTTTTGTGAGGTAAAGTTTTTGTTACTTTTTCATTATTTGTTTCTTAAAAATAAAGTTTTGCTATGATTTCAAAATATTTCATGTAATTTTGTTAAGAATAGATTATAGATCTTATTATTAAATACCCATTCTGAAATATTCATTTTAATTAATGGATAGACCCCTATTTCATTGAAAATCGTAAGTGTACGAGCACTTTTGGGAGCCACTGTATGAATTTTAGGAGCCATTTTCAAAATAAATCTCTTATTTTACATTCCAATCGAAACAAAACAGTAGCAGACAATTATTCTGAAGTTGTCAGATTTTTATCTCAAAATGCAAACGACAAAAATAAATTACAAAATCGTTTCCATAAAGTGTGAACGACCTTCTGTATATATATATATATATAAAACCCCCTTAATGGCCGTTTTTACAAAGGTGTTATGAAATTTTCCTCTCTAAAGAGGGAATTCGAAAAATGGGTTCCATAAGCTAAAGGTTAATCATTGAAAACGGTTTTAGGTTATCAAATAAAGCATACTAAGTCTAAAATTAAAGAAATCAATTTTATTTTATTTTTTTACATACTAAAAACTGATTACATAATAAAATTTATAAAAAACAGATACAAAAAATAAATTTTATTAGGATCTAAAAAAAATTTCAGGTAGTCTGTTCTAACGAAACTACCGCGGGTTATTAACGCAGGATTACTTTTCGTTCCTTACCTCTTTTTTATGTATTTATGTATGTATGTACTATGTATATATGTATCTATATATATGTACGTATGTATATGTATATACATATATGTATGTTAAAATTTTAACGCATTTTGGTACTTTTCTGTTTGACTGTTTACTGCTTGTCGAAGCGATGTAGACTGGGTTTGGCATGCTGTCAAAATTATAACGTACGAGGACGGATGGACGGCCGGTTTTAGCTTCTGAAATTTTGCTCTCTGAAGGACCGTTATGGAGGATCGTAATTCTACGTTAAAAATCTAAACGTTGCAACTGCTATTTTGACACATCATTGTTGCAAGTTTTAAGCAGATACAGACTGGACATCATCTTGACGCTGTAAATTGACCTTTTTCGAGGTAGACGGGTCCATGGTGAAAAAAAACAAACTAATACGAACGATAACCTTGGGTCTATGAGGCCCAGACTGCTTTTTGAGACCTGTTTGTCTCTTCGGTTTCGGAACTAAACTAAGGTAGGATCAAGGAATGCCATCTAGAGCATAGATTCTTAAACTGTGGTCCGCAGACCCCTGGGGGTTCGCGTAGCCATTACCGGGGGTCCGCGAAACAATTTCGACATTAACAATCTATACTTGAACAAGATATTCTCGTTGAATTATCATGCGATACGTCTTTGAAACTACAATTCAACAAAAATGAACTCACAAACTTTTGGTTATTTCTCAGATCTGATTACCCTGCACTTGCAAACGAAGCCCTCCAACATTTGATTCCGTTCTGCACAACATATTTATGTATACAGGATTTTTCGGTACTGTTATATATATGAAATCAAAGTATAGAAACAAACACAATGTAGAAGCGGACCTCAGAATAAAATTTTCCAAGATAGAGCCTGACATTGCGATTCTGGTTTCAAGAGAACCACTGCACCCATCTCATTAAGTAAAAATCATTTACAGAAAGCATATTATAATAAGATAGATCTATTTTGACCAATATTTGACCAAGAAATGTTTTTATGAGTTTAATGTATTATGATTTGTAACTTTTAAAATTCTTTTTACTACTGTTTTTATTCATTTTATGTTTTTTATTCTATGTCCTAATAAAATTGTTCTTCTCTATAAATGCGAAAGACCATTTATTAAAATAACCAACGATACATTTTTACCAATATTTATTATAACGTAGTGCCTATGAGATTATTGAGCCAGAAATTAAGTCTCAAAAACGACTTAAAATGCCTAGAGTTGGGATGGGGTCCGCAAAAAGAAATGCTGTTCAAGATAGGGTCCTCGGACTACATAAGTTTAAGAACGCCTGATCTAGAGGATTTGATAGGAAGGTGCTCTAGTGGTGAACTGGTTAACTAGTTTCTATGTTTCAGATAATACAAAAACTGTTGTCTCCTGGGCCTCACAGACCACTGAAGGGGCATACCATTGAAGGGTTAATTGGGCTCCCTTACAAAAACCAAATTTGACAAATCTACAGATTACAAATCTACAGAGTAAATTGATGCAGTAGTTTTCTGTCACGGGCTGCCCAAAAGGTCGGCTTAGCAACTTAAATATATAGATTCTGTAAAAAAATTAGTAATATGTACTTACTTAAATTTAGGTTGAAATTGTATAAACACATAAGATATACATGTATACAAAATTTTAGCAATTTTTGACAATTAGTTTTGAAGAAAAAGTGCGCACAAGTTTGAAAATAACAGGTTTTAGAAAAAGCCATTTAAAGTTTCTATAAATTAGTTTACTATTAGATTTATAAATTTGGCCATAAAATCGGTTCTAATTGTAGTATCAACTTCATTTTTTTTCGAAAAATTTTTTTTTCAAAAAAATTTTTTATTTCAAAAATTTAAAAAAATTTAGTTTTTGAAGGTTTTAAGGTGATCTCCCGCCCCCTTCTTTTCTCTCCCCCTTGATTTCGTCACGTCAAAATTGTGCGTCAGCGTGTTTAAATACTTAGCTTGCCATAAATTATGTTAACTTACATTACTTCCATAACCAGAGGGCTGTATGTGAAGGACAAGAGATAGTTTCTTTTCTGGAGGTCATCTATGTTAATGATAGTGAGTTAATTTCAAATGCCATGTATGATCGATAGGTGTAACGCGATTCATCCTTCGAGCTCATTTTCAGGGCTTTCCAACAATTGAACTTCGCGAAAGTAAATTGCAGAACTGTAATTCATATTCGTAAATTAACTGACTAATAAGTACGTACATAATGTTGTTAGGCTAATGATCTTAAAAAAATCCGGTTGCATAACTGAATTCTTTCTAGACGAATTTCGATCCAAAATAAGAAAGTAATCGAAACTCTTCATTTGCAATGATTAAATTAAAATCTCAAGCCATACAACAAAAAGATTTGAAATGAATATGAATTTAAAAAAATATTAGTTTGTATGGGTAAGCGAATTTAATTTAAGATTCTGTTCAAAATATAAATTTAGGTAACTCCGCCAGGAGACAAATATAAACGTGTATGTAATTTTATAGTCCATTACAGAATTATTTTTAGCAATGAGAGTAGATTTAGTTGTTGACAAATTCGCCATTTCTGCATTATGCTATTGTTTGGTTTACATGTTTCCATTAATTCCGAAGTTCTAAATATAATAAAACCGAGCAACTTTGTAGTGAGAGCAAGTATCTGATACGAATGGCCATAAATGCAAGAACTAATTTTCTATTTTCCTTACGTCATTAGCCTCTGAATAATGGTTGCAACTGAATTTCCGATCCTTGTCGATAATTTTTAATTCTCGTGAATCATCAAACATGTCGGTTGACATGACCGTTTTTTTAGCAAAGATAAGTATCGAATTTATAATTTAGCATAAAAAGTACATTGTAAAATTTATTCGTATCTCAGCAATAATAAAATAAAACTACCTTTTTTTCTCTTTTTAAGTAATTCCTTTATAGTTTTGAAATCTGTAATCTGCCAACGCACGTAAGTGTTGCTTCGTAATGCTCGCCACACTTTTACTGTGGTCGGTTGCATATTATACAAAAATGAGAGGTCCGAGCAAAGGCGAAATATGGCAAAGAAAAATGAGAGCAAATTCCGAGCAATGGCAAAGAAATGAATATCCTCTCATTTTAAATTTAAACTCATTTAGTATTAGGTCTAGGATTATAAAATTTTAGGCAATGAAAAAAAATTCGTCGGACTTTTTTTTGGGGGGGAGGGGGAATTGCCCCTACTGCTCCCCCCTTGGAGCCGCCGTTGGGTCCGAGGTAGCCTATCGGCAGCTCGTCGGCTTTTGGTACTGAGAGTGCTCGGATCGTATCCCGAAAAGCGCTGTTAAATATCTTCGTGTCTAGGCCGGATATAGTCACGTTAACCCATTTTGGACCGCTCCATGTTTCCTTTATTGGAAATACACCAAACAGTTTTTTAGCACTTCTTAGATCATTAATTGCTCAAATAAGTTGTTTCATAAAATTAAATTTATTTTTATGAGAGTTACAAAATGTTGCGTTTTCGCAACATCAGTCCAAAGCGGTATAGAAATTTAAAAGAATATAAAAATTTAAAATTATAAATAATTTAAATTTTTTTAAAAATCTTTGAAACATATAGCATGAAGAGGTACATTACACTTATTACATACAGAAATTGATTGACTTTTGCAGTGTTTACATTTTTTGTTTATTTTCACTATTTTTAGTAATATTATGGCCCATACGGTCTTTCCGAGTTTCGTTGAGAATTAGATTTTGAATTGAAGATGGTCTTGCAATATGTGAAGTTTCAGGTAAAACAGAATTCGTCTGCATTTCTTCAAGCCTTTTTATGAAAGATATGGCTCTCTCAAAGATATAGATCTCTGAAACTCTAATAAACTTATTTTAGAATTCATTACATCCATGTAGAGTCTACTTTTTTCTCATACAATATGCTCCTTTTTCTTACTATATTGCTTACTTTTACATTTATTAGAAAAAAAATGTCGATTTCACCAGCAATGTCTTTAGGTGATTCGACATTTTCACATAAAATCAATAGCTTATTATCATCAACAGCTTCTTCATCCGTCAAATCATCCGAATCTGGAGGGATAATGACGAATTATGGTTCCTCATTAGCTTCTGTTGAGGACGATTCTGAAATATCATCATCATCATCTAGCCGATGAAAATACTCCAATGTCTCTTCCAATGCCAAAAATCACTTTTTTCTAGAGACAAACTTATCTGAAATGAAAAAAATACCAATCTGCTGCATAAAAACTATGCCACATATCACAATCTTAAATAATACACATTGGACTGATGTTGCGTTTTCGCAACATTTTTAAAAATATGAATTGAGAAACATAAAAACAAAATTATGCCTTACCTGTTGAAGCCATTTTGTTCTTTAGTCTCTAGAAAACTCGGAACAAGAATCAAATCGGAAATTTAACATGTGCTGCTATCTAAGCTTATTATTTGAAAATAGTAATTTTTTTTCCCTTTCAAAACACCAGAAAAAAACAATTTTTTGCAAGTGCTAAAAGCGGGCAAATGTGGAACCAAAAAAATTGTTATGATCAATTAAAGTATAGAGAATAAAATAAAAATGTTACTTCAGACGTACAAATCATAGAACATGCCTTTAAAAAATACAGAAATTAATGTTGAGTTTTCGCAACGCCAGTCATAAATGGGTTTTAAATCCGTAAATCGGAAAGTCCTTCTATGATGTCAATGGGTGGGGAAGGTACGATCCTCCCAGATGTCACCCCTGGGGGTGCTCGATCAAATATGTGGTGGAACCCTGTAAGTCGGACTCAGACCCTTGTGATGCTATTACGAACTGGACTACTCGGCCTGAAGCCTATATGGGCCTGGTCTGAACTTCCGGCCAGGGGGCATTAGGAATAACAAAAACAACAACAACAACAACTACTACAAACTTAATTTCTCGTCTTTTTAAACGTTAAAAGAATAAAATTATCAAAGGTTATGACAGATCATACATTTTAGTTAAAACATATTTTTGTGAAAATAAATAGTAGAAAGATTTCTAAAGGAAAGAGCGAGGAAGAGATTTAACTACATGGCATTTTAAAATTATCAAACTTGGAACTAAAGTGACGGCAGAGTAAAATATACATATTAGAAAACTTAATAGATAATATTTAACCCTCAAACGGTACGGTAATTTGAGAGGAAATAGATGCCAGGGTCGGGTCGCATCCGACCCGATCTCCTTTTTATGAGGTTTTTGGTAGAAATTAGTACACAATAAGGATTTTTGTTGTATAATAACATTTATTGATAATATTTTACATGACACAGAAACCTTTATGTAGAAAAAATGAACAACGAATTGTAATTTTGCTAAACAAAGAAAATGTATTTGCCATTTACATAGAATGTTGTATATATTAGGTCTAATATGTACTTTAGTCTACCTAGTTTTAGAAGTTAGTGAAACCAACTTTCCGAGCACCAATATACTAAAAATAATATATACTGACATTTTTTGGCCTTCAAAATGGAAATTAAAAAAAATAAATTATAATTGCAAGATAAAAAGAACTTTTTTTATACCATGTTTTTCAATTTTCTGTTGAATCATATAAACTTGACATTTCTATATATTAATAAATACTTTTTAAAATTTTTTTTAAGAATTATCCCATCAACTTGAAATAAAATGAAGTTAATTGGAAGTTAACTTGCATTTAACTTTTCGTTCCCGTTCCGGCCAATAGATGGCAGCACCAGTCTAAAAAACAAAATTAACTGAAAGTAACTGAAAATTAATTTAATTCTGCTTAAATATGGCTAAAAGTATTAAAAAATTGCATTTTCATCGTGTTCTGAGCTATTCTAAAAGTTTCAAATGTCTAGCTAGTCGGGAAGTTAGTTAAAAATCGATTGCAAGATTTGTACTTCACAAACACGCACACAAACAAGAAAGCAAGTTAATAAAAACATGGTAAAAATGACTATTGATCATGAATAATGGTTTTCAACAAAGACACTCGTATTTACTTATTCCTATATGTAGTAGGGTGGTCTAGTACGTCTATCTGGTAAGGTTCCTTGAAAGCTCGATCTATTGCAATGAGGGGGGAGAGTGCTGGAGGGGGAAGACACACTCTTGGGTCGGATCCGACCCGCACCGTACCGTTAGAGGAACTTTTGACAAGTCACTGGTAATACAGAGAACAGAACCGATGATCAGAAACATAACGATATGGCACGAGAAATAACTGTATACAATGTTGTCTGAAAGTTCATACTCACAGAAAATACTGAATAAAGCTTTCCAATTTAGATTACTTAATCCTTACAGTACTTTGATCCTTTTAAGTCATGATACAGACAGTACAATCGTAGTATTTCTCAGGTTGTACAATCTCGATGGATAATATAGCGGCTGACAACAAAACTGCAAAACATTTGAGGACGAACACGCAGAAGAACAAACAGAGCTTTCACCAGACAGGGCAATTATTTCTCAAGATGGTGCTCCTCCAATTTGCCCAATTTTATGGATCTTCTTAAAAAAACTATAGTATAACTCCTCTTTCTAATGCTGTTTTATATCTCCAGTTGCTGAAATAAAGTATCCACGACGGAAGAAATAATATTCAATATTTCTGTAGGATTTTGAAAAGTCATATGCGATGTAATTACACTGTGACAACATAAAATGTATTTAAAGCCAACTTTCTGAGTTTAAGGCTGCTGTGAACTAATCTTATCGGATTCTCTCCCCTCCATGTTAACCTATGTAGTAAATGTGTCTACGATCGACAGCTACATAAATGCTTATAATCCAACAAAAATGGTATTTTCAAATAGCTTACACTTTTCTGCACCTTGCAACAGGATTCATTTATAAATTTCAAATATATATACACTGCTGGCCACCCAAATTGCAACACCAAGAAAGACAAGAGATATCACAACAAAATTTATTTTGTAGATAACATGTTGACCAAGTATCAAATGATTAAATTTATAGACTTCTGTGAAGTGTGGTTCCTGCCAAAATCAGTAGCCAGAGTAGCCGCCATTGTTGGAGATCACCGCTGCCACACGCCTCGGCATTGATTCAAAGAGACTTTGGATGAGTACTTGGAGTACAGCAGACCAAGCAGCTTCCACACGTTGCCAAAGTTGATCTGCTGTGGCAGCTGGGGATGGAATCTGGGTCAATCGTAGAGCAACCATGGACCACATGTTTTCTATCGGCGAAAGATCCGGAGAGCGAGGCGGCCAGGGAAGCAATTCAATCTGGCGATTGACGAAGAACCGTTGGACAATGCGTGCCACGTGTGGTCGCGCATTATCATGTTGAAATATGGCTGTGGGCAAGCCCTGAAGGTAAGGAAGGACAACTGGCTCCAACACCTCGGAGATGTAACGCTGACTGTTTAAAGTACCGGCAATGCGTACTAGAGGTGTGCGAGAGTGATATCCAATACCGCCCCATACCATAATACCCGGTGAAGGACCAGTGTGGCGGTGCAAAACGCAGCTGTTCAGCATCCTCTCTTCAAGGTGTCTCCAGACTCGAATGCGACCATCGTGGTGTTGCAGACATAAGCGTGACTCGTCAGTAAAGACAATTTCATTCCATTCTGCCGTCCACATCCTTCTGTCATCGCACCATTGGCGGCGGAGACGTCTGTGGTTCTGCGTCAAGGGTAGACAAAGCAATGGACGTCTTGCGGACAGACCACTCTGCTGTAAACGGCGTCGAATGGTACGCGCAGACACTGGATGATGCGTTACAGACTGCATGTGCTGTGCTATGGTTCGTGATGTGACTGAGCGATCCGTCACTGCCATGCGCACAATTTGCCTGTCATCACGTGAAGTGGTGCGCTGAGGTGGATGCGATCGAACATGCCGGTCCGTCGTACCCTCCTGCATCCAACGATCACATATCCGCATTACAGTTGTTTGGTTTCGTCCAACACGACTACCGATTTCCCTGAAAGATAATCCACAATCTCGGTAGGCCACTATCCTTCCCCTGTCGAAATCGGATACTTGATCAAAAGATGATCGCTGTTTTCGACGAGGCATAATTAATCGTTTTTTTGAAAAAAACCACAAGAAAAACACAATTGCCGAACTTGAAATCGTCGAAATCTCCAAGCCTTAAATAGCGCTTTGAAGTGGCGCCACAGGCGCGCGTGATGTGCGTCTGCGCTGAAATTCTAATCATTTGCATATCTCACCTCCGCTAACGCATGTTGTAAATTTCATGATATTTGCATGTTTCCTTCAGGGTGTTGCATTTACAGTGGCCAGCAGTGTATATATATATATATATATATATATATATATGCCAGATTTTTTTCCCGAATAATTTGAATTTCAAAATATAAGCATTTTTTTTAAACGAAAAATGCCCCAAGTTGTAAAACTTTTTTCTTTATTAGGGAGTGCAGTAAAAAAAAAAAATTAATCCAAGTCATCAATCCTTGGACACATTTTATTCATAGTTAAATATTGAGGTGAGCGTATCCAATAGGGTTAGTACACAGCATTTTTAAAGGGATTCACTCCAGTAATGCTGCCAGCTTTCTATCTTCTTTTGACATCTGCAACAGTTGATTTTGGGATCCCTAGATGAACAGCAATTGGAAGAAAAGACTTCGATTTAGGGCCTGTTCACATAGGAGTCCGTTGCGTAGCGTTAAGGAAAAGATGGCGTTGAGACGAAAATAAACCAATCATATGTCTCCAAATGATTAGCAATGAAATGTTTAACGCCTATGATTGGTTTATTTTCGTTTCAACGTCATCTTTTCCTTAACGCAACGCAACGGACTTCTATGTGAACAGGCCCTAAGAAATGTATGTCTATACATACCTCTTTGGAAATACATATACACTCACTTCCAAAAGTTAAGCACGGAGAAGAAAATGTTAATTTCCGTAAGCCAATCCGAATTAAAGAAGATGAAATTTTCTGCAAAGGTAGAAGAAAGTTTGATAATGTGTTAGGTAACAGCCAATCACGGTTTCGCGTCGAGAAATATGCAAAACAGGAAGTCGTATAAGAAGCCGGCATTGTGAAGGGTTACAGGAGTTGCATGTAAGTGCTGATGAAAGGTGTTTAGAACATTCATACGATTTGTTTTCAAGCTAGACGTGTTTCTATGGGTTCCAGAAGACGAATGGAAGATTCTGAGCGCTGGCAGGCTGTCGGACGCATTGAAGCAGGACAGTCTATCACAGATGTTGCTCTTTTCTTCGCCGTTCATCATTCCGTCATTTCACGATTATGGAAACAATTCCAAACCAGACAAACAGTTGTCCGAAGACCTGTAGCCGGTCCAAGGGTTACGACCCCCTAGGAAGATCGGTATATTGCTGTTGTAGCCAAGTGGAATCGAAGATCGACCTCCACACGTGTGACATCTGTGGTTGTAGCGGCCATTGGCAAGACGATATCTGCCACTACTGTTCGTCGAAGGCTACACATGAATGGTCTGTACGCCCGGGTACCATTAGTTTGTGTTTCTTTATCCGTCCAATCCAGAGGGGCACGATTAAAGTGGTGCCGCCAGCATGTGAATTGGACTGTGTCTGATTGGGGCAACGTTATGTTCACAGATGAGTCCAGATTTGCCCTGCAACCCGATGATAAGCGTGTAAGGGTCTGGAGGGAACAGGGCAGAGGCAATCGGCCCGAGAACATCACCGAACATCACGCATTCCGCGTTGGGAGCATCCTGGTCTGGGCAGGGATTTCATTGGGGTATCGCACCGATCTGCACATCTACATCCGATCTGCACATCCGACCTGCACCTGCGAGGTTCTGTGACGGCTGTACGGTATCGAGATGAAGTCCTAGACCCCACTGTGAAACTGTACGCTGCATCAGTTGGTCTTTCTTTCATTTTAATGGACGATAATGCCCGTCCCCATAGAGCTGCCATCGTTGACAACTTTCTGGAGAGTGAGGGATTGGGCGTATGGAGTGGCCGGCTTACTCGCCGGACCTTAATCCAATTGAAAATCTTTGGGGTGCCCTCGGCCGTTCTGTATGTAGACGTTTCCCACCTCCAGCCATTATCAGAGATCTAGAAACTGCCCTACAGGAGGAATGGCGATTACTGGACTCTGCGGTGGTTGATCACCTCATAACAAGCATGATCACACTCTGTACACTTTGTATGAAGGTGAGGGGTGCTCGCATACCCTATTAATGTCGGTTTTTGTTGTTTGTTTTGCATTTAAACATCATTTTGTTAATGACGCAAATATGACGTCATCTTATAATTTATGAAAATTCAATATTTTTTTTATCTCTGTATGTAATTCTTTGTTTTGTTTCATGAATAAACATAGAAATACTTACTTGCAACATTTCTTGTCAATCAAAGCAATACTTGTCCATTTTTTCGCATTTTACCGCTCCGTGCTTAAATTTTTTAAGTGAGTGTATATATATATATATATATATATATATATATATATATATATATATATATATATATATATATATATATATATATATATATATATATATATATATATATATATAAATATTTATATATTATATTTATATATATATATGCGAGTGTGTGTGTGTGTGGGTGTGTGTTTGTTTGTGTTTATGTCTGTGTGTGAGAGAGAGAGGGTGAGTGGTGAGTGCAATAAATAAACTATCACTTCCTTTGAAGAATTTCTATTAGTATAAACTTGCCAGGTATTTACCGGGTACCGCACACATGCTTCCAATCTGTTTCCCTATGCCAAGATTATATTTAAAAGATGAAATAACAAATTGCTAAACATTTGTTACGAAACTAACTGAATTTGCTAAAAATATTAATTTTCTTAAGAAATTTTCTAGATATTATAAATCTATTGCTTTTAATCCGGTCGGTAAGTTTAGATTAACGGATTATATTTACGGAAGAGTTAACACAAACAAAATTTAAATATTCCTAAACCCCAATACAACCTTTTTTTTCTCGCAAAATTAATTTTTTAAATCATTTGATAATAGTTTAATAAGATTTCCCAGCGATTAAAGACACTGACAGCGCAAGAAAAATAACTACGTGAGACGAATAATCATTTCTTTCAACTACGCGGAGTATTGCATCAGATTTTTTTTCCATTTAACATCTGCATGCCAAAAGAACTTCGAGGCACGAATTAAAAATGAGCTACGATTCCGCCTCGCAAAAAAATAGACAAATAACCGAGAGTGGCATTAAAAAACAAAATCACGTAACAAATTTAAACTTGAGCTTTGAACACAATGTAATAGGGAGTGCCCCCAAACAAAAACAATACACCTGTAAACAAACATATGAAGGATAATGAGAGGAGCATAAAGCAGCAACATTTTTGCTAATCCTGAAATGCCGGAAAAAATCCAGTTCGACCTTGTCGTTCGTACTTCACTTATCACATCCCTACGGTACCAGTAGCGCGAGGATAAGAGGTTGGGGGGTGGGGTAGAATCTTTTCCGTTCTTCTCGAGATTTTGTTTTAATTAGACGTCTGGTTGGGAAAATCAGGGTGGGGCGAGGACGAATCTTCACTATATAAGCCGCTCTGTTAATCGAATGCAAATTATTCGGATCGTCTGATCGCATCTTGATAACTTAGCATCATGAACAAGTTGGTGAGTCTCGAAAACTTATTTATTTCTGTTAGATGTTGATTTTCAGTTATCCTTTTGAACTTGCAAAAAAAAATTTTAAATTCTGTCGCATCAGTGGCTTCAAATGAAATACACGTTGACCCAGTGTTAAAAGACCGAAAATAAACGTTCGTCAAAGCTAAATTGTTAAAAGAAATTGACCCTTTCGATAGCTCAATAACTTTCTGTGGTAGGAAAGTAAAATTTTTAATAATTTTGATGTCAGATTATTTTACAAAATATTATAATATATCAAAAACTGGCTTTAACTATAGTTTGCTGAATTATGTTTCTGAAAGTGCATGTATATTTTTTAGCACTTCTGTGTTTAAAATAGTTTGCTTCTCATAGCAAAAAGCTTCCGTTGCTTATGAAAATGCGGGCTGGATGTGTTTGAAAATCATGAAAAAATTTCTCTCATAAAGAATTTAAACAAAAGTAACGTAATGCATGAAAAAAATCATGATATACTCATTCTGATATAAAAATCCTCAAATTTGCCCATTCGTACCTAACACTGTCTAGGAAGTTTTCCAATGCGATAATTGTAGTTAAAAGTTTTTGAAAACCTGAAGAAATATCAGTAAATGTTTGCAAAAATTTCAATCTTTACTAGATTAAGGTAATTTGGAAATTCATATTTTGTAAATCTGAGCCGTATAATATATAAGTACATTTATATGATATCAATTATATAAATAATCTTCTATTATAGTAAAATTAAATTTGAAAACGAAAAGAGTAAAGCGGTACATTTACTGAAATTAAATATATTTGGTAAAAAACAAAAGAAATTAAAACTCATATAGAAATTTGCGTTTATTTAACGTAAATGGTTACCCCATTACAATAAAATTTTCGTTGCTAGAAAAATAAGACTCAGTGTCTTAAAAATGCATAATATATTATATATATATATATATATATATATATATATATATATATATACATTTAAATGTAAATAATAATAATAAAACGTGTAAAATATCCGCAAAATTTAATCACTGTTTCAGAGTTCCATGAATTTATATAAGCTGAAATTTACAGCTTCACACTTAATTACAAGAAAATAAATTAAATTCTTCTTATCTTGGTCTTCAATATATAAATCAACAGACACTTTAAAAAAGATTCAGAACAACTAATGCAATGGTCATAAAGTATTTTATTTTCTGTTATTTTTATTAATTAAATTTACTGAAATCGGTTCAAAATACGCTATCATATGCGTATTTTTTAAAATTTAGCGACGCTTTTATTTTTGAAATAATTTTTTTGGATAGAGAAGTACTGAGACCTTCTCCATGTTTCATTTTATACACCAAATGTATCATTACCAAAAGTATTTAACCAAAGAGATAAAAATATTATTCTTTAACTTACATGACTCAAAATTCTACTGGTTGCATATGCATTTATAAAGCCAAACAAATACGCCGTTCATCAAAACTACGATACGTTGTTTGTTTTTTCAAAATTAAAAACTAATACATTTGGAACAATAAACTACACTGAACGTGAGATCTGGGATATGCGAAGGATCATTTATTGTATCCATTGTTTTGCGTTGAATTTTCGACTAGGGAAAGTAAATTAGAACGAAAAAATTCTGTTAACAGAAGTAAAGAACAAATTCTCATGCTCTAATTGAATATGCGCTTTGAATGAGAAAGTACATACGGGTCTAAATCAAACCGTACCTGTCTCCTGTGTCCATAGCGCTCTAATTATTTTTGAAAAATTAACGTTACACTTTTATCTCTTAATCAGCATCCGAGCTGTAAATTAATAAACTCGAAATACGTTAAAACTTGAAACATCGTGAAAATCGCACGGTCCCAATCTTAGTCAATTCAAGAAATAAAGTTAGAAGATTGAAATAAGAATGGAAGTAGTGAAATTTTGACCCTAATCACGAATTTCTGGATTACGGTATGGAAATGAACATATGTAGAAATTCAGTGACTTGCAATGTTCTTTTTTTAAATTACCGTTGTTTTATTCTTCTATAATAATTACCGTTATTTTATCCTTATATTCTTATATAAGGATTTAAATTTTTATTTGTGCAGACAGTAAACTGAAATGTCTCGTTAACCAACCATCTTGCTACTGAAATCGCATTGCCTATTCATTGACTATTACGAACGATCGATTTATCCGGCTCACGCGATAACCAGAGGGGATATCGAAAAATAAACGATCATGATGAAATTGACTTCCGGGCATTTCAGCAGGGTTGAGTTATCGGTTCCTAAATCCATTAAGCGTTCGAAATCTTTCGCCACATTTCACAATACATTCGTGATTGGAAAATGTGTTTTTTACAGGACTAGTTAATTCTAAAGCATCTTGTTCGAAATTTCGTCGGTGTATGAAGAAATCTCCTGAATTTAAATTTGATTTTAATGTGGGGCAGACAGTATGTCCAAATTGTTTATCTCTCTAGGTGTGTCTCTTGTTTTCCTTACATAACAAGTCTTCCGACATCTAGATCAATGTGATACGTTTCTTTAAGTACTTAGATAAGCTGTCATATTTTCAACAGATATTATAATCTGATATCCACAGGTTTCCTCACTGATGTTCACGAGACTTTTGCTGCAATGAAAAACAAGCTTATCATAGTTTAATAACATAGGCTTAAAAGAAAAGTTATAAAGTAATAGAAAAAATTCTGTATTTTCAAAATTAATTTTTTATTTGTTTCCAACGCGGCAGCCACTTTGTCTAAAATTAAACATTTTGTAGCTTTCATTTTACCTTTCTTAACTCTAAATTTGAAATATAGAAAAAAAATTATAGGAATGGTTTGATCTCAACGAATGGGTTTTAGCAAAAATACGATTAATAACAAAGTTTGATTGCCGTACATTTTTTTAAAAACATATATTTTATTTAATAAAATTCATAAAATATTATTTTGTACATTGAATAAAAATAAATTTCCAGCATAAATTGTTTTACAAATAATTTTAACATTTATTTTAAGAGACTGGCTTTTCCCCTCTATTTCCAATGTATTTGTCAAAGATACGTTTCTTCGAATATACAAACTTCCGTTAACCTTTTTCCTTACGGTGTGGGATAGCATGTATCCCATGTATACGGGCCCGGGAATTAATATATATATATATATATATATATATATATATATATATATATATATATATATATATATATATTTATTTATTTATTCCCGTTCTAAAGAGGGAATCGGCAAAATGAGCCCCGTAAGCTATAGGTTAATCAGAGATATTCTGCTTTAGAGCGTAGTTCACACTGATACAAATTTATATATATATATATATATATATATATATATATATATATATATATATATATATCGCTATACCCACGTACTTTACATGACTTCCTAGACAGGTTTTTTCTATAGTGCTTAATTTCATTTGCTTCATGGGCATTTGTCCTTGTCTATTCAAATTCCCTTTACCTGTCCATCTGCCAAATAAACTATATTTTCCGACACATGTATGTGCTCTGAACAAATTTATTCGCGGAAGACATCTTTTGTGTTCATACTCTCTCTCCGCCATATTCCAGGTCTTCGTCGCTGTTCTCGTCGCCATGGTGGCTGTCGCCTCCGCCCAAATCCTCGCCCACGGAGGCGTGAAGGACTGGGCCGGCAACTACTACGACTTCACCACCGGCCAGGTTGCCAGTTCCGCCACCGGAAAGGTCTACAACACCGGAGCCCTCCCCCTCCCATACGCCGGCCATCACGGAGTTTGGTGGTAAACCGCATTTTTAGGTACGACACTGGCTGATTTCTACTTATGTTCGGCTTAAATAACTGCATTCATTCCGAGGCGCAAACTAGGTATACTTTTTTTTTTCTTTTCCTAACGTAGGATTACGTTTCTCCATAACGGTCCTGCGGAAAAAAACTTTCACAAGCTAAAACCGTCCGTCGTCCCGAGTTATAACTTTGGCAGCGCGCCAAACCCAGTCTGTATCGCTTGGGCAAGCAGTAAACAGTTAAACAGAAAAGTACCAAAATGCGTCAAAATTTTGATTGACACTGACTGACACACACACACACACACACACACACACACATATATAGATAGATAGATAGATAGATACATACATACATACAAAAGAGGTAAGCAACGATAAGTAATCCTACATTAATAACCCGGGGTAGTTTCGTTAGAAGAGACTACCTGAAATTTTTTTTTCTAAACGGCAGTCACCGGTCTCGAAAACGTTCTCCCGTGAGTGGAAGCACCTAGTATGTGAACCAACACTGTTCCATACAAGGGGGCAGTTGAGAGGATCCATTCCTTTGCTGGGATTCGAACCCTAGCCTATATGGTGGCATCTTCCGTCGCTAACTACCGTACAGCATGTGTGACACTCGGGATTTGGCACTAGGGGCGTATTCACAAAGCATTAATAGAAAACTTATCAAAACCTCTAATCAGTCTGGTTTGAGGTCAAACACTCTTACCCAAGTCATCTGTTATGAATCCAACAAATCTAAATGTTTAGAATGATTGGCAGCCAGTTTGTCGCAACAGTAGTGAAACTCTTATAGTGGTTACACAAACACAGTGTCATTTTGTCGACACTCCGACAGATAACTTTTCACCCGACGCGTTAGGTGAAGACATCTCAACTACGGGTTCCCCAGTCTGCCGACTTCAGTTATTATTTACATGGTTCACTGGCTCAAGTCGTTCACTCAGCAGCCGGACTGTTATCTCAGTCCGATTTTCTGTGTTTATAAATAAAAAATTATTGCGGGAAAACACTGCAATTTTCCCGTTCAACTCTGCTTTTTGCTATAAATAGAAATAATTTAGGGCTGGGGTAGTATTTTTTTATCAATAATTTTCTAGACTGTTACGAAAGTGCTTTTGCCTCTTCCCTAGAATTTACAAGCTAACTTTACTGACAATTTAAACAGTGCAAATATATATAACTACTTATAAAATATATAACTACTTATTACGTATAAATTCTGCCTACACCAAGTCTGCATAATCACATCCACTTTAAATAGCAAACTCGCACAAAGGAATACCAAGTCAACTCAGATTAGATAACCCAAATTAACTGAACGCATTTGACGAATAATAATAATATAAAAGTAATTATTGTGGAAACAGGTTCAGCAAATCTAAAATAGTTTTACCACATGTTCTGTTCTTGCTCTTTTACAAAGTGCAACGGCTCTTTCTTGCTCGGTAGAACCATTTAATACAACCGGTAATTTAACTGTCACCTTTTTTTTCGTTGTTGTTTAATTTTCTGTTGCTGCATTAATTCAAAAAGAGTTTACTTACCTTTAGCATAAGAATGATCAAATATGAAAACGTTTTCTAAGTTAAAACTTAGATCTGCATTATTTTTTTTTCTGCATGAATTATATTCATATTTACCTGATTGTTTAGCACGTATAAAGATTTTTGTTGCATCATTTCACTCCCCTGTTTTCAAAATAGAGGTTTTTTTTCAATAAACAGTATAACACTTGCTTTAAAAGCAGCCAAAGTGTTTAAAAAAAGGCCTTCTGTAATAGGTATTTTAACAAAAATAATGTAATTTAAGAAATAGTTTGATTAAAAGCAAAAATAAAGTTTTATCGTGATACATAGAGGTTAGATAAATCGTATTAGATTTTTGAAGTGCATGTTTATGAATCATTATACAATATTTCGAAATTCAGTTTGTATTTGAAACAATTATCTGAAAAAACAAATGAATTAACAAAGTGAGATAATCTTATTCATAACAACTGCATTATTTATTTTGATGTAAGCAAGCTAGCATTAGGGATGCGACATCGATGTCGATGTTTTCAAAACATCGATGTTTTGATAAAAACGTCGATGTTCTAAACATCGATTTATTAAAGCCAATGTTTTTTTAACATCGATTTTTTGTGCTCGATGTTTTACATTGTCTCAATGTTTTTTTAATGAAAAAATACCATAATAAAAAAATTGGGTAAAGATATACACAGCAAAGTTTCTCAAGCTATTCTTTACATGATTTGTAGAGATTCTCAGCTGATTTCAATTATTGAAGACGAGTGTTTTAAACACTTGTTAAATGAAACAACTTCAGATTTTTTTTTACTAAATTATTTAAGCCTTCTGGAAGTAAATTATTCTCTAACTTGTAAATAAATATTACTATAATTTGTCACATTCAGCCAATTTAAATTAGAAAACATCACTGATTTTTTTATGGCTTCGGTCGTATCAATTGTTTTTATAGAAATAAGTTTCCTCAATTTTCTGGTAAAAATAATAAAATATATCATGGAAATTCTGTGATAGGCGCTGACTCTAGCAACCAAGTTTTTGTCATTTGTGTCAGCCCAATCAGAGAGTAAAATTAATACCCCCCCCCCCCGACTAACTGAAGTAACATTAATAATAGAAGTTATTAAACCAGTTTTTAAAAATGGATGTTTTAAAACATCGATGTTTAAAAACATCGATGGTTTTGGGGCGATGTTTTACTAGCATCGATGTTTTAATACTGAATATCGATGTTTCAAAACATCAATGTTTTGTTGTCGATGTAGCATCCCTAGCTAGCATCTAATGGAATGCATACGAAATAAAAAACATAAAGAAATGAAAAGTCAACATTTCTGCATCTTTGGTTATCTTCTAGTTGACCATGTTTGCGTTTCCGGTCATACATTCCTATGTGATTCTTTTTTGTTTTTGAGTTTTCTACCTCCTCCAGAAATATGCGATATTTCCGGCCATCTAGTGGGGTTGGTAAGAAGTATGGTCCGATTAAGTAAACAGCGCTCTCCAGCGTCAGGTTTGCGTTTCCGGTCATACATTCCTATGTGATTATTGCTCGTCTGGATGCCTACTACCACCCCTCTGAATTTTTCGGTCGAATTCGGCAACACCCTGTGTGTGTGTGTGCATATATATATATATATATATATATATATATATATATATATATATATATATATATATATATATATATATATATATTATTTATACATATTTTTTTATTAAGTAAGAAATTGAAAATATTTTTATATACCTAACAAAATACAAAATATTCCTTTCTGAAAATCCTCCCATAAATTTGAGGTGCGTCTTATCGTCCGGTGACGGTCTTATGGTCCGAAAAATGAGGTAATAGCTATTTAGACCGGAAACTACAGTTAAAAATTTGTTGCAGTCAAACTTTATAAAAGGTTAGAAATTCGATAAGAAGTCGCCTAATATAAAAGTGTTGAATTCAGTAGTAAAAGTAAGTTGCCAAGTTTGATGAATTGAGGTTTTGAATTTCTAGAAACTTTCGAATACTGCTTCATCCACTTGCAATTTTCCACATTGCCATTACTCTCTGTATGCGCAAAGTGCTACACACTGTCATTAAAAAAAAAATAGTAAAATCACGTGTATAAAAATCACGTGGTAAGCGAAAGTTCATTGCAGGCGGATATCCCATTTTGAGTCCACTATTTCGACAAACGGAACTTGAGGAGGCGTTCACGTGAGATCAGAAATAAGTACTTCAGCCACACCCTTCAGAAAACGAAGTAATTGAATTGTTAACAGAAACCTCTATTTTCGACGGATAATTCCTATTACAAGACATTATGCTAATACTGAGTTTAAGAACATTTTTATTACTTGATAATTTTAGATAAAAAAAGGGAAAAGATTTTTGACACCGTTTTACAGAAATTAAATATGCATGAGCTCTGCTTTCAATGCAGTGAAAATCGTTATGGCCCAATATGGACCAGTTTTCATAAAAATGTAAATAGTTTTCTAGTGTGTTCTATGCATGCTTTCAAAGAGAAATTAACTTAAAGGTGTTGACAAGAGGTTTCACGCAATAGTTCAAAATGGAAAGAAAATGACGCATAAATTATATTTCACATGAGTAAATTTCACACAAAATTTACAACCCATTGAGAATAAATTTCAGACTTTACCTTTACGTAGCGTCCTTTATTCAGAATTTACATGCTTCATGTTTTTATGCTAAATTCAGGATTTTGAGGCAAAAGATCGGAAGACTAAAGAAAACACTAAGTAAAATATAAAAAGCTTTATCATTCCAATGTTCTGCAACTCTTCATTATGTGCATAATTTGACTTTCTTTGAAATCTTACAATGCCTTCAACGAAAGAAAAAAACAGCCCGTTGTTTAGTTTGAAGCAACTATGCATTTTCCTTTATGCTCGAAAGAGATACAATAAAAAATTAATGTAACCTACTATCAGCTCCAAAAAAGAAAATGAATATTAATTTTTTTAAATCCAGTGATTTACTGAAATGCAGAAATTTTATGAACTGGACTTTTATAATTTCTGTTTTTTTTTTCTTTTACAGATAGGAAATGTAGAATGATGATGTCATCCTGATTCCAGGGATAAATCCTGTTATCTGAAATTTTTAAAGAATTTGTATCATATTCTGTCAACTAAAAACTGGTCAAAATTTTATAATGAATCAAAAGAAATAAACGTTAAGTTTTGCATAAAATGATATGAGTGTCTCTTTTCTAGTCATTATGAATAACTCTGTAATACATGGGAACATTTAAATACTTACTTTTGGGATTCATGACTATATAAGTATGTTCTACGAAAGGGATCGACAGTCTCTGACCTCATGATATTTGCATCTGTTAACTGAGGCACTATAATGGACAGTATGGAAATTACTAGTATCCTGCTTATGTGACCGCTGCGAAAAGTGTTCATAATCTCTATATATAAAACAGTACAGTGACTGACTGACTGACTGACAGATAACACATAGACCAAACCGCTGGACCTAAAGGGCTAAAATTCTGCATGGCGATTCTTCTTATAGTGTAGGGGTGCACTAAGAAAGATTTTTGAAAAATTCACATAACTTTTTTTAAAATTAAATTTTTAACCTGTTTTTGTAACATTGTTTAAAGTTTACATTTAAAATAATAATCTGAGGGTTATAAAATTTATATCACGAGAAAGATCCTAAAAGTTCCTTTAAAATGAAATGTTTTTCTAATCTTTACCTCCATTTTCTGATTTTTGGTGAATTTTTAAAGATTAGTTTTTGGACTTTAATTTATTAAATGCTGATCACGTGGTTTCTTTTCTTTTTGTGATACTTTAAATTCATTTTGCGTCACGTGCATAATAACGAAACAAATTGACGAAAGAAATATTGAAATATGGAAAAAGGAAAAATTTAGCAATTAGACTCATTGAGATGGAAGATTTTAAAGAATTTAATTCAAATTAGTATGTTGTATGGATATTAAATATACAAATTAATTGAATACATTGACCGTTGTATTTAATTTCAATATTTTGTCTATAAAAATATCCATTACGATTTTTTTATAAATATATACATATTTTTTGGGCATTAATTGCATACATTGACCGTTGTATTTAATTGGAATGTACTTCATAGCGAAGCACGGGTATTCAGCTAGTAATAGACAAAAGAGAAGTGATAAAGAGGTTGCAAACAACCGTTCTAGAACATTAAATTGATCGATTTCATTGGAAATAATATTAGTGGAAAAACGGTTCACTTTTATTGCAGACTAAAAATTCACTTGTAAGCCCACCTGCATAATACACAGGTACAAAATAAAGAAAATAATTTGTGCAATGAAGAAAGGAGAGGTAAATATTTTATCCCGTATTTATACTTCTTATTTAGTAATTAAAAATGTTTACATACAGGTAGCCCTCCTACAGCACGGCATCTTACAACACGATTTCGCTCTAACACGATAGGATAAATTTCGGGAACCCTCGTATAGCACTGCAACCTATAGAGATTTAGCTACTTCTACCCAGACTTGGGTGTATATAATTTGAATTGGCACTCTAAATGAATTGGATACAAACACAGTTTATACATGAAACAATGTTTATTAATATCTTTGCACATGTAGGTTTTGCTTACAACAATAATGAGCATACGTACTACTTGTACGGATATTTAAATACAGCTTTCAAGAACAATATATTTTTCAATACTCATGAACAGTAAGTCAACCAGCAGTTCTGCCACCTAAACTTTGGGCCCCCTAAGTACAAGTGCCGGTTAACACCTGGAGCTGCTTACCTCGTAGCTCCCTTAACTCGCTTATCTATCAACTTTTTCTTTAATCAAGCTGCATGGTATTTATACCAAGCGCGTATGCCGAAATTAGCATACCTCAAGCAGCTTCTTTAATTTATTCACTCAAAAGTTCGATTCTTGTGAATCGAATCTTATATATACCTTACATTCCTGTAACACGGTTTCGCTCTAACACGATTAAAAAATTTCGAAAACCTTTGTACAACACTGTACTTCTACAGCACTAGATATGATTTTTGTTTAACACATTTAAAAACTAAATTACCTTAAAATAATGGCGGGAAGGAACAATAAACTATAGTGGCTTTACATGAAAATGTATCAACAAATTATAATTTATTGATTTATAACTCTATAAAATTGTAAGAAGGCCTAAGCTTAGCTGAAAATCTTGAATCATTTTTCCTGAATGCAGACCCTTCCACTGAAAGAAGCCGAAAATTCAAAAGAGAGCTGCAAAATTGTCTATCTCCATACCGTGAATCTACAATGACTTTGTAAGAACCAGCCAAAATTACAAACCAAAATTACAGATTTCTTAAAGGGGATAGAAGGTGAAAAAAATCTAAATGAAGAAAAATGTTCTGAAAGTGGAGGTGACATTATTCAACTGAAAACATGTTCTCGTTTGATTGTACTTAGCAGTGATGAGGAAGAAATTTATTAAATTAATGTCACATTAAATGAAAATAATATATTTTGTTTCTTTTCGTTTTGTGTTACACATACATTTATATTTTTAATAAAAATTAACTTGCTTATAGGGAATTTAAAAAAAATTGTTTTTAATAAGTTTTCGGAACGTAACCCCCTTTTTTGTACTGTCTCTGGGTCTCATATAACACGGTTTCACACAACACGGCATTTTCTAGGAACATATCTACCGTGTTATAGGAGGGTCACCTGTACTTTAAACTTGTTGAATTTTTGTAAATGATAGAAAATGAAATTTGATTTCTACCATCACAGGAAAAGCTCATCACAATGAATACTGTGCCACTCTCTCTTGCATTCTTCATCACTTCTAAAGCAAAGCATCTTTGTAATAATTTGAAATTTCCTAATTTTCCGACAGGTAACTAGACCATTACGCTACCAGACTGTTGCGATTTTCTTTACTGAGCGAACCTCACAAATTTTTATTTATATCTCAGAGGAGAAAAAAAAATTTCTACCAAAGAAAATCGTACAACGAAAAACATTACAACATCATAGCATCATTTAGAGCAGTGGTTCTTGACCGGGGATGCGGGCACCCCTGGGGGTACGAAAAAGCATTTTTAGTAGGGGTACGAGAGAAGATTTAACGAAATGAAATTGCACCTCCACCAATTCAGTGAATCATTTGATGGATACTTTTCCACGAGAAATATAAGCAAAATTAATAGATGGATATTCAATCCATCTTTGTTTGACCTAAATTCAATGGACGACAACGTTTTATTAAAAGACGATCTTATCGCAATACGAGCTAATGCACGTATTGAAATGGAATTTGAAAAACTGAACTTCGAGGAGTTCTGATGAACGCAGTTAGACCTTTATCCACAATTAGCAAAAGCAGCATTAGAGACACATTTACCATCTGCCACCACGTACCTTTGTGAAATGAGATTTTCAGCACTTTTGCACATCAAAACAAAAGCCAGAAATGGCTTAAAGGCCTCGTTTTAAAAGGATAATGATGAAACAACAACAACTTAGCCATTAAAAATGTAGATATTGTTTTATATGTAATAATATAATATGTAATTTAAATGTATTAGTTTTTTATGCAATAAATGTCTTTCCTAAATAAAAAATAGAAACACATTTTTCAACGGGTGTGAGAGCTTATTTTCAGATTCAAGGGGGTGTTGACTATTACAAAGGTTACCTTCATTATTAGTATACCTTCGGGAGGATCGTTATAATATTGTTTATACGCAGCCACTGTGTACAATTTTGCACACGTGTTTGGTGGGCATGGATAGAAGTTTGTGAGATAAGCTGGAAAAAACTAGTTCTTGAAGCTTATCAGAATATTACAAGATGCTGGTTGCACAGAAATTGCAATATACAATTTTGTTTTGTTCTACCAAGTTCATTGAGTTTTGAAATTTATTACTGTTTAATAAAGGCCATTAAGAATTCAAATAAAAGTACATGCCTTATATTTATAATTTATGATTTTATTAGAAGTACAAAACATAAAATTTCTATGAAATACCTATTTCACTTTAAAAATTTGTTTTCATAGTTTTCTGGTAAAATCCATAATATTGATATTTTAAGCTTTCTTTTTTTGTATTATACTCTCACTGTCCTATTAGTTGTTTTTTTTCAACAAATTTTGACCTTTCATCACACTTTTTAGCCCTTTCTCGTGAAAACATCTTATTCCTTTGTTGACTACGTGATAACTTGATTGTTCTTATTTGCAAACGCGCAATCTTTTGGGGTAAGGATTTTATCTGCTTGAGATGTTCCTATGCTAAGCTTTTTCTATTCATTTTCTGTGGAACTTTTCCTAAGTCATGTGATAATAATTTGGTGACTCAGAATTATTTCATTGGATTGTGATACGATGCCTTGAAAAGACATGTAAAAGATGTCACTACATACCGTAGCTTCAACCTTTTTTTAACTCGATCTTTGCTAAATTACATTGTTCCTGTAAATAAATTCTTACACTTTCTAATACTCTATTATTAAAAAATCGAGTTGTATTAATGATTTTTATGCTGAAATGAGGGACTAAATTGCTAATGTAAAGAATGCAATAATATCCATGGTTTAAGCAACAGCGTTTATTTAGTGAGTAACATATTCATTCATCGAAATTTCTTTTCTATACTTCAGGATAAATGTAATGTATTTCTTCAGTCTAGGCAACTATCTATAGTATATTTGTTAATATACAATATATAGGAAAGTTTCTTTTAAATACAGAGTACCCTTTCCACATGTACAAGTCGTTTGGGGATATAGTTTGCTTTTGAATAGAATGTTGAAAATTCTTTTTGACATATTGTATTCAGGGAATTACCTATGACCATCCTCTGCTCCATCTCCCATAAAAATTGATCAGAACGCGATGTTTTACCTGAGTCTAGATAGTTTACGTGATTTGCTCTGCAAAACACATAATCTACAATGGTTTACAGACAGCTGAAAAAGATGTAAAACACCTGCCCCAAAATCATGATATACTGTCCCTGCAACTGGTAGAATCATTAAAAGCTATTTCTGCACCATTACAGGAATTTTTCATTTACGTACGAATGAAGGAGCTTAAATGGAAGGAATATTAAGAAAACTGTAGCCCCATTAAAAAAAAAACTTCTTATTCTTATACAAAGTTCAGGAGTAGATTTTCCCAATCAGGATATTTTAGTGGGAAGTTCATAATAGGACTTAATTTTGCAATACAGGATTGCAAATAGAGAAACAGTAACGAATACAAGAAGTTATTATATAATCAACTCATTATAAATGTATGTGGGAATTTTTATGATTTATAGATCACGAATTTGCATTTTTAGATCACAAAGAGAAAAGGGTTCGAGCTTAAATTCCTTCATTTTAAACGTTTATGTAGACTGATTCAACGTATAAAATAAATTTAAACATCTGGAATATGCATCATGTCTGAATGATTTCAGTGATCTAAGTAGTGCGATATCTCATGCACTCTATCAATTCCCACGTTTAGCGCATACCTGTCAAAATAAAACAATATTAGAGAATAATTAATTATTTTCAACAATCCACGAGCAAAATTATTTGACGGCTGGATCTCAAAACTGACCTCTTTAACACGCGATAGCGTTTACAAAACGATACATTTCATTTCGAAAAATTCTTTTTCATTTGGCAGATCTTTTACTTGATTTTATGTTTTTTTTTATTCCTTTAAGTTTGTTATCGAGAGCAAGTTAATTCCTCTGGGCGTAGCTTTGAACCTCAACCCAGACACAGTGTGTTACTGTTGATTATTCATATATTTTTTTTAACGTACGGAATTAGTAAATCTAGGTTGAAAGGCAAGTAACATTGCTTCGCGGAAAAATCAGTCTTGTTCATTTATTTTGAGTAATTTCTGCTTAAACAGGTGACTCATTACACATTTGAGAAATGGTTTTATATTTGAAATGCTTTTAATTTAGGAGGCACAAAGTCAAGTAGCTAGGAAGGGATAGACTTTTATTGAAAGAATACGAACATTTATGTATGTGTGCTAGAGGATACTCTATATTTTAGAAAAAAAAGAGTTCCAACTTAGATTTGCGCTCACCTATTAAAAAAATACAGAAAACAGAATACGTCATTAAAAATAAGCAATCGAAATTGGTATTTCAATAAATAATTTTCAATTAAAATTTATAAAAATAATCTTAGAATAATTCAAAATATATTCATAAATGTAACTTTTAAAAAAACAAATATTTGGGAGGGTGTTTTATGAGGATTTAAAGACAATTCTTTTTTTTTCCCAGACAAACTGTCAGAGCTTTGGGTTTTTATGACTTTTAAAATAAAATTCGAACGAGCTTGTAGTATGAAAAATCACCATTAAGAAGATATCTTCATTACTCTTCTTTTGCAGTATTAAAAATAGGACCGTCGAAAATACTAATAAAAACCTTCATAAATTTACTACATCAAATTAAATTAAATCAGGACCTGAGGTAGCACAGTGGTAGCGCGTCGGCTTGAGTGTGCCCGGATCGAATTCCGACAAGCTCCACTAAATGCCTCCGTGTCTAGGCCGCAATAGAATCAACAACAACAACAACAACAAGTGAAATAATGTTAATGAATAATATATTCTTACACGAGTTATTTGTAAATATTATTCCACCAAGTTATGATATAATTTCATATCTTTAGTTACTGGTAGAAGACAGAAATATTTATAAAGCATAAGTTTACATGTGCATTTATCCTATTAATCTTTTCTACCATTTCTTTCTCGTCGCTGTCTTTCATTGAAAACTGCGTAAAATCGAACTGACATTCTGATGGAATAAAAAATAAATAAATAAAAACACTATAGAAGTAATTTTACCTTTATTCTGGGAAGCCGCAATGACATAAGCGGCTGCAATGTTAAATAAAACGCAATGCAATAATAGATTTGGTTGCTTACGGAAAGAATGGAAAAATAAGGAGCTATAAATCATTGTCTCAAAAGTCAATTCATTTTATGCTTGCATTCACGAATAAAAAAAGCTCAACGTTAATCTGCATGAGCGCGAATTGGGTATTTCTTGACTGAGACGCAAATGAACGTGGTTAACTGTTGGGCAACAACCGGCATTTTAAATATCTGTGCAAGGAGCAATCATCTGAGGTTTATCGACCTCCATACAGAAAAAGCTCGAATTCGATTTTCAAATCTCATTCGGGGAGTATAGAAATAAAGAAATGCCTTATTAAATATTCTCCTAACATAATTAGAATTTCCCAACACAAATAAATATCCATACATAAAAAAATTATTTCTGAATTACCAATTTAATAAATATCATTTCAAGTGCAGGTTAAAAAATTTGGGAAAATTGATTAAATTTAATGTATTTTTTTTCAACGAAGAATTTATGAAAAATATATGGAACATGTTTATTTTCTTGGGATAAGCAATGGTTCCCTTTAGCCACCAAAAAGTCATTTGTTAATTTTTGAAATACAACTTCGTTATAGGAAAAAGTTGTTTATAATTTTACATCAATTTTTTTTCATCTCACTATAAATTTTGTATACTTGTTTTTTGGGATGTATTTATAATGAGCACATTCAATGTGTTATAACATCACTTGAAATAACTAAATTCTCTTAGAAATTAACGGGTGGGCATTGACGGGTTGGCGAAACGTTCGCTGTCGTCACTAAGTCGTATTTCAAGCGAAAATAATTTGGCATGGAGTATGCTGAGCTAGAACTACTTCTGTGTCTTTGCAATGAATAAGTATGTTGAACCCGGGATCTGTAATCAGGGCCACTGTTGCAAAAGAGAAAAAGATCAGTGGAAAATTTTGGTGGTAATTCTTTGTTTCATGAATCGCTTTCTTGTCTTTATCAAGATTATTGATATTTCCACGAGAGGTGATTCGATGTAGATGAAACGATTTCATTCTTTTGGCACGAGGTGTAAGATGGAGTTGTCCTGCAACACATATTGACAATGCGTCGAAATGATTGAAAGCGGTTAACGTAGCGGTCATTAAAAAAAATCCACTAATGGCCCTTATTTTCAGTTTATAGAAACTTGAGTTGAAAATGGATCCCCTCAAACTGAAGACAGATGTAGGACACAATAATAAACATAAGAAGAGATAAAAAGCACAGAGTAGTGCTTTTCATTAAAGCATGGTCGTCCTCCTTGGGAAAAAAAAATGGGAAGATTTTTCTTTCTCGAATGTTAAATGTTTACTTTAGACCTAGGCGTTTTTTTATGAATTATTCCATGTGAAAAGGATTTTAATCAATATTTTCTAATTTTAATGTAAGACATGGGAATTTTTATTGGAAATGTTTCTTGGTTGTGTATAAGCCTTGAGTCATTTTGTAGATCTTCCGATCGAAACCTTTTCCTTTGTAAAATAATTCACAAGGTGCACAATGTTGTAATTATAAGAAGAAATAACCATACTGTACAAACCTAATTCAAAATTACTTCAAACGCAACATATAATTCAAATCTTTGTTCTATTAGAATTCTCCATTAAAACAACTCTTCAAAAATCCCAAGAATTACTAAACGGCTGTTATGCAATGTGTAGCTGGTCACGGACGTATAAAGTGTAACAATAGCTTAGAAGCTATAATCTGCGCACCCCCCCCCCCCTATCAATTTGAAGTGCCCCTGGAAAGTGTCTGGCGTCCTCTTGAACTTTTACCAATGGGGAAAGTGCCTCCCTTGCGACACTACTAGTCTGGTTTCTACATCAGCAACACATTTTCGATGCTTTATGAGGAAGTTATAATGCGAAAAGAACCGAAAACGCCTTGATAAATTTATTTTAAATTGAGTATGAGTTACTTTAGCTCTGTTACCTGCTTACATCCCAGGCTGAAATGCGTTTGCAACTATGATTCACGGTTGAAAAATTCTCATGATCCATTCTTATGCATATATAAGTTGCGTATGAACTATACGCAAGAGAATCTTGAAACTACAAACGCGCGTATTTCAAGTATAATAACTACCTGGCCATGATATCATCCTGCTTCCTTAATCTCCGAAACCACAAAGACGTAATCGGAAATACCGATTGAAGTAATCTTGACGTCTTTAAAAAACAAATTTTAGCTCAGAAGAGGATGTTTTCCAATTACTCAATATGGGAACTTGGGCAACGAGAAAACAGTAAATTGTTTATTTGAATGCGCAATTAATTTCATAATTAACTTTTGAGGGTTTTTTTCCTTCAAATGTAGATGGAAATTTTTATCCTGATTTTGGAAATTGCGTGTATATACACAAAGAACGTGTTTGGGGGAATTATTATCTAAGCTCTATATGATAGTTTTTTATTATTTTGATAAATTTTGCAAAAATTTTTTTAATACAAGGTGTGGCCATTAATTTCCAGGACTGATCTATTAACTCCAGAAAATATTACATGTAATACATATCCATCTTGTTTCCAAATCTTTCAGTTTTGGAAACAAGAAAAGTCTGCCGGTGCTAAGTTCGGAGTGTATGGAGGATGCTGCATCTCCACGACTTCATGCTGGGCCGATTTACTGAATGGAACAAGATTTAAAGATGTCGAAGCCATCAAGAAAACGGCGACGTCCGCATTAAAGAGAATTCCGAAAGAGGACTTTAAAAGATGTTTCCGAAACTTATACAGCCGAGCACAGAAGTGCATTACGGCAGGTGGGAGTTACTTCGAAACATATTAAATGGGTATGTATTTCGTGTAATTTTTTCTGGAGTTATTAGATCAGTCCTGGAAATTAATGGCCGCACCTTGTATACATATGGAATTGTTCAGGAAAATTTCAGTATTTAATATAAATGAAAAGCGTGCTTGTTAACACTCTCTGCGAGTTATCATAGCATTCGTATATCACTCTATACGAATCATCACAGCAGTAACAAGTAACAAAAGTATGAACCTTTTAAGCAGATTCAAACAAAACATTTTAGTATCAATATAATTAAATCTTTATTTTTTTAATTCAAGAATTTGATGTACCTTTATAATCATATAAAACCTAAATTTTGATTATTAAAAAAACATCAATTAAGAACATTAATCAAATTGCTGAATAATGAAATATAGATAGTTTCAACCCTTTCCACAATCAAGAAATTGTAATTCAAGAACAACTCAAAAGGTTATTTTCTATAATTGTGCCTAAAATTTTGTATTAGTTGCCGTGGGCAATCTAATTCATATTTTTGGGGGTTAACCAGGTATGTTTTAGCAACACACAAATGTAAAGTATAGACATATTTTTAGTAAGAAGATTATCTTAAAAATAACTGCTGAAATTCAGAATTGAGTTTCCAAATTGCACCAAAAAAAAGTAAATGGCTTATATCGAGGATAAATTTTAACTGCGAGATTCTTGCAAAAATTAGCATGAATTACGCGTTACTCGTTTAATGGTATGAAGTCTTTAGTTTTGTCTGAAAGTACGGACGATTTTAGTAAGTATGAATATGTGAAACTAGCTTTATATACCCGGCGTTGCACGGGTGAACCCTTAATAAAGCTTACTTGTATGATATGTATATTTGTATTTTATGCCAATCGAAACCCCTCTCCACTGGTCAGTATCCCATCAGCATATTATAATAACCCCCCCCCCATGCTAATGTCAGCATTAAAATGTTTCTTTCAATTTTGATAACCCACTGGATCCCGGCCCTTCGAGGAGTTTGAGGGCTTCCCCGTAAACCCTTGTGAAAATCGCCGGTTTCATAAACAAAGAATTACCTGACGTTGCCCAGGATAATAAAAATGAATGGAGTTAACCTGAGCTCTAGATGTATACGTACTAACAACCGAAATATATACAATTCACACACACCTTTCCACGCTTCATTTAATTAAGGTTGATCTCTCTCTTTTCTCCTACTACCAATTTGGTGTTCAAAATGGTGATATGTAGGAAATATAAATTATTGGATTGTTTCTAGCAATTTTTTCAAAATCTAAAGCGAATGTCGAAAAATCGTGACATTGATCGTGTTTGTTACATTTAATTGTGTTTCTTACATTTTAAATCAAGAATCTTATGGATATCTGTTTCCTTCTTTGAGATATGACGGAATATGTAAAAAACACGTTTAGCCCCCCCCCCCTAACCCCCTTGGGGGCCGAATTTTGAAAAATCCTTAAATTGGTTTTTAGGTATTCATGTTCCTTACATTTTAAAGCAAGAAACTTATGGATATCTGTTTCTTTCTTTGAGATATGAAGGAATACGTAAAAAACACGTTAAGCCCCCCCCCCTCCCTGTCCCCTGGGACCAAATTTTAAAAAATCCTGAAATTGGATTTAAGGTATTCGTGTTCCTTACATTTTAAAGTAAGAATCTTATGGACATCAATTTCCTTCTTTGACATACGAAAGAATATGTAAAAAACACGTTTTGCCCCCCTCCCCCCCTTGGGGGGCGAATTTTGAAAAATCGCTTCTTAAATGACGCCTTCAGCACAAAAGTAATAAGCTCTTAAAATTTGATATATGTATCTCCAATAGTTTTTGCTGGGCGTTGATTCCTTTATATATATAGATTAAACACGTAAGAACACGTTTTGTCCCCCCCTCTCTCCCTTGGGGGCCGAATTTTGAAAAATCCTGAAATTGGTTTTTAGGTATTCATGTTTCTTACATTTTAAAGCAAGAATCTTATGGATATCAATTTTCTTCTTTGAGATATGAAGGAATATATAAAAAACACGTTTTGCCCCCCTCCCCCCTTGGGAGGGGCGAATTTTGAAAAATCGCTTCTTAAATGACGCCTTCAGCACAAAAGTAATAAGCTCGTAAGATTTGATATCTGTATCTCCTTTAGTTTTTGCTGGATGTTGATTCCTTTATATATATAGATAAAGCACGTTTAGCCCCCTCCCCCCCCTTGGGGGCCGAATTTTGAAAAATCATGAAATAAGTTTTTAGGTATTCATGTTCCCTATATTTTGAAGCAAGAATCTTATGGATAACAGTTTTCTTCTTTGAGATACGAAAGAATATGTAAAATCAGGTTTTGCCACCCTCCCCCCCTTGGGGGGCGGTTTTTGAAAAATCGCTTCTTAAATGACGCCTTCAGCACAAAAGTAATAAGCTCTTAAAATTTTATATTTGTATCTCCAATAGTTTTTGCTGGGCGTTGATTTCTTTATATATATAGATAAAACACGTAAGAACACGTTTAGCCCCCCCCCCTCTCCCCCTTGGGGGCCGAATTTTGAAAAATCCTGAAATTGATTTTTAGGTATTCATGTTTCTTACATTTTAAAGCAAGAATCTTATGGATATCAATTTTCTTCTTTGAGATATGAAGGAATATGTAAAAAACACGTTTTGCCCCCCTCCCCTCTTGGGAGGGGCGAATTTTGAAAAATCGCTTCTTAAATGACGCCTTCAGCACAAAAGTAATAAGCTCGTAAGATTTGATATCTGTATCTCCTTTAGTTTTTGCTGGATGTTGATTCCTTTATATATATAGATAAAGCACGTTTAGCCCCCTCCCCCCCCTTGGGGGCCGAATTTTGAAAAATCATGAAATAAGTTTTTAGGTATTCATGTTCCCTATATTTTGAAGCAAGAATCTTATGGATAACAGTTTTCTTCTTTGAGATACGAAAGAATATGTAAAATCAGGTTTTGCCACCCTCCCCCCCCTTGAGGGGCGGTTTTTGAAAAATCGCTTCTTAAATGACGCATTCAGCACAAAAGTAATAAGCTCTTAAAATTTTATATTTGTATCTCCAATAGTTTTTGCTGGGCGTTGATTTCTTTATATATATAGATAAAACACGTAAGAACACGTTTAGCCCCCCCCTCTCCCCCTTGGGGGCCGAATTTTGAAAAATCCTGAAATTGATTTTTAGGTATTCATGTTTCTTAAAATTTAAAGCAAGAATCTTATGGATATCAATTTTCTTCTTTGAGATATGAAGGAATATGTAAAAAACACGTTTTGCCCGTAAGAACACGTTTACCCCCCCCCCCCTCTCCCTTGGGGGCCGAATTAAAAAATCCTGAAATTGGTTTTTAGGTATTCATGTTTCTTACATTTTAAAGCAAGAATGTTATGGATATCAATTTCCTTCTTTGAGATATGAGGGAATATGGGAAAATACGTTTTGCCCCCTCCCCCCCCATGGGGTCGAATTTCGAAAAATCCTGAAATTGGTTTTTAGGTATTTATGTTCCTTACATTTTAAAGCAAGAATCTTATGGATATCTGTTTTCTTCTTCGAGATATGAAGGAAAATGTGATAAAACACGTAAAAACACGTTTTTCCCCCCTCCCCCCCTTGGGGGTATAATTTTGAAAAATCCTGAAATTGTTTTTTAGGTATTCATGTTACTTACATTTTAAAGCAAGAATGTTATGGATATCAATATCCTTCTTTGAGATATGAAGGAATATGTAAAAAACACGTTTTGCCCCCCTCCCCCCCTTGGGGGGCGAATTTTGAAAAATCGCTTCTTAAATGACGCCTTCAGCACAAAAGTAATAAGCTCCTAAAATTTGATATCTGTATCTCCAATAGTTTTTGCTGGGCGTTGATACGTGTATATAATATATATGTATATATATATATGTATATATAAGTCAGGATTTCTTCCTTTATAGATATAGATAAATGAAATTTTGTTTTTAAAATCTCTTGGTTCATATAAGATGGTACACAATTCAGGTACCTAATTTCTACCTCTGGAAGAATTTAATTCAGAGTCATCAAGGTTAATATCCCACAAGAAAACAATCTAAATTTGGACAAAATTTCTAAGGCCCGAGTATTGAGAAAAACTGTTTTAGAGGAATCATTTTCAATGGCGAAAAAAAAAACACCAAAAATAATTCCTGTCTTTAGCAGGCTGTTTGTATTTGTATCTAAGAGCATATGAAACTGTGAAAATTCTGTAGACACCAAAAAACACCGAGTTTGTTTGTTGGTTTGTAATTCAATCAGCAAAACCAGTACCGCTTTATTCGTAAGAATAAGAATTTAGTGAGCGACGTATCTCGTTCAATACGTCGCACGAATTTGCCAATTCAGCTCTAATGAACGGCGCAAAGAGGCGACAACTCCACAAAATCGCTCTATGTGGCTGTGGGCCAAAGAAGAAGAAAGAGGAAATTGTTTCAAGAATTTTGAAAGCGGCAAATCACCGAAAAATTTTGTTTAAAAGTATTCGTTCTAGAACAAAAACAAAATTGCCCGCTAAAATAATGAGGAATAAATTGACTCCGACTCTTCGATTATATGAATAAAATGAATGGATGGAGATATTTATATAATTACCTCAAAATAAATATTTACTTTGAGGCAATGTTGTAATTATCTTGAATTCTTTATTTCCTGTAAATAGGATGAAAAAAATTCTAACTGGTCTCGAGTAGTTTAGCATACTTCCGATCGCTGTAATTTATCTTAAATTCATATACAATGAAACTTCTCTGAGGCGGCCAGTAATCTGAAATGATTCCGAAAAAAAGGGGCCGTTTTGAGGGGTGGCCGTCGAATAGGAGGGGATTTTTCTAAGGTTGCCAGTAATCAGAAGTGGTTCCGATAAAAGGGGCCATTTTTAGGGGTGGCCGTCGAACAGGAGTGGATTTCCCTACGGCGGCTATAGTAATGGTTCCAAAAAAATGTGGCCGTTTTGAGGGGTGGCCAGCTAGAAATGATTCACTGTATATACATGCTCAAATACGTGGCAAAGGCATTTTTCTACCGTTCTGAAGTATTAGTTGAAACAGAAGTGTTAGGGGATCCCGGGGTAGAACGAGGTTCGGGACGGAATGAAATTCGACGTTTTTAGGTGCCAAGCAGTGACGCCGGAAGAGTCAAATATAGAGGGGGGCAAAGTAAAATAGATTAAAACTTTTACACATTTATTATTAAATATATATATATACGGTTATAAAAATAAACTTTTATGTTATTTTATGTTATATTATACCCTATCACACGTCAACGTGTACGCGTTTCAAATGCATCGGATTCAAGATTCCCTTTCGCGATGAAAAAACATCGTGTACGGTTGCTTTTGAATCGCAAAAGCAAACGTCCGGAATTGGCGTTTAAACGCGCTTGCGTACCTGAAATTGGCAATTAATCGCTCCTGCGAATATGGAATGATGTTTATCGCGCTTGCGTTAACGAGTGTGAGGTTGCAATTTAGTATTCAGTTTTGTTAGGCTTTATGATTTTAAATGAAAATTCTAATATTTTACGAGCGCTAGCTAGGTAGAAACAAAAAATTCAATTTTCTAGGGGGGGGGGGCAAGTGCCCTCCCTTGCCCCCCCTTTCCGGCGCCACTGGTGCCAAGGAGGTGTTGCCAGCCACCAGCAATAAGTACAACTAGACCAACGTATTGCTACTCAACTTCGACAGCCATTTTTATATAGTTTTCTCGAGCGTTGGTGGGTGCAGTTTTCGTTGTGTGATTTTTTGCTCCTGTATTGTAACTTTTGATGATTTTGTAACCAAGGTAAGGTATACATACTTGTTTACATCACAACTATAGTTAGTACATGCTTAAATTACGTTTAATTGTCTTTAGTTTCCTGTAGTTAAACATTTGTTTACGTACCTTTCTTGAGTGACCTTACGTCCCTAATCTAAATCGTTTCCCTGGGGGCGGAACGGGTGGGGCAGAATGGGGTAATACCAATGTTTTGAACTAAGAGATCATTTTCGGTACGCCCCTACTTTTTTTTCTCTCGATTTCAGATGGTTTGAGACTATAAGAAAAAAAATAGACAATAATGGTCTACTGAGGCAGTAAACAATGCTGTCAAGGTGGTTATTTCTGGAAAATCTGGGTATTTGAAGGCTTCGAACCAATTTGATGTTCCCCAGTCTACTCTGGAAAGATACGTTTAAAAAAGAAAGGAAAATCCTGACTACAAGATCGATAAAACAGCTGGAAAATTTAAAAACGTATTTGCAGAAGTGCAGGAACTTGTGCTCGTTAACCATTTAAAAACTATGGAGGCTAGGTTATTCGGTCTAACAATGAAGAACTTGCGTAGCTTAGCTTATCAGTTGGCAGTAAGAAATGGCATTGGTCATAGATTTAAAAATGGAATCGCGGGCCAAGATTGAGTCAATGGATTTCTTAAGAGACATCCTACTTTATCTGTTCGCAAAGCCGAAGCAACATCTGGTGCAAGAGCCATGTGCTTTAATAAAGTAGCTGTCGATAGTTTTTTTCGTTGCTAACGAACTTACTCGACAAGCACGAACTAACGGTTTCTCAAATATTTAATTGCGATGAAACGGGCATTTCAGTGAACCCTAAAAACCAATCAAAGATCATAGCTTGCAAGGGGAAACGTCAAGTCGGATCATTAACATCCGCAGAAGGGGGCGAAACTGTAACCTACCTCATTTGTATGTCGGCAAGCAAAGCTTACATGCCCCCGATGCTCATTTTTCCTCAAAAGAAGAAGCAGAAAGAATTTGAGTTAGGATTGCCACCAGGAGGTTGGGCTGAGGTGCACAGCACTGGATGGATAACTTCTGAGTCATTTCTTGTATGGTTTCGAAAATTTGTGGAATTTTCTAAGGCATCAAAAGACTTCCCGGTTCTTCTTATATCAGAAGGCCACTCAACACATACGAAGAACATTGAGGTTATAGACTACGCGAGGGAGAGTGGCGTTTCGTTGCTATGTCTACCACCCCATTGCTCTCACAGACTTCAGCCACTTGATGTTTATTTTATGAATCTTTTAAGTCTTCATTAGAGCAAAGAACTTCAAAAATGGCTACGAAGCAACCCAGGGAACGTCGTAACTCTCTTTCAAATTTCAACGCTTTTTGGACCAGCTTTTGTCCAAAGCGCAACAATGAAAACTGCTATTAATGGTTTCCAAGCTACAGGAATATGGCCAACTGACCCATCCATATTCACCGACGCAGATTTTCTCCCAGCAGACACAACTGACATCAGACTTGGTAGGCCTTCGAGTGAAGAGGTGATAACATCCAGAGCTGAACAATTGGAATTGCCTTCGCCTAGCACACCAGTTAAAAAACACGAGCATATCAGGTTGGATGATAAAGCTTGTGAGGTTTCAGCCAACTCTAATGACGACACAACGGTTAAGAAGGTCCGATTTGATGACGCTAATTTTACCACTACTGGCTGCTCTTGGATGACAATTGACAACAGGGCCTCTTCATTTCATGTTTCACCTGAAATTCTAATGCCTATTCCAAAAGTTAAAGTAAGCGTGAAAAGGACGAATAGGAAGAGGGGGAAGACCGCTGTCTTAACAGATTCCCCATACAAGAAAGAGTTAGAAGCCGCTATTAAGGGAAAAAAAGAAAAGAACTTAGCTAAAGAAGAAACAGCAAGGATAAAAATATTTAAGAAAGAGAATAAAATTAAGAATGAAAAAAACAAGGGAAAATGCCTGAAGATAAATGGAAAAAAGAAGGAGCTGAAAGGAGAACCCAAAACTAATGAGAGTGATTCTGGGTATTGTTCTGATTGAGAGTGTTTATATTGCGGTGAATTTTACTCAAAGTCAGTTGAAGGTTGGGTCGCTTCTTTCATGTGCAAAAAATGGGCACACAATTCCTGTGCGGCAATAGCTAGCGAAGATGATGAGGCTGTCCTAGTGTGTGGATTTTGTGAATAGGCTTAAGAAAAGGACACAATCAATTAAAACCGTAACCTTAATTAAACCTTTATAATCACTTAAATAAATATAGAGCAAACTTATTTTTTCTGCATTTCAACTAGTTATATGTTTTGATAATTATTTGTCCTTATCACCCTGTTCTGCCCCGGGCACGGGGCAGAACGAGTCAAATGACATGATTTTCTGTAATTAAAAAAAATATATATTGTTCTTTTATTTTCTCACAATATTATTGTATTTTTGTGATTATTACATTATAATGCATTCATAGAAAAATTTGCAGCTCTTTTAATTAACCCTTTTGTATTTTTAAAACACGTTTTCAACTTTGTACCCCGTTCTACCCCGGGTTCCCCTATATATTTTTATATATATGGGCGCAGTGGCCAGGTTGGCAAAGGCGTCGAGCCAGTGATCTGAGGGTTGCGGGTTCGAGACAGGTCGTTGACAAAATCCACCGGCATGTTCACTAATGGTTGCCGGGGCACGTAAAATAGGGCGTGGTTGCAATGTCTTCTAAGATCTCAAATTACCTCTGGGGGTGCTGGGTCAGGTGGTCTGATCCCGCCACTTGACTCGGTTCAAAATTCGTGGACCATTAAACGGGTGCAATGTGGACCCACCCCCTGTGGTGCACCCGGAGCAACGCATGCGGCGAAGTGGTCTCACGCTTCCGCCCCCACCCCCCGGAGAAGAGCCTAGGCTCAGTTCTCCCACCCATTAGAAATATATATATATATATATATATATATATATATATATATATATATATATATATATATATATATATATATATACACATACATATATATATGTATATATATGTATATATATATATATATATATGTATGTGTATATATATATAGTTGAACACGCAACGTTTTAACCCTCAAACGGTACAGTGGGGATCGGATCCGACCCAAGTTTGTGTTTTCCCCCTCCCGTACTCTCCCCTCTTATTACAAGAGGCCGAGTTGACAAGGAACCCTACCAGATAGACCTATTAGTTCACCCTACTAATTATACGAATAAGTAAATACGAGTGTCTTTGTTGAAAAACATTATTCATGATCACTAGTCATTATTTTTTACTTTAGATTTTTTAACATTTTTATTTCGATTTTGAAGGCCAAAAATGTCAGTATATATTATTTTTTGAATTTTCGTGCTCGGAAAGTTGGTTTCACTAACTTCTAAAACTAGGTAGACTAAATTACATATTAGACCTAATACAGAAGGTCGTTCGCATTTATTTTTGTCGTTTGCATTTTCAGATAAAAATCTGGCAACTTCAGAATAATCATCTGCCACTGTTTTGGTTTGATTGGAATGTAAAATAAAAGATTTATTTTGAAAATGGCTCCTAAAATTGATAGATAGCTCAAAGGTTACGTAACTGCGCTTTCCGAAGAGAAATATTCTTATCAACAAATTTTAAAGCGGTGTAAAAATCGCAGTTATGGCATTTCAAAAAAAGGTATTTATAATATATATGAAATTTGAAAGGAAAAAACGTCTAACTGAAAGTACAAATGAAAACATGACCGCAAAACCTCATCCTAAGATTGTTCGAACGCAGGCAAATATCAAGAAAGTGAAGAGTCTGATCCTAAAAAAAAATCCGCCGACTCAAAGATCCATTGCATCGAAACTAGGAATGTCTTCTGGCACTGCAAGTAAAATCATTCATAAAGATTTGAAGTTAAAAAAGATGTTTAAACCTAATGTTCCTCTGCTTTTACCAAAGTATATTGCTGAAAGAAAAACAAATTGTAGAAAATTATCTGAAAAACAACTAACTGCTGAAAAATGGAAATTTGTGGTAACACTCGATGAGGCATGGGTGTATTTAAGTGACTGTTATAAAAAAAAGATCAATTTTCTTCAACTGACGGTAATGACCGTACGAAATGGCTTCGCCAGTGTACAGAAAAGTTCCCAAAGGGATTCATGATAGTTGCAAGATTTTGTTACAACGGCAAATTAAAAATAAAAAAAGTCTCAAGTAAAACCAAAATTAATTCACTCTACTATCAGCAGAATATTTTAGAACCAATTTTTGAAGAAGAAATTCCATCCTGATATGGAAAGGTCATTGATTAAGTCGAACTTCATATGGACAACGCATCAAGTCACACGTCTAAATCAACTTCCGCTTATTTAGCAAAGGAAGAATCAAACAGGAATAAAGTGTATCCCATTTAATGAAATACCTGTAAAATCACTTGATGCTTCTCCAATGGACTTTTGCGCTTTCGGTTTATTAAAACGAGCCTTAGGAAAACAGCATCCAAGAACACTGAACGGACTTTGGAAAACGGTCCAAGAGGAATGATGTAAAATTGACATGGCAGTGCTAAGAAAAAGTTTACTTTCATGGAAAATTCGAGCTAGAATCTATTGTCAAGAACCATGGCTATCAGACAGAATCAAATCGCAGCAAAAAATAAGGCATTTATACATATAACTTAACTACCAAAATCGTTTCCATAAAGTGTGAACGACCATAAAGTGTATACAACATTCTATGTAAATGCCAAAGATATTTTCTTTGTTTAGCAAAATTACAATTTGTTGGTCATTTTTTCTACAAAAAGGGTTTTATTTCATGTAAAATATTATCAGTAAGTGTTATTATACAACAAAAATGCTTGTTGTGTACTTATTTCTACCAAAAGCCTCATCAAAAACTGAGTTCGGATCGGATGTCGACCGTGCCATCTGTTTCGTCTCAAACCACTGTACCTTTTGAGGGTAAAATCACAGGAGAAACAAAATTCTAATTCAATTGAAAGGAAAAATCATGACTATAATTTGAAATTGTAAAAAGAAACCAGAAAATTTAAAAAAATCTTTACTGATAGACCTAAGATTCTTCAACCGCTCAACGATGTTTTTGTTTGTAAATATTTTCTACTTTAGAAAAAGCAGAGTAAAATGGAAAATAATAACATTTTCAAACCTGGCGAACAATAAATGTGATACCTATCATCTCACGTTTCCCCAATACAATTGTTTTCAACATTTTATGAAAATACATATTTTTTTAATTTATGCAAAAGATTCAAACAACGATAGAAGACATGTTGAAGGAACAATGTAGATTAAACAAAGGTGCCAGCAACATTGAACTTCTTTGTTTTGCAACGCTGTGTGAACGAAATTCTGAAAGGATGTTAATACCGTATAAACTCGATCTGAAAACAAACCAATTTCTTTTATGGCATCGAACGAAAGATGGCAAACAAGATTGTTTTCATTCAAAAATTGTTTTACCTGTTTTTATTTTGTGTGTGACGTGACTCAAAAAAATCTTTTTTTTATTGAACCCACCTGCGAGGAATACATATTTGATGTGTAAGTCCAAAATTTGTGCTGCTTGTTTAAAAGTTTAATTTAGGAGGGATTTTACAAAAATATAAAGTTTGTAAAATGTTTTTCCAAAAAATTTTTCCCGTGGATTTTAAAATATGAATCATAATTTGCAATTATTTTTATTACTTAAAATATTAATATATATATATATATATATATATATATAGAGAGAGAGAGAGAGAGAGACGAAAACAAGCTGATGATTTGACAGGTCTTATAATTTTAAAGAGCTACTGAAGTTACGTAAGTATCATATTGTTGAACTAATTAACAAACCACGATTTCCATGCTATTACATCGGTGTTAATAAAACCAATGTAATAGCATGAACATCCCAAAATCGTATTTTTGTTTTTAGTTATGTGGTTTGTTAATTAGGCCAACGATATGTACTCCTCATAATTGGAAATACGAAGTGAAAAAGATCAAACTGTTATCAAGTCCATTGGACTGGAGGCTATTAACACAGCTACCCTGGATACGATGCTGTTAATAGAGTTGAAAATAATGATTTTTGACCTGGCTATTCCTGCGAGAAAATAGCCATCTGCCTTTGACGGTATTCTGAGGCTATCGGAGTAAAATTTTAACAGATTACACTTCCTTAAAAAGTTTAAGAAAAAGTTTCATGCAATAAAAAAAAAAGAAAAAATGTCAGAAAACGAATAAAAAGGCAACGCAATTTTTTTCGAATTCCGGTCTTTTTCAGGAAGTTAACTTTGAAAATTTTCAAAAACACGAGTTGTTACGAACCGACAGGCAGAAGTAACAAAGTATAAAAATTCCTCTTTTTATGCTATCGTGGCACAAAATTTGATTCTCCCTCTTTTTAAACCTATTCTAAAACCTATATATTTGCAAACATATTATATTTTTGATATCTTTATTTTAGAGATAGTAAACACAAAAAGAGATCTCGTTTCTCGGGTACATAATGGAAATAGATGACATCGTATTTGAGGAATCAGTTATTTTTTAAAAAAATATTTGCATTATATCTGTATAGATAAAACAGTTCCGGAACTGACTGACTGACATATAACGCACAGACCAAACCGCTGGACCTAAAGGGCTGAAATTTTGCATGACGATTCTTCTTATAGTGTAGGGGTGCACTAAGAAAGATTTTTGAAAAATTCCTCTTAATTTTTTAAAATTCAATTTTTAAGCTGTTTTTGTAACTTTTTTAAAGTTTGCTTTTAAAAAAATAATCTGAGGGTTATAAAATTTATATCACGAGAAAGATCCTAAAAATTCCTTTAAAATGAAATCTTTTTAGAATCTTTACTTCCCATTTTCTGATTTTTAGTGAATTTTTAAAGATTCATTTTTAGAATTTAATTTATTAAATGCTGATCACGTGGTTTTTATTCTTTTTGTGATACTTTAAACTAATTTGGCGTCACGTGCATAACAACGAAATAAATTGACCTTTTTTTTTCTAATGCGGCAGACGATTGGACATTACCCAAAAAAATATTAAAATACAGTAAAAGAAATATTCCTCAAACTGTACTATATTCTTTAGTATGTTCGATTAGATTTAATTTGAATATTTTCTTCTACATTATTTTGTCTATAAAAATATCCATTACGATAATATATATATATATATATATATATATATATATATATATGTATATATATATATATATATATATGGCATTAATTACATACGTTGACCGTTGTATTTATTATAAATATATTTATTTGTTTTATTGGCATTAATTGCATACATTGACCGTTGTATTTAATTTGAAGCTCGGGTATACAGCTAGTCTTTTAATATGATTGACTTTCAAAAGATATATTCTAAATACCGGTATTAATAAATATGACCAATGTATATGGGAATTGCCAGCATTTAAATAAAAGAAAGAGTACTTTGCTAAGGCTAATCATACTTTTCTTTTTGGCCAAAACTTGTTACCCAAAAATTGAAATAAAGTTATTCCACTTGGTGAAAGTGGAGAAGTCAGTGAAAGAAATCTGCTCTTTATCTAAATCTAGTTTTTTTAGTGTAATATCTTATACAACATACACCCTTCAGGTTTTTAGTTAAAGTGAATGGATGTGGGGCATGAGGTCAACTTTTTCTCGTGGTTTTTTTTAACCAAAGGTCAAGAAGGCGTGTTCCTTCAAATGGTTGCACTATGGATTCTAAAGTCTGTCTAACGATAACCGAAAGTGGTTCTGTGTAGTCTCAGATCAGGTGTGGATATTTCTCAATATAATGAGCTGCCAAGGGAAATTTCTCGAAACCCTGTACTTTGATGTAATAATGTTTCCAAAGTGAAGGTTAAATTGCTCTATTTTATAACAGTTAACATTATAATTTTACATGATTAAATTCTGGAAAGACTTGGGTTTTTCTTTCTTTTTCACAGTCATGGGCATAATGAAGGTTAATTTTTTCCATTAAGTCATTTCGAAAGGAAAGAGATTTCATGTTCGTAGTTACAACAGATTACTGAATACAAAGACGGTAATATTTTTCCGGTTAATGAGAAGCCCAAAGGACCACCTACGCAATAAATCCTTCTGAATTTAAGATTTTATCTGCGACATTTAAATACATTAAAATGGAAAAACCAGAGTCATTGTCATTGAATTTAATGCTATAGCTTATGATGCATTAAAATAGGCATTAAGAAACTAAATTAAGTTTAATATTTTATGGAACAACACCCGTAAAGTATTATTTTATTATTTTTAGTACATTTCTTGATGCCATTTTGTTAAGTATTATCCCATTTGTTGTAGTCTACAAATTTCTCATTAATAATACACTCCATTCTCGGAAAAAAGAAACGAAGAAGCCGCATGTCCTTTATAATATAAATTGCACTATTTTATAACAGTTAACATTACATTTTTATATAAGTAACTCTATATAACTAACTTTGCTAACAGAGTAAAATGGTGATCGTATGTCTCTGGCTATTAACCTTTACTTACGGGGCCCATTTCTCCGATTCCCTCTTTAGAACGGGAAATGTCATACCCCCTTTGTAAGAACAGCCATTAAGGGGGTTATATATATATATATATATATATATATATATATATATATATTCATATTCATTCTTGGGTCCGTATTCTTGGGATTCATGCTATCCCACCCTATAAGGGAAAGGTTAAACCGCCGACAAGCCGGAGTTTATGAATTTTTCCGACTTAAAAAGACAGCTGCTATCAAGTCATGATAGAAAAGTGAAAATTTTTGCACAGCTTGTCAAGCTAGCGAGAAATATAATCCAATTAATAAGAAAGATTTGTGACCTCTGTATGAATCTCAGGATAATTGACTGCTCTATGAATTAATTAGTGGTTGTTACAGCATGAGGGACAAAATTTGAAACTTAAGTTTCGGTGTTGAGGGAATTGAGCAATTGTTTTGTTCAAATAAATGAAATGAAAAATTTCATTTTTTGATAAATGTTTTAAAAAAGCTGCAACTGAGTTTCTAGGTAAGAATGATAGAAAATTCATACAGATTCGGAAAATGAAAGATTAGAATTTAACGATTACTGCATACTTCTTATTAAATAGCATTCACCGTTAATAACATTTTAATGGCGTTCAGATGCATAAACATTATAGAGTAGAGTCCAGAACGGCTCAAGACTGCTGGACACAAACAAATGAGGTGCAGAGGTGCTTCTATTTAGAATTCTTTTCTTGTGATGGCACAGTAGTTCTTCCATTCTTTTCAAGGACATAGTTATAGGAAAACGAAAAAACATACTTTGCCATTTGTTACGATGATATTGGAATTTTCTTTCACTGAATGTTTGATTTGCGGTTGCTTAATGGTCCATTAATGAATTTCTTTCCATTGCCAAGTGCTACTTTAACGACCTTTTGCTGAGACCAGTAATTGAACCCAAGCCTTCAGATCAGTATATGGATGTTTTACCGTAAACAATTGAGCATAATACGCACTTTTTTTCACATTTTAGTCCACAAAAATGAAGGTGTTTATTATAAAAAAATCGAGTATAAAAAAACCCCATAGTTTTAAACATTGAATAAACGAACGCACAGCAGACATTGTCGCAACACGGGTGCGAAACGACATATTATGGGAGGATGGGCAGGTGTCATCAAACGCGGATGATGATGGTGATATATATTACGACGGCACCAATAATTATGACATAGACGCAACAACAGTAGATGAGCTGTATTCTAGTGAAAGTGATTAAGACTGATAATTTGACATTATTATTTGTTTTGAATTAAAAATTTAAGTTTGTTTTCTACCGAATTTCCTGTTTTCGTTTCTTTTTATTACAAATTTTATTTATGCTAATAAATATTTGTGCAATTTTTAATAAAATATTGAAAAGTTATGGATGTGTGTTATAGTCAAATTTTAATTTTTCCCGAAAATTTCGCGCAAAATCAAACATGCGTATTATACACGTGTGCGTATTATAGTCAAGATTTTACGGTAACCATTACTCTACTCTTGTTGAGAAAGGTCCAGTTGGGTCGCGCTGTGCTTAAATAATTATAGACGACGTTTGGTGGCGCTGCTCGACTGAGATAATCTCGTACCTCTCCACCTCAAATGTATTAGGTTTAGATTATAATTCGGACTAAATAGAACAAGATTTTGATACGTGACGATAGGTCCTATTTCGAATGAGCTATGCTCGTATTCTTTATTTCGATTTTATCCCCTATATTCGCCATTTATTTTGTGTGTTATTAAATTAATTTCTAATGTTTAGCCGTGTTTCTGATTATTTGATTATTCTTTGAATTTATCACTCAACCACTTTCGATTTTGCAACACTCTGGCGATGGGAGGCTTTCTTATTTTGGAAGTCAGTTCTTCGTACTATCGATGGGTTTTCATAGAATATAAAAGTGTATATATATATATCATTAATACATACTCTTTCCATTGCTTTATAAATTAACCGATAAACCATGGTCCTTATTGTACTTAGGGAGTATTTCCATTCTTCTCGGAACACATTAATAAAATATTTACTAGCAAACTGGTTTTCAGCTCTTCAACAAAGATTTAGAACTAGTTATCAACAAGGCAACAAATCAATGTATTCTGAATTAAAACTAAATTTTGTAGAAAAGACTACTTACTCTATAAATGATGAATGAAATTGAGAGCTTTTTATTGCAATATAAGCCCGATTTAGGCATGTTATACATGTATTTTGGACATTTGTGGTATATAGATGAAATTCAAAATACAATAATTATCTTACCATACCTAATATTTTTATGACAAACTGAGAACACGTTATTTTTTCCCAAAATAGTGTCCTGGTTTTAGTTTTTAATGCAAATAGATTTGATCCTCATTATCATATGCTATTTTATTTGTATTTGTCGTAAAAACATATTTGAATTTTTTTCTTGAAAGAAAATTTAACTTCCATGCAAATATGCTCCTAATAAAAAAATTATCCACCTGTCGAAACTCCAGCTATCCATCGAATCTAAACGCGCGTTCAATGACTGAATCGATCATGTAGTATAATAATTCGAAACAATCTGGTAATAACAATAATTTATTTTATGTACACATATTAGATACCTATCAGAAGTATTAGTTCAGTGAGCTGTCTAATTTTGTAAATAAAATTCAGGAGATTGCAATTAAGAAACGAAAGATAACCCTTTTAGATTATAATTCCTTTTTTCTTACACAATTTTATCCCATTCCTCATCTAAATATAGAGCAAATGAGATTAAAGTACGAAGCGGTTGTAAAAGAAACTCTTTCCAGAATTTAAATTACGTTTAAAAGATTAACAAAACGGCACTATGTTTTGTTGAGCAATTCTTTCTTTCTAAATATTGCGTTCTAGCATTGCATCAGAACTGATAAGGAACTTTACGGGTAGCAACTATCAGATGCAAATTAAAAACTGGATCTCAAAAGTTAGAACCACCTTTCACTTAGAACAATGCAATGACTTAGCTCCAATGTTGACTCTAGTATACTATACCACTATTCATTCATTGCACGTTCAAAGAAATGTTTTTTTTTATTTATTTATTTATTTAAGTTTCATTCACCACACTCTACCTAAAAATAAATGAAATTATTAGGTGGGAAAATGGACGAAATTTTCTTTCAGATTCTGTAATTTTAGTTTTTAATTACATCTGTTCTTTATGGATTTCAAAACCACATTTTTCTTCTTTTTGTATAATACATTACGGATACAGAAAGATTCCAAAAGGATGAATATAGTGATTGTTGAAATTCGGTAGTTCTCAGAAATTTTTCTTAAACAGTAACAGAAGATTCCGATTTAAGCGTAGTACAATTACGAAACAAAAACTAAAGAAGGAAGTTGTTTGATCATTCTTAAAAACAATCTCGTAAATGTATTTGAAATCTCGGAAATGTATTTGTAAAGGGCTGCTTTTAACATTTATAGTTGGTAAATTGGTGGTGAAACGGAAATACTAAACAGGAAAAGAAAGTGGTTTTTGAAATAAGTCATTAAAAAAACAAAGTAGTTTTTGAGATACATTTTTTTATTGAATTACCCTATTTTGTTTTATTGATTATTCTGAATATGTAATTGATAATTTTTGTATTCAAAATGAGAAAAATAACAAAATACATACATTAAACGTATAATGAAGGTATTTTTATATCTCTTATCAATACGAAAACGTTTGCAGAGCAAATGAGCTAACAATGCGGAGCAGTTTTGCCTGATGATAACAAGTGAAAATTTGTTAAAATAATATCAAGGCCATCATCCGATACAATCGTCAAATTGGAAATTGGTTCACTCTTCCACATACTTTGAGATTCATCCTCGCCGAAATCTCTACGCAAATCTCCAACGTAACTACAAACCAACCGTAATGAGATCAAATAAAAAAATCGTGAAACAATCACCTCCGACGAAAAAGTGCCAATCGCCATCCATCGCTCTCCATTGTGATCTAAATGAAGCACGTATTCATTTGTTAATTAATGGGCATGCAGTTCCTAAACAAACAAATGAAAAATTCGATCGAGCCTACTTCAGTTGAAAACCCGCCTCGGTTGAGAGACCCCGTCTCCGACCACGTGACCGCGCTTTACCCCCGAAGTGTGTCATGCGAGGATAAGTATATAAACTCATATTGAACCCCGTGTTCAGTTTGACCGATGCTCTAGGATTTCAAACAAGTGCAAAATAACTGGTGCCAACATGCTCAAATTTCTGGTAAGGATTTTTATGACCTTGTTTATGGTGTGGTGCCTTATGAGACTTCGTTAGATTGATAAATTATTCAATTTTTAGGGATTTTCACTTTGATTGCTTTGACTCTTAAAAAGTATCTTCATTTATTTTATACTCTTTGCATACAATATTCAGTCTAAAGGATATAAAGGATCAAATCATAATGAACATTTGGCTAAACTACACAAATTTTACAAGAGCTGTTTTTATAGGAGCTGAAAATAACCGTTACATAAGAAGTTTTAGTACTTTTTGGATATATTGAAAGAGAATTTATTATATTTTCAGCCAAAATTTTCAGTCTCTCAGCTTACATATATTTATACGATATATATATATTTATATGTATGTGTGTATGTGTGTGTATAATTGTTTATATGTTTAAATCACTCCTACTATATAAGACGCATTTTAATGTTCTTAAAAGAAGTAAACCAAATTATGTATAGATGAAAGTAGCTTTTAATTTTGTTTGCACAATAGATAATATATTGTGTTACCAATAAAATAGAATACTTAACTAAAAAAAAATATTTATAACTGAAAATTTTTTTTTTGATTTTCAGCGAAAAGTTTGTTTCCGTACAAATTTTGTTTAATCTGTAAAGCTACAATGAATCACAATTCAAGAACCCCCTTTTTTTTCTTATAATGTTGTTTTTAATTCTTGTGTATTTTAATAAACAATTAATGTTTTATATTAACGTACGAAAGATTTTAAAGATAGTATTGCAGATAATGACCGAAGTGCCCAAATTCTATAAACTACCTTTTTATTTGGTAACAAATATACTTACAAGTCCAAGTAAAGTTGATTTAAACAAAGAGTTGATAGAATTATGAAAGTTTACTCTCTATGAATATCCACTTTGGTCTGTTCTGAAGGACGAAAATGTAACAGGCTGTCACGAATGTAAATGTATTTGATTCCGATTTTTAACAATAGTTAGTTTGAATGAAATTGTGGTATGACATGTCATATACTAACAAATATCTAAAGGAATAGCAAAATCTATGAAAAAGTAAAATTAATTATTAAAAAAAATGAATGTATACCAATGCCTCTTATATAAAGTGAAAGAAATCGCTATTTTTGTGAAACTGAAGAATGATAAAAAGGAATATTATTTACTTAGAGGAAAACAGATTTTTAAATTCCTAACACCTATGTGATTAAAATCTGAAAACGGAGATGTTATTATAAGCGGTTATTATTATTAAAGCGGTAATTTTATACCAAATATAAATATTTTATTCGAACTGCGTTTTTTTAAATTCACTGAACCGTTAATCTTTAGGAGTAAATATTAATAATAGTATTCCATAATGCTAGTTTAATTTATATATATATATATAATATATATATATATATATATATATATATATATATATATATATATATATATATATATATATATATAATATATAATATACATAATATATAATATATATATATAAATTTGACTTCTCTTTGAACATTTGGAAATGGATACACGCTGTTTATTTACAGTTTTATGTAATAACGGCTTTATTTGTGAACGTACTCTTCTGGAAGCTAAATTTTAAATCTTTTAGCTATCTTAAAAGGAGTGTCTAACAAAATCAGAGTTCAAATCTTAGTTCCTAAACCTAAAGGCCGGTATTTTAGCAATTCCGATGAATTATTCTGATGATGTGTGATTTGGCTTCCTCATATTATCCCTTACTCTTAGTTAAAGGGTATTGACCTCTACATGTAAATAATTTCTCTATTTAATCATCCGACGATACTGTATTTTTTCAATGATGAATATTTGCTGTATATTTTCAAACTGACATTATTATTCGATTTAAAATAATCCACCTCTATAAAAACGATGCGCCTTAACCGGTATTCGAACCCTTGTCACCAAACCTCGAGACGGTATCCTTCCGTCTGAATTAACCTACCGGTATGAGGAAGAGTTATATTCTAGAGCATTCCTGACAAGGTATGATGCTATAGGTTATTCAGTTATTAAGTTTAACTACTTAATTTAAAATTGATAAACTAACTTACAGTATAGGATAACTTTAAAAAGTCTTCGTATTCCAAATTTAGTCTGTTAGTATGTGCTGATGCCGTGTTTTTAATTTCATTTTGCCTCCCTCGTTCAGAGGCTAAAGCTAACTAAAAACTAAAGTAATGCATATAAATCAAATTTTAAATTCTTTTGTAACCAATAATGAAAAACAGGAAAAATAATAGGTAGTTCAGTGAGTTTTCTTAAAACGTTAGTCACTGTGAGACTGAAATAACATTTGTACTGTGCAAAATTCAGTAAGAGTGTTTTTAAGTAAAAAAATCATACTGTAAAAATGTAGAAGGCATATATATATATATATATATATATATATATATATATATATATATATATATATACACATACATGCATGTATATATTAATTACACGAGTCTTGAACAATAAGCCCGCGTGGCCGAAATTTTCTTTGTTTTTGAGTCATGCAAAGAATCCATGCCCAATTTGTAACGTTCACTATAATTACCTGATAACAAAGGATTGCTACACATTTAAAAAATAATGTTGTTTATTTACACCGTAAAAATAAACAAAAACAAAAAATGCTAATTTTGAAAGATTTGAATGTTACAATAATTTCTTTCTTTCCTTTTTTAATCTCTAATTTTCCTTGCGTCATTAAGCTTGGAAAAACGATAGTGAAACGTAATTTTTCGTTTTTGATTTTAGCTTGTTTATTTTTCTTTGAATAAGGTTTTATTTTTTTAAGTATTGCAAAACATTCCTAGTTATCAAGGAATTTATCGTTTTAGTTTTGACTTTAAAGCGTTTCAATTACACTATCGTTCATACCGTTTATTTCGAAACTAATATATGTCAAAACTGTGATAGTAACTAATACGGCCAAATTATAGGAAGTAGAAATTCAGAGCGTGAAATTTTTATATGAATACAGGCATTCACCTCACTCTGCGGGTGTGTTTTGCGTCGCGTTATCACTGGCGTTATAAGTCCGTGGTGGCCCAACATGGAGAATTTTTCAAGGGTACTACGTTTAGTTTCCAATACTTTAATAATATACAATCACCATCCATTGTCGGGTTGGTCTAATGCCTAGATACTGGAGACTGTGGGTTTGATTCGTACTTTCGTGACAAATTTTCATTATAAAGCATTTCAGAGAATTTTTATTTAAGGCTGCTGTGTACTAACCCTACTGGATTCACTCACTTCAATGTTAAACTATAACCTATGGAGAAAACGTGTTTAAGGATTGCCGGCTGAGATTTTAATGTTATTTTTTAAATTATATTCCTTAACAGAGAAGAAAATTTTACACCTTGTGGCATTTTTCGTTTCTTGAGAAAAATGTAAATAATATTTTAAAACTTTAATTATTCGGGGAAAAAAAATCAGGTATAGTGTGTTTTAAATGCCCATAATTTCCTTTGGTGGACGAAATTTATTAAATGAATTTTGTTGCAAGGTGTAGAAAAGTTCAGGATATCTGAAAATACAATTTTATTGGATTATTAGCATTTTATTTATTTATTTATTATAAATGCCCGGAAGATTGGCTATGTAGCCATATGTTCACAGTAAAGGGCGAGCAAGGACGGCTCCAATGGGGAGGGCAGTAAGGGCAATTGTCACCCCCCCCCCCCCAAAAAAAAAAAAAAAGCCTGGCGCAATTTTTTTTTTCATAGTCTAAAATCATATAATCGTAGAACTAATACTAAATGAGTTTAAATTTAAAATGAGAGGATGTTTATTTTTTTTATATATATATATATATATATATATATATATGTGTGTGTGTGTGTGTGTGTATAACCCTTTGAGCCGACGTTGCCCCCCCCCCCCCCCCAAAACCTCTGGCCTGGAGCCGCCACTGAGGGAGAGACTGCTGGCCATTCACTTAAGGGGGCACCGTATAGGTGGCCAACGTTACAAGCCCCTTACTTTAGAACTGAATCCCGTAATTTAGAACTGAGTCAAGTGACGCGACAGGAACACTTGACCCCGCAACTCCAGAGGTATCAACATTTATGTAGCTGTCAATAGGAGACACATTTTCTCCATAGGTTAACATTGAGGTGAGTGAATCCAATAGTGTTAGTACACAGTAACCTTAAGCTCTCAAACATAATTTGAAAATTCTTAACTTAATCGTTGGAGAAAAGGTCAATGGAGCTAGCTTTCTTTTTTAGTACAGTCTATAATGTAAGTGCTCTGATTTGACTATTGAACCATTTGTAATTAGACTTCAGTTTCTTGAATTACGAAAGCGGATGTTATTGTAAAAAAGTTTACTTTCTGTTTCAGGATGAAATTAGTTGAGCTTTGGTACCTGAATTTCAGCAAGTGAGCCATTGATAAAAACGTGCTTGATTTTCATATTTGAGGGATTTTAATGTTGAGACTATTTTTTTTTGTGGGGGGGGGGGGGTAGAAAGTACTTTTATATGATATTGGTATAAAGATATTTTCTTTATATATATATATCATATTGACTTATCATTCAGCGAAAAATGAAACACAGCTTGTTGATTAAAACAATGAATACAATGAATAATTTCGTAATCTTTCGTCCGTCATTCGGACAAAATCTGCCTTTATGAGCCTTTGAAACTGAAAAGCAGAAATTTAACGTTATACGTAAAACCTCAAATGTATAATTTTAAACATTACATACTACGTTCTTGTGTCAAATATTCATTGATTTGATTTTCCACAAATTCATCTGTTTGTACTTTAAAATATCCCTGAAATAGCTAGTTTTACCAACATTATGAGCATAATTAAAAAAAAAATGATTCCTTTCAATGTAAAATAAATAAAAAATCCTGATGTTCTTGAAATTGGTATATTTATGCAATTTACACTGAAAAATTAACCATTGTAATGATCAATTCATTCTATATTTTTGCACCTTCCAAACATAAAATTGGAGTAGGGGAATGTGGGCTAAAAATTCCGATTAAGACCGGAAACATTGGGTTTTGGGTGAGTTTAGAATTACAATGGTATCTTACACTGTTTGTGTATGAGAAGTTTAGCTCGACTAATTTACATGATAATTGGGAGTTGTTAGATAAATCTATCTACTTACAAACGTTGCAAGAAAAAATAGAGAAAATTTTTTAAATATCTCAAAGTGATATAAAATTAATGTTAATTGATTTAAAAACAATACTCTATAGATTTCTTAGCGAATGGAATGATGAGAATATTAATGATGCAAGATTCGTGTAAAAAGAAAGATTAACGAGAACCTAAACATTATGCATAGAGGGACAATAAAGGTCCTAAAAAGTTCTCTGTTCCGCAGCTAAGACGACAGGTCACTGACCGCGGTAAACTAAGCAGAGAATTTACTCACAGTTCATAGAAAAATTCTTTAGAATTAATTTAAGAAACTTTATGATTAGTTTAATACTTTAAATCAGGGCCGTTCCAACTCGCGGGTGCCAGGGGTGCGGGGCACACGAGCGGCAAGTCAAGGGGGGGAGGGGGCAAGTCAGCCGCACGGTAAAAAAAAAATTAAACTAATTTATTAGTAAAATAATCAATATAAAATATTATTATTATTCTAGGTAACTACTTAGAGTTAAAAATGCGTTTTACAAGTATAACTGGAAATAAACACTGCATTATCAAAAATAGAAGAAAGGTTCGAGCAAAGAAAACAACATCACACAGTTTTCAATTTTCTCAACGACCTAAATAATTTCCTTAAAACAGATAAATCAAATAGGTCTACAAAATGTAAATCTGTGGAAAGTATGCTACATGATCCATTTAAAAATGAAAAAGATATTATAGCTGAAGATTTATGCGATGAAATTGACAACGTTGCACCCTATATTTCCCCTGAAATGAACGTGTTAAATGTGATGTGTAATAGATATGTGTTGTATGTATTTAATATAAAGTATTCATTTGGTTATTATATCAATACATTAATAATTATTATGTTAGGTTGTAAAATTAAAAAGTAAACTGAATTTATAATATTTTCTGTAATTCGTTGTTTCATTTAAGGTAAAAATATTTCAGAGAAATTTCAGTTAATCCATATGGTATAAGGGGGAGGGGGGGGGGGAGCAAAATTATTTTCGCACATGGGCGGCAGCTATCCTAGGAACGGTCCTGCTTTAAATGTTATTCTGAACATTTAGTTAAATCGCAAACATGATTACTTCTAGAGCTATTATTATAAATTAAATGGAGAACAAACAATGTTCCTTTTCATTGTTTGATAATTACGTTTTGCCACGCCTCATGAGATACTATAAAATTAAAAATTATAGAATATTGGTCAAAGCGAAATAAACAAAATAGTGTAGAAAACTGTTATAAGGAAAAATTATTTCTGAATTTAAGCAATTTTTCTTTCTTTAGAAAAGTATTATCAATACTCAAGTTGTTGTTGTTGTTCCCTCTGACCGGAAGTATTCCAGACCAGGTCCATATAGGCTAGTAGGCTGAGGGGAGCGGCACCTGTTTATAATGGCGCGACAAGGGTCAGAGTCCGATTAAGCCAGGTGCCACCTCAATTTTAGCCGACACCCCCAGGGGTGGCATCTGGGGGAGGGGGTTTGTACCCGCTTCCACCCTCTCTGACCTCCCCCCACCCTCTCTGTTCCCCCCACAAAATTCTCCTAAAATTGTGGCCCCTAAAAACACCCCTTTTCGTCTAGCTTACCCCCAAATTTAGGGGGGAAAACCCCCAAGTTGGCAACACTGGTTCTAATTGTACGTTATGAACATAATGTTTGAAATTTTAGATCCCTTTAAATTTTGTCGGTTAATTGCTTTATAATGCTTCAATGTAGGAGCTAAAAAGATCCTCATTACTTACTGAATTTGGGATAGATAGTCAAGAGTGCTTAAGAGGTAAAATAGAACTTGGATTTTTTCGGATCGTGAAGTAAAAATCCTCAACAATCTCTCACATATGCACACAATAGTCAGCTTCGTTATCCAAAATGCGATTCCATGTTGCGTATCAGTCTGTTCCTCCGCTCTTTGCCTATAACCTATTTGCTTGAGGTCGATTAATATGCGGACCTCATTCCCGTAAACATGTCAACTCACTGAAATAATAAATGGGAAATACCTTACAGGAAGTCTCAGACATCTATTGCAAACGATAAAACACAAATTCGCATTACAATAAAACCTCGTTTATCCGGCCCTCGATCTCCGGATAATCCGGATCAGATTTGTAGACTTTATTTTTTAATTTAATGTTCACATTAGATAATGATTTTTAACTATGACAGCAATAGCGTAACTATAAGGCCGTCTGCACACGGGGCAACTCAAAAGAAACTGATAACTGACTCAAATCACAAACCAGTCCGTGATGAGTCGCAACCTATGTAATTGAATGGAGCCACGCACACGACGCAACTGGTTACAAACCCGTCGGACGGGTTTGTAACCAGTTGCGTCGTGTGCGTGGCTCCATTCAATTACATAGGTTGCGACTCATCACGGACTGGTTTGTGATTTGAGTCAGTTATCAGTTTCTTTTGAGTTGCTCCGTGTGCAGACGGCCTAAGTACGCCAAATATTCACTTTTTAGTTTGGTTCGATGTACAGTTCCTGGACAGAGTGTACAATAAATAATGGTGCTGTCGAACCCCGTTATAGCGAACCTGGTATATAACGAACGAAAATTTTTGTTCCGCCATTTTCCTATTGTACGTGATTTAATTAGTATTGTGTCAGTTTAATGTATTTGATTTTAGGCGATTTAATTCATTAATGATCACTTTTAATAGATTTTTTTCAATTTTTAAATACATCATTTTTGAATACACATTGCAACTAATGAGTTATATATTTTGTGAATTCTAGCATTTTTCTTAAGGGTTCGGATATAGCGAACCACCGGATAAAACGAATAAACCTGTTAGTTCGTTATGGCGGGGTTCGACTGTAATAAAATGTTTTTTGTTGAGTTTAAGAAAGCTTTACTAGACTGTCACAGGGCGTTGACGTAGATTGACTCAGAAATGTTATTTTTATATTTTTTAATTGCTTGGAAATAATACTATGTTATTTTGTTACAAAAAATGGATTTTTTTCGTAATAAACGGTAAGTCTGCTTAGTTAAGGATTTTGATTTTAGCTTATTACCCATATTATCCGGATTTTCGATTGTCCGGATCGCCTATGGTACCAGTGAGTCCGGATAAACGAGGTTTTACTGTATTATTTATTATTTCCTGGAAAGAATGACTTCCACAGTGATTCAACCATATAAATAAACAAATAGCTTTTTCTTTATCTCAAAATCGACATTTTTAATGAGGTAATAATCCTAAAGGATATACTAATAAACCATTACTCTTTAGCTCCTTCTTAATTAATAGACCTCTATAAACGCCTTTTTATTTTTTCCCTTGAAGGAATCCGACTATATTCAGAGCACTTTTTTTTCAAAAACTGTATTTGCGAAAATTTCTATCTTATTTTTCGAAGGAATTATAACATAAAAATACGAAAAGGATGAATAAATAGACCATAACTTTGCAACTTTTTACAAAACAGAGGAGATTTGGTCGAAATTCGGCAAATTTTTACATAAACGGTTTTAGTTCTAGAAAAAATAAACTATGCATAGAACATTAATTTCTTTTTATCATTCGAAAAGGCCCTCCTGAGTGCAATGATCTTAAAACTAATAGATAACTTGAAATCTATAAAAAGTACAGATTATAATATGCAATTACATGCAAAATTTCGTTATTTTGTCCTGAGATTTTTTATAAATGCAGCTACAAATCAGCAAGTAATATACCTAGAAGCAAATCTTTAGTTCATTACATTCTTAGTATTATGATAAATATACCCGAACAGTTCATTTAAGAATTTTAACGTAGGATTACGTTCCACAATTACGGTCCTCAGGAAAGAAAACATTCAGAGTCGTCGCGAGTTATAATTTGGGCAGCGCGCCAAACACAGTAGCAGTATACAATTAAACAGAAAAGTACCAAAATGCGTTAAAAAAAAGCGGTAAGCAACGATAAGTAATCCTACTGTAATAACCCACGGTAGTTTTGTTAGAAGATACTACCTGAATTTTTTTTTCTGTATGGCAACGCATAAGTGAGTAAAAAAAAAAAAAATTCGTTGGATTATCCTTTGACGTACGATGACGTACCTCAATAACGGTCCTCCGGGAAGGAAAAATTGTCCGTCCTGTGTCGCGAGTTATAATTTTGGCAGCGCACCTAACCCAGTAGCAGTAAACAGTTAAACAGAAAAGTACCAAAATGTGTCAACCCCCCCCCCACCCCACCCCAAAAAAAGGTAAGCAACGATAAGTAATCCTATTTTAATAACCCGCGGTAGTGTCGTTAGAAGAGACTACCTGAAATATATTTTTTTTCAATTTCTGACAAAAAAAATTTAAGTATTAAGAAGATAATTTTAAGCTTTTAGAAATATATGAAAAGATGTAAAAAGATATAAGAAATCAGTGAGATTAAAAGTAAAGAAAACCAACTACGTTCTCTCTAACTTCGTGGCATGCAAGGGCGTTTGCTTTTTGATCCAGTTCTCTCAGGCAAACGAGAGCATTGAAGACTAATGCTGAGCTTGATTTTCTTCCAAACCAAACTGCATGAAAACGAATTTTACCGCAGGCTATACTACCGCGAAAGTGTTGCCATAATTAAAAAAAAGAGCACTGGAGCACATCGAGAGAATCTGAGACGTTCCCTCTGAGCGATCAAAAGAACGTTTTGTGGAGCGTTAAACACGCTCTGCCTGGTGATGCGATGTAAACAAATTTCAGATTACCAGTGCGCCATTCGGTAATATAAAATCAATACAGCATAACCAAGGCTATAATTTACCTTAATTACGCTTTATCTGAAAGTGACTGAATTCGACGACAGTAAAGAAAATTGCCTATTGTGATGGACATGATAATAATAATAGTAATAATAGCGTGCCAATTTCGTTCTATCAAGGAATCCAGTTCAGATAATTTTCATTCTTTTATGGCTTGGAAATCTAGTTACACTAATCTGGCCCTGTTTTGTGTTCGTAATGCTCCTAACAACTGAATCACCTCAAACATAGAACATAATTTTACTATAAATAATGGTGACCTAATAGGATGTGAAATAGAAATTTGTCAAACAATTTTAAGAAGGAATTTTTATTTTTTATTTTAATTTGTATATTTATCATTACTAGCATCTTTTATATACTCGCTTTGATAGTATTAGAGCAGGGGTTCCCAACCTTTTTCCTACACTGACCTCTTTTAAAAGGATGGTTTTCTTCATCGACCCCCTTACATTTTTCTCTATAATATACAGCATACAACATAATTATTATACTAATAATTGCACATAAAACACTTAAAGATAACAATTTGACTAAGAACATGAACAAAAAATTAGAAAAAGGGGTTCATTAGGTTTATTTATTATTTTTTTGTACTATTTCCTTTTTTAATTTCACAAATCCGTTCGTCAGAGGTAAACTATCATATTTGCAAAATTCCAATTTTTCAAAAGAGCTTTTCAGGACAGCTTTGTGATGGTTTACATCTCATCAGGACTTACATATGCATTAGTTTATAAGTCCATATTTAACCCACCATCTTATTTTGCATATATGACAGTTTTCCTCAAAGATGCTCCATCCAAAAGGCATCACTTAAATAAAAATATCGAAAATGAAGAAATGTCACTTATGATAGTTTACCTCTGACGTACAGAAATATAAACAAGATTTCAGAAACACAGATTGTAATTGCAGAAACATCGCCAAGAGAAAATACGAAACTGCTTATGATTGGTTGCATCGGGAGGACCAATGTGCTATTTAAGGTCCAATGGATTTCCCCAGTTATGCCTAGTGTTGGTACACAAATAAAAACCGACGGCTGCATTCGAGGCATATACAAAAGCGTCATGACATTCGACTTTACATGCATGGATCACTCAAATCTGCATTTATACATATTAAAACAGATATTATCTAATAATTACATCCCTAAAGAATTAAATTTTAAAACCGAAACAATTATCATGGACCCCCAATAGACCCCTGGAATAATATAGACCATTTTTAAACTTCCATCGATCCCCAAGGGGTCCACTTGGACCCCGCTGGGATTCCCTGCATTAGAGGGTTGTATATTATTACCATTAAAAAATACGTATCTTTTCTGAAGGACTTGAATGTTTATTATAATTCATACATATTCTTTTCAAAGTTTGTCATTAAAAAAATTATAATTAACATTTATAAATTCAAAGCGTGGAATGTTGCTGATTTAAACATCAAATTAAACTGAATGTTTAGATTTTTAGATCTATTTTAAAATCAAATTAAGTATGTGTATAAATGAACACTTATAAAGAGGCAAAAAAATTAATTTGAATTAATTATGCAAATGCTAGCTAATGAAGTTAAAAAATTAGCGTAGACAGTTGACAAAATATCCAAGAATTTCCTGTAAAATGAGTAAAAATTCTTTTGAAAGAGTATTTCCTGATTTTTCCTCTTCCTGATTTTGCGTAGTTTTCTCCCTATTATGTCTACAAAGGAAAATTTATAAAGCGTAACTAACATTATTCCCTGTAAAATTTCCTATAGGAAAAAAACGACATGAAAAAAAATTTATTCAATTCGCACTTTAGATCCTGATAAACAACACAATACCATTATTGTTAATAAACATGTATTCACTCATTTTCGTCGTTATTTCCTTTACCTGTAGCTTGAAAGACGTTGTCCGGTTCAAAATATTTAACGATCAGTTGAGCGCTTATGTTAACAAAGGTGAAAATAACGCTCAAAACCTCAAAACGAACATACTTTTTCAACCACATATTATAATTAAAGCTTGGGTTATATTTCCGCCCTAAATTCTCACTTTGGTATAGATTAGGAAACTTGAGCACTCTGTAAATGTGACATGTTTATTCATGTAATGAACTATGAAATGAGGGATTGATCAGTGATGTCCACAAAGTTACAAAATAATACTTTAGAAAGCATTAAGAAGAATTAAATCTCGCGTAGGATTAATTCACTATATGTAAGTATGTTGTATGAAAGTGGGGGAAACGAATAAAAGTTAATATCGGTTGTCTTGTGGCTGACTTAAATTTTAAGGTCTTTCATTGCCCAATTGGACGACAGGACGATAGCCGAACAGCTAAAGCGCTGTTCGAGTCCGGTCATTGTTGACTGTTGTTTGGAGCCGTTCAGTATAAACTTTAATTTCTACACTGTAAAAATTAAATGCTGCTTCAGGTCGAGAAAGCTACCTGTTTCGGGGTGAAATGTTTCTGGTTAGCGAACTGACTTGTTTGGGATATCCAAATTTTGTATCTTCGTGACATTCTAGGTATACTTCCATTTTTGCAATATACCTAAAACAGCATTTCATTTTTAAGGTGTAGGTCTGTTTCTTTTGGCTTATTTTTCCGTGCTACACTATTGAGATATTTATTAGCGATAATTTTTTGAGCTTCATGTAAAATACTTCACAAAAATGCACTCTTAAATATCTAGAAAGCTTATTAACGTACTTGTTTTTATTTTTTTAAACTGTTGTTGTTGTTGTTTGCTAATGCGGAACACTTGACCATTAAGACATTTGCCCTTAAGGCAGTAACAACATTGTGCACTAACCCTATTAGATTCGCTCCCGTCAGTGTTAACCTATGGAGAAAATTCGATTCGTATTTACAGCTACATAAATGCTGATAATCCAATAAAAATGGCATTTTCCGATAGCCTGAATTTTTCTGCACCAACCACCGGATTCATTTTATAAATTTCATCCGCCAAAGGAATTTAGAAGCGTTTAAAGCACCCTAGACTAGATTTTTTCCCACAAATAATTTAAATTTTAAAATATTATTTGCATTAAAAAAAAAACCGAAAAATTCCCCAAGGTTTACAATTTCTTTCTCTATTACGGAGTATAATTAAAAAAAAATCTTTCAATCCAAGTCGGCAATCCGTGGACAAATTTCTCTATAGGTTAACATTGAGGTGAGCGAATCCAATAGGGTTATAGGTGAACCCCCCCCCCCTCCCCTGGTGCCACCTCAACTTTGACGTGCACCCCCAGGGACGACATCTGGTCGTGTCGTACCTTTTATAAACTATGACTATGCATCATATTAGCAAAAATAAATGTCTATCCTCAGTTAATGTTTTATTTATTAGTCTATTACTTTTACAGAAAAAAAAACTGTAACTGATACCGCACTAAAATATATATATATTTTTTTATCAAAACTGATTTTGATGGATCATCGGATAAACCCATGAAAGTTGTCTGGTGAGACAGTTTTACACTGCCACGGGAAAGGAAGATAAATTGCCTTAATCATTTTCTCGCTTCATACCATTTTTTTTTCTACAGAGAAGTTTGTGTCTCTAGCTTACAGGAACAAAAGTAAAATATAATAGAGAATCATTTTTACTTTCACTTCCACTTTCCAAGCATTAAAGGTATGAATTCAGGGGAAAAGAATCGTAATCCTCCATTCAACCAATCTATCACAGTATTTTAATTATATATATTTATCACTATTATTTAGAAAAGGGAGTAGAAAGATAGCAGAATTGTTGCTCAGCTGGTTCGCAATTGTTAATCAAGACTAATAATTATTATTTATATACAGGTAACCCTCCTATAACACGGTAGATAGGTTCCTAGAAAATGCCGTGTTGTGTGAAACCGTGTTATATGAGACCCAGACACAGTTAAAAAAGGGGGGGTTACGTTCTAAAAACTTATTAAAAACAAACACTTTTTTAAAGTATTCCATATAATAACTTAATTTTTATTAAAAATATAAGTGTATGTATGACACAAAACGAAAAGAAACAAAAAAAATACCATTTTCATTTAATGCTACCCTAATTTAATAAATTTATTCCTCATCACTGCTCAGTACAATCAAACGAGAACGTTTTTTCGATTGAACGATATCACCTTCACTTTCAGAGCCTTTTTCTTCATTTAGATGTCTTGCACCTTCTATCCTCTTTAAAAAGTCTGTAATTTTAGTATGTTAGTTGGTTCTTACAAGGACATTGTAGATTCACGGTATGGAGATAGACAATTTTGCAGCTCCCTTTTGAATTTTCGGCTTCTTTCGGCGGAAGGGTCTGCATTCATGAAAAATGATTCAAGATTTTCTGCTAAGCTTACGCTTTCTGTAATTTTATTGAGTTATAAATGAATGAATTATAATTCGTTTATACATTTTCAAGTAAAGCCACTACAGTTCATTATTCCTTCCCGTCATTATTTTAAGGTAATTTAGTTTTTAAATGTGCTAAACAAAAATCATGTTATCTAGTGCTATAGAAGTACAGTGTTGTACAAAGGTTTTCGCAATTTTTTTATTGTGTTAGAGCGAAACCGTGTTACAGGTTGCAGTGTTATACGAGGGTTTCCGCAATTTATCTTATCGTGTTAGAGCGAAACCATGTTGTAAGATGCCGTGCTGTAGGAGGGCTACCTGAAATTGTAATTTATCTGGGGATGAAATCACATAGCTTCTACTGACTTCTTTAAAATTCAGTTTCATTTTATATTACTTCACTTTATATGCTATTCTTGGATAAAATAAAATTTATCTGTTGACATTTTAACTTGAGTACAAACTTTCTTTAGAAAAATTTAATTTTAGAAGTATCGCTGACATGTGTACCTACGATTACTTGTAATCGTAATTATTAATCAAAATGTAAGTTACGTTATATATACTAAAATGTTAGTAAATGTTATAGATTTTGTTTCATTTCCATATCGTCATTCCTAGTTCAGTTCTACACGACGTCAGATGTTAACTTCTGTAATACATAATTTATCATTGAATATTACTTAAATTGCTTTGTCTTCACTTCGGCATAAACTCTTTGAATTTTAACACTGTTGTTATAAACATAACTACGGCTTGCACCTATCCCCATGTTAAATATGAATGCTTTATCTTGTTTTACACGGTTTCGATTTACACGATTTGTCGTGCAACGCATCTACCGTGTAAATCGAGGGTTAGGTGTACTTGATATTAACCACGATTCTTGCTGTTTAAGTGAGAATTTCTTCGTTGACAACAACAACAACATAGTTGCTTAATCTTTTCCATACGGGGTGGGATAACACGTATATCTATATATATAAAAGAGCTTGTCTGTTTGTTTGTCCGCTATAGAATCATAGACTGTTTCACCCACCGGGACCAAATTCGGCACAGTTAATGTTTTGGACCCGAGAAACTTAAATCAGGAAAAACGAAATTTGGGTCTCAATTAGTTTTTTTTAAATTAATTTTTTAATGTTTTTTGTGCCCGATAGAGGTGCGTCTACCCCCTGTGGTTTTCCCTCAACCAGCTGCGTTAAGAGGGGTGGTTTGAGAATGAAGGGGGGGGGGGGGAAATTCCAATGTGCGGGAGAAAGAGGGTTGGGAATGACCTTAAAATCAGACGAAGGTCCGCAGGCTCAAAGTTTCTTTTTTTTCTTATTGTTTGTATATCATTTCAGTAGAAACGTGCTAAGCGCATTCTGTCTGGCCAGATGAACATGAAGAGCGGGAGTAGCAGCCCAGTATTTTTTTGATGGAATGCATGAAATATTTTATATCTATATATATATATATATACCCGGGCAACGCCGGGCAATAATGCTAGTATATATATATATATATATATATATATATATATATATATATATATATATATATATATATATGTGTGTGTGTGTGTGTGTGTGTGTGTGTGTGAGAGTGTGTGTATGTATTTATATATGAGGCGGTGAAAGGCAAAGTGGTGTAAGTCAGTAAGTGGTGTAAGTCAAAAGTGTTTTACTGCAAAAACTACAAAAAATTCCAGTATAAATTTAACAAATTATAATTCATAATATAATTATAATATTGCAAATAATAATTATTTGCAATTCCATTATAAATTTAACATGGAAATAATATTTTTGCCCTCAAATTAAAAAATTGAAAATGTGACTTACACCACTTTGCCTTTCACCGCCTCAAATATAAACCCCTTACTGGCCGTTCTTACAAACGGGGTATGAAATTTGCCGTTCTAAAGAGGGAATCGGAAAAATGGACCCCGTAAGCTAAAGGTTAAAAGAACGATTTTGCTTAAAAGCTAAACAGAAAAATTGTTGGTCGGGAGAAAAAAACCTTTTTTCTCATGCAGATTTAAAGAAGTGTGATCAGAAAATAATTCAGAGTGCTTAAAATCCATTACATATGATATAAATTAAGAAGAAAAAATAGACTTTAAATAAAATCTTTTTAAGGCGTGTAATTTATCATCTTTATGAGCACTGCCAATCTAAGATTAACATGACTTAAAAAATAATCTTAAGCCTTAACACAGAAATACTTAAGCTAAGTTTTTTTTAAACATTTCTTCTATCATAAATATTATCCTATAAAGAATAAATACTTTCAATGGATGAAGTTTTAAATAATTTCGGAAACAGATAATATCTGTTAAAAAATTTTAAAAAAGGAAACGAAATAAGTAGCAGAATCATCCATTATAATGTCAGCTAATTAGCTTACCTTTGTGAAACAAAAAAAGGAAGAGGTAATAGTGTTCAGAAAATAAAATGCAAAACGTTCAAATAGATTGTTTTCTTGCTTCTGTTTAATCATACAGGTAACGCATTTTTTTCTCTCATACTGTGGCTTTTTTTTAAACTTCGCTTTAATTACCTTTTGTAGAGAGTCAATTTGCTATAAGCAATTAAGACCTATTAACGTGGAACATATTAAGTTTTGACTTTATATGTGAATTTATCTTCACAACTCATTAATAAGTATTCTTAGTTTCTATTATGTAAGAAGCATGAGTTCTTTAAAACAAATTAATTGACTTCTTAATCATAAATTTGATTAACACTGAAACAGCACTTTTCTTTTAGGAAAACTGACTTTCAGTCACTAATTAATATTTAAACAATTCTTTTTCTTCCTGGCACGTCAAAGCAGGTATAAAATTAGGATTAAAATCGAAATTAGGTAAGTAAAAACAGCTCGGAATTTCTGGCGAATTTCATGTGCCGTCAAATGAAAAATGTAGCAATTAATTACTGAACAAAACTGGTTTAATTCCCGAAATGGGATTAAAATTTAATTTAAACGTTCAAACCTACCAAAAAAATGTTCATGTGTGGAGTTGATTTAATTTAACATAAAGCATAATTAACTCTTGTTTTATATTTAGAGTCGCTTAAAAGAAACCCCGAAAATAGAATAATACTAAAGATATGAAAACTATATTTTCTCAAGATTTCATTTTGAACACAAATGGCAGAGTCAAGAATATTTTTATGTCGGGTCAGTTTCAAAATTTTATTATTCCGTCTCTCGGAACTCAGTGGGTAAACTAGTGATGTTTTTCAAATATTAAGTACCAAAAAAACACTTTCCCAAAATACCTTGCTGTTTTTTAAAAATATTCCTCATTGCAAACATTCCTTCTCTTGTTTAACTTCCTACACACATTACTTTAAAATAACTCACGGAACTTTTTCAACTGGGCCTGTATTGCAAGCATCTTTTTCAAATTTCCGAGTTTTCACTGACCAACTTCCGTCAATCGTATTTCATTTATGATAAATAAGAATAATGTTAATTTAGCTTTTAAAAGTAGTTCGCGTAGTCTGGAGAGCTAGTCAACTTTTACTACGGGAGATGAATACAGACACATTCTGCCAACGAGACATTTTATTTTTTAAATAAGTTTGATTATAATATTTATCAGAAAACAGTTTAGAACATTCACTAAAATGTTATTATAAAGTTTATAGAAAATTCGAATTTTACGTGATTAACATTTTCATTACGGGGTGGGATAGCATGTATCCAAAAAATAAATGATTGAATATATATATATATATATATATATATATATATATATACACTCAAGAGCCAAAACATTATGACCACCTGTCAATAACGAGTTGGCCCACCTTTGGCGCGCAACACAGCTTCAACCCGCCTTGGGATGGATGCCACAAGTCTTTGGTAGATGGCCGGAGACAGATTGTACCAGATGTTTAAGCAACGGTCACGCAAATCCGAGATATTGCGAATTGGTGATCTTTGAACTCTGAGTTGCCGTTCCATGACATCCCAAATGTGTTCTATCGGATTGAGATCCGGTGAGTTAGGCGGCCAGGACATTAACTGGAATTCAGCATCATGTTCCTGGAACCACTCCAACACAATTTCTGCATTCATGGTCTGCTCTACCACAACCACGGGTCCCAGAGACGCCCAAGAGAACGTCCCCCAAAGTATAATACCGCCACCACCGGCCTGTGTATGACCTACTGTACATTGAGGGAGCAACAGTTCGCCTGGAAGACGGCGTATCCTGACACGGCCATCGGCGTGATGAATGACAAACCGGGATTCACCTGACCAGGCAACTCTCTCCCACTGATCCATGGACCAGTCGCGATGTTCCCGGGCCCAGCGCAGGCGCAGTTGGCGATGACGCTTGGTCAGCAAAGGCACACGAGTGGGACGTTTGCTGCGTAGCCCCATATCCAACTGTGTCCGCTGAACAGTGTGCTGCGATACTATTCTACTTGGCCCTGCATTGTATTGGGCTGTCAGCTGAGCCACTGTCTGGCTCCGGTTATGCTTCACCATGCGACACAGTCTCCGACGACCTTTTTCTTTGATAGCGTGTGGACGTCCAACACCATGTCGTCTACTGCTGGTTTCACCGTCATTCATCCACTTTGCATAAGTACTAACAACTGTAGGTCGCGAACAACCCACGAGTCGTGCAGTTTCGGAAATACTTGTTCCGAGCCTTCGAGCCATTACAATCTGCCCTCTATCAAAGTCGCTTAGATCCGCATCCTTTCCCATCACACACAGAAGTAAGTGAAAGAATGATTCTTCAGACTCTCCAGCAGCAGTTAAATACCACTTCCACCTGATCACGTGACTTCCACGTCATCCAGGCGAATTCATTGCAAAATGTAGGGGTGGTCATAATGTTTTGGCTCTTGAGTGTATATATATATATATATATATATATATATATTTATATATTTATTTATTTATTTATATGAGGCGGTGAAAGGCAAAGTGGTGTAAGTCAGTAAGTCAAATGGTGTAAGTCTAAAGCGTTATACTACAAAAACTACAAAAAATTCCACTATAAATTCAACAAATTATAATTTATAATAATAATTATAATATTGCAAATAATTATTATTTGCAATTCCACTGTAAATTGAACATGGGGATCACATTTATGCGATCAAATAAAAAAAGTTGAAAATGCGACTTACACCACTTTGCCTTTCACCGCCCCATATATATACAGTGGAATCTAGATCTATCGTTTTCGGATCCATCGTTTTTCCGTATGTGTCGTTCATTTTATCCAGTCCCAACGATCATATTGCTTTGTTATGTTTCCGCATCTATCGTTTTCCCGTATTTATCGTTCATTTCAATTGGTCCCTTGAAAAACGATAGATCAAGATATATATATATATATATATATATATATATATATATATATATATATAGAGAGAGAGAGAGAGAGATAGATAGATAGATAAACAAACCC
>OU015491.1:214391939-214894439 GCA_907164885.2 Dolomedes plantarius
TGGCTATTAACTGTTACTTTTCACTCAGTATGAGTTGCAAAATAGAAATATATTTATTTATTTATATTGAGATATTTATACTAATATTCAGCCCATATTGTGAGGAATTATGTACTTTTATTATGCTTTTTTGTTTAGGAATTATATGCTCCTCTCAAGTTGGAATATTTATTTTTTACGCATACTTTTCCCTCTCTAAGAATACTTTTCCCTTACTGACCATCTCTTACTAACAAGTTTCAACGAAACAGGCAATCAGTTATTTATTTTTAAGTTGCAGCTACTTTCTCATTAAACTAAATGCAAAATCCATTGTTCATCCATTGATGAACTCAACGTGTGATTTTGAGTAAATATTTACAGCTTATCAGATGAAATTTCACTTCCTGTTTCAACGGTATAATCATTTAAAAATTGCGTTTTGGGCTTTAATTTCTCGGAAATAAACTGTTTTTGCTCTCTTTGATTTCCCTTATCTGAGTAGAAAACTTTCAATTTCTCTTTCCCAAGAAACCATTTCTTAAACGAGAAACCCTAAGTCCATAATTAGTTCCGCATTTATATAATGTCATTATTCTTTTTTATTACAGTCTGATTCTATCGCTAGATTATACCCTTGAGCTTTATTCCACTTCTGTTGTCCAATTTTCCCGTCTTAGAGGATATTTATCACAAAGAGCTTTTTATTTGTTTAAATCTGTATCGACTGCCCTATTGTTGCAAAATAATGAAAGTAGATTTTTACAGTCAGGGAAGTTTGCTTTGAACGGAATAAAAAGCCATTATATAAATTTGATACTGAAATTCGAACTTTAGGCTATTAAGAAGCATTGTACTTATAGCATGTTGTTGTTTTGCACTAAGGGGTGTATTGTTGGGAACAAGGAAACTTTCTCTGGAGATCTTTCAGAAATAAATCAATATCTGCTGCACTTATACGAAGTCTTGCTCTCAAAAGATACTTATTTTGTACTGCTAAATATAGCTATCATTGAAATATAGCTATCATGTTAAATCTTTAGCGGGAAAACTATTTTATATCAGGATGTAAGGATTTTGCCTTAAATAAAACCCTGCCAGCTTTTTTGTATTTTATGCATTAATTGCATTTCTCGGCCAAATACAGGCTATTTTCAATATATATATATATATATATATATATATATATATATATAAATTAAATTCGTGGATTCACGGCATCGACGAGGAAGGTCAGACTTGAGTTGTCGCTGCGCTCATTCAAGTCTTATCTAGGCCCGAATGTATCTCCTTGTCTCCGGCTGCAGCGTCACTCTGAATAACTTAATCTATGAATAACTGACTTTTTTTTACCTCGCGTCCGGCGATTTTATATACCTTCGCTGAACGTTCTCGAAAGGTCAGGAAAACGCAGTCTTTTTTATTCAGTTACGTTTCCAGACGGCTAGGCGACTCTGGTCGGCAACTTCCCTATTTGTAGCTGACGAACTGTTCTGTGAGCTGTCGGTAGCACTTCCGGACATTATGTCGCTTGGTGTCAGTCTGTCTGCAGCAGTCCAAATCAGCTGTGTGCACAGACGGCGCGTTGGTTGGTCTTCCCGGAATTCCACGCACGAAAAATTTGCTATTGTACGGGAGTCGTTACAGGGACAATAAGAAATATGAAACATTTGGAATACTGAAATCCTGCAAGACATTTTTATACTCACACATAGAATAAACAGCCCTAAATTAACTCTCAATCATACTGCACATATCGTATGATGTTTAACAACGGGAGCTTCCCCGCAGTGGGCTCGGGTTCGAATCCTGGCTAAGGCATCGATGTTTCTATGCTATCCCCTAACAGGGAGCAATGTTGGTTTAGCTATTTGGTGCTCCCATGATAAAGCAGCCTACAAAAGTGTGATGGGCAATCATCCGCTAAATTAAATACTTGCCGCACTGGAAAGACACAAAAGAATAATAAACATTTAGGGAAGATTTTTCTTGATGTATTTTCTCTTCATCTATACTGATCATTTATAGTGTAGACATCAAAATGATTTGTACTGAAGATATTTTAAAATTTGGCTTCTTTATAATCCCTTCAGAAATATTATGAGAATTTTGCAACGGCCGGTACAATGACTAGCTGTATACTCGTGCTTCGCTACGGAATACATTCAAACTAATACAACGGTCAATGTATGCAATTAATACCAAAAAATATATATTTATAAAAAAATCTTAATAGATATTTTTATAGACAAAATAATGTAGAAAAAATATTCAAATTAAATACAACGGTCAATGTATGCAATTAATTTGTATGTTTAATATCCATAAAACATACTAATTTGAATTAAATTCTTAAAAAACTTCCATCAAATGAGTCTAGTGGTTAAATATTATCTTTCACCGTATTTTAATATTTTTTTTTGTCAGTTTATTCCGTTGTTATGCATGTGACGCAAAATTAATTTAAAGTATCACAAAAAGTAAAGAAATCTGGTGATCAGCATTTAATAAATTAAATTCCAAAAATTGATCTTTAAACATTCACCAAAAATCAGAAAATGGAAGTAATGATTCGAAAAAGATATCATTTTAAAGGAATTTTTATGATCTTTCTCGTGATATAAATTTTATAACCCTTATATTATTATTTTAAGTACAAACTTAAAAGAATGTTGCAAAATAAGATTAAAAATTTCATTTTAAAAAATCTAAGAAGAATTTTTCAAAAATCTTTCTTAGTGCACCCCTACACCATAAGAAGAATCGCCATGCAACATTTCAGCCTTTAAGGTCCGGCGGTTTGGTCTGTGCGTTATCTGTCAGTCAGTCAGTTACGGAACTGTTTTATATATATATATACATATATATATACAGGGTGATTTTTTTTTAAACTGATAGTACTCAGAGCCATCTGTAGCGCGATCTATCAGCCGGAATTCCACCAAAATTGATAGAGGGACTAAGGACGACATGGGAAAAAGTTTCCGTGAAAAAAAAAAAAAGTTCCAAAAGTGGCCGATAGGTGAAGATCTGGCGCTCTTGTTGTCGGCGCACCCGAGAATTTGCATAAAAGGCAAGTAAAACATCAAAATACAAATTCATGACTATGTAGTCGACAGCAGCGCCAGTATTTCGGGCTATAAAGTGCGGAATCTGTTGTGCCTTCGCTTTACAGAAAAAAGGGTCGTCAGTCGTTTTTTCCACTTACATGGCCACCTCGCTCCCCGGACCTAACCCATGTGACATTTTTCTGTGGTTATTTAAAGTCTCAGGTGTATCTTGGTGGAGTTTCGAACTTGGCGGCCCTAAAGGACAACATATCCCGGACTTTGATGAACATTCCTAGTGACATGTTACGCTCGGCCGTTGAGAACGTAGTGTTCAGGATGCAATGTGTCGTCCACCAGAACTGTGGTCGCATTGAAGGAGGGAGAAGTGAATTTGCTGTATAAAGTGGTGTTGCAATGAAATTTCTTTGTTATTCATTTGTCTGCTTACAACTTTTTCGGTATTCATCCCTAATCTTTATAGCCCGAAATACTGGCGCTGCTATCGACTACATAGTCGTGAATTTGTATTTTGATGTTTTACTTGCCTTTTATGCAAATTCTCGGGTGCGCCGACAACAAGATCGCCATATCTTCCCCTATCGGCGACTTTTGGAACTAATTTTTTTTTTCACGGGGAAAATTCTTTCCCATGTCGTCCTTAGTCCCTAAATCAATTTTGGACGACTTCCGGCTGATAGATCGCGCTACAGATGTCTCTAAGTAATGTCAGTTTTAAAAAAATCACCCTGTATACAGATTTGTCTTTACAAAATAAGTACTCTACGACTATCGAGAATTTTACAATATTAACAGTCAGGGAACACTTCAGTAGATAAATATATGTGTCATATGCGAGGAAATTTTTGCAGACTTCATATCATCCTACTTACCGTACTTAGTGTTATCACATACAGCCATGCAGTGGTTGTGAAACGGCAAGCTTAGACAGATTCGCAAAAATAACCTCCGGCAGCAACTTGATCAGCTGTCAATCAGTTGTTGGGTTCCTTTTACTCGCGTTTCTCCTTTTTGCCCCTGAATGGCGCAACATTCGACCCGGAACTATGATCGAATAGAAAACTAGGGTATAATTAAACAGATAAAGTAAAGTATAATATAATTAAAAACACGGGTGACGTAATATGTCAGACAGGAAATTAAACATAATTTCGAGTTTATCATGGGAAGGAATATCTTAACGTATATATCTTTAAAAGCAAGGGACTTTACGATATTTAACAGCTGCGATGAATCTCTGTCATTATTACTTTTCTTTAATGTCTAACAACTTGAAGTATGTTTTAGTAACTATTGCTACAAAGTAACATTTTATATGTTTTTTCTTCATGTTAACTGATTAATTTATCGTTTTCATTGTTAATATTTTTTTTCAGAATACCAGAACAAGTCACAGTCATCCACTAAATTCCATCCGTATACAGAGGAAAAATCTGAAATAAGATGTAAAAGAGGACTTCATCCTGATAAAAGAAATGTTTCACCAAAATGACGCAAACAGTTATATACAGTTATTATACAGTTATACTGTTTTAATAATTAATACACTTCCTTTAACAAGAAAATTGATAATCGAAAAGGAATTACTTTAAAAAGAAAATTGTACTACCAATTTTCTTTACTTAAAAATGTAGCAAATAGCGGAATATTACTAGTATCAAAAGTTGCAAGTATAAAAGGATGAAAATTATTAACACTGAAAAAGCAATATATTTATACGAAAAAGATGATATTTATATATTTATTTCTTTTATTATTGTAGAGACATATTTAAGCTTAACAATATTGCTAAAACGCACTGATTCTCTGTAATAATAAAAGATTAAACTGTTTTTTTTCCCATAGGTGTAGTATTGTGTATTTTTTTCCCTGATGTCATAAAACAATTGAACTTATTTATAATTACTAGACATACCAATATTTGGAAGTCGTCTAATCTACTGTATGATTTGGTTTCGTTGAAATCTGTGGAAAATATTATTTCGTCACATTATTGCAAGACTTCCAAGCCTTTTTGCCCTCCCCCCCCCCAAAAAAAAAATAGAAATTGCATTATGAATTTTGATTTTGCATTTTAAATATTTTTATCCGTTCATCTCGCCCCCCCCCCCCATGCATTATAAATATTTTTATCCGTTCATCTCGCCCCCCCCCCCCTAAGAAAAAATACTGGGTGCGCCACTGCTTCCAGGTATGAGATGTAGTACCTTGTCTCACAGATACTGGGGGAAATTCTTTTTGTAGCTTGTAATGTGAAACATTCATTTTGTAGCCCTGGCGATGTATGGGGCTTCTTCATTGATCGCCAAGGCAGCACGGCCTGATAATGCGCCTTCTGAATCTCATGCTAGGATTCGAAATCCAGCCAAAAAAGATGGGCTTTACCCTTGTACGGCCAGTCAAAACAGGAGCCGCACGTTCATCGCCCATAGCCTTCGGGACTTGATCTGATGTTGCTGTCGGTGAAGTGGCATAAGCAACAACAACAACAGATGGTCTTTACAAGCTGACGGTAACATTTTGTGAACTGTAGTAAAATTGACATTAATATGGCCTTGCCGAAATACTCGAAATATATTTTAATTCTACGTTTTGCCGAAAGAGGACTTAGCTAGACTGACTAAGTAAGAAAATCCAAAATTTTGATGAGGGTCACAATGCTAAAAAGCTGCCAAATTCGACAGTAACTTTGTCTGTATGGAGGGGGCTTGTTCAAGATTGATGGAACTGTTTTTATGCATTAGTTGCTAAATAATACAATATTTTATCTATTTGGGGAAGAAACTGTGTCGTTAGAATTGGTCATATTTTCTTAGCTTATGATCAAAAGATCTTATAGTTTCTAATGCAGATAATTTAGCGTCCTCATGAGGTACATTTTCCTTATTCACCGTACAAGTGACAGGGTCCTTTCCTTAAAATCTATGTAAATCAATGATAACTATATTGACTATTTGCAAGATTAAAACCAATTTATTGGGTAATACAGAAGTTCTGAACTGATTTCACTCTATAATAACAGTTACCTACAACAAATTAAAATCCACAATCTAAGAATTGCAACATATTTCAATCTCATGAACGTAGATCTTCAACAGACCAGGGATCGTTAGGTGTGAATGGCTCTATGGACAGTTATAGAGATGGCTGACTTCTACCCTAACTAAGGTATATGTATATTGAAGTTACCCTCTAATGAAGTATAAACGACACTGTTATAAATACAACAAAGTTTATTCTTCGCTTGACATATATACTTGCGGTTCAAAAAAAATACTGCGTAAATACTGGTACAACATGTATAAACACTATGCAAGGAAATATATTTCAAAATATTCAGAAATTTCAATAAAGTCAAACCAGCGATGCTGCTCAGTAATCTGCTCCTATGACTACAAATTACCTCCCCTTCGTATGCCGAATTGGCAAGAACTCGCGTAAGTTTTGAAGCGATCTAGCTAATAGCCATCAACGGCAACTCGCATAAATCACTACAAACAAACCAGACTGACCGCGTAACCTGGCTACGCGATATTTATAGTAACCGTCTACGCTAAATTTAGCATAAATTTGTAGCTTCTTTGGATTTATGCAACTATAATGATCGATTATTGTTAATCGATTATTAGGTAGACCTTACACAGTTCACGAATCCATTGAGACCGTCACACCCGTACTCCTTAACGAGGAAATATTAATTTGAACAAAACAAGTGTTCATTCTTAATTTTTATTGTGGATTTCAAGCAGCTCTGTGCTCCTGTTACAGATTTCTCAGAAGTTTCATTTAAATAATACGCAACCAAATTCTGGTTCACAATCATCCTGTACGGGCACAGTTTATTATTTATTATATAACAATTGCACTATCACTCTGAATAAGCAGCTGAGGGGGGGGGACGTTGATTGCTTATAGTTTAGATTGTTTTTATTTAATAATTTGAATTTAATTGTACTTAAACATGCCTTCAAAATAAAATACAGTTACACCAAAAAATGAATATAAAGTTATTTAACATTTTAACTCACTAGAACGCTAAATCAATGAGAACCCTGACCTTGTGGCCCTAAGCTGGCGGTCCGGTACCATTTGATCCACGGCCCGGTACCGGTCCGCGACCCTGGTGTTGGGGACCACTGTGTTACATGACCGAAGAGGAAAGAACGATTTACGCAAGCCCTCTGCTCTTTACCCATTTTTGTTAAACTATTTAGCTCCCTAAGGGAATGAACCAATAAGTTATCTGATAAATAATTCAAAGGATAATAAAATTATCATTCTACAGAAAAATAAAATTATGTGATATTGTCACGGAGAGAAAACTTATCATTCTTAAGGGTCTATTCACATAGCAGTCCTTTAGCGTATGCGTAAAAGTATTGAAATATATTTAACCAATGACAAACTCCAAACGATTAGCAACGAAATTTTTTAGGCCTATGATTGGTTCATTTCCGTCTCAGCGCCAACTTTCTTTTTACGCTTACGCTAACGGACTGCTAGGTGAACAGGCCCTTAAAGACATTAAATTTAACAGTAAATAAACTTTGATAAAATGGCTATGGTTTAGAGATCATAGCTTTAGATATTCAAATAAAAAGAAACGTGAAAAAGGGACAGGCAAAAGGAAACAACTAATTGGTTAAAATAGGTTTACGATTTTCTACACCCACTACCGATTTATTATTGAGGTTATTGTTTATGTCTACTGATCCTTGAAAGTCAATAGATGTTATCACAAAATAAAGTTATATCATAAAACAATCCATTATCGTGCTTATGAGCGTGCAGAATCTCAGAGGTAATAAATAATATGAAATGATATCGTTGACATCACAACCCTCGACTCATACAGCTGGAACATTGCCTAAATTTTCATAAAGTTAGCCACTGACTGTGACCGCCGATTAGATGATCCTTCTGTTCAGCGAGCTCACTCGAATTGAGTCGGAACTGAACAGTGTTTACATTTTCATGGTTGTGTTTTAGAACTGTATACTAAAGTTCGTAAAGGGGTGTTGAAATGTTCGAATAATTGTTTAGTTTTAGGTTCCTTATGTGAATTGCCATATTTAAACTTGAGTACATGTTAATTAGAATTCTTTGTCTCATCTTCAAGAGACTTCTGCTCGAGCACAGTGTTTATTGGACTTACCGTAAAATCTTGACTATAATACGCACACGTGTATAATACGCATGCTCAATTTTGCGCGAAATTTTCGGAAAAAAATTAAAATTCGACTGTAATACGCACCCATAACTTTTCGATATTTTATTTAAAAATTGCACAGATATTTATTAGCATAAATAAAATTTGTAATAAAAAGAAACGAAAACGTCAAATTCGGTAGAAAAAAACTGAAATTTTTAATTCAAAACAAACAACACTGTCAAATTATCAGTCTTCATCACTTTCACTAGAATACAGCTCATCTACTGTTATTGCGTCCATGTCATAAATATTGGTGCCGTCGTAATATATATCGCCGTCATCATCTTCATTTGATGACACCTGCCCATCCTCCCATAATATGTCGTTCTCACTGACGTCTCACGTTTAACAGTTGATAATTTTTCTGCTGCTGTATAGGACCGTCTTGAAGAAATTTTGAGAGAAATAAATAAAATGAAATAATAAATTTTTGCACTTGCAACAACTGAGAACCATCACTATTTCATGGGACTTGTTATTAAACGAACGCATGTGCGATACGAACTGTGAGTTCCGTTTGTTTAAAAGGAATACCTACTTAGTAAACGGGTGGATGAATCACGGAGTGCAGATGCGCGCGCACCCGTGTTGCGACAATGTTTTAGAATTGCTGTACGTTCTTTTATTCAATGTTTTAAAACTCTTTTTTTTGTTCATGAGTATAATACGCACCCTCAATTTTGAGAACTAAAATGTGAAAAAAAAGTGCGTATTATACTCAAGATTTTACGGTATTTCTGATTGATTCAGTCAATAGTTCGGGAAAATTTTTCATCCGTATATTTCAAAACAATTTAAAGAAAAATCAGATGATCGTATCTATATATATAAAACGCGTAGGTATGCGGCACAAAAATCGACGATATGTCTACACTCCGAATGGCAACGGCTGCAACAATCAGATGTAAACATTGGCGGCGCAATTTGCAACCGCGTGTCAACATGGGTTTACGCATTGAAATCAGGAATGCTCGAAAGCGAGCTGCACGATCAAGTGAAAATTGGGAACAGTCTCAAGAAAGAAAGCGAAGAATAAATAATTCATTAAGAGAGCGTTAAAGAGAGAGCATAAATTATCGCGAGGTCAGGCTTAACCGTCACCGGCATAGCAACCGACAGCCAGTAATAATTTTCTACACTTTTTTCAGTACTTGCTGAATTTTTACTCCATTTTATAAGTGAAGAAATTTTCCCAACAATTTATTGTTTGATATGATTAAGTATAGATTTCTGAATTGTGAACAATAGTACGTACAGAGAATGATGTAATCGACACTATATTTTAATACTTGCTGAATTTTTATTCCGTTTTTTAAGTGAAATTTTTTTTCCCAACAATTTCTTATTTGATGTAATGATAAAGTGTAGATATCTTAATATTGAAAAATAGTACATACAGAGAGGGATGTAATTTTTAAAATCATTGGTGTTTGGTTTCTCAGTCTTATCTTTAACTCTGTTCTGAAGTAATGGAAATTCATATTTTTTAATCACGATGTTTTTGAATCAGCCTTATGGAGAATACGCCTTAACAACGTATATTTATGATGACAGGTAATGGTAACAGTCCTTACATATGCTACTTTCCATTGAGTTGATTTGCAAAAGAAAATATAAAACTAAAAGCGACTATGCTGGTCGCGCAGCGGCTAGTTTTATAGAAATGACGAAACGATAAGACTTTTTCGTCATATATTTGCCCATTTTTTCACAGATTGTTCGTAAATAGGGTGTATTTGTGTATATTTGTTGATTATATGCATATTTTAATAACTTATTCTTTAACACTGTAAAACATATCGAAATGCATCAAATCTATAAAAAGGTAAAAATTATGCTTTTCGTCTTCTCTATAGAAAAGGACGGGGGTTGGGGGGGAATTAGGAGGATTGGTATTAAAAAATAATACTAGTTATAAGACCTCGTAACAACATTACAACATTGGGATTGTTTAACCGGTAGAAAGCCGACCTCGAAATTAGAAGACCTTAGTCTGATCTTGGCAAACGATCGTTACACCCTTACGAATGGTAAACAAACTGGTAATTGAATGAAAAAAAAATCACAAATTCGTTCAATAATAGATAAATATTCTGTTCATGTTTTGGATGTAAAACCAACCTTCTTCTTTAAAGGCCGAGCATGCTAGTAATGACGATTAAAACGGCGCTCAATCAGAACGTTGTCATTTTTTAAATAAAGAACGATCTCGATGCATTGGAACAGCTACACCGAGAAACAGAAAAGTAGAAAAAAAAATATGAGTTGACTAGCTGAAAAGCTACGGAGTACATTCGAATTAAATACAATGGCAGTTAATGCCAAAAATATGTTTAAATATATTTATAATAAATACAAAAATCAATGTATGCAATTGATGTAAAAAAACGAAAAAAATAGATTTATAAAAAAGTCGTAACAGATATTTTTATAGACAAAATAATGTACAAGAAAATATTCAATTTAAATCTAATAGAACATACTAAAGAATATACTACATTTAATATAGTACAGTTTGAGGAACATATCTTTTACTGTATTTTAATATTTTTTGGATAATTTCCAATCGTCTGCCGCATTAGCAAGAAAAGAAAATATCCTTTTGTCTATTTCGTTGCTATGAACGTGACGATGAATTAATTTAAAGTACCAGAAAAAGAAATCATGTGATCAGCATTTAATAAATTAAATTCTAAAAATTAATCTTTAAAAATTCACCAAAAATCAGAAAATGGAGGTAAAGATTCGAAAAAGATTTTATTTTAAATGAATTTTTATGATCTTTCTCGTGATATAAATTTTATAACCCTCAAATTTTTATTTTAAATTGAAACTTAAAAAAGTTACCAAAACAGCTTAAAAATTTAATTTTGAAAAATCTAAGATGAATTTTTCAAAAATCTCTCTTAGTGCACCCCTACACTATAAGAAGAATCGCCATGCAAAATATCAGCCCTTTAGGTCCAGCGGTTTGGTCTGTGCGTTGTATGTCAGTTAGTGAGTCAGTCAGTTACGGAACTGTTTTATATATATAGATAATATCAAGATGCAAAAGAAGGAGAGCGAAAATAATCGACGATATACAGTTAATTAATAAATGCGACTAAATTGAAAACATTTGAACGCAGTAGCGTTCAAAGCTGAAGGAATACATGGACTGGAACTACTATCATCAGCAAAATGGTGGGGACCTAATAGTTATAAATAAATTGTTAAAAAGCTTCAGTTCACAAAGCGATCTTGAAAAGCAGAGGAGTAGCGCACTAGGAAAAATTGAATCTAGAACCACAAATCTGGAAATGATAATCCACTCCAGTCCTGAAAATTTCTTTTCCAAAAACATTGCTCTTATAATTTGTCAATTGAAACGTAACAGCCTGGTTACGTTTGGTAGTGTAATCAAAGCTGCATTCTCAAAATTAAAAGAAAAATAAATTATCCCAGCAATGCTTTGTCATGAAGTGTAGGATTGTTTAGATCAGTGGTTGTCAACCTGGTCCTTACAGTCCACTAGTGGGCGATTTAAACTTTTATGGTGGGCGGTGGGAATTTTTGTCCGTTGTTACAAATTTTGATCTTCCTCCATTTATCGAATACACTGCTAACACATTCGCGAATTTGACTTTTTAAAATATGCTTTTGCAGTTTATCTCTAAACTTAGAATACAGGTAATAATTCACCGGACACTTCTCGAAGTATACTCGTGGACGAGGGAGCAACGAATTAGCTCTGTAACCATCAGTAACTATTTAGGTATATATATATATATATATATATATATATATATATATATATATATATATATATATTATATATATATATATACATAAAGCATAAATAAAAAGATAAATTTAAGTACATATTTTTTGCAAACCCTCTCCTCTAAAATTTATTTCGCACTTGCGCTAAATTGAGTCAATGCGGATATGCACAAGTAGGCGGTAAACAAACTTTGCCAAAGATACAAAAGTGGGCAGTGGGTATTAAAAGGTTGACTACACCTGGTTTAGATGACCGTTTATTAACAGGTCTGAAGAAGTTTGAAGCGAGCCGTTTAAGCTTATCACATAAAGGGAAGTGAAAAATGAAGAATTAGTTGAAGACTAAAAAAGAGGAAGTAGGGTTTGATGTACCTGTACCTATTACTAGTAGTGATGCGACATCGATAACAAAACATCGATGTTTTGAAACATCGATATTCAATATTAAAACATCGATGCTAATAAAACATCGCCCAAAAACCATCGATGTTTTTAAACATCGATGTTTTAGAACATCTATGTTTTAAAACTGGTTTAGTAATCTCTAACATTAATGTTACTTCCGTTAGTCGTGGGGGGAGGGAGTGATTTAATTTTACTCTCTGATTGGGCAGACACAAATGACAAAAACTTGGTTGCTTTGGGCTACATTGATGACTCAAAATTCTCGTTGTAAATACCGCCATGTTTTGCCTTCAAATGTCCAGATAAATTCGTGGTATTGCCAGAAGTTTTGAGGGACTTAAGGCAAATATTGCATTTTGCCAATTTCTCAGAGGTTTTGTAAAAATATTTCCAAACGGTACTTTTGGGAGGCATCTTCCTAATAATATTAACGTCAACTTATATAAAACCAGCACAAAACAAAGACTTAAATGGATGCACTCGTGTATATACTATTTGTAAAATAAAACCACATGGAAGGTTCTGGAGTGTCAGGAACATTCCAAGCGCTCTGATTGGTTCATTGGTTCTTAATTGCCATTTGTCTGTTTGCTAAGGAATCATTCCCCCCTTTAGTATTCGTCCTTTTCAGAATTCAGACTTACATTTACTGAGTGTGAAAATTATGCTACGTGGTAAATTTTTTTTAATTACGGTACTTTTTCATTAAAAAAAACATCGAGACAACGTAAAACATCGAGTACAAAACATCGATGTTAAAAAAACATCGGCTTCAATAAATCGATGTTTAAAACATCGATGTTTTTATCAAAACATCGATGTTTTGAAAACATCGATATCGATGTCGCATCCCTAATTACTAGGATTTTTTTCTTTTTTCAATGCGGAGGCACTTGTCGCGAAGACATTCGCCTATAATCCACCGCAGTTTTGGCGGCCACTTTATTATGGGGACGCTATATAGGCGTACCAGCATTGCCCCCTATGAAGGGACGACACAAACGGGGGGCATTTTAGTGGCGCTTCGCCAGGATTCGATCCGAGCGCCCTCAGCATCGAAAACCAGCGCGCTGTACCACAAGGCCGCCACGGCCCACGGTAAATTACTCTAAATTTTTACAGGCTACTGAAAAAGGGGCATTCAATACAAACAACAAAGGACACTTATTCAGCGAGTTATTTCCTGAATGGTGTGGATGACTACACCTTCTCAGTCCCTAGAAAAAAATTTAGAGAAATTCCATTTTTCGAATTCTTCTCCCCCCAGAGTGCTCTTCGCTTATGCCTTGCTGAGTATTCCAAAAGAGGGCGAGAGGCTGCTGAGTATGCTGGAAAATTTATCTTTGCATAAGTGACCCCTCTTATTACGACGTGTTCGTTGCTTCATTCAATGTACCATCTGCAACGTTCTTGAGAATATGGCAATTACCAAATATAAGATTAAAATGGTGTCAGAGGCAAGCACACATGGTGGTGCTGGACCCGATTTTAAGAGGAAAAAGCCTCCCAATATGCGACTAATTTAAGAAAAGATTGACGGTGTCTTAAAACAAGTCGTTAACGGAGTGTTCAATTTAAGGCAATTACAGCCACCACCGAGGGACCAGATGCTCTGACACACTAAAGGACCGGAAACCGCGGGTGCTTTCCCACGCGGAGCCAGAAGCTTCAAGAATGATCTGGATTTCTGAAAGATTGGGTACATAAAAAGAAAAAAAGAATGAAGGAGGAAAGATGACTATGGGAGGCGCTTGCCGTCTATATGCTGGACTTCAGATTGAACTGAGTTATGGCACTCTCTCTCTGGTTTTCGATTGATGATTATTCTGATTGAGGATTGATAATGGTCAATTGATAATGGAAATGTTGTAACATAGATACTGTAAATATATATGATTAAAAAGGGTATACGTATTTATGTAAGGAAAGATAATTTATGTGCCCATGAAAACCATAAACGAGCTACTTAACAGGGAGGTCCCAACAAATGGAATGAAATAAGGGAGGATTTCTCTGGGGGAATATTCAAGATAAGGTGTACCATATGTGCACAAAATGCCACGAAAGAGGTATAAAAAGGGGGTGTGAAAGACCTTACACCTGTCTTTAAATGGACAGGCAAAATAAAATTATTGGCTTATAAAATACCGCCTTTTTGTGCTCTGCATCCAACCCCATTGCATTTTCAGACTGTGTTTTTGGACAACTATGCCTCATATAGGCAACTATACACTGAAAATTATGTAAGCGTGTAACGAATGATGCGGGGACGTAAGTAACCTTCCTGCCCTTTTATCTTTTGCTCTTTTTAAAACTTTTTATGAAGCGCTGAAATAAATGCATCTAAAAGAACTCAGAAATTCTTCTTGTACGTGATGTAAGATAACACTCTAAATATAGATTTATATTAGGATAAATTTGTTTTGAGGAGTCAGAAAAGTAACACTGAGCCAGCTTAGCCAGATTTAAATTACCGTATTATGAATGTGACCAACGGTCTCACGGTGTACCTACAGGCGAATGTCTAGCGAAAAGTGCCTCCACGTTCGTATATATATATATATATATATATAAACCGAATTTTTCGGACCATAAGATGCACCCTTTTTACATAGAAAAAAAAATCGACTTAAAATTGCGGGGCGTCGTAGGGTCAGAAGGAAGCATTAAAATAACATGAATGTTTATTATATAATATTTTATATATATATATATATATATATATAAACCGAATTTTTCGGACCATAAGATGCACCCTTTTTACATAGAAAAAAAATCGACTTAAAATTGCGAGGCGTCGTAGGGTCAGAAGGAGGCATTAAAATAACATGAATGTTTATTATATAATATTATATATATATATATATATATATATATATATATACAAACCGAATTTTTCGGACCATAAGATGCACCCTTTTTACATAGAAAAAAAATCGACTTAAAATTGGGGGGCGTCGTAGGGTCAGAAGGAAGCATTAAAATAACATGAATGTTTATTATATAATATTATATATATATATATATTACATATATTTTATATATTGTTTATTATATTTATTATATATATTTTTTATCTTTATTAAGCAAGAAATTGAAAATATCTTTATATACCTAACAAAATACACAATATTCTTTCCTAAAAATCCTCCCATAAATTTGAGGTGCGTCTTATGGAGCGAAAAACACGGTACTCGTTTGGCTCTAAGCGAATTGAAAAATTTACCACGTTATTGCTATATTTAAAAAATTATGTCATTTATTGCAAAAATATTCTTAGTTGTTACTACTCTTATTACATTATTTCATCCTCCACTAAATAAATTTTTATCGTCAAATAATGTGGTGAGTTGACAAGGATACTACTTCATTTTAGTTCCATTTTTTAATTTCAGGGTGCTACGGAGATAAAATATTTGATCTTAATTTTATATTAGAATTCGTAATTTCACGAATCCACTTTGAAATTTAAAAATGCGATGCGGCCTGAGAGGCCCTAAACACACATAACATCCACAAGCTTTAATTGGTTCGTATTTGATTTCTTAATATAGAAAAACTTTTGGTGAATATAAGAATTTAGATTTGGTGAATACAATAACTAACATTTATACCACCAGATGACGTTACAAGTCAATTTTCCTTGTTTTCAATCGCTACGAAATTCTTTAGATATGATCACTTTATATGCATTATATCTGCTTTAAAAGCTATAGAAGTGATAAAAAAATGTTTCATTTTACTCTTCGTAACGATTACGATAAATGGGGAATGAATATTAATTAGAATTATTTTCCTGGTTATGTTTGATTTCTGATACATACCAGATAATTTTAAGTATTAATACTAGTCACTAGATGGAGACACTAAACAATTAACAATCGGGAATTCCACATTGAGAAAGTATTTATTCATCTTATTTGTATCTGATATTAGAGAAATATAAAAAGTCAAAATAAAATTAAAAATTTATAATTTCTAAGTTATAAAAATTTATAAAAATCTGAAATTTTATCGAGTCTGTAGAAGTTTTACTTCGAAGAATTTATGAACAAATGAGAAATTATTTATTGATAGCATAGAACATGACTTTTCAGATTGAATAAATACTTTCTGTTTTCTATATTAACAAGACTGAATTAATTTTCCCATATCGTGTTCATATTCGAAAAGCAAAATTTCGAATAGTCAACTCTGATGTTATCTCGCCGAAAGAGATACCAGAAAGATTTCGTAATTTGGGTATTTTCAAAGAAATTTTTTTAATGGCCTCTAAAGTTAGGATTTTTAAGTCAATAATTTTATTTCGATTCACCTGCCTATTCAAAGACAGGTGTAGGACTTTTTTTATACCTCTTCGTAACATTTTGTGCACACATGGAACACTTTCTCTTGAAAATTCCTGCAGAAAAATCCTCTCTTATTCCAAACCTTTCTAATCTTATAAATGTGGTAATTGTCATAATATTAGTAACACAGGCGAAAGTGCATTGAATGAAGCAAGAAACACATCGTAATAAGAATCGAAAATTTTCATTTTTTACTCCTTAATACATTTACTTCTGTGATTTTTGTATATTCGTAGATACTAAAAGTTTATTCCCGCCTTTTCTTCCAGGAGGGGGAGTACGATAAATTAGCATCTCTCTCATTCGGGCCGATCCGTGATGGCGTCTGTGGCAAGTTTTAAATACGGCACCTTTTCGAATTTTCGGAGACACAGTTAAGTAATGAATGTATCACTACTGAAAATAGTTCTCATAATAGAATAACTGATATTTTGGGGGGAAATGTGAATTAAATAGAAAGAATTGTTTTATTTTTATTTTAAAGAAACATACAAATTTCAAAAATGACAGAACAAATAAACAAACCAAAAAAAAAGTAGAAAAAGTAAATAAATTTGATTATAACTTTTTACCTAATAAAACAATTACTAAATCATTCTCCGAACCTTTATTACTGGATAGCATGTCCAGTGGCAGTGGCGAGCATTAACTGGCGCCCGGGGCACGACACCTTTTTGGCGCCCCCAATTGAAATTTTCCAGAAAATCTTGTTTGTCTTGGGGACCATTTGGCGCCCCTCTGCGAGAGGTGCTCGGGGCATGATAGACCCCCTTGCCCTCCCCCCTTCGCTACGCCACTGAGCATCTGTGTAATTTATTGTTTTAGGTACCGTCTTTTCTATAAAAATGATTTCCAGATCATTCCATCGCTCTTAATTTGTTGTTGTTCGTAGATAACGTCTAAAAATTTTCAGCTGCAAAAATCTGCGCTACATCTACAGGCTGCTGCTACATCTACAGGTAGTGGAATTCTTGCAACTACAACAACGTTATGTAATCAAAATTTATTTCTCAAATATAGTTATAATCTCAAATTCAACCATTTACAATAAATAGTTTAAGATTTGCTTATATTTGAGTATTTTTACGAATTTCGTCATATATTAGATTAAAATACAAATATTTTTTCTTTACTCGTTAAATATTTCTTATTTTTACTCCGTCTCATTTGGGCGTCACCTATGGGACCGGCCCTGACATCTCTGATTAAAAGTTAAGCAACACAGTCCACTAATAGTTTGACATAATGTATCAATTGATCCAGGCCCTGATTTTCCATTAGATTTTCCTGATTTTCCATATTCCCCTAGGCCCGGGCCTTTTTTTTTTTTTTTTTTTTTTGCTAATGTCCCTGGGGGATGACGACATTACACCCCAGTCCGGTGTACATATGAATACAAGACATAGAAACAGACAAATGACACAATCACAGAAGAATTTTATTGACAAACGATGACACCGGCGATGGACGATGGGTTGCAGCTCCCCTTTCTAGACGGGGCTTGATTTGCAGGCGGAAGACTGACCGGTTCCCAGAATACAGCCAAGTCTTATGCGGGAATCGAACCCGCACCCTCGGCGTGGCAGGCTGATGCCTTTTAACCACTTAGCCACTGGGCGACAGGCCCGGGCCTACCGGGCCTAGGGGCCCCCCGAAATTTTTATTTTAAAAGTAAAAAAACAAAAAAATTCCCAATTCAATTTTTTTTATTTTACCTTTTTTAATAGCAATTTTTTTATCTATCCTTTCAAATTTAATTGATTGGTTCATCATATGTATAGTTATATGTATAGTTCATTATATGTATGTTATAGTGTATATAAGGGATTAATAGGTGTTTCTGGTTGCATTACTGGTGTTTTAATGCGGAAGTTAATATGTTGTATTGCTTTTTGTTATTTGATAATGTTCTAGGGTTCTACGCTTCAAATAGCCAATTCTTGGTAAAATGGTACTTTCACAATGATTCATGATTATTTTTTTTCTGTGTCAATTTTGTAAATTTTACGCCCACATCACTGTTAGGGGGCCCCCCATCCTGAGTTGTGCCTATAGTTAAGAATTTTCTAAATCGGGCCCTGAATTCATCAGTTTTCTGGAAACATAACTTATGACTTTGAAGCCAGAGAAGGGAGCAATGACCCTTCTCTCCGACATTCCTTGAACAAGGAGATCTCGGGAAAGGTTAATTGATTAATAAATCTTTTCAGATTATCTGTGAATCGTATACTTTGACACAAGGGTTTTTTCCAAAGGTGTCTTTGTTAAGGCTCCTGTGTATGTAACCCTATTGGATTCGCTCACCTCAAAGTTAACATATGGAGAAAATGTGTCTACTATTGACAGCTACATAAATGCTGATAATCCAGTAAAGAGGGTATTTTCAGATAACCTGAACTTTTCTGCATCTTGCAAAAGGATTCATTTTATATATTTCGTCCCTCCAAAGGAATTAAGGAGCCTTTAAAACGCACTATACAAGATTTTCCCCCTGTATAATATAAATTTTAAAATATTATCTGTATTGTTTTCAAAAAACGAAAAACTGCCCCAAGTTGTAAAAGTTCTTTGTCTATTACGGAGTACAGTTTTAAAAAATCTTTCAAGCCAAGTTGGCAATCCTTTGGCACATTTTCTCTATAGGTTACCATTGAGGTGAGCGAATCGAATAGGGTTAGTACACAGCAGCCTTGAGTTTTCATTTTTTATTTAAATTCCTTAAATGTCTCTAGGTTATGTAAATTACCATTTTTTGGTGTCTTCGTGGATGTATGATATGTTCACATGTGAGATTATTCAGCGAACATATCTGAGTATTAAAGAAGAGGCTTTAAGGTATGTTCCAGTCTGGTCGTCTTCGGACTTTTCCTTCTTCGATTATATTAACTTTTTTTTTTTAATCATAAACTGTTCCCAATGTAATTCTACTGACAGTTGCTGTAGTAAATTGTAGCGTAAGATTTCTAGATCACTTCCTGTGTAGCGCGCATGCACATTGATTTTCACCACATCAGATTCCCGCGTTAAGTAAATTTTTGTCTCTTCGAAAAGGTGCTTCTTACTGCAAAGAGCTAAATTTTATATTTATTAAATGTTATTCTTAATATTAATTCTGTTGACTTTCGTTTCTTCTGTTGTTTTAAGGGAAAAGTGGACCTTCAAACCTAACTTTTTTTGTTTTGAATGGATTTGTTTGAAATTTGAATATGTGAGTAGTACCATAGATATGTAAAAGTGGTTAAAATTTAAAGATGAAATATTATTAATTTATGAATTATGAATTATTAATTATATCAAAAATTGGTCTAATGAAAAATGTACCATGATCATTTCTTTTGGATATAATACGGTAATTTTTATTTACAGGATACCTTATAGAACTAACAATGAAACTTATTGCTTATTTTAAGCATTCATTAAAAATATAAAGAGAAAAAAATAATAATAGTGAAAACACTCTTTTTATTACGCAAAATACCTATAAATCATCTTTTCAAGCGCAAAATTTAGAAATTCTGAGCTACGAAGCATAATTTTTTTCAATAAGATTTATTTGATATACAGTTAAGTATATAAAACTTAAATTTCAAAGCAATACGATAATTAGAAATGCGCCTGGAGCAGTTTGAATTTTTGTATGAAATGAAAATTTTTATTTTGAGAAAAACACATTTAAAGTTATTGCTATCAGTAACCCCATAATATCTAAATTAAATACAAATACCTATAACTAGGAAAGTAATCACAGAAATTAAAAATTCTTTTTGCAACACATTCCTACTCGTACGTAGCTTCACAATTCGATAAAATAAAAAAAATCTAATTTTTGGACAAATTTCACAATTTTGAAAGTCCACTGTCGCTTTAATTTTGAAACTTTTAACCACTGAACCACATGTTGATTACTTCCAAGATATTTTTAACTCTAGTCAAATAATATGTCTCAATGTATCATTTTATATTACTTAACACGTACTATTTAATTAAACTTCACATTTTTATGACAATAAGTAGTTGATGAAATACTTGTATAAAATAGGTGTTAAAAATTGAAACCTTTTAGGGTGTACGTTTCTTCTATAACAATCTACTGTGTAAGCTGTCGTTGATTTTTTATTCCTGGGTGATAGAAGAGACCAAAAAAAAAATCAATTATCATCAACGTTTCTACCCAAAAAAGAATTTTGCTTCTAAAATGAATAGTTTGCTTGTTATACGAATGAAGTTAAAAATACATTAATAATTAAATGTATTAGTTTAAAATATCCAAAGTATTTTTAAAATATATTAACAGCTAGGCAAACTAAGTATGTCAAATATTAGCTAATGCATCCCATTCAACCCATTTCCTTTTGTAGGAAGACCGTGTAAAAGAACCAACAAAAAAAACTTCATGCTGGATAAATTCTTTTATAAAAGAGATTTGTGTTTTATTCAGATGGTGTCACTATCATTTGTACATCATTTTATATTATGTGTAAATTATACGGAATCAGTGAATCAAAGCTCCTCACTGATTTCAAAACTTATGCACCGACATAAGAAAGCAAGCAGATTGGTAGAGTTTAATAAAATTTTCAAGTAAGATTTGACTCTGAACCGATGTTTGCAAATACGCACCCTTGTAGTACATTTTGCCATTTCATCTGATGATCGTAGATTCATTTAGAAAAATAAAGAATAGAAACATTATCACAGCTTTAAAGCTGCTGTGTACTAACCCTATTGGATTCGCTCACCGCAATGTTAACCTATGGAGAAATTGTGTTCACGGATTGCTGACTTGGATTGAAAGATTTTTTAAAAAGTTTGTCAGGTATTGAATCAAAATTAACCCCCCTCGTTTCAATTAATCATCTTTGAAGAAGAAGAAGCGCCTTATGCAAATGACAGGCGCTTTTCTACTAGACGGGAATCCCTGTGGGTAGCGTACACGCTTGACAGTGAGAGTAATAACTACGAGGCGAGGTCGGACGGAGGCGAGCGGCGAACGCAAAACAATTGGAGTGAAGATCCCTTTGCCGTAGAGCAGCCGGACATAATCAAGTTTACCGAAGGCGTTTTAGATTTAGCTATCGTTCCAGCGACCTGGTGATAAAGTGAAGACAGAAAGGTTGGTGTGGCGTATGTACAAGCAGTGGCGTGGCTCAATTCTGGTAGGGTTTCCGTAATAAAACTACCGGGATTAACACACGCGATAGATAATTCCCCGTTGCCTACTAGCAATTGAGTACGGTATTTATGTAGTCTAATTGTGTCGTAATAAATAGTTTAGTGTAGACAACCTCGTCGGATCTTGTTAATGGTGAGTTCATTGTTTAGTATATACATTACCTTAAGGGCAAAGGAAACAGTGAACTTCACAAATTGTATTCCGTAATAGAGAAAGAAATTTTATCCCTTGGGACATTTTTCATATAAAAAAAATGCAAATAATATTTTTAAAAATTTAAATTACTCGGGGGGGGGGGGGAATCTGGTATAGTGTGTTTTAAACGCTCATCAATTCCTTTGGTGGACGAAATTTAAATAATTAAAAGATAAAAACAACTTTTTATATACCATGTTTTTAAATTTTCTATTAAATCCTATAAAGTTGATAATTCTATGTATTAATAAATACTTTAAAAATTTTTTTTGATGAATTATCCCATCAACTTGAAAGAAAATGAAGTTAATTGGAAATTAACTTTCGTTTAACTTTTTGTTCCCGCCCCGGCCGATAGATGGCTGCACCAGTCTACAAAACAAAATTAACTGAAAATTAATTAAAATCTGCTTAAATATGGCTAAAAGTATTAAAATAATGCATTGTCATCATGTTCTGAGCTATTCTAGAAGTTTCAAATGTCTAGCTAGTCGGGAAGTTAGTTAAAAATCAATTGCAAGATTTGTACCGGACAAACACACACACACAAACAAACAAACAAGAAAGCGAGTTAATAAAAACATGGTAAAAATGAATCCTGATACAAGGTGCAGAAAAGTTCAGGCTATCTGAAAATACCTATTTTACTGGGTTATCAGCATTTATGTAGCTGTCAATAGCAGACAATTTTCTCCATAGTTTTGCACTGAAGTGAGTGAATCTAATAGGATTAGTACACAACATCCTTAAGTGAAGTTTTGGTCCCCGTGTAAAATCGGAATTATTTTTCTTGGATCTACACTTTCGGCCTGAATTTTAAAGTAAAATGTTTGGTTTTAACAAAACATCTATATGAAGAACAAGCGATGCGTATTGTTTTAAAATTTTCACTTATGTCGCCTTCAATATTTTATAAATTTGCGCCCTCCGAAGAATTGATTGTAAACTTTAATAAAGAATGTAAATTCTGTTTTCAAAAAACATACAATAATCTCTTAAAATGATCTTTGTTTTTTGCCTTCAGTATTTTATAAATTTTCTGCCTCCAAGGTAGTTGCTGCGAATTTTATAAAATGAAAATTTTAATGATAATGTTCATGGATTCTTTTAATTCTTCTAAAAGGCACGATTAAATGAATAAAAATCCTTCAGTGATAGCCCTTCTCTTCTAGCTTCTTAAAAAATATATCACATTATGACTTAATGATTCGTCAGCCTTTTTTACTAATTATACTTTGATCTTAAAGCAAGTTTCGTAAATGCCAGTCCTTCACAAAAAGTTCACATCTAATCGTTCCTTAACACAATCGAAATCCTACATAAAAGAATCCGCTTTTCACTGCCTGGATTTTATTCAGTCCCTCCTCAGAAAATGACTGAAACCACAGATATTTTAATAATTTCATTTACTCCGAAAAAAGAAACCCATGACCCACTTAAACTGCTATGGGTAATCCTTCTCGTGGAGTCCATTGAATGCATTCCAGCCAATGGAGGTTGGTCAGCCTCAGAGCAAATGACATCTTGGAGTTGATTACGAACCTGGAGCACGTTTTAAAGTAATGACCCAACGGTAAAGGACTTGTTTGTGCTTATTCTAAATCTTCTTTTAAATGTTGGAATTCTGAGCTGGTGCAAGAACAACTGAAAGCCTCTCTCATGACTGATAGAGATCTATTGATTGTAAAAGATTAATTTAATTTTGGTAATTACATAGAAATGGGATTTCGCGTTGAATTAAGGATCAGAAATTTTCATTGTAAGGTAATTTTTCGAGTTCAGATGTAGAATATTTATGCTTTGTTAAGGTAAGTCACTGCCTTCCCTTAAAAAGCTTTTAAATAAATGAAGCTGAAGATCCCGAGGACGTAAATATTAATAATAAACAAACATAATATAAATATTTATATTTCTATATCTTCTCAAGGTAAAGTATCTAACTGGAATTAAAAGGCAAAGAAAATTTGTAAATCTTCATAAATATTGAACACGCGATGCTGTTGTTGAGCTATGGCAAAATATACACATTTTATCGTGGTACAATAAAGAGGAAAGTGATTGAAAATAATATTTAACTCAGGTATGCCCATTTAATGCAAAACTGAGATCTGTGATAGAAGACCAGGACACGAATCCAAATCCTGCAGTGGCATTCGACCGTTCGGAAAACCAGAATTAAACCGTTAGGAAGTGCTGGAGAAATATTAATCGAAGACATGAACATACATATCGAAGGAAAAACATGAAGATCTGCAATGAACGTGTGGCAACGAAGAAGGTGTAGTTATGGGGTTTATTTTAAACTTTAGTATTATTATATTAATTACTAATTAAGGAATTGAAGGTAGGAATAACTCTTACCAATTAAGGTGGGTTTCAGTTAAATTTAAATACAACAATATTTGCCATTTGGCCATTAGTGGTTAGTACATTTTAAGATAGATGGTAAAGTTGCGTTGTGTGTAGCAATAACCCATAAACATATAATAATTAAAATTTTCCCTAGGTCCATTACTGTCTGCATCACTGTGGTGATTAATGAGCCAAAAGAAAAATGAAATTAAATCTAATAAATTTACTTAACCTTGGAGAACACCTAGAAATAAAATTATCTCACCTAAAAGAAAAAGCTTCATATCTGCTGAAATAAAAATAAAACCTAAAACTGAAAATCAGAAAATTTTCTAAAAAGGCAAGGACCGACATGACATCACTATACAATCTGAAATAACAATTTATTTAACAATTACCCTGACATTATAACAAACAAACTCATTATCTCCAGATCTTCTTAACATTATTCTGACAACCAAATTCAATTGAATAAAATACAATTTCGTTTAAATGAGTTCTACTCTCCATAATACAAATAATTATCAATAAAAACAATACAAATAAGTGAAGTGGCTGGCGAATCAAAAAAAACCTTCTAAATGAAAAAGTGATAAGAAAAAAAAAACAAAAGTAAAACTATAGAAAAATTCAGTAAACCAAAAAAAAGGAAATTAAAATCAAATTACCCAATTAAAATGCTGCAGCACAAAAAAAAAAACACTATTATTTAAAGAAGTCATGAGGGGAGCCTTAACGCCATTTTCTAAAGCGTGCATGACGCCAAGACATGAACGTCGTCGGACCTTTCCGTACAGCCATCATCTTTTTATCAAGGCACTGGGGTCAGCTCCCAGCCTCTTCGCTCGCCTCTCCCCCTCTCTGTGTCCACTTGCACCCTCCGCCCCCGAGTTGACACTCCGTTTTTCACTTTGTATTCCGCGGAAAGTAAGAAGGTCCAGTCCGCTCCGTCAATCCCGGAAGAAGAAAACGCTGAAATTCGGAATTAGCCGAAGGAATCTCCTCTCCGACTCATCGTTGATTTTTCATTTTCTTATTTCACATAATTGTTGGTGACTTATTTCCTCCTTGAAAACTTACAGGGCCTCTACGAATCACTGTATTCAACCGCGTAGGGAGCGCATTCATATCTGCTTGGCTCATCAACATTCCAAACGTCCCGAAGGGGAGGGTGTCCGTGACCAGTCGCTATCGGATGTCTCAGTTTACGATCAACTGACAAAAAGGGGTTCTCAAAAGGAAGGATTTAAATTTAAAAGAAAAGGCCACACTATAATTTTGCATTCATTCATTAAATAAAAAAAACCCAAAAACTCACCAGCGTACCAGCCACCTCACAATTATTTCAAAATAAGGCTTATTAATTTATCAATATTAACAATAAGGTATAACCCGTGATGATCTATTTCAAATTTAATTCTTCTCAATGTCAAAACATTTAGAGAAACTTGCGCACACTTCTCCAAATGCGATGACATTAATCAAATCAATTAATATTTGATCACCACGAGTTTAAATCCTCAGACCTATTTAGCAGAGGCTTAATAAGTTTATTAAAACAAAGCACAATCGTTACTAAAATTTACTTACTTACTTACTTACTTTACTAATTTAATTATCTGAATACCCGATATTAATATAAACGTTAATTATTTCTAAACTATTAATTATCATCACAACAGATATATTTATAATTAAAGGCCAAAGAATGCAGATACAATCGCCTTATTTCAAAACTGTCCGGTTTATTGGATCTAAGGACAAATTGCTAAATGATTTCTATTATGTCTAAAAACCTAAGAAACAATGAGATTGTCCATCTTCGTGATATGCGGGACACCGTGTAAGAGCTGCACATTTGATCGACTACATCAACTCCTGTCATATTGTAATCTAGTATAATCGCTGGTTTACGACGGTTTAATCACGACCAACAATGAATGGAAAGGAATACAAGGGTCAGAAAATCAGAACTGCATTAGAAAGGTTGTAACTATAAATAGAATCTGCTTAGAACATTCAAACCTTACATATAAAAACAAACCATTCAAAATTACGAAAATGTTGCACTCTGTACACGGGCGCGCACGCTGAAGGGTTAATTTTTTTATAAAAATGGATAAATGTATACGCCAATATCCTATGTCCAAAAGTAATCGGTAATACGTATGGAAAGTTATTGAAAATAACACTTTCTACCAACCTGTGATAGCACGGTTTGAATATTTTTAAAATTTTGTTTCATTAAAAAAGAAATGGGCGTACAGAACAATATTCTGTCCCGAAGTGAAAATGTGTGATGGAAGTAACTGAAAGTAAAACTCTCTGACTTTATCGTAATAGCTCATTTAAAAGATATTTTTGTAGAACCTCGTCACTTCTGCAGGTTCGCTTTGGTTCGTTTCATGTTCAGGACGTTTGCGGTGGTACCCAAGCAAATTTTCTCATCACTAAGTTCAGTACCACACCAGTGAATATTCAAAGTTTTATTTTCTTTCACAAGCACAACACTTATCTATCAACAAACTTATTTTACAGTATAATTTACAATCAATGAACTACGTCAGTCATCGAGATTCTAACTGCTATCTAACAAAGGCCTAGTGCGTCTTCGGGGTCTCAATACACCCACGCACTTTACTCTGATCTGCACCGCTCAATCGAGCAAACAACAGCAGACCAAACACCACACGCCTTCTCTCACGTGGGCCACAAGCAGCATCTGACGTCCCCTGACTTCTGCACGGGGCATCGTCTCCGAACACCACACTCTCTCCAACTCTTATATCGAGCCGGGGTCATTGCCCTACTCCCCCTGCTTTCTTGAGAGGAAAGAAGCAGGGACAAAACAAAAAGGGGTTGACGCGGCAGACACGACAATTTTATTCTATTATAATTAAATAGAAAAATTAATGAGTGTACAGTGTATGTATCATGCACCGATAAAAAGGGGATTTTTGCAAGAGAGTGGTAGAAATTGACATTGCTTCACATTCCTGGTGATAGCTCCCTTAGTAGCATTAAAATTTTGTTATGATTAAAAAAAAGAGAATAAATATACTGTGCAATGTACTGCATCGAAACGGAAGGGGGGGATGCGTAAAGGAAGATAGTAACAATAACGTTTCCTAATATCTCTGGAACTGATCGGCTTTGTGTCGAAGTGAACCGGCTCGAATCCAAGAGCGACAGTCTGTTTGAAGTGGAGTTTGAAGTGGAGTTACAAACCCGTCGACGGGTTTGTAACCAGTTGCGTCGTGTGCGTGGCTCCATTCAATTACATAGGTTGCGACTCATCACGGACTGGTTTGTGATTTGAGTCAGTTATCAGTTTCTTTTGAGTTGCTTCGTGTGCAGACGGGCTTAATCTAGACCAGTGGTTCCCAACCCGTAAAAGTCAGAACCATGTGCGGACTACCACCACGTCCCACCGACTTGAGGGGGTGGACCTTCCGGGGGGTATAAGGGTTCTAGAATATCCCTCAGGCATAAGAGATACAGGATTAACGTACTCACATTCTAACGTATCATATTCTAACGTATCATATTCTAATAATAAAACAATTATGCTAAACTTTTAAGATATTTTAATTCAACACCTGATAGACATCGGATATATTCGGCCCATCTAGTTCAATGAAACATTGCTTTCAAAATCCCCGCTCATTTGTCAACTTTTTTATATGTGGTGTCGGACCACTCAAGAGGCTCTCGCAGACCACCGGTTGGGAACCACTGATCTAGACCAAGCGAGCACAGGAGCGACATCGAGAGGAGAGGAGGAGCTGGTACAATGCTATAACCCACGGATACACAAAGTGCGGTCCACAAAGCTTTTATGTGCAGCTCGAAACATTCACACTCATTAACAGGCAGCTGTTTTCTTAAACATAATTTTGGAAATCAGTGCCTCAAAAATACAAAAATGTACCACCTGCAGCTCACGTTATTCGTATCAACGTATCTTTGTGAATTACCCAATTACAAAATGAAATATGAGAAGAACGTAATTTCACACCTCGGCACTTTCGTCGCATTTTGACGCGAAAAAAAAATGCTTAGGTAGTTGACGTTTGCTCGGTATTCGTCACACATGCTAAAATATGTATAAGACAAGACCCCCCCCCCATTCTGTCTCACCGGACGAAAAGAAAGACCTTCTGTGAAAGACCTGGAGGTCAGTGATGAAGACATCCACTACACCTAACGGTTTATTTCTGGTGCTCCAAACGGTCGAGAGCCACTGTAGGATTTAGATTCGAGTCCTGGTTCCCTAACCTAGATTTTGCATTAAATGGGCATCCCTGAGCTAAATATCATTTTCAATCACTTTCCTCTTTATTGTACCACGATAAAATGTGTATATTTTGCCATAGCTCAACAACAGCGCAGTGTGTTCAATATTTATGGATGAAGATTTACAAATTTTAATTGCCTTTTAATTCCAGTTACGTTAAAATTTATGTGCTGGTGAAAAATGCTGATATTTCACCTTGAGAAGGTAGAGAAATATAGATATTTATGTTATGTGTAGTGAACTGGCGTGGTTCTTTTGTCATGTACAACTGGACACATAAAATCTTCATTCGTAGACACAAAAATTTCGTTTATTAACGCAAACAAAAACACTCACACAAATAACATAACGGGAATACGTAGAAAATAAATGTTCGTAAGAAGTCAGGCTACCGCTTGTTGGTATGACCTACGTAATCGAGTTACTCCTTTCAACTGAACTTAGGATGCGCTATGCCGATAAATGGCGAAAGGGTTATGCGCATGAGAGGGGGGGGGGGCGCTATCATACCAGCGTTCCTGACATTATGTTTGCTTAATATTAATATTTGCGTCTTCAGGATCTTCAGCTTCCTTTATTAGTGGAGTTAGTGGAGGACCACGTACAGTAGAAGAGCTTAGCACTGAAGAGCTGCATGAACTTTAAAGGGAGCAGCAACTCATAGTAGCTTAGGAACCTTCTTCAGGCCAGAAGGAGAGAAGGGAGGAAGCCCCCTACTGCATTGATAAAAGAATTGTGTTTTAAATCGATTTAATTACAAAATTTTTTACCAAAAGTATAACCCTGATAAAGCTTCAGCAAGCCGAAAGGTGGAATTGTTTAATGATCAAACAATGTCTCACTTCAGAAACATTTTGAAACGTAGGCAGAAACAAGTTTGAGAGGCTTGTATTGAAACTCCCTCAATATGAATCTACAGCAGGGATCGATGGTGTTAAGAGACAGAAAAGAGAAAGAATCTCTGTGCAAGGGCCTGCTGTTTTATAGGAAGGAGACTCCCCTTCCAAGCAATAAGGCTTCTCCCCCTCTACTTCACCACTATCCCATGAGGCCATCAGCTCCTTTCAGTACAGGTTGAGTGAAGATAAATTTTACTGTTTTTTTTTATTATTATGTCTGTCTAGTTTAAAGATTTTGTATAAAATAAACAACCCTATCAGTTTATAAATTGTCCAGTACAATGTGAAACGTCCGGTTTTCAGGAACGAATGAATTCAATTTACATGACTCCCTATGGGAAAAAATTCGCGTTTTCTGGAACCAATTAACGACGAGTAGCGAAGTACCACTGTATATAGAAATCGACTTTCTGATTCTTACCTTGATAACGTATTGAGAGTAGCATGTAGCTGATTTACCCAAAATATTCAAAAGTTTGTCTCACTATAAAAAAAATCTCGCCCATTTTTAATTAAACGTTTGAATACATTTAGATTTCGAGTTTTATTTTTTACATTGTTATATAATCAAATATAGCGTACTATGTTGCGGCCCGCCCAACGTAGGAAACATATACATGTGGGCCCGAAAGGAAAAATGGTTGAGTGTGGATGCGCTAACCCTTACAAATCCCACTGAGGAACTTTCCGGCTTCAGGAGCTTCAGGAAGAGTAGTGGTAACTACAGTACATGGGCCGGGCCCTCCACTGTAGTAAGTGATCAATAAAAAGCGAAAGTAGGAAGGAAAATAGAAAGTGGGGAAAAAAAAGCTTCGATAGTACAAGTAAAAAGTAAAGCTAAAACATGGGGGAAAAAAGAGACTGAGCGAACAAAGAACAGGACAAACAATTAAAAGTGACGAGCAAGAATGGCACAGGGCCGTATGTTGTTAGCTGGGTCAGCAGGGTCGTAATCGGCAAGAAGTTTAATAAGATCATTTGGTAAATTTTTATGGAAGTTAATAGCAAGATTTTGAAGATAATTTTGAATAGTGGGGAGATTTATCTCCCTATAAATGTCAACATTACGAAAATACCCTGGGGAGTTCGTGATTTGCCGAATAGTCATGTTTTGAACAACAGCCAGAATTTTAATGTTGAACTTTCCAGCCTGCAGATTTAACGAGCCCATTCAGCGAAGCTTGTCGGGACTTGAACTGAACGCCCCCAGTAGCCAATCCCGACACGATAACCATTTGGATGATCGGGGCACAAGAGATTGACTGAAAGCAATATATGTAGGCACACTTCAAGCATTTTTAGTATGAACTTTGTTAGGTTGATTAGAGAATAAGGTGGTTTAGGAGTTAGATAACATGTCCGCCACGACTCAGACTGAAATAATGGAAAGGAGCAACAAACAAACATTGGAAAGAAACTAAAACTTTATTAGTTCAAATTTGCTATATGAAGACAGTTTGCAATTGTAAATTCTTTCATAATAGGCATGTATTTGGTTTTAGTTTCATTAATTTTCAGATGCAAGATGTCTCTAAACAATAAGTGCTTTAATTAAGGAAAGTTTTGTTTTTACCGTAATCACCAGGTCATCCGCATAGCAAGGAAAACGATTCCTTTCGTGTTTATAGCAGAGTCTCGTATCACCTTCTTTAAAGCCAGATTAAAGAGTAGGCATGCCGGGGCAACTCTCCGCCAAACATCATTTTTAACTTCAAAGAATTTCAAAAACTTTAATGAAAGAGAATGTTTGAGTCAAAGTTACGTTACCAAGCCTAATTAGTTTATGTGGGGCAATTTGAAGTAAGAATAGTTTGTAATTCTGTAAATAATAATATATGTTACAAGAGGTATTTACAAGAGGTCTGGCTCAGTTAGTAAGAGCAGCGGCCCAGTGATCAGAACGTCCCTGGTTCGATGCTCGTCGCTGCAAATTCACCGCCGTGTTCATTAATGGTGGCCGGGGCACGTAAAATAGGGCGTGGTTACAATGTCCTTCAAGTTCTCAAATTTACCTCTGGAGGTACGGGGTCAAGTGTTCCGGTCTCGTCACTTGACTCAGTTGAAAATTACGGGACCGATGTTCTTCGAGGTCAAGTCAGACTTCAGCCCTAGTGGCACTTCGCCTTAAAGTGAAGCTGCTTACCCCTTCGCCAAGGACCTAGGATTTGAGGACCTAGGTCCTTTGGACTTGGTGTAGGCTTTCCTACACCAAGGGACAAACAACAGCAGAGGATTTTTCATAAATATTTCGAGTAGAAAGTTTCTGTGTTTAAAAAAAAAAGGAACAGCCTAGAGCAAAGGCCACATTACCGAAAATGCACAGCAATTCATATGAAAAGAAAAGTCTTCTGAGAAACTTTGTTAAATTAAACTCCAAGAAAGTCTTTGTAATGGAACATAGTCCACTTGACAGGCAGATGCGCTGAATCTTAAACATCAAGTCCATTTTAATCTCCCTTAAAGAAACTCACATTATTCACCTACGTGCTGCAATGCGCTCTGAAAGTGACGTGCACTGGATGTTACACTAAAGTTCAGCATAGTATTACATCTTATACGTACATAAAAACCACAGCTTGACCGCATAGTCTTTTCACTTCAGTTTAAAACACTGGGAGTGCCCCGCGACGAATCGTAAGATTAAGGTGGAGGCTACAAATGAAGGATTTTATTCATCCAAACTGCACCCTGAAGGTTACAGCCTTACTCATAACTGGATGATAAAATTCTTTTTTTTAACATGATAAGAATACGAAGACAGAGTAGGGACACCTTCATTGTCTGAAGTAATTATTTGGCAACGTTGTCACAAGGCCATGCTGTCGAACTGTCTTTTCAGATGTTAAGCATCCAATTAACAGCTTCCCTTTTAAAGGTATTTTCCTTTGATCTCAAATCGGCTTAACCTTTGGAGTCAGGCTTTTGAGCCTCTTATTCGTGGAATATTCTCTCTGGTCAGCAGTGCATGCATGCGTCCGCCATTCGGTTCGGAACAATGGGCAGCGTTGCGTATCACTTTCTTCATCGTTCGCAGAGGCTTGTCACCTGGCCAACAAACAATAAAGGGGATGAATGAGCTTTAAAGAAATACTTTTATTAACGTGGCGAAGTTTCAATGAATCTAATTATGTGGCGAGATGAATCGTGGGAATGACTCATGTAAGATACACTGCAAATACATCATACATCATGAAATAAGCATTATTTGTATGACTCATTAAAAGGATGCAATAAATTTTGGGAAAAACGAAATGAATTAGGCATTATAAGAAAGCATATACGCGGGCGTGTTTGTGTATATATATATATATATATATATATATATATAGGGCTTTTTTTCGGTGGTTAAGCGGGGATACGGTGTATCCCCCACCTCTTTTTTAAGTATTATTTTGGCTTAACTTAACCGAAATTTTAAGAAACTTACGAATCAATTGTAAATATATAACAAAAAGTATATTTCAAAAATTGCGTGGTTTTTGTTCCCCTGTGACGTGACGTGTGAAAACACGGTACTAAAATTACGAATCTTTATTTGAGAAAACACAGTGCACCCACCTATTTCTTTTAGAAAAAAAAGACACTGTATATATAATATATATATATAATATATATATATATATATATATATATATATATATATATATATACACAGAGAAACTTCTCTAGCCGACCACCCCTATAAACGGCCATATTTTGTTCAGAACCGATTCAAGACTCCATGTAGACCCAATGTTACTGAAAAAAACCTCTATTCGGTTCATTCGGAATCATGTTGGTCGCCGTAGAAAAGTTTCACTGTATATGTAAGCACAGGTTTATGTTTTGATACTTCTCAAGTTGAAGAAGTTTTTATGTTAGCTATTGTTATCCAATTGGAAAATCAGTTAAATGCAAAGAATAGTATTAAATTTACATAAATATTATTTGCATTTTATAAATAAGGATGCAATAGATGTTTATAAAAGGACATGATAAGGAAAATTTTCTTTCACCTTTATAGCCCTAATAGCATAATATCCGTTTATGTCATTTATAGTCCTATTTTTTAACCAGTTAGACGTGCACTATAATTTATTAGAAGACAGCAAGCTACTGTTTTTTTTCAGAACGTCTTAAAATAAAAAGAATCTCAATCGATGAGCATTTCTCTCGGCCTTAGACCACAATAAACTTACCACGGTGTACTTCTTCTAGTGGTCAGATAGCTCCGTGTTCTGTTTCAATAACTGTTTTGACACGGAGATGGAAAGAACACCGTGATGCTTGATAGATTAGAATTTGGCGCAGATGATAAATAGAACAGAGAGTTTGTATGCTTTGTTCACCCTTTTTTTACTTTCTCAAGTACAACATGCAGCCACATCGTTATTACTTGGGATATTGCTTCCGGAAAATTGAGTTTTCATCTCATTCACTCATATAGTCTTGACGACAGAATTATGGGCGAATTAAAGAAAATACTAAATGCAGGCCTGTTAGCTTCATGCATAAACATTTATAATTACACAATCATATTTATATATATATATGTTATTGTGAAAGACGGAAATCTGGAGAATGTCGACATTCTCCGGTGAATGTCAACATCAACATTCACATAGTCGCATGGTGTATATCCGACATATTTGCTAAATATCCTTATTTCTCACTTACACCGGCAAATGTCGACATTCGCCATGCACTGGTGGTGAATGTTGAATAAAAATATTTTTGTTATGTTTTTAAATCATACTTTATTATTAAAACGTATTATGATATATGTAAAAATAGGAGAAAGCTTAAGTAACAGCAAATGTAAACAAACTGTTAAACTTAAAATGAACAGTACATTCTAAATGTGTAAAGGAAATAACACCAATAATAAACTTAATTATGTAATTGACGTTATACAGTCTTATTTATTGCAACAACTTAAACTGTTATGACACTTTGAATTGCACAAGAGTCCCTTGCTTTTACAGTAGCATTTAGTCGTGGAATACTCTTTTCGCAGTCACAGCGTGTGTAGCCTTGCCCTCTGCTTCTCGAATTAGTTGCAGTTGCTTCTCTCAGCTACTTTTCTTAAGAAGAAATCTCATGTATGGAAAGTAACTTTTCTTTACAAATTACAAACTGATTATGGGTATAAAGCTGCTTGATCTTACCATTTTTGTTTGCCAATTTATAAGTCTATTCCAACAACAACCGCCAACACATTTCAGGCAACTGTACAACTATGGTCGACATCATGGACTTATATTCGTACGGAATCACCAATTTGAGCAGGTGGAAATTTTCTTTTTGGGGTTCGTGACATTTTCGTTGCTTGCAGTAGAAGATTCTCGTTCGCGGCCGCTATTTTTATAGAAATAAACTCGTGTTGTTCAGTCAGGGCTTGATATGAAGACATGGTTGGCTGCAGCTCCTCTTCAATATTTCCTTTGGAATATGGTTTTCGGTATGTCCAGTGCTCAAATTTTCTTCGAAAGTATTAACAATTTCTTCGAGCTGTTCTTCGATTTCAATATTTGCAATTTGTTCGTCAGGAAAAGAGGACGATGCTACGCCTCTTTTTGGTTTATCTCCAAACAGGGCTCATAAGGACTTTGGCGTATTCTTTCGTGGTATGTAATGTTCTTGGCAAATTGAACAAAGGGCAAACCATCTGACCATTTATTTTTATTGTTATCGTTCATCCATGCATTTAACATATTCTGTGTATCCTGATTGGCCCTTTCAACTGAGACTTGTGTTTCACTATGCCGAGGCTTTCCATGAACTATCTTAACATCTTTCCACATAGTGTATAGTTCGGATATGACTTGATTACAGAATTCCATACTATTATCTGAATTCAATATAGCTCGGAAACCAAATATTAAGAATATTTGAAGAATGTGATACGCTACTTCTTCAGTTGTCTTAGTTTTCAAAGGTCGTTGCTGGACAAACTTCATTAAATGATCTTGATACACCATTATGAATTTATATTCGCCATCCGTGTGTGGCTGCAGGTCTATCAGATCTACTTGACATTTTGAGTTTAACTTCGAATCGACCATTATTTTTCCAACAATACCTTTTTATGTGCACTGTTCAATTTGACAATAGCGCCTTTTACACGTACGTTCTTTCGCGAGTGCTTGGAGCGTACGGAATTGCGCGCATACTCCAAGCACTCGCAAAAGAGCGTACGGGACTGCCTGGAAAAACTTGCAGCACGCTCAAAAGCAGCTTTCCCTTCCTCTCCGACACCTTCACACATGCAATCTATCGCGCGGGATTGTGGTTTCACGCGGGAAAGAGCAAAGGGCGCTGTACGTGTAAAGGGCGCTATTGTTTACATAAATTTAATTACACTGTCTGTCTTCTCGGCTTCTCGTTTCGACCTCCACCAAAGCATGTCTGTGCTTGTCGATATACACCGGTGATTGTCCGAATGTATAAGAATGTAGCCAAATATTCGGTCTTTCACCGACGTATTTGGTATGTGTTGTCATTCAACGGAGAATGTCGACTTTCTCCAATTTCGGTCTTTCACTGTAACTAACTAACACACACACACACACACAAACACATTATATATATATATATATATATATATATATATATATATATATATATATATATATATATATATATATATATATATATAATACCCAACAGCTGTAGGCATTCGTTCTGTAGTAGTGTCGAAAGGAATCTCCATAGATTTTTAGAACTGTCTTTATTCTGGACACACAATGACGGCGTTTTGAAGTGTATTACAGCACACATAAAAGTACAATTCCGGACCTGCCGGAGTATTTAGCTACGTTACATCTTGACGGAGAAAGGACGCAGCGATAAAGCACACAAGACAAAAGAGTGCGCATATGACATAAAGCATGGACGGGACAACATCAATATACGAGGACAGTCACAGAAAAAAGCCGCGGAGAGGCCTTGCTCTCGCTTTTACGAAGGGTTCAGGACCTTGTACACCAGGGGGTCAAAAACTTCTTATTGGTTATCTGTGACCATTTGACCTCGTGCGTCAGAAGTCCTATGATCTTTTGGAAGTTTCGAGAAAAACTGGTGAGGTTGAATCATTTAGTTTTCAAAACAAAGCACATGCGTTAAGGGAAAATTTAGCTGGTTAATTCATTTATCCTTAGATCATAAATAGGGGGCTATACTTTATTGAAACGTTAACGGGAAAATTTTAAAAAGGCATTAATTAATAAAGGTGGAACGTTATTATTTCATATATATATATATATATATATATATATATATATATATATATACACTAGCTGAGTGGCAACCCGACGTGTTGCATTTTCGATTTAAAATGAAATGGTTTTATTTCTTAAAGATTGAAAACTGTTTAATCACTTTTAAAAATACATTAGAATTTTTAAAAAACAAAATAATGATTTAAAATTCTCTTTTTCAAATTTTGGTTTTTGGCTTTTGAAATAATTCTATCAAATTTCCGTTTTCAAATTTTGCTTTTTAAACAAAGAAACAACCTCGTTTAATTAGAAAAAAATTCTAAAGGTTTTAACTTCTCCTTTCCTGAAACTAAAATTATTTCTGGTGTTTTAAAATTATTTCTGTAGCTTTAAAATTATTTCTGTATTTCAATTATTAAATGACTCGTTCTCAACTAATAATTTTTCATTTTGGCAACATGGCCGAATGTAAATAGAAAATCTCATGGGCGAAAAAGTGCTTAAAAAAATAGAAAGACAATTCTCAGGAACTCAAAATTGGTGGCGGAAAAATCCTCATCAGTTCCTCATTAATTAGAAGCAAATTTCACGAACTTGCTGGAATTATTAGTGAGTAAAATAATAAGTTGAAAATAATAAGTCGCCATAGTATCTTAATGTAACTCCCCATTCAGTTACATTAAGATACTATGGCGATCAGTGCGGAAAATTTCAAAAGAGAGTTTTGTAAGTACGCTTTTTTATACTGATAACATTTATTTTATTAATTGTATTTGGTATATTTTGGAAGCTGAATATCTAGCAAATGCCGATAAATCGTAAAATTGACATTAATAGGTACAGAAAACCGAAATATTTGTCCATCAAAATTGTCGATTTCGTGAAATTCGGAAAACTGCTTTGGGGAAAAAGCTTCGTTTGCAATGAAAAACATTTTTAACTTTATAAAAATGTGTATATCCTTAAAGATGAAGAGTTGTAAAACACATGGAAATAAAAAATTTGTCGATTGGTGGGCGAAAAAGTTTAATTTTACATGCATGAAAATAGTGGAAATTTGCGAAACGGAAAGGAGCTGGCCCACCCGGAATGTCATCTGTTTCTGCTGTCCGCTTCTTTTGAGTTCGGCGGTTTTAATTTATTAATTAAAAAAGTTTAAAGTTTTGAAAGTTGAGGGTGGCACCAGTGAACGCGTCTCGTCCGTCCGCGTCCATCGGTACCAGTCGCAATATCCTGCTATGCTCGGTTCGCGAGATTAGCCCGTCCCCGTTTCTGCTGACTCACAAACTAACATTTGTTTACCTTCAGCTGTTAATAGTAAGATATATATATATATATATATATATGAAAGCGAGAGAGAGAAAGAGATATAACACTGTTCAAGACTAAAATTTTACAAAAATAAATCTGTAAGTAGTGATGACCAATTAAAATAGTACTTCATCCTCCGTAAAGTGCGAAACTCTTCTATCCAAACAAAAACCTAATTCATAATAAACATTGTAACGTCACGTGTTTTGTGCGGTTCCCACGATCTGCGAAGAGCCTTGCAAGTTTTAAAAAGCACAAGCCATGAGTACCCCTACTTTCTAAAATTCTGTGGGGGATTAAAAAACGATACCAGCAAATGCCACCAGAATTTTTAGCCTGAAAGTTAAGCCCATGCATATCGGGTTCTCAAGCAAGCGTCTCCCACCATAGTCGTAAAGGTGTCTTTTTTAGCAATAGCTTCATGCGAGTTGACATCGGCGGGCCATAAAGATGGCTTAACTATGAATTACTACCAAGAACTGTCACCAACAATGCTGCCGGCCCCCTCTCGAAAAAATAGACGCATTTTCGAGGAATTGTGAGAGTTGCCGACAAAGAAAACACCACGAGATATAGTCAGAGAGTTGGAGAATTTGAGGGAGATGCTTGATATGACGCGCCCCGAGCGGACATGATTTTTAAGCTCCGGTTTGGGACTAGCTGGGTCCCGGAGCGTGCGTTCTGAATCTGCACTTAAATTAATTGAATATGTTGTAATTGTTTAATGTTTAATCTTTTTGTAAATAAATTTCCTTGTTAAGTTTTTGTCTTAAAATTGTCCTTTGCATTTTAATTCGGACTCTTTCTTTCTTGGTCATGAATTCAGAAATAATAATTTTAATAAAGCTTCAGAGATTATTAGCCTTAACCACCTATCGTGATGCCACAACATGATGCAAATATGCTGAAAAGTATTCAATTACACTCCTCACACGCATTCACAGGTATAATGACGGTCGCTAGCATCGAGTAACGACCGTCTGCCAGGACTTACGTACGAACCGTGCAATCCTAACTCCAACTTGAACTGTACCTCAAAGGAATTTTTTTTTTTTTTTTTGGGGGGGGGGGGCGGGGATTCAATGAGTCATAATTCTTATAATTAATTAAAGAATTAATTAATTAATTATAATAAAATTATTAATTAATTAATTATTTATAATAAAAGTATTTCGTGTTCATGAAAAAAAAATTATAATGGCTAATAATTTGTGTGAATTATATACATACATACAAATAAGATTGAGAGTAAGAAAGATCCAGTCACCTCAAGGTACGCAATCAGTTTGATTCTTCCAATGAAATTAAAAGCCCGATGAAAATTCTGAATGAAACATTTGTAATTTTATGAATGAACGCATTAATTTTATATCAAACTTAATCCATTATTTAAATCACAAATTAAAGTTTCATAGACTTTTCACAAAAAATATTTTCGTAATATTTTATGAATGAAACTCGTGTCCACACACGAGTTTCATTCATAAAATATTACGAAAGGGAAGAAGGAAGATATTCAAATAATATCTTCCCTTCTGCAGGGAAGATATTATTTGAATACAGATATACTATGTATTAACATTCAATAAAGCAGTATTTTAGCCCCTTTATTATTCAATAACCATTCCAAGAAATTGATTATCAGAGCCTTCTAATAAGAGATGTGATCATCGATGCTCGAATCCAACTTACACTTTTAACTTTTAAAACTCTTGAGCTGGATAGCATTTAACTTGAATCCTTTTCATTAGAGGTTCTAATGAAAGCTTTTCTTCACTTCAGAAATTCGATAAATCAATTAATACCAACGTAAATGAGGTTTGACGTGCGGTAAGGCGTTTAAAGTTCATGGAAAATATTTATTAAAAAAGGACTTTCGTTTTTTAACAACAGCGTTCCGATTGAAAAGCTAGGCAATCAAGATGGCGATGAAATATAAATTATGAAGTAAAAACTGCGTTGTTGTCACATCTGGAAGATACTGGAATGATTAATGTCTTTATAAACAGAACATTATACCTGAGTTGAGAGAGAAATTGCTTACTGTGTTACGGGCATCCGTTTATTATTTTTTATTTTACGTTAGGTAAGTTATTTTGAAACATTATTATTTTATGTTATTTTATCAAGTGATGTTTTTGAAATTAACTGTAAAAGGTTTTTTTCCGGGAAACTATTTTGTCTTTTTGAAACAATTCCAGCTAGACGTTTCTCAATACTCTCTTATGTAGATCGCTACAGTAAAGGGTTATTTTTATACGAAAAATGCCCTACGCTATTAGAAAAACTTAAATTAAATTTTTAGAATATCTACTGTAGTTATTTAATGAGTTCTGAAATATCTAGAGAGTTTTTAAAATATATGTATATGGCATATTTGAGACTGTTTGGACCCACCCATATAGAGGGTGCTTTTCGCGCAAGAGAGAATAGCTTTGTAACGTCCTAGAGTTTGTTACTCGGTTTTTGGATCTCACCTGACAACGAGCAACATACTACTTTTGAAATTAATAGTTTCTATTTGTATAAATGTAAATAAACCAGTACAAATTAAGCTCTCCCACTCTAGAATCATTATTGAACTTTGGACTATCTAATTTGAAATTTCCTAGACTTTTCGTTTATTTTTGTATTACGTTTGACTTCGATCGGCTTCAGAGACACTATTTACTAATCGTGAACATCCTACCTAACGCACAAATGTCGTTTTCTATGTTGATACAGAGTACAGAATATGTTTATTTGTTATAGAGAGAAGAATGAAAAACGAATAGAACAAAACTTAGGTTGGAGATAATTATATTCTTCCTTTTGACGTAGGATTACGTTCCTCCATAACGGTCCTTCGGAAAGCAAAATTTCTGACGCTAAAACCATCCGTCGTCACGAGTTATAATTTTGGCAGCGCGCCAAACCCAGTCTGTATCACTTCGACAAGCAGAAAACAGTTAAACAGAAAAGTAACAAAATGCGTTAAAACGTTGACATACATATATGTATATATATATATAGATACATATATACATAACACGTACATATACACAGTGGCGCACCCAGTGGGTGGACCAAGGGACCCTGTCCCCCCCCCCAAAGAAATAGAAATTGTATTATAAATATTTTTATCCGTTCAACTCGCCCCCCAAAATAATTAAATCCTGAGTGCGCCACTGCATATACACATACAAAAGATGTAAGCAACGATAAGAAATCCTACGTTAATAACCCGCGGTAGTTTCGTTACAAGAGACCACCTGATTTTTTTCATTGTATAGTGATGCATTTGAATGCCTACATTTATAACAATATTTACTAAACTAAGTAGATTTTAACTTACATGGATTTGATTTTTACTATACTGTGCTTTTTAAAATTATATTTTTAAAACTTTAATTTTTTTAACCGTTTCATTATTGTATATGTATTATATATTAACGAGCACCCAGCTTAAGGCTGCTATGTACTAACCCATTGGATTCGCTCACCTCAATGTTAACCTATGGAGAAAATTTGTCCTCGGATTGCCGACTTGGATTCAAAGATTTTTTTTTAAAATTGTACTCCGTCATAGAGAAAGAAATTTTACATTTGTGTACACTTTTCGTTTTTTTTAAATGCAATTAATATTTTAAAATTTAAATTATTCGGGAAAAAATCTGTTATAGTGTGTTTCAAACGCCCATAAATTCCTTCGTTGGACGAAATTTATAAAATGAATCCTGTAGCGCTTTGCAGAAAAGTTCAGGCTATCTGACAATACCAATTTTATTTCATTATCAGCATTTATGTACCTGCAAATAGTTGACAAAAATATATTTTAAATAAAAAATTTGGGGGCAGCGCTTAACCCCCCCCCCTATTGAGAGAGAGCCATTACAATCCCTCAAAATGTCAATAGTAAGGGAGGGGGGGGGGGTGGAATTATCGAACTGTCAATTGGAATCCTCCCACCACAAGAGTCTGCAAGAAGAGAAAAAGGGAAATACGATTTTTATTCTTAGTACATAGCAGCCTTAAAGCAAAAATATATGCATCTCCAGGGTACAGGTAGCCTTTTACCCTGCCGTTTCTCTCTTAATATATACGGATGCGTTAGACGCAGAGCATAGGTGAGGCGTCGATGCGACAGCCTCAGGCACCCAATTAAAAGAGGCTCCAAATTGAGACAAATTAAAAAAACACAAAATTCTTAACGATTAACGAAAAATATTACTACTCTTTAATCTGATGTATGACGAATTTCGCAAAATTATATAAAGTATATAATTGAATACTCGGGCTATCGTCTTTATAAACTGCCGCATTTGAGATCAGTAGAAATACATTTTGAATACCTATTTCCAAACGATGTTGTAGCTCGGAGAATGCTAAAAACACTGCCTGAAATTGTAGCAGCTGCTGAGCGCAATTTATCTAAACCGAAAATTTTAGAGAATTATCTACGAACAATAACCCAAGAGCGATTGAAAGATCTAGCAGTAGTTTCTATTCGATAGGCAGTATCTAAAACAATTAATTATAGAGAGGCAATCGAGCTATTTGTTGCCATAAAGTCTCGAAAAATGATCGAGTTATTATTTTTACTGCATAACACATTATTTAAATTCATTTAATTTTTCTGCATTTTTATGCTCTGTACTTTTTTTTAAAATTTTATAAATTTTTTAATAAATAAAACTTTTAAATCAATACATATTTTTTTCCAAAATGATCGTAATTCTAAAAGTAAACTATGTCTAATAGGGATACGTTCATTACTTAGAGTCTCTAAAAATTCGAAAAGGCGCCATTTTTAAAACTTGTCTCAGCTTCCACGATGGATCGGCCCGACTGTAGTTAGGCGTATTGTTTAATACTTTCCTTGTTTCTACTGTAAATTTAAATTTCTGTTACTTTATAATTTATATCAGGCCTGCACGAGCCTTTTGTGGAGACGTATAATATTATAAATCTAAAAAATACGGAATATTATATTTAGATTTATAATGCTACGAAAGGAATATATAAGCAATCTATATATTTAAGTTGCTAAGCCGACTTTTTGGGCAGTCCGTGAGAGAAAACTACCGCATCCATTTACTTCAGTTTGGTCTTAAACAAAAGATTGTAATCTGTAGATTTGTTAAATTTGGTTTTTGTAACCGCAATTTCTATTCATTAGCGATAATTTACAATTAAAAATTTATTTCTGCGCATGCTCAGTGGCATGTTTAAATCTGTCTTTACAAACTCACTGTTTCTGCGCATGCTCAGTGACATGTTTTAAATGATAAACACGTTATCTCTCTGCCATTTTTATTTTTATGATAATTATGTTTGTGAAATATAAGATTAAACCTGATGGAAATTGTTTATTTCGCGCTATTTAACTAGCGATAATTTACAATTTAAAAAAAAGTCTTTTTACTCATGCTCAGTGACATTTTTAAATTTGGCTTTAGATACTCACTAAGCACGAGGCCGTTTAAACACATTAATTAGTTTCTGCGCATTATTCTGATTTTCACCGTTTGGAAATGATATGTTGAGTATAATTTGTGTATTAGTACATTTATTTACTATCTAGCCGTCATGTTTTGACGGGTATCAACTAGTGAATATTAATACAGGTAACCCCCGCATAAAACGGGGGAGTTACGTTCCAAATTGCCGTGTTATGCGAATCCGTGTCATACGAAACAAAGAACTAGTGCGAAAAAGGGGGGAGGGGGTTAGTTTCCAAAAATTAAAAAACATGCTGCCACATCCTTCTTTACACCAGTTTTATTATTCCTTTTTTTCATGAGTAAAATACTTATTTATTATTTAAGTAAATATTTTTCCAGAGGATTATTCATTCTATATGATGATCTCAGCATGAGCATCATCAACTGGTAACAATTTTTATTACATTTCATGTTGTACGAGGGTTTTACCCAATTCCCGAACCGTGTTAGAGTGAACCCGTGCTATAAAAGCACCGTGTTATACGGGGATGCTCCCAATTCTCGAACCGTGTTAGAGTGAATCCTTGCTGTAGAAGTACCGTGTTATATGGGGTTACCCGTATCTTCAAAAAATTTTAAGATAATCATTAAATTTTATTTTTGGTTAGATAAAGTATTTTTCGCTTTACCACCCATATCCCATTTATTGAGGCCCATTTCGAGTTGCGCAGGTCTGATTTATATCATCTGCAGGGTAATGCCAAGTATTATATTTTTGTGGGTGCGTTTAACAGAATCAAAAGCATTAAAAATTAAAGCTAACGGAAGAGTCTAGAAATATTCTGGAATTTCCACTCTCACGATCCTCTTTACTGTATTAAAATACAGGTAAAAGATCACCCAACCTTAATCTTCAAACTCTACTATATTCTTTGGTATGTCCTATTAGATTTAATTTGAATATTTCCTTCTACATTATTTTGTATATAAAATTTTGTATATATCCCTTACGATTTTTTATAAATATATATTTTTTTGTTTTTTTTCTACATCAGTTGTATACATTGATCGTCGTATTTATTATACACACACAACACACACACACACACATATATATATATATATATATATAACCCTAAGAGCCGACGTTGCCCCTCCCCCTTCAAATCTCTGGACTGGAGCCGCCACTGAGTCCCGCTAAAAAGAGTTAATGCATAAAGAATATTATAACTTTCTAAAATGTGGGTGTCCCTTACACTAGAGAAACCTATAAGCAACCCGCGTAACAAATTGCTAGCGAGAAAGAGTTTCAAGTTTGTTATCGAGAGGTAAAAAAGATTTAAAAAAAACTTGATTGTTGTAATTTCCTGCTCGGGATCAAGATAAGGAGAAAGAAAGGTCATTCAACGCAAGAAAAAATTTCGAGAATACAAATTTGCACAAGTCATTCCCACCGCTGTCAATGAGGGAAGTTTTTTCGAAGAGAACCTTGTTAAAAGAACAGACAGCAAATCGGGGAATCTTCTTGAAGATGATAACTCACCTGATGAGTTGTGATTTCACAACTAGATATCAGTTTTCTTTTTGTTTCACATAAGATACGAGCAGGCACTGCAGGAAATACAAGACATGTATGAATCAAATGTGTACATACCGGTTTGCAGTTTATCTAATTATGTTACAGTGGGGGGGGAAAATACCGACGTCGGTTTTATAGGATAGCGTTTTATGGCAGAAACTTCATCTAAAAAATGGTAATTTATGGAATATATTAATTCTTAGCTAATCCTTCTTGAATGATTCCTAAATATATTTTAATAACATACCCGTAAGATGCGGTTACTTTGTGACGGATTTTAAGTTCTTTTCCCTATGCCAACCGATCAGTTTTAAAAGAAGCCCAAAACGAACTACTACAAAACATTGGTACATCCTTTCCTTACGTAGTAATGTATTGCGCTAACCCGGATCTTTAATTTCTATTGAGAAATTAAAGGTAAAATGTATCACAATGTTGCCCCGCCGGGTGGGGCTACTTTGTGACATTTGTGTTTTCTCCTTGAAATCCCAGAGGAAAAATTAAGGTAAACGCACCAGTAATGGGCCGGTTAAGAATAAAATTCAAGTAAATCTGAATTTTCACAGTTATAAATAAAGCAAACTGGTCCAAATCTTTACCTGCCACTTTAATAACTGTCTTACATCTGTAGTAGCAATTGGAGTGTACTTGCTGCATTCATAAAAAAAATATATGTACATAAATAATAACCAACCTGATGCACCTATAATGGGCCATAATTTTATCCGATGTACCCATAATGGGCCACCCAGTAATGGGCCATCTATTTAATCTGTTATGGAACAAAAATCAATTCTACAATATCATAAAATTGGAAATAAAAGGAACTAAAAACATGATGTATATTTTTAAACCGGTTTATTCATTTTATAACTACAGTACAACTACACTAAATATATAAAAATTGAAATATAATTGAAATATAAATTTATTAACTTAAACATCTTAAATTAAATTTACTTAAAAATTGAGGTTAATGTTGCCGGTGATGTACCGCTTTACTTGTCACAGCTGGTATGTTGTTGCAAATATTGACATTTCCGAAAAAATAATTTGCACCAGTACACGGGCTGACCCAATACAGGGACAGTGTAACAATTCGTGATCTCATGATAGGCCACGCTATTTTAACAATGGAATCTAAGTTTTTTGTCATTTAATCACTGTACAATTTGAATTATACATACTATCGTAATGAATAATAGTTTAAATCAATAAACAGGCATTATAGAACTTAAATAAATTTTTTTGAAAAAATCACTTACCTTAACAGATTTCTTAAGCAGACGTTAAAACAAACACAAATTTTCTTCTCTCTAGCAGAATACACCTTACACTTCGCACAAAGTAAAGGAATGAACTGAATTCCAATGCTAAGGGATCCTCGCAGGTAGTAGCCAATGACCCTCACCCCTTCCACTGCCTAAGGTAATAATAGACCCTTAATTTCTCGACATTTCTAAAGGGTGGCCCATTATAGGGACATGGCCCATTATAGGTGCATTTACCTTACTTGACAGAAAGTTAGACAGTAAAACGCTTATTAAAAGCTTGATTTTTGTTTCCGAAGTTTCAGTCAATAGCTTGAAAACAGGTTTGAACAATGCACTGGCCACCGAAGACAAATGGCACGCAGAAGCTTCGGACACTGGGCACTAGGTGTCTCTGTATGTCGTTCAAGCTGTTGGCGCTGTTCTTTGCCTACCCTGTATCACGGGCGCGGCTCAAGATCCGAAATTCAAAAATAAATAAATAAATAAATAAATAAATAAATAAATGAATAAATAATAGATAAATAAATAAATAAATACTATGTGTCACAAATTTACCCCTCCAGTCACAAAGTAACCCTCGAGTATCTTTGGGTAGTATTTATTCATAGTGTACCCACCAAAATGATTGAAACAGTAAAACATACGGCAATCATTAGCAATCTCGAAAGAAACTGTTGTCTGTTTTAACGTTAAAGGTATTTAGTTCTCTGGACTTCTTGGAGGTGTTTTCATGATGATATGAGAGAAGTTATTTAACGAATATACTGATTAGCATACACGTTGTCAAAAAGTTTTATTGAAAGACACAGATGATACACGCTAGATACGCGTCCTTACACATTTCTGAAAAAAACACTAGCGTGTATACGTGTGTAGAAAGGCATTCAAAATGAGAATTTCTCGGACGATTAACTATTGGTTTAGGCCAGGGATTCCCAATCTTTTTCCTACATCGACCCCTTTTAAAAGAATGATTATCCTCATCGACCCCCTCACATTTTCTCTATAATATACAGCATACAACATAATTATAATACTAATAATTGCACATAAAACACTTAAAGATAGAAATTTGACTAAGAATAGGAACAAACAACAACAAAAAAAATAGAAAAAGTGGTTCATTAGGTTTATGTTTTATTATTTTTGAACTATTTTCATTTTTAATTTCGCATATATAAAAAGGATTTCAGAAACACAGATTGTAATTGTACAAACATCGCCAAGAGAAAAACGGAACAACTTCTGATTGGTTGCATCGGGAGGACCCATATGCTGTTTAAGGTCCAGTGGATTTCTCCAGTTCTGCCTAGTGTTGGCACACAAATAAAAGCCGACGGCGGCATTCGAGGCATATACAAAAGCGTAATGACATTCGACTTTAGATGCATGGATCACTCTGCCCTATGCAAATCGGTATTTATACATATTAAATCCAATATTATTATCTAATAATTACATTCCTAAAAAATTCAATTTTAAAACAGAAAAAGTTATTATAGACCCCCAAAAGACCCCTGGAATACTATACACCCTTTTAAAACTTCCATCGAACCCCAAGGAGTCCACCTGGACCCCATTGGGAATCCCTGGTTTAGGCGGTAGAACTAAGTCAACGAGATTGTTGAACTCTCTTGTTGAGTCCATTTGTTTACCAAATAATTGAGACTATTTTTAAAAGGCCTATTCGGAGAGCATTTCTTATGCCTCAAGCTTGTACCTGACCTAGGGGTTAAGCTAACTTTTAGGTCAAGTGGTTATTCAGCGGTGTGCGTATCTCAAAGGAAACATTTAAAATAGACCTTATAAATACGAATTTTCCTTGAAACGTACAGATCACTGGTAGAAATCCGTGTGTAGCGATTATGAGATCCGGGTGCGATCTCCGCCATGACAGTCTGCTTTTTAAAGCCTATATTTACCCTGTCCACTAACATATTCTTAAATGTTTACAGGGATTGCCTAAAGAGGATTTTTGTAATTTTATTAGATTAGATTAAAAGATAGTTTCATTCAGACAATTGTTTCAAATGATCTGTACAGGTAAGAACGTTGTACTTTACTCTAATTGGTATTTTAGCAAAGATACAGAGGCTGTTCGCACATTTTTTAGACGATTTTGGTAAGCGGTAATAAAAAATAGTTTGCTGCAAAAGAAATAATTGCAATTGTACTATGTTTTTAAAAGTCAAAATTATCGTCTGCGGCTTGAAAGTTTTGTTTTTATTCAAAATGGCGTTTTTAACAAAGCAGTGGTTCGACGGCTACATTTATGCTCTTTCCGAAGAGAAATATGCATATTCCGTTATCCAAAAACGATGTGAGATTCATGTTTTTGTGATATCTAAAGCGTCGAAAGGTAATATCGTCAACAAGAAAGGAAAAAACGTCAAATTGGAGCCTCAAGTGGGACAAAAATTCCGAACAAGTATCCAAGGAAAAAACGGACATCTTCGACTATCGCAAAGGTACATTGTTTAATGTTAAAAGAAAATCCCCCTAGTCAAAGGACAGTTGGAAAATCATTAAAATGCTCGGTGTCCACTGTAAACAAAATGATAAACGTTGATTTAAATCTTAAGAAAGCGAAAAAACGCAATGTGCATCGTCTTCTTCCAAATCATATCGCTGAACGCAGGACACACTGCAGAATTCTATATGAGAAACACTTATCCAAAGAAAAATGGAAAACAATTGTCACAATAGATGAATCATGGGTTTATTTAAATGATTGCAACAAAAAAAAGAGCCATTTATTATCATAAAAGGGGAGAAAAAAATTTAAGTACATGGTTCAAAGAATGGAAAGAAAGTTTTTCTAAGGGATTCATGATTGTTGCTGTTTTTTCTTATAATGGCAAATTAAAAATAAAGAGAGTGGAAAAAATGTCAAGATTAACTCCAAATACTACCAGGAACATATTTTATCGCCAATTTTTCTGAATGAAATACTATCGCTTTATCCACAGTGCCATCAATCTGTGAGACTCCATTAGGACAAAGCTAGCAGTCACACATCAAAATCCACTGTAAATTTCCTAAAAGAATGGAACAAAAAACTGGTATCAAGGCCATACCCTTCACTGATATCCCTACTAAATCTCCCGATGTATCAGCTATGGATTTTTGTGCTTTCGGACTTTTAAAATCTGCATTATCCAAACGTCGTCCCAAAACCCTTACAGGACTCTGGAAAGCTGTTCAGGAGGAATGGGATAGAATACCTCTTCTGACACTTCAAAAGGCATTATTATCCTGGAAATTGCGGTGTCGAAAGATAGTTCAGAATAAGGGATGTCAAATAGAACATTTAAAACACAAGAATTTTATGTAATTTAGTTTTGTGAATACAATATACATCGTCTAAAAAATGTGTGAACAGCCTCTGTATATATTTAGATAGTAAAATTGTTATTTGGGAAGTGGTGATCAAATATTTCAACGAAAATAATAAGTTATACCAGTAAAACGTAAATTACAGTCCAAGTGGCAAATGCACTTGCCTACGGTAAGCAATTGATACATCCTGAGAAATAGCACTGCATTGAATGAAAAAGAATTGTGGGGGGACATGAATGCCTTTCAGTTTCCAAAGTAACAAAAAAAATTAATTTTAGCAATAATTCAAAACAACTTTTGACATTATTAGAACAAATCTAGCGAATTTTAAGTTCGCACGAACGAACTTAATTATAACTATATCATATAAACCTAGATTATTTTATCTAGACTTCTGAATTTTTTCACACCTAATAACCTTGTCTTTAATGAATGTAAGTTCTGTCTTCTTTTATATGTGGTTCTAATTTGTCAAGTGACCTGGAGAAGCGATTTTTTTTCGCTGTGACCCCGACACATTTCGTTCCGTAGTGTCGAAATAACAGGTGATGGCTAGTGTTTTGAAGAAAGATTACCTTTAAACGAAGCATCAAAATAAAAGAAAATTTCAAAGAATCAAAGATACAGGTTAATTCGTGGCATTTATGTATTGAACAATCATATTCGTATTACATCATAATCTAACTCTTTTTTCTGAATGATACAGTAAAGTAAAAAAATATCTGATGTAATGTGAGTATATGCAGTTTTCAAAACTTGTTACCTCTTGTTTTGAATGAAATGCAATTTATTGTTCTTCGAAAGAGATAAGGCAGTCTAAAGGAGAGTACCTAAAAATTAAAAAGGGTGTGAAGTATAACATATTTCAGATATCAGTATGACACATAACTAATGTGCTTCAATTAATTTATTTGGCATACATTAATGTCACTGAGAATGAGTATTCAAAAACGACCTTGATCTAAATCTGAGATGGCCAGCAATATATATACATATTTATAACAGAACTGAACCGCGGGTAATAAAACCTAACATCTTGTAAAAACTCTATAATTTCATCGTCAGTGGTCACTCCATGAGTAGATATGACAAAAGCACAGTTTTTCTCTATATACATCACGTAAGTAAATAATACTCTTAAGTAATATAATACCAATAGTATTTCTTACGCAATATCCCTCTTGAAACTCTACACTTTCATTTCATTAAATTGCTCGTAACACCTTGTATGTGGAGTGTTAATTACGTTATATATCTTCAGAAATATTGTGCTGCAGTTCTATTGGCTCATCTAGTGACTTTGTGTAAATAAGACAGACACATGAGAGAATAAACGTGTGTTTATTTCACTCAATTGAGATGTTAAGTTTAATGGTTTGTACTTCATCTCTATAATAATTATCTGTGCCTCTATGCATATTGCACGCACACAAACAGGGACTAATGGTTTTGTTTTCTCAGCAGTATTTCTTTCCTACATTTAAACCCCTTGCAGGTGAATATCGTTTAATAAGTGGCATTATTCTTCAACTTATTTGATCGAAGGGCATCCCTATCAATGGCAGGTCCAGGGGGGATAGGGGCAATTGCCTCCCCCCCCCCAAACAAAAGCTCGGCGAACTTTTATTTTCATAGCCTAGAATTATATAATCATAGAACTAATACTAATGAGTTAAATTTAAAATGAGACGATGTTTAATTTCTTATATATATACAGTGGCGCACCCAGGATTTAATCTTGGAGGGGCCGAGTTGAACGGATAAAATATTTGTAATGCAAATTCAATATTCATAATGCAATATCTATTTCTTTGGGGGGGGACCCTTGGCCCACCCCCTGGGTGTGCCACTGTGTATATATATATATATATATATATATATATATATATATATATATATATATATATATATATATAACCCTAAGAGCCAACGTTGCCCCCCCCCCCTAAAACTCTGAACTGCAGCAGCCCCTAATCCCTATTACACAAAATATTTAATTCTTTAGAACATTATATCCTTTTTAAATAGAAAATACCTTTCGCTTACGAATAAGTTTGATAAATAATCCTTTGTCCTACTCTATTCTATTTACTTCCATGTTATGCATAGATATATACACATGCATTTTTAAGCCATTTTTTAAATACTTCCAATCTCATCTCAACATATACCGATACGTAATACACTTTTGAAGCGAATAATGTCTAGTCTTCACATTTCAAATGCAAGGTATAACAACCTCTTCCGCTACACGATCTCATTCATATCAAGTTTCTTCTTGGATTAAGTACTAGCAAGCCAGACTGGTAATCGAGTCCGAAACCTGATTCCTAAGCACGTTATCCTGACCTTTACACCTCTTATTCACCACAGTTGACAGCTACATGGATCATTAAATCGCTGTGTCCGAGATCGTAAGGCTTAATAGCAAAGATTGAATTTCATTTTCGTTGCCAATAAGTTTCACAGCTTGTAGACTTTATAAAACTAAAAGATTTTTAAAAATATTTATTTTGAAGTGTTGATCATTACACCACTAAGATTATGGGAGCCTATTAGAGTAAATTAAGTCCAATGATCTTCGCTTAAAAACCCCACAATCACTCTAAATCCATGAAACTTAAAACCCCAAAAAATAAACATCTAAAATGCATATATTAATAATCAAGCGCTTCTAAAAACTTCATATGATAGATAAAACTCTCGTATTCTATTTTACGGTATATTAAAAAAAATCCAGGTAGTCTCTTCTAATGAAACTACCGCGGGTTATTAACGTAGTTTACCTTTCGTTGCTTCCCCTCTTTTGTAAGTATATATGTATATATGTGTTATGTACCGTATATATATATATATATATATATATATATATATATATATATATATATATATATATATATATATACAGTGAATTCTCGATCTATCGTTTTTCAAGGGACCGACTGAATTGAACGATAAATGCGGGAAAACGATAGATCCGGGAACATAACAAAGCAATATGATTGTCGGGACTGAGTGAAATAAACGACACATCCGGGAAAACGATGATTCGGAAAACGATCGATCGAGATTCCACTGTATATATATATACATGTATGTCAAAATTTTGACGCATTTTGGTACTTTTCTGTTTAACTGTTTACTGCGTGTCCAAGAGATACTGACTGGGTTTAGCGCACTGGCAAAATTATAACTCGTGAGGTACGGACGGGCGGTTTTAGCGTCTGAAATTTTCCTTTTCGGAGAACCGTTATAAAGGAACGTAATCCTACGTTAAAAGGATTTCTATGCAAAATTCTAGAAATTTTTCATTATTTTTCCAGTTATTTTTTCCAGTATTTTTCCGGACCATAAGACGCCACCTTTTTACATAAAAAAATCAATTTAAAATTGGGGTGAGTCTTATGGTCCGAAGGTAATAGTAAAATAAAATGAATACTTTGTTATAATATTATATATATATATATATATATATATATATATATATATATATATATATTATTATATAGGGTAACTCTAGGATAGAGGCCAGTTTTAATATTTCCCAAAACCATATCATAAATGGCAGTTAAACTTTTTTTGTAGGAAGTGTTTATTGAAGAAACCACAGCTGCCTGAGAGGCAGATGTTCACACCGTAGGGTTAAAGAAGCGTTCATTTCGTGCTTGCACCACAAGTTTCCCGTTAGTCAGAAAATTAAACATAAAAAATGTCCATGGTATTTCTCTATATTTCTTGTTTTACTTACCACTTAAAATTTTACAACCACTTCATTAAAAAACATAAATATCAGTATTAATGAAATATCTGCAAAATGGTTTATAAATTATCAGAGTGTTAGACTGTGCGGAAGGTTATATCCTTCATTCATAACATAAGATATGAGAAATATGTGAATAACTTGTTACATTAGTCCTATTTGAATTCAGATGATAAAGAGTGAAAGAAGAGTAACTGCTATTAGTTGTCCTGAAGAGTATTTTAAAAATCGTTACATTCTTCATTTTGATAATGACATTTCTTCAGGATTTTAACGTAGGATTACCTTCCTCAATAACGGTCCTCCGGAAGAAAAAATTCAGAGTCCGTCGGCGAGTTATAATTTTAGTAGCAACAAACAGTTAAACAGAAAAGTACCAAAATGCGTTTAAAAAAAAGAAAAGAAAAGAGGTAAGCAATGATAAGTAATCCTACTTTAATAACCCGCGGTAGTTTCGTTAGAAGCGATTACCTGAAATATTTTTGTCGTCTTTTTAGGTTCGAATGCGGTACAGCACAATTCCAGTTTCTCATATCGATATAAAAAACAAAACAAAAGGCTTTATCCAAATAACCGCACAGATTAGACAGCAATAAAACTTACAAAATATGAATTCATCACTGTAAAGAATCAAACCGCATTATCACGAAAAAGCTAGTAGTGTGATAATCGCTGTGTGTTCGCCAGTATGAAGCTCCTAAATCACAATTATAATTTCACCTTACATGTGTAACTTGAGCCCTCATTTTTTTAAAGAGAAACAATCCTTTCCCATTTTCTTTTTGGTTGTTTTTTTTTTCTCTAGAAAAACTAACTGCACGTTCTTCAACTTTTTTCTGTTTTTTTCTTACTCCATGATAACCTTGGGGTTGAATTGAGGTTGAGATGCCAAGCAAACTTCTATCATCGTTTCCTAGTTTCAGCATTTTTATCTACAGTGTTATCAAGTGTCGTCCAACACATCATATCAACAGGTAATACAAGTTTCGGAAGTGATGTAGTAGCATTTTACTCTTTAATGCTTTTTTCATTTTAATGAAGTAAAAAAATGTAAAGTTATTGTATAATGCTGGGGAAAACCAAAGAGCTACAGAAAAAATTTTGGAAAATTTGTTTTCGGAATTAGTAAGATATGAAGTGAACGATTGACTGAATCATTGTATATATATATATATATATATATATATATATATATATATATATATATATATATATATATATATATATATGCGTGTGTGTGTGTGTGTGTGTGTGTGTGTGCAAGCAATATATCCATTACATCCTTAAATTGTAACCTGAAAGAGAAACTAGCTCCTATTTACATGGCTGGGGCTAGACTCAGCCTGAAATGAATAAAATTAAATGTGGAATCAGTCGGGTCGAATCGTTTATTGTAGCAACAAAAGTGCGTTCCGTCCATTTCAGAAGGCAGCTCGGAAGTAATATCACCTTTCAACCTTACCGCGCCAGAGGCGAAAAAAAACATGTGGCTCTTATTTGTAGAGTCAGCAGATATTGGGGCTCGCGATGCGAACCCACGCTTTCCTCTTATACCACGTGTAGAAATGCAAAAGCAGGTGATTCATGGGAAGTTCTGTTTGTTGCTAAGGGTTTTTTAAAGCGATAATTAAGATTACTGCGGATTGGATTTAAGAAAGGGAATTGAAATGCTAGAATGGAGGGCCATAATATATAATATATTACTTACTTACACACACAACATACACACACATACATATATATATAAATATATATATATATATATATATATATATATATATATATATATATATATATATATATATATATATATATATATATATATACACAGTGGAATCTCGATCTATCGTTTTTTCAAGGGACCGACTGAACTGAACTATAAATGCAAGAAAACGATAGATGTGGAAACGTGACAAGGCAATATGTTTGTCAGGACTGGATGAAATAAACGACACATACGGGAAAACGATGTTTTAGGGAGCTATCGATCGAAATTCCACTGTATATATACACTCATGGACAAAAAAATTAGCGCACCAAGAAGGAGTCGTCAAAATGAAACGAAATTTTACATACGTAATGACTACTTTGATATAAGTAAATGATAAGAAAATCAAAGAAAAAGGATAATTTATTTCAGAGAAAAAGGCAAAGAACGGAGGAGTTAATACTCCGTTGGACCCCCTCTAGCGCGAATGCACGATGCGATACGATCGGGCATTGAGTCATACAAGTTCTGTATGATGTCTTGAGACGTTTCGTTCCATATTTGCTGTAACCTTGCTTCTAGTTCGTTCAAACTCGTGGGATGCCCAACTCGTCGTCCCAAATGATCCCAGATATGCTCGATTGGAGACAAATCTGGGGATCGGGCAGGCCAAGGAAGGGTAGTAACAGTGCGGAGACAGTCTTGTGACACCCTTGCTGTATGAGGCCGAGCATTGTCTTGTTGAAAAATGGCTCCTGGGAGCCGTTGAATGAGTGGCAACACATGTGGTTGCAGGATTTCATGAACATACCGCTGGGCTGTCATGGTGCCACGGAACAATACTAGGGGTGACCGTGTATTGTAGGCAATGGCACCCCATACCATCACACCAGCTGTGGGAACGATGTGTCGCTGTACAGCAAAGGCAGGGTTGAAGCGTTCACCACGGGCTCTCCACACACGAACACGATTCTCATCACTGCCGAGATTGAATCTGGATTCGTCGCTAAAGACGACCTGGTTCCATTCCGCTGTAGTCCAGTTTCCTCGTGCGCGGCAAAACTCCAAACGGAGGCGTCGATGGGTGGGCGTCAAGGGCAGCACACGTAATGGGCGCCGCGATACCAACTGTCCTTCAGCCAGGCGCCTTCGTATGGTTCGAGAAGACACAGAGGCCCCTAGTGAAGGTGCTACCTGTGCCTGGATGGCGGCCGGTGAAGCAGTTGGCTGTACGCGTGCATTTCTTACGATGTGGCGGTCTTCTCGACGACTGGGCTGTCGAGGGCGTCCTGAGCCTAGTCTTCGTGTACATGACATCTCTCGGGTCCACTGGTCCCAACACCTCCTCACAACACAATCAGAGCGGCCTAATTGACGAGCTACTCGCCTAGCTGACCACCCAGCTTCCATCATCCCGACGATTCTCCTCCTCTCAAACTGCGACAACTGCTTATATTGTCTTCGAACACGGCGTAATGGCATGACTATCTCAGCTCTTCCTTTGTAAATGATTCAGCACACTCAAACAAGCTTTGGTTACCTGTTTTATACTCCACAGAGTACGATGTTCAACGCCCTCTACCGGCTATACGTAATGCGCAATCACGCTGCATTTCTAATCATTTGCATATCTCCCCGACATGTACCTTCGTTGCAAGTTTCGTTACGATCCCGCAATTATTTCTTGGTGCGCTAATTTTTTTGTCCATGAGTGTATATACTACGGAGGGTAGTAATGTAGTCGAGCTTGAGCAGTTAGTAATATACTGCTGGGGAAAACCAAAGAGTTATAGAAAAAATTTCGGAAAATTTGTTTTCTGAATTATTAAGATATGAAGATAACGATTGACTGAATCATTATACTTACATATATATATATATATATATATTAATATATATATATATATATTATATATATATATATATATATGTAAGGATTAATCAAGTTAAAATTAAAGGGTCTTCAGGATAATTTATTATTTGGCACCGACAGCCATCATTATCACAGAGCTTAGTTAGAAATGCTTCGCGTGAATTGGGAAAAAGAATCCCTTTTTGAGATGTGGCCTTGACACGCGTCTGTGGCCGGGTGAGCGAGTGTATTTTTAAAACAAGCATAGGCGTCGAGGAGTGAATTCTAGAAGTTTTCACAGGGCTTGCGTGAAGGTTTTTCGCTTAAGTTTTAACAAAAGAGTTAGCAGAGCGTTCTTGGGTTCCGAATTGAGAGGTAGCGCGCGTAGACGAGATGAGAGATCGAAAATGGCAAAGATTGAATCGGGTGATTAATTAGTAATTTGAATTATAATGTCTTTATTTTCGGTATATTGCATATCGGTTGTCAAGTGTATAAAATTGAAAATTTTGGATATAATTTTATAAGTGTATTTTTATTGTCTTGATATAAATTTATTTTGATAAGTAATGTTTTGTGAGATAGGGAATCGAGTTGTATTGATAAAGATGTAAGGTCTGAGATTTTAATTTTTGAAATTGGTAGAATTGTGAGTTTTGATCAAAGTGTGAGAGTATTAACATATTTTATCAAATTGTGTCTAGAAGCAGAACAAGCATGAGTTCAACCATGTCTTCTTCAAACTTGAGTAGGTTTTAAATTGGTTTTTGAATGAAATGAAAAGTTTTTTGGTATTAAAATGTATAGGAAAGTGTTCTAATGAAAGTTAATTTCATACCTCAATGATTTAATTGCCATTTTTTCATATTGATAAATATTGTGTATTTTTTTTAGTTTAAAGCACTTAAATTTGATCTTTTATTTGTTTATTGTGTTTTAGTATTAATAATTTGATGTTTACTTTATTGTGTGTTTTTGGTTGCCACTTGGTTTATGGCTATCTTGGAGGTCTCCCTGTAATTTTCAGATAAGCATGAGTGTAAAGACATGCTTCATTATTTTTGTAAACTCAGAGGTAAAAAATTTTGTACATCATGGTGAAACGAGGAAAATTAGAATGTAATAAGATTATTTTTCACTCTTGATTTGTTTGTGTCAAATTTGAAGTTTCGGAGGAATCAGGTATCCCGATGATACGTTGAAAGCTCTTAATAAAATTCCCAGTGCTGTTGTGGAGTTAAGACCCCATAAAGACATCTGAGGAAGGGCTTTAAATACTAACAATAGTGTAGGGACTAAAAATTATGTTGTTTGAAGTTTTGTGACACCCCAATTTTCTGCAAGAACTTTTATGTGTTTCAAAGACTCTGAACTTTTATTGCATTTTAAAGTCAGGACTCATTTTTAGGTAATGGACTCAAGGTGCTTCGGCACAAAGTGTTTTTCTTGAGCTAAGAAGAATAGTGTGGGTGTTCACATAAAAATTTGAATATCATGTTCTGACACTTTCAATTTATATTTTGTGTTAATTAACTTTTGATTTTGGTGTTTAGTGATAATATGTTGGTATAATATTCTTTTATAGTTAATTTGATATGTTGATTGTAATAATTTTAAGTCATTCTGTGTCAACTTCTGTCTCAAATGGAGACATTTTTGTAATTTGTATTTTTCTCAGCTCCATGGGGTTAGGTGCACAAATTTAGTAAATGAGAATAATAATGTTAGTTTTTTAAATTAGATGTTCAAATACTTAGGGAAAAGTTAGTAAATTTTAATGTGGTTGAATCAAGTCGTAATTAGGAATAATTTTGTGGGGTTTCTTTTGAGTTTGTTGTGCGGGGAGGGCCCGCCCTGCACGGCAATTTTCAGTTGATGATTAATTAAGTTAATTTTAGTTGTTTTTCTCTTCTGGGGACGTGTTGCAGGGAACTGGCCATTCTTTCTGTGCACGCCTTCAGGAGAACGATCGCCCTATTCTAATCGTAAATGTTAATTAAATTTTAGTTAGTTTAAATGGGTTACCAAGATAATGATGGTGAGTTGTCAGTAGTTAGGGTTAATAGTTAATGTGGTTGAATAGGTACTGCAGCCCTATTCAGCATTTTGTCAGTTAGGATTTAATTTTAATTTTAATTTCTCTTCTGGAGACTTGCTGCAGAGAGTTAGCTCCTCTTTGTGTGCTCGCTTTCAGGGGAAGGGGGGAAGTTGTGAGGCTAAGAATATGGGGGGTGACCTTAAAACGGGATATTAGTTAGTAAAATATAGGATTTGACAATTTAAAAGTCTGGGAGTTCAAATAAGCGGCATAAGGCATTGCAGTGAAAATAGAATTAGTGGGTTCGACTTGATTCAATTCCGAAGAACCCACAGGAACCACATGGGAGAATTTTTAGTAGACGGGTTTAGCCTTGAGAAAGGCTAAGAAGGAAATTCTTAGTTAACAAAAAGATCATCCGACATGACGAAATGAATAAGTAATGAGCATCGGTAGCGCATTATTAAAAACTTAGGGACAAAGGAAATCTTCAGAGCCATGGATAAACTAGGGAACGAAAGAGACGTGTGCTGTTAGACGCACAGATTTAAATTGGGTGGGGTCTTAATTAATGTTTGATGGAGCTGAGTAATTATTGGAAAATTAATAAAGATGTTTAGGATGCTCAATTGAAGTGTTTTTATACCTGTTGTGTTAACATCTTGCTGTTTGATGGATTTATTAATGATGAATGTCCTCGCCACCGGACCACCGACTGCCAAGTGAGAAATGATTCTTGGAATAATGTGTTAATAGAATCGGGCGTGAAGCACCAAGTCCGACATATATATATATTTACATATGTATATGTCATATATATATATATATATATATATATATATATATATATATATATATATATATATATGTATATACGAGGGTTGGGGCATAAGTCATGGCAACTATTGTTTTCTTGTAGATATGTGAACGGATCACAAAGGTATATGTGTCGTGTGGAAGATCTGCAGGCATAGTGTGTATGTAGAACGACAGATGGCTCTGTGATAGCTGGTAGTAGCGCAGCGAGGGCTCTGAAATCAGTCAGTTGGTGAGTGTCGTGCGAGATGGAAGTAACCCATGTTGAGCAGCACGCTTACATCAAAATAGCCGTTCTCCGAGGGAGAAATGCTATAGAATGTCACAGTGAATTAGTAGAAGCCCTTGGGAATAATGCCCTACCATATCGTACAGTAGCGCGGTGGGTAGGAAAGTTATTCATGTTATCATTCATGTTATTCATGTTATCTGTGTTATCATTCTTTTCCATGGTGAAGGCCATATTGCCGTGTATACTACCGTAATAAATTAGTGTGTTACGATATTTCAGTGCTATTCATTGTCCACACATGTAGTTAAGACCTTGTCCTTTCGTCTGTATATGTCACATTTTCCACCGGACGGTATCTTCAAGAAAAAAAATAGTTGCCATGACTTTTACCCCAACCTCGTATGTATTATATGTTATATATATATATATATATATATATATATATATATATGTAACATACTGGGACAACCAAGAGAGAATGGGCGTCCAGCACATCACAAGGGATGAAGAGTAATCGTGGCTTGAAGAATAAACAACTCTGCAAGTTACGGGCATCACAAACTTTATTAAGAGCAGACTTTATTACGTCTGCCCAATGCAGTTACATGATCCAAAAAGCGCACAGGTTTGTTGTTCAGGCGGCTTATATAAACTTTGTCATGTGATCATGATAGTGATTAGGGATTTGCTGTTGTCGATAAGTCACATGTGCTTTTATGTAATCTGCGCAGAGCCTATATGAAATGTTGGGGGACGCCGCGAAGGTTTGAAAAAGGAAGCCATTTAATATTTTCTCTCGAGGTTATTAGAACTTAGAATCAAAAGCGAAATTTAGCTCATACGCCCAAGGGAATTTAGAATAATGTTAGATTTTAAAATGGTATGGGGTTTTTAATGTTATAAAATATATATATATATATATATATATATATATATATATATACAGTAACCACCGCTTATAGTGATCAGTGGTTATAAGAATCAATATCGCAAAAACAAAAACAAATGTATTATTTCCGTGTTAAAATTTTCGCTTTAAAGAATCAATCCACCGGTTTTAAGAATCAGCTTACACTCTTCACTTTCCTTTCATTTTTCAAGAAAAGCCACTTAAACCCACAAAAGGCACGGAGTTTTTCTTTATTTTTTTTTTAAGGAAAACTGATAAGATGGGATGGAATACAGTCGTAAAATGCATCCCTTTCTTTGTTAGACATAATATAATAGTTTCCCCTTAAACGCTTTAGCTAAACACTGTCCTATTAGCTTGACCCATGAGTATCTTTACCCGCCCGGGTCCGATTTCACTTTTCTCCACTGACAAATAGACAGGAACTCTTTTTTCCCACCTCCCACATCCTGGTTGCGGCTTCCTGGAACCTGAAACACATAATCTTCGGCGAAGTGTCCACTATCACTTAGGCACACGTGACATTAGTAGATCAGCACGTTATATACCATGAAACGTAAGCTAGAAGGGGAATCTTCGTCTAAGGACTATTGATATTGAAAGAGGTATAAACAGCCTCCTGAAAACTTCATTACGTCAAACTACCATAGAAACTTTTTCTTGTACCCTTCCTGTAGTTGAAGCTGTTAAGCAGGTATGTTGTTACAAATATTGAATTTTTTTCTTCTCTTACTATAATCATGTGTATCTACTTATAGGTCTAGAAATTAAGTTGTATTTTTAAAATTATAAAAATTAATTTTAAGATAATTAACGTAAGATAATTAACGTAAAAGATAATTAACGTAAATTAAAGAGTATTTTATGGTAAATTATCTCATATATGTATATATAGGTGTGGGTGTGCCTGTTCAAAAACCTAAACTTCGGCTATAAGAATCAACCGCTTATAAGAATCAAAAACAGTAATAACAAACGTGATTCTTATAAGCGGAAATCACTGAATATACATATCAGTTGGCTCTCTGTTTAACGACTTCAAGGGACCGTGATAAATTGTCCTTAAGTAGAGATCGTCCTTAAACAGAATTTGTGAAAAAATAACATTTCCCATAACGTCGGAGGGGCCGGTACTGGGAAATTTCGTCTTTAAATAGAGAGCGTCGTTAAGTAGAGCGTCGTTAAACAGAGAGCCAACTGTATATATATAATGTCTCTAGGACCACAAGTAGATACTACGTCGGGTGGTATTGTAGCCGAGCTTGAGCGGTCAGTAATGTCTGTAATTTCGATGCCAGTTGATAGAGGGACAATAATTTTACTTTCGTGAACACGTTATCGATAATACTCTGATGTTTCATTGTTTGACGTACTCATAAGAAATCAGTAAGGAGAAAAATTTATTTACAAAGTATTTTCAAAGAACAGAGGAGAGGGTGTTCAATGCGTCTAGTTAACCCCATTTTCAACACGCTAAGTGCCGTGCAATGGAATCCTCCTACCAGGACAATGGAAATTTTTTTCACTTGTGCACGGGTCCATACATAGGGTGATATCCTTTAAGCGACAGTTAGAAGCCGTAAAAACAGAAAAGAAAGTAGTTGTAAAAGGGGAAAGACAAAATTAAGGGAGACGCTGGACTGACTCGATGCGAATAAGATGTGTTGCTTTACTCGATAATAAATTAGTTTGTTCCTGAAAAAAAAAATTCTGTGATAATATTACTAACTACCTAAATCGCCTATTCTGAACTTCATCTTGTCCTGGTAACCCCTCTTTCTTCTCTTTGGTGAAACGCCTCGTCTTTCACACCCTAACTTCGTCCGCCAATCCTGTCGACTCTCTGAAATGTCCGGAATGGACATCTCATGAAATAGGAGAAAATAATCGTGGCGGGAAAATAATAAAAGTCAGCTTCAGGAACAAACTAATTTTATTATCGAGTAAAGCAACACATCTTATTCGCATCGAGTCATTCCAGCATCTCCTTAAGAGCGCCAAAAATACAGTTAGTATATAAATATATATATATATATATATATATATATATAATATATATTATATATATAATATTAAAACTAGTAATTTCTTAATCAACAATCTTAACATTTAAAACTATTAATTCCTCACTTTACTATTCCAACATTACAAACCCTTTTTTAATTCCTTGAAATAGGTAATTCCCTGGGCATTCGTATTAAAATCCAAGAGATATTCTAAATTTTAGCATGGTCATCCCAGTAAAACTTATATAGAAAGCCATAGTATAGCCTTTGTAACACCAGGCAAAATTATTAAAGATGGCTGACTTTTAACGAAATTAAGCTCGACGCGGCGTGGCTACCGAATTAGATCAGATCAGAGCATCAACAAATAACTTTTCTCCAATCAAAATGTATAGTCACACCTCTGTGTCACGTGATGGAATGACTTTATAAACTATCTGGTGTACTAAAATTAGACACACTCGTGAAGATCGTGTCTGTCATATAATCCCGGGCGACGACTTGGGAAAACTTTAATAAAATGCTTTAGATTCAATTACGTATCTGTGGTTCTGTGTCTGCGTTGGGAGTCTTTGCGGAAAATGCTCGGTTTGTCATCATGTGTATCGGCGACGTCATCCACTCTGGCCTGCTGTATTTGTTCCTCCATGTCGCCGATATTACATATATATATATACTATTATATATATAATATATATATATATATATATATATATAAAATGTCTCCAGGACCACAAGGCACACTACGTCGGGTGTATTGTAGTCGAGCTTGCGCGGTCAGTAATCTCTGCAATTCGATGCCAGTGATAGAGGGACAATAATTTTTACTTTTCGGAACACGTTATCGACAATACTCATTGTTGACAACGCATAAGAAATAAGTAAGGAGGAAAAAGTATTTACAAGGTATTTCAAAGAACAGAGGAGAGGTTGTTTCAATGCGTCTAGTTACCCCATTTCCAACCCGCTAAGTGCCGTGCAATAGATCCTCCTACCAGGACCAATGGAAATTTATTTTCACTTGTGCACGGGTCCATACACGGGGTGCTATCCTTTAAGCGACAGTTAGAAGCCTTTAAAAACAGAAAAGAAAGTAGTTGTAAAAGGGGAAAGACAAAATTAAGGGAGACGCTGGACTGACTCGATGCGAATAAGATGCGAATAAGATTACTATTAACAAATGGTGGGACATTTATTTTATTATTATTATTATTATTATTATTATAATATATATATATATATATATATATATATATAAAGAACATATTTATCATTAGACAATAAATATATTTGTCTGTTAAAGATTCTAAAATAATAAAAAAATAGTTAGTTTCTGATTAAGTCCGTAAAATCCTTGAGGTGCTATCTAGTTTTTCAAAATGCTTAACAAATAATCCATTGTGGTATTTTCCTTAAATGATAAGGCAATAGTTAAATGATTGTTTTGCAGCTTTATCTCAGAAATAATTATAGTTTGGTGCACTTCATGAAACAATCGATGTACATCACAACGGAAGGAAACATACAATATTCCATTATCAAAACCCCAGATCAATAGATTAGTATCTTAACTACTGAACTGCGCACACATTTTTCAGTTTTTAATTTTTAAAATGTATGGAATGCATTGTGAGTAAATAAAAGAGGCAGTTGTCTTGAACGACTAGGCCTTCATGATGAACCATTCATTGTGGGGAAAAAATTTGAAAAATCCAAGGTTAAGTGCCGCGGAACTTGCTGCAGAAAATAATGAAAAGTAAAGGTGTAGTTGCGTCTCTAGAAAAAACCTTATTTGAGTCTTTTTAATCAGTCGGATGAAAAGGTCGCGTCGTCAGCGGAAATAAAAACTAAGAACTGAGTTTATTGTTTTTTAGAAATGAACGGAAATTAAAATTCATACCAAACCGAGATCAGGTCATTCTCGTTCATGAAAGCAGATTGAATATTTCCGACTCAGGTGGAGAATAATTATCTTAAGGAAGCTCAACAATGAACTAATTGCGAAAAATAAATGGCAACAGGCAAACGTGGCGGACGTGGAGGGGAATAATGCGCTCATACTACTTTATAATAACGTGTGACGACCATTGACGGATCCAGGAGGGGGGAATAGGGGCAATTGCCCCCCCCCCCCCAAAAAAAAAAGCCCGACGTATTTTTTTCCATATAATCGTAGACCTAATACTAAATGAGTTTAAATTTAAAATGAGACGATTTATTTCTTAGATATATATATATATATATATATATATATATATATATATATATATATATATATATATATATATATATATATACACACACAGTGCGTCAAATAAGTTTTAAGACTGGGTCTGTAAAAAGAGTTGGAAACAAGAAATTAATACCTGTTTTGGTTTTTTATTCAAAATAGGACCCTGTGGCTTCAATGCACTTTTTACAGCGATTTATTAATGAATCAAACGCCTGTTGTAAATCACTTTGTGGAATGGCCTCCAAAGCACATGTCGATGCTTCTTGTATGGTCGAAATATCCTCAAAATAACACACTTTTAACTTCATTTTAAGTTTTGGGAATAAGGAGTATTCACAGGGTGCTAAATCAGGTGAATACGGTGGATGGTTCAACACGCAGACATTATTTTTTGCCAAAAGTCGACGAACAATAAGGGAGGTGTGACTGGGTGCATTGTCGTGTAACAAACACCAACTGCTTTCAGTCCTTGTGTCCTTGTGTAGTCTGGACGAATGCGACGAATTCTGACCATCAAACGCTTTAAAACAGCTAAGTCGTATTGACCTGTAATTGTTTGTCCAGTTGGAACAAATTCTTTGTGAATAATACCTTTAATATCGAAGAATGTAATGACATTGTTTTGATTTTGGATGGAATTTTTCTTGCTTTTTTGACTTCTGTTGAATTTGGTGACTTCCTTTCCGCACTTTGTCGCTTTGTTTCAGGATCATATTGGAAACACTAGGTTTCATCACCTGTAACAATGGACTTCAAGAAGTGTGGATCGTTTACAGCGGCTGAAACGATGTCTCTGCAATGTGCACTTCTCATTGCTTTTTTTTCAGGGGTTAAAGTGTGTGGAACAAATTTAGCACACACTTTTGTTTTTCCCAAATCTTCATGCAGGATGGTTCGAATTGTTTCTTTCTTGATGTTAAAGAGTCTTACATCATTCTCAGTCATTCACAGCGATCGTTTGTTACGAAATTTTGTACTTTCTCAATAACTTCAGGTTTCCTAGGTGAAATTGGTCTTCCACTACGCTGATCATCTTCTACCGTATCTCTTCCGTCCAAAAAAAAATTTGTGTCACACAAAAACATTTGATCTACTTAAATAACAGTCACCGTAAACTTGTTTCATGAGTTGGTATGTTTCCGAAGCACTTTTACCAAGTTTTGCGTTAAATTTAATTACAGCTCTTTGCTCCGTCTTAAAAAACCAACATGAAAAAAATTCACTTCTGCAATAAATGCTCGCCTTCTCTCAACTACTTAACGAAATGCGCTCAACTTGTTGACAGTGTACCAGCAGACGATGGACGTTATAACACATGCACATTTACACTCACAGCACCATTACAACCTGCTCTCTGAGACGAGTCTTAAAACTATTTGACGCACTGTGTTATATATATTATAATATTATAATATATTATATTATATATTATATATATAATATATAGGAGAATTATGAGGTCAAATCAGGTGAAAATTAAGAGCACGCATTTTTTCGTTACACACATATATATATATATGTATGTGTGTGTGTGTGTGTGTGTGTGTGTGTGTAATGAGCGTGTGTTACGCACACATAAATATCTATGGTGCCCGTTATAAACGGCTTAATCAAAAACAGTGATTTAAAATACCAAGTTATTGGCTTTACACCAATCGCAGAACATATTTCGACTTGAGTCTTTTGTACATACAAATGTATTTTTGTATACAAAATTGATAGACTTAAGCCTTTTATACAAGTCAAAAGATTTTTTTTATCAATACTAACAAACATCTAAAAATCACTTTTTTGACTTAGTCCTTTACACCGGGCACTATATATATATATATATATATATATATATATATATATATATATATATATATATATATATATATATATATATATATATATATATATATATATATATATATATATATATACACTGCTCAAAACAATTAGGGGAGCACATGGTTTTAACGAAATTACGCAAATACTTACACCGATAAGTAACATAAAATAAATCATCCATAATTTAAAGCCTAGCAGGAAACAGAAGAAGAAAACTTCATATGCAAATCAAAGTTCATGACGTCAAAAACCAGAAAAAGAACATAAGGGCGGAAATCGGGATGCTGCAGAAACGTCTGCTTCACTGCCTTAACTGTGAAATTCGATTGCTCAGTTATTCTTTATGATAAAAGGTGACTTGAAAATGTCTCAACAACGTGATTTACCGGAGTCCATAGCATGGCGTATTATAGGCAGACTTGAATCCGGACAAACACAACGTAGTGTCGCGGACGCTGTTGGAGTCGCCAGAAGTGTCGTTGCAAGGCTGTGGAATCGATTCAAAGAAACAGGGAATGTTAGACGTCGACCAGGGCAAGGTCGGCCACGCGCCACTACAGCAACTGATGACCGGTATATACTGTTAACAGCTCGTCGAAACAGAACAGACAATGCTACTCAGCTGCAAAGACAGTTGCTCTTGGCAACAGGACGAAGGGTGTCCAACCAAACAGTACGTAATAGGCTTCATCAGGGAGGTCTCTATGCACGTAGGCCAATGGTCTGCATTCCGTTGACCACACGCCACCCTACGGCCCGAAGAAGATGGGCTGCTGAACATCGAGATTGGGAGCAACATAATTGGAGCCAAGTGCTGTTTACAAACGAGTCCCGATTCAGTCTGGAGTGTGACACCCGACGTGTTTTGGTATGAAGGGAAAGGGGCACTCGAAATAACCCCACATTCGTTCGTGAAAGGTCACAATACAGACGAACTGGTTTTATGGTATGGGGTGGAATCAGCATAGGTGGACGTACGGACCTGCATATCATTCGGAATGTTACTTTGACGGCCCGAAGGTATGCAGACGAGATACTGAGACCTCATGTCATACCTTACGCTGAAGCCATTGGAGATTCCTTTGTTTTCTAGCATGGTAATGCCAGACCGCATACAGCTCGTCTTGTGGAGAACATGCTTGAAGCTGAAACAATACAGCGTATGGAATGTTCAGCGTGCTCTCCTGACCTGAATCCAATCGAGCATGTTTGGGACATGCTCGGACGACGCATTGCTGCGAGACCAAGGCCTCCTTTTACTCTCCGAGACTTGGAGATTGCACTTCTTGAAGAGTGGAACTGTATTCCCCAAAGTCTTATCGATAACATCATCGCATCCATGGAAAACAGGTGTGCAGCAGTCTCAGCTGTTCGAGGAGACCACATGCCATATTAAAAATCTTGCATCATTTCTAAACAATACTTTTTTTTATCGTTTACATGTAACCAAATTGTTGCCCTAAATCATCTTTTCCTGTTTTTTCCTTATTTTCAAAGAATTAAAGCTTAATTAGAATTTTTTTTACGTCTTTTTTTCTGTATTGCGCATTGATATGCGTGTACTATCCATTTTATGCCAATACGTGGCTATCTCGCACGGTTTTCTTAACTTCTTTGCTTGCTCCCCTAATTTTTTTGAGCAGTGTATATATATATATATATATATATATATATATATATCACCTATTCTGAAAAATATAGCTTCCATTCTGTCTCATCTCCCACCACCACAAAAAAAAACTTATAATTATTTGTATTGCTGCATAATACGTGTTGGAGCCAAATCACAGTGATATACGGAAATTTAAATTTTATTCAAGTCTTGAATCACCATTTTTTATTCTACATTCCGTAAATATGTCTCTTTTTGAAATTTGAATATCACCCTGTTGCGGGAAAATGAGGCGTATATCCAACAGTGTGAAGATTCGCGATATGCAAGCCTTATTTTCCAGAAGAGGAAATAATGACTTTCGAAGACAAGTTTTAAAAACACGCATAGTAGAAAGGACACCAGACGATTATTAGTCAAACTTCGTGACATTCCAGATGAAAGGACACGGTTTTCATCATTAACCTCGATTAATGCACAAACCCTCCATCAGTGAAACGTCCATTTCACTGAGGCGCGCATGAGATGATCACATGTTACGTCAGCCGCAGGAAAACGAATGAAAAAAAAAGGGTTGAGACAATCCTTCCGAAGGTAACTCAGAATTACGATCTGCGAAAGAAATCAGTTATCGGAATTAATTTCCGAGATATGACTTGTTGGTAAACAATGTTTTTTTGTTTAGTTAGTTGAACCCACCCATCTGTAGCAAAGTTCTGTTTGCAGAGTCAAACCAGACAGGATTAAAATCGACAAAAACTGTTCTCTCAGTATTAATATTAATTTCTACATTTATAAGTTATAAAATTTATAAAAAGCCTGTGTGATCATAATGCCTATATACAGTTGGCTCTCTTTTTAACGACTTTCAAGGGACCGTGAAAAATTGTCCTTAAGTAGAGATCGCCCTTAAACAGAATTTGTGATAATATGACATTTCCCATAACGTCGGAGGGGCCGGGACTGGAAAATATCGTTTTTAAATAGAGATCGACGTTAAGTACAGCGTCGTTAAACAGAGAGCCAACTGTATATATATATATATATATGGGGGGGGGGTAGGTTTTTAAAGACAGAAAGTGGGAGTGTAATAAATTAAGTTATATCTTTAAATTTAATTAAAACAGTTATATCTATATTTCTACTCCTAACTAAACTAAACTCATGGCGCGGCAGTCCGCTGTGAACCAAGGCCGGCTATACCCATCTTCGTTTTCTAGTCCGTGGGGAATGCCATACAGCATATGTTTCGGTCAGGTGGTCAACCTGACGTGGGACCCCCAGAGTTTAGTTCCCAAGCATGCTTGGTCCTCATTTTATCCATCCACTCAAGGGATGAAAGACTGAGTCGACCTTGCCCAGTCGCAGGGTCGAACCCTGGACCTGTGGGGTGGCAGCTTGAAGCTTTTAACCACTAAGTCCCCGGGCTTATTTCTACTGCTATTACAAAATGTATAACATTATGAATCTGTGTTCTTCACTTGCATAAAAAGAGTGTGTGTTCGTAGTACCACCTTTCATTCAGTTACTCTTAATTGCAAAATATATATTTTACTAAAAAAATAAATTTGGTTGCTACGCACTTTTATGTTGATGTGATAACATATATAGATCCTTTAATGGAATTATAAATTTTCTCTTTCTTTCACAATATGTTAAATAAATAGCATAATTTTTTTTGATGAATTACTCGAATCTGTACTAAAATGTACATAAAGTGTACACAGTGTGAAGTATCAGTTTACGTAATTATCTCGTTGTTTCTTCTCATCTGACAAGGAGAGGCATTTCAAATGCCTTCAAAACTCGAATTGTGTTCACTAGATTCAAAAGTTAATTTTCGCTCTGTACATAGAAAATAATTTAGAAAGACAATCATGAATATCAATTCGTAAGACTTCCTTTTTTAGGACTTCATTAATTTACATAGATGATGTAACCTTATATATTGCATCAGGTTATTTTAAAATAAAATCATTCGAAAAGAAAGGTTGGTATGGATATCATGAATACGATAAAACTATTTTTATATAGCATGTTCTTTTTTGTTTTAATAGTCTGTTATTACAAATTACAAAGTATTATTTTGTTTTTTATAGATATCTATCAAAGGACTTTTTTTCATTTAGATAAATGTGGTATATTCAAACTGCATTAAGAGCTACGTATTAACTTTTTTGTATGTGTACAGATTCATTATATTATTTTTGATATGCAAGTAATAAGATGACCACAATGTAGTAAATGTAATTGTACAGTATAAAACAAATAAAGTATTTAAATATTACTTTGTCACATTACATATGGTCAGAAACGGATACAGTTTGATAATATGAAAGCTCGTAGAAAATATAATATGAGAAAAAATTATGTTCTTTTATTGAGAGTGGAGCAAATGGAATTCCCACTTTCTGAAGGTCACTGGTCAGAGAGTGTGGAGTAGGCAGCGCTGGAGGTTGGGCGGGTTTTCCAATTGTCACTAGACAACAATGTGTTGGTCCGGTGAACATCGAGGTTTCGGTATCGAATCGTTCTTCAAAAGAACGATTCTGTACCGCGACACAGAGCATCTAGAATGAGGTTCGGGCTCTATGGCAGTTCCTGATCGAAAGGCAATCATGCAAAGGATTATGGGGATGGTGACTTTAAGTTACCAAAAATGGAACCAAAAAATTTGAATTTTTGTTAAAAATTTTTTCCAAAAATTTGAATTTTTTCATGATTTTTTTCTCAAAATGAGTCAGTTCTAGATTGCAAGTCTTAAATGCTCCCTGTGTCATAATTTTGAAAGAAATTTTATAAAATTTATAATAAAGACTCCTCTAATACATCAAAATAAAGTTATGTATCCATTTCAGGTTTCGACATCATTCAGATTATCAAAGTTTCACTTAAGTGTAGAAAAGTGGAAAAATTTCACTAAAATTCGGAGAACAGGCATAAAACTAATTCCTAAAAATTAACTATTCAACGAAAGCCCAAAGTAATACATAACTATGTTCAAAATGTATTTATAAGCAATATAAATGGAAAATTAAGTTGGAAGTTAAAAATTGGATCGCAAGGAACATTTAAAAAAAATTGTAATAATTTCAATTTTTAAAATATAAAAAAATTCAAATTTTATAAAATTTTATAAGGTGTTTGATATAGTTATACTTTAATGAATATACAGGGTGATTTTTTAAAAATACTGACACTACTCAGAGGCATCTGTAGCGCGATCTATCAGCCGGAATACCACCAAAATTGACAAGGGGACTAAGGACGACATGGGAAAGAGTTTCCGTGAAAAAAATAATTAGTTCCAAATGTCGCCGATAGGGGACGATACGGCGCTGTTGTTGTCGGCGCACCCGAAAATTTGCATAAAAGGCAAGTAAAATATCAAAATGCAAATTCATGTCTACGTAGTCGACAGCAACGCCAGTATTTTGGGCTAAAAAGATCGGTGCGGATTCTGTTGCGCCTTCCAAAAAAGCGACTGACGACCCTTTTTTCTATAAACAGAAGAAAGGGTCGTCAGTCGCTTTTTTCCACTTGCATGGCCACCTCGTTACCCGAACCTAACCCATGTTACATCTTTCTGTGGGGTTATTTAAAGTCTAAGGTGTATCTTGGTGGAGTCTCGAACTTGGCGGCCCTAAAGGACAACATATCCCGGACTTTGATGGACATTCCTGGTGACATGTTACGCCTGGTCGTTGAGAACGTAGTGGTCAAGATGCTATGTGTCGTCCACCAGGACTGTGGTGACATTGAAGGAAGGAGAAGTGAATTTGCTGCATAAAGTAGTGTTACAGTGAAATTTCTTTGTTATTCACTTGTCTGCTTACAACTTTTTTCGGTATTCATCCCTTATCTTTATAGCCCGAAATACTGGCACTGCTGTCTCGACTACATAGTCATGAATTTGTATTTTGATTTTTTACTTGCCTTTTAAGCAAATTCTCGGGTGCGCCTACAACAACAACGCCATATCGTCCCCTATCGACGACTTTGGGAACTTTTTTTTTTCTCCACGGAAACTCTTTCCCATGTCGTCCTTAGTCCCTCTATCAATTTTGGTGAAATTTCGGCTGATAGATCACGCTACAGATGGCTCTGAGTAGTGTCACTTTTTAAAAAATCACCCTGTATATGCAAAATTTCATATCTCTGAGGTCAAAATTCCAAAAATAACTTTGCAATATCCTTCATCCCCTTAAACGTGGGTCTGCGTTACCATGGAAATCAAGTCCTCGGAACATGAGAACACCTGAAAATGGACAAGCAGTCCGCGAATCCCCTATTCGCGAGGAAATTGCAGCCATTCCCCGAGAGATGACCAACAAATTGATGGAAAACAATAGAGAACGGCTTTTCGATGCATCGCAAATAAAGGGCGCTTCCTGAGTGATGTTGTTTTCAAAACCTAGTGGGAAAAAAAAACTAGATTATAAGTACTTTTCAAAAATATAAAGCTTCTTCTGTAAATTGTTTCGATTGTTTCTTATTACCCTTTGAAATGTGGGTGTCCCGTCTGCCGCACCCTGTATCAACCAAGCTACTTTAAACCCATTTCTATATCATTAAAAATAAACAATAAAGTGGAAGATAATATAATTTATATTTTATATGCCTTCCACGTTTAATAAAGAGTGTTTTATAAACGTTTCGTTCCACACTTCCGGGGTAAGGATATAGAACTTTCTGTCATCCTATAAAATATGACCAAATGCGTTCCAGAATAAGTGCGGCTAGTCCAGCGCATTTGTTCCACTTGCGACCGCAGGCTCGCCCAGACAAACAAATCTTATTAAAGTAATAAAATCTGATAAGACCCGAAGCAATTTATTATGACGGATTAATGAAAAATATTAACTCATTTTGCATTGTGGGGCGCAATAACGTATGCTAGGTTACGACGAATATCTTTTTTTATCCTCTTTTCTAGCGATTATAATGGTTGTGATTACACCGCGAAAAGATGGCTTTTAATGCATTAGGAAATTTGATAATGATCTATGTCTTTTATCGTTTGGGACCTTTTGTATTTGTTATGTTTAGAAATATTGCCGCACAGTACCTCAAACGGTTTGCGGTATCATAATCCTGACGTCAGTTGCCCCCAGACGAGTTTTATTCTAATTTTTTAAGTCTATATACAGAATGAGAATAATTAATATTATTTTTGTTTACATTGGAGACCCTTAGAATTCAAAATAAGTATTTTTCGGCAGGATAACGCCTTTTTAAAAAAAATTTCAAAAATACTAACATTATTCAAAATGTTCAATAAGCATTCAAAATGCTCCATGCATATTCAAAATTATTTAAAAACCTTAAATTTTTTAATATAACTTACCATATGTATATAATCACTAGATGAGTACCTGTGCTTCGCTGCAGAGTACATTCAAATTAAATACAAGTAACCCTCCTACAAAACGGTAGATAGGTTCCTAGAAAATGCCGTGTTGTGTGAAACCATGTTATGTGAGACCCAGAGACAGTTAAAAAAAAGGGGGGGGGTTACGTTCTGAAAACTTATTAAAAACAAACATTTTTAAAAAATTCCACATAAGCAATTTAATTTTTATTAAAAATATAAATGTACGTATAATACAAAACGAAAAGAAACAAAAAAATATTATTTTCATTTAATGCGACCTTAATTTAATAAATTTCTTCCTCGTCACTGCTCAGTACAATCAAAAGAGAACGTTTTTTCGATTGAACGGTATCTCAGAACCTTTTTCTTCATTTAGAATTTTTGCACCTTCTATCCTCTTTAAAAAAATCTGTAATTTGGGTATATTTGCTGGTTCTTACAAGATCATTGTAGAATCACGGTATGGAGATAGACAATTTTGCAGCTCCCTTTTGAATTTTCGGCTTCTTTCAGAGGAAGGGTCTGCATTCAGGAAAAATGATTCAAGATTTTCAACTAAGCTTAGGCCTTCTTATAATTTTATAGAGTTATAAATGAATAAATGTAATTTGTCTATACATTTTCATGTAACGCCACTATAGTCATTATTCCTTCCCGTCATTATTTTAAGGTAATTTAGTTTTTAATGTGTAAAACAAAATCATGTTATCTAGTGCTATAGAAGTACAGTGTTGTACAAAGGTTTCGCAATTTGTTTATCGTGTTAGAGAGAAACCGTGTTACAGGTTGCAGTGCTGTAGGAGGACTACCTGTACAACGGTCAATGTATTCAATTAATGCAAAAAAAAATAAATATATATATAATAAATTCAATGGTCAAATGTATGCAATTAATGCCAAAACAAACCCAAAAAATATATTTATAGGAAAAAGTCGTAACAGATGTTTTTATAGACAAAGTAATGTTAGAAAAAATACTCAAATTAATGCAACGGTCAATGTATGCAATTAATTTGTATGTTTAATATCCCTATAAACACACTAATTTGAATTAAATTCTTTAAAAACTTTCATCGCACTTAGTCTAGTGGTTAAATATTAACTTTTACCTTATTCTAATATTTGTTTTTTGTGAATTTATTTCGTTGTTATGCACGTGACGCAAAATTAATTTAAAGTATCACAAAAAGAAAAGAAATATCGTGATCAGCATTTAATAAATGAAATTCGAAAATTCATCTTTAAAAATTCCCAAAAATCAGAAAACGGAGGTAAAGATTCGAAAAATATTTCATTTTAAAGGAACTTTTAGAATTCTTCTCGGTATATAAAGTTTTATAACTCTCAGATTATTATTTTAAATGCAAACTCAAAAAAGTTACAAAAGCAGCTTAAAAATTTAATTTTAAAAAGTCAAATAACTTATTTTTATTATTCTGCCTGTAATTTTTGTGTATTTTGTTTTTGCGGTGTTTTACTTTATTTCATGGTCTATAAATTTGAAAAAATAATATTTGAGGTTTCAAAGAACTATGCAACGTTTTATGACAAACACTTTAGTTAACAATCCTGAGAAATTTGGAAATATAAAAATAAATAAATAAATAAATAAAAATAATAAATAAATTAATTAATAATTTTAAAAAAATGAATGCGCATGGAGCATTTTGAAAAAATTTAATCATTTTAGGAAAGCAAGTCTTGTTTCTTCCACAAAATGCTTATTGTGAATTCTAAGTGAATCCAATGCAGTCATAAAGAATATTCAAAATACTCATGTGGTATATCGAATAAAATATTGAAAATTTAGATACGAGGTTGGTGGTCCATTGTCCCTTAAGTCGACATTCGTTTAAACTTGTCTTCCTTCAATAAAGGATTCAAGCACATTGAGTTTTCAAAAAATTTTCTATGTAAGGACTAATGAATTCTGAATACTGAACGTGAAATTAACAGTCAAAATCTAGTTTTCTCAGTTTCAAAATTCCGTTTACACTTGCTTATAAAGGAGGATTTGCCTCAGTGTCGTTGAAGGGAGCAAAATTTCGACTTCTCGTGGGTGGTAAACCTTTCAAACTCTGCATCTAGTTTTAAAACACCGAATAGTACTTTCACGCCTCGAAAAGCAGGTTCGTTTTATGTAGCGAATGCCAGCATTTGTAGGGGAGGAAGATAAAACTGGCGAAAACTTATGGTGTTTTGATCTTAACGTAATGATGTTAGGTCATGCGTAACATGATTCTCTCTCCAATTTTTTTATCTGTTGAACTGCCCATTTCCACCTGTCTGTATATTTACCTTGGTCATTAGATGGTGGGGAGATTGTAAATGAAACTTTCAGACTCTTCGATGTTTCGCATTCGACCCACAGAGAACAAATTCAACGATTCTCACGAAGTGGATCTGGCAATTATTCACATAAATTTAATTCATCTGACAATAGAAATTTTCTCACCAGCCTCTAACATCAAACAAGTAATGCGACTCCGATATAGTTCACGGTGATTTTGAATTGTTATCATGGTTGTAATTACTTACTAATCAATGGATTCAGTTCCCTATATTAATTAAAAAAAGAGCTGAAAATAAACTTTTGAATCATGGGTTGGGGTGTTTTAAGTCACCCTATCAGATGCTTGAGTACAAAGAATCATTTATCTTATAAATATAGTTAGACTCTCTACTCCAGGGGTTCCCAACCTTTTTCTTAGATCGACCCCTTTTAAATGAATGATTTTCTTCATCTACCCCCCTCACATTTTTCTCTATAATATACAGCATACATGTAATTATAACACTAATAATTGCACATAAAACACTTAAACATAACAATTTGACCAAGAATATGAACAAAATATTATAAAAAGGGGTTCATTAGATTTATGTTTTATTAATTTTGTACAATTTTCATTTTTAATTTCTCAAATATAAGCAAGATTTCAGAAACACAGATTGTAATTGTACAAAACTTCGATTTCAATTATTGTGGTGGTTGAGCTCGATGCATTGATACAATATTTTTAATGTTTGGCCTGAAATTGCTCATCGTCGTATAGTCACAATAACTAACATAACAATATATATATTTTACTAAACAATTTTACTGACTTATATGTAATTATAATACAATTTAATTCGACACATATACAAAAGCGCCATGACATTCGATTTTAGATGGGAGGATCACTATGCCCTATGCAAATCTGTATTTATACATATTAAAACTGGTACTATTATCTAATAATTACATTTCTAAATAATTAAATTAAATTTTAAAACAGGAAAAATTATCATCGACCCCCAATAGACCCCTGGAATACAATAAACCCTTTTTAAACGTCCATCGATCCCCAAAGGGTCCACCTGGACCCCATCGGGAATCCTTGCTCTACTCCATGCTTGCTTTCGAAAGCGTACGTTATTAGAAGAGGAAGCAAAGAGGACTACAAACATTCATTAAGAAACAATGCCTCGATTAAAAAATGAAGTATGTGGAATATAAAACAAAGAGGTCTATAATAACGCACAGACTTTGAAAAGGCAATTGAAAACATTAACTTCTTTTTCATTACTTTACAAAAGAAAAAAAGTACATAATAAAATTTAAGCTATGCTCTTCTAAAACAATTGACAAAAAGTTCAAGGATCTGTATCCACTGTGCCTAATTTTTGAAAAGATTTCGAGGGTAAAACTATCAATTCTAAATGTTAGTTCACCCACTCCAGGTAAAGGACCTATTAAAACATTTTCTCTCGATTTAATTACATTCAGAGAAAGAGATTGAGAAATAGATAGAAGTAAATAGGTACTCATGTAATCAAAAATGTCTGGATATCCTTCACCTCAACAGTGTCTGTTTATACCATGTGTATACACGAGTTTAATTCTACATAAGCGAGGACGTGTACATATCTGCAACGGGCTCAACTCGATGGAAGGAATAGTTGAGTATATTTGGAAGTCATGACATACGGAGTCTATCAGATCGGTAATCAGATTCTGGCGTTATTAGATGTACCTAATTATATCCTTAAGTGCGTTACACTTAAGAAAAAACTTCATGAAAGCAATAAAGTTTTCCATCGACCTGGTAGGTCCAAAAAGATGACCGATCGAGCACGGCTATTTTTGAGGCACAATTCAAAAGTGCATTAGCAACTATCACAACTGTTTTCTGCTTGAGTTCAGATTGAGAGACAAGAACGAACCTTTGGGAAATACTTTGGGTTTTTACTCTCATGCTGCTGCTAATATGGCATTGATCATATGTCCCAACACCTAATGTCGTTTAAAATGGGCCAACAGCACCGACATTGAACTACGAATTAATGGAGGTGGATTGTATGGAATTTTAAATCATGGTTTATAATCTGACAATTTGGAGGAAATATCTGCACCAGTCAGGAGTCAGGAGAATTATTCTTGCTGGAGCGTATTTTGCCATCGGGAAAATTTGATAGTGATAACAAAATGTTCTTCCCTGTTTGGGGCTTTAGGTTTAAATGCTTACGAACGGCTAGAAGTCCTTTCAGTACTTCCCAGCCGACGTCTGCCAAGAAAATACCGTTCTTCTCGCATTGTGACTACAGTTTGAAGTAGGAGTTCCCTTGTTCAGCATGACAAAGCATCATGTCCGCAGCTCCGTCGTTTGAAGAAATGAAGATGGAAATGTTTGATTGGCCGGCTCAAAGCCTAGATTTAAGCCCTGTTGAACCTATTTAAGATCTGTTGGATTAATGGCCTCATGCAAAATATACTCAAGCAGCTATCTTTCATTGGCTGACTGCCATGGTACAGACAGCAATGTGCTGCATAATAGTAGAGATTTATCCCAAAGGATAACAGTCGCAATAACAGCATAAAGATGCCCTACCGCCAATTCATAACACAGCATTAAGAAACACCAATAATGAGTGTTCGGGCACTGCCTGACCCACATCGTCGATAGTTGATACAGATAGAGAATGGAAGAGATTTATATAGGGAATTAAAAGAATTCGCACTTTAAAGTGTGATTATTTTGAAATTATTTTCAAAATTCAAAAAGAAAGCCGTTCAATACCCAAATATAATACACAGAATATCTTATGACACCTCGAATCTTTGGAGAAGAAAAAAAGAAGTATCGTATCTTTCGGAATTCGGAATTTGGAAAAATTCGGAACGCTTGTTCCAAATATGTCTCTTTTGTTATCAATCGAGTGCTGAGCATGCTGGTAAAATCACCGGATGGACTTTTTAAGTCCATCGTCACGAGTGTCTCGATGACCCTCGTTGTAACGTCTTAAATATGGCTCCAGAGCGAGGTAAAATATTAATTTTAAGGCTTTTTCGATCGCAGGGAGAAATATAATTGTTCATTTGCATTACGAAAGCCGATGACGAAACCGTTTTTCGTGTCATACGAAAGCCGATGACGCAAATTTGCTTTTTGGCAAGAGCATAGGCGTAGCGTGTTTCTAACTTCTTTTTTTTTTTGGGGGGGGGGGGCATGAACTGAATTCAGTTAGGGCCCCCCTCAATACATTGACTGCCAGACGGTCCTTAAAATATGAATTATTATGATTTTTTAAATTGAATAACAATAGAATGGATTTTTGAGTAGAATTCAAAAGTTATACAATGAGAAAAATATATATAATATAAATAAAATGAGAAAAAAAATATAGCATCGAATTTTTGTTATGGATTCTGTCATTGTTAAAAACTATGTTAAGGCTAAAGACATAATTTGAATCTTCAGTTTCACAGTTTGAAAAAACGGGAAAAAACCAACTTTCTTAAAAGTTTTCTACAGTTTTCCGATTTTAACTTAACTTCTATAAATGTTTAAATTTATTTCAAGTCAAGTTGGGGGGGGGAGTGAACGTGCCCCCATGCCCCCCTGACGTTACGCCTATGGGTAAGAGAGTCTGATCATGCGAACAAAAGAGTTGTGCAGCAACTTGTCTAGGTTTCTCTTCAAACGCTAAAATATTGTATAATAGTCCTTCTGATCGACAGCTTTATATAATGAAATGAAATACCTATAAATTATGATTTGAACGTAGTATTACGTTCCTCCATAACGTTCCTGCGGAAAGAAAAATTTCAGACGCTAAAACCATCCGTCCATCCGTCCTCTCCAGATATAATTTTGGCAGCGCGCCAAACCCAGTCTATCGCTTGGAAAAGCAGTAAACAGTTAAACAGAAAATTACCAAGATACGTCAAAACTCTGACATACATACATACACACACACACGCACATATATATATATATATATATATATATATATATATATATATATATATATACATAGCACATACATACATATATACATACAAAGAGGAAAGCAACGATACGTAATCCTACGTTAATAACCCGCGGTAGTTTCCTTAGAAAAGACTACCTGAAAATTTTTTTTAATTATAAAAATATGTTATTTTCTGGCTTCTGGAAGCTCAATTGTTGCTTCTGATAAGTTTAACAGCATTTAGACGATATTCATCCTAAATCTTGGTTTTGGCGCTGAGTTTATCAGTCGCCCTTTAATGTAAGATTTCGTCTTATATGACAATCGAATTCACATGTTTGAAGTTCCTTTTTTTCCCTCTTAACGACGATACATTAGTTGTGACAAAAAGAGTGTTTTCCCCTGGTCTTCTTTTAGCTAGTTTGGGAATGCCTCAAACGCAAACATCCGTTTCCTTCGTCATCATGCCTGACTGAAATCATTTGAAACGCCAGATTTTCAGTAAATCATTTCTACTACGTCAATTTTGAATCAACACTAATAGTTTCGCACGCTGATTAGAGGAGTTTCAGTTTTCTGAAGGCCAGGTAGCTGTCATTGTCTTTTCTTCTATTATGTAAATGTCCATATAACAAGCAAATTTGCAGCAGAAAAGTCTTACAATGCTTTTGAAGCATCAATTCAAGTGCGTTCGCGAACCTTTTACTATGTTTAATCAAAATTTAATGCTCCCAATTTCCACCATTCAGTTTTCGCAATGACATGCCAGTTAGAATTGACACTTTTACCTGCATTTGCCACCCACATCCTTGATTCAACCAAGTGGGCTCGGGTCCGAATCCCTTATAAGGCATGGGTGTTTGTGTGGTGTTCCCTTATAGGGAGCTGTGTTAGTCCACACATTTGGTGCTCCATTAACAAAGAAGCCAACTAATTCTTTGTGGGCATGGGTCGATTTCCTAAGGACAAAGTACCTGCCGCGTTGGAAAAAAAATATATTTTACATATTTTTTTTCATCTAGTAATTTATTCATCTAGTTAAAGCCAATGTGAGGCATTGCTACGAAGTAAATATTATCCAATACATACATCCAGTTAACGTGAACTTTAAGCATTGTTAAGAAATATATATTAACCCTCACAAATTTATGGCTCTAATAGTTTCGGAAGGAAAAACGAATTTTCGTTTCTTGGTATGCATACTATGTATTTACTTGAACGTCAGTTTCATAACCTTATATACCTAGATAAATACCAAACAAAACTGTATGTTCTTCTTCACTTAAGACATAGCAAAAACCGCAAAAAACGGTCAAGTATACAAGAGAAGATCATAGGCGTAGCGTGCTTCTAACTTTTTTTAGGGGAGGGGGGCACGAACTGAATTCAGTTAAGGCCCTCCTCAGCACATTGACTGCCGGACGGTCCTTAAAATATGAAATATTATAATTTTTTTAATTGAATAACAATAGAATTGGTGTTTCAGTAGTATTCAAAAGTTATACAATGAGAAAAATAAATATAATATAAATAAAATGAGAAAAAAAAAATAGCATCGAATTTTGTTACGGATCATATCATTGTTAAAAACTACGTCAAGGCCAAACACATAATCGGAATCTTCAGTTTCGCAGTTTGAAAAAGCGGGATAAAACCGACTTTCTTAAAAGCTTTCTACAATTATCCGATTTTAATTGAGCTTCCATTAACGTTTTGATTTATTTCAAGTTAAGTTTGGGGGAGGGCACACGCCCCCCGTGCCCCCCCCCCCCTGACGCAACGCCTATGGAGAAGATATATGCTAAATAAAGTAAAAATTTGAAGGCATGACAAATATGTCAGAGTGGACTCTGACCTGTAATTTGAGTTTAACATGCTAGAATTAATGAAGGATCTTAAAATTTCCATTATGAATTTTTGCTTATAAAAATACAAATCATTATAATATAACATCTTCAGACTAAATATTATTTTTAAAATCATAACTTCATAATCATTATCATATCATTTTCATCATGTATTTTTTCCGAAGAAAGACTTCATAGATTTTAAAACTGAAAATAATAGGTGCTCGTAAAATGAGAAAAAAAAATATAGCCCATATCCTATAAATATTATTTTTCAAATTTAAGTAGGAAAACTGTTAAGAAAATAGTTCTTGACCCCATAAAAACAAACTTCTTGTGCCCATTTAGGTTCTATAACCTCACATTTTATTTATTTTGACTCCATAATTATTCTCTTGGTGATAGCAAATTCAATGATACCCCTTAATTTTCAATACTTTAAATAGGTAAAACGTCTTTTTTCTTTTTTCATCGCTATGAAAATCTCTATCCATTTGAGAAGAAAATTCACGGGTGAAATGCAAAACTGAAAAGGCATATAATACAATACGGAAATAAAAGTCAAAAGTCAAGATCTGTCCTTGATCCCTTTGTCCTATTAAATGTTTCTCAAGCAATCCTTTTTTACTGGCAATTAAAAAAAAATAAAGATCCTTTTGTATCATGACGTTTGTAACATCTTTCCCCGATTCAGTAACAATATTAATGATGTTTCAAGTAAACTATTTAAGGAATTACACTATCCTGTTGTGTTCTTTAAAATACTCTCTTTCTTTGGCAAATACATTCATGTTTTGTCACTACAAATCCCTATTCAGATGTTATAACAAGTTTGTTTAGAATACCTAATTTTTCAGTCAACATTTTTTGGACGTTATTAATGTTTTAAAAGATCCGGCTTTATCGTCTAAACGTTCCCATTTTTCACTCAGGGTTGAGTCGATTTAATGAATACGTAGAATTTTCGTTTCGAAAGAAACGGCATTGTTCACGAAAGTTCGGTTAATTGTGCAAAGATCAGATCTTTCATAGAGTTGGTTAAAAGGGTTTAATTAGCATAAGTATCTTTTTTTAAAAGCTAGAAATCATATAAACAGTTTTAAACGTAATGAGATCTCTCCCATATAATTTAGATATACGTTTTATAGAAAAAGTTATCATATTTCTGAAATCCAAAGTTAAAAATTCAATGAAAAAATTTAGAGTAGGGTAGGTGGGGGCAAAGGTTTTCAGTTTTGAGTTTTTGGTTTTTTACGGGCCTCCTTTAGATCCTATCGCCCCAAAAAGTCACTTGTATTGTAGTTGGGTATCTCCTCTACCTTCTATAAAATAATGAATTTTTTCCCGAAAGATTTAGTCACCGAATTTTTAATTTTACCAAAACACCTGTTTGCGAACCTTTGCCCCAATCGGTGGGGCAAAGGTTTGCACTGCAAACCTTTACCCCAGTCGTTGGTTTCTTACTGGATAGGCATCGAAAATCACAAATAGAGTTGTTTAAATAATTTTCTTTCACATTTTGTAATCTTTTTAAAGGTGTTACATATATAGAAAATCAGAAATTGAACAGGTTAATCTCAATAATTTTTTTCTTAAACTAAATAATTTCAAACTGAAATATCAACTACTAACACAGAAAGTTGAATCTAACAAAGAAATTCACAAATTGAACGGGTTAATCTCAATAATTTTTTTCATAAACTAAAGAATTTCCAACTAAAATATCATCTATTAACACTATCGTTATATCATATCTTAGGCTTTACTCATTCTTTTAAAACCCGTAAAAATTAAGCAAATTAAGGGGATGGGGGACATTACAAAGCAATTTTTGAAATTTTTGCCTCAGAGATATGAAATTTGGCATAAATATTCATTAAAGTAAAACTATATCAAACACCTTATAAAATTTTATGAATATTTAAAATTTTATTTTTTATATTTTAAAAATTGAAATTTTTATTATGTTTTTTAAAATGCTCCTTGCGATCCAATTTTTAACTTTTCCCCTTAATTTTGCATTTATATTGCTTATACACTTTGATCAGAGTTATGTTTTATTTTGTGCTTTCGTTGAATAATTAATTTTTAGGAAATATTTTTATGCTTGTTCTCTGAATTCTTGTGAATTTTTTGTACTTTTCCACACTTAACACTTAAGTTAAACTTTGATAATCTGAATGATGTCGAAACCTGAAATGGATACATAACTTTATTTTAATGTATAAGAAGAGTCTTTGTAATAAATTTTATAAAATTTCGTCAAAAATTGTGACGCAAGAAGCATTTCAAAGACTTGCAAATCTGGAAATTACTCATTTAGAGCTAATTTTCCTAACCAGACCTTCAAAGCTTATGTCTTGTAACAACATTTAATTCTTTTATCTTGTAAAATAGGTCTTTGTTCAGAGCTATTTTACTTTTTGCGTTGTACTAATTTATTTTATTTTTAATTTATGGATTTTCAAGCATTTTACAAAACTTTTTCTGACTAAAAACAGGCAGTTTTTTTATCAAAAACCTTAATTTATTTTCTAATTACAAAAATGTGAATTCCCATTAATAATAAAAGACGTTGTTAATAAGGATTCCTAATGAAAAGAGGACATAAAACAAATGTTAATAGTTAGATGGGCAAAGGTTTGCAGATGGGTCAAAGGTTTGCACTGCGAACCTTTACCCCATGACTCCCGCAAACCCTTACCCCATTTCGTGCTGGTTCTGTTTCTGCAGAATGGACGCCATTGTATTTGAGTTAATCCAAAACTTAAGGTAGGATTTGGAAGGTTATTTACCACCCTAACATGCGAAAATAAGCCCAAAACAGTTCGTGAGTTTGAGTGATACTCAAAATTACTCAATAATTGCAAAAAATTACATTAAAAGAGACGAAAATAAACTTGCCTCATTTTCTCTGCAAGTAACTCCAATAGCTTTCACGAGGCAACTGAGTGGAAGTATACGAATGCACTGCCTACCCTATTCTTCCTAAAACTCTTGACGTTCATTTTAAAATGTACGTGCGAACCTTTGCCCCCACCTACCCTATAACAAAAGGCGAATGTCTCCCGACAAGTACCAACGCATTAGAAAAAAAAAATTAGCGATATAAAAATAATCATAGATGAGTTAAAGTTTTCATAGCGCATGTTTATTTTTATTTTAGATTAATCAAAGAGGAACTAGATGCCTATCTGCCTTGATACCACAGTTTTTAAATATTCCCTGAAAGGTGCAGATCTACCGATGCGTAACCCACCTCCTACAAATAAAACCTACCGGGAAATTACTCTCCTGAAATTATGCAAAACATTTCATAAAACCCTTAATATTCTAAAATGCTAATGTCAAAAATTCGACAAAATCTGAATTTTGCGTTCTTTGGAGCTTATTTTATGAGGTTTATTAAAATGGAACAAAACACAGCCTGGTGGTGTGGGGGTTCAAGCATGCATCAAGAAAGCGTTCCATTTCTAAAACTATGTATGTCCAGCAACACAAATGCAACTTTGTCAAAACGAAAGTTCAGTCGAAACTGCTATCGATATCAGCACCAGAATGGAAAATAAATTCAAAATTCTATTTAAGAACACTTGTGTTCGAAACCGAAATTAAAGTTAAAAAATACGAGCGAAAATGAAAGTAAAATCCAAAAGATTTTGATTCATGTTTGGTCTTTTTTTCGATTTGGGTCAAATATAGGATCATGCGTATCACTTTTTATACAAAAAACGATATTTTCTTATCCAAATTCGAATTTTAAATTGTTGATGACATTTTACGATAATTCCAGTCTGTCATCGAAATTTGAATTCATTGTTTCTGCAGATGTAGGATAAAGACAAGTAGGCAATATCGGTACATCAGTGTTTATTTGAAATACACAATTTCTTTTTTTTTTAAATACAAATTTTTCTCTAAAATGGAAAATATAAATTTTATCATTTGGTAATAAAAAATGTTTTTGATTCATTGAATATGAAAAAATATGTAATGAAAGATTAGGTCTATTTTTCCCAAAAAGCACTCGTTTTAATAGCGTGGGGTACAACGTTTCATAAAACAATTTAGTTGTAGTTTTATAAGACCTTTCTGTTTGTGAAAGTAATTCTCCCACAGTAAGAGAACACATTAAGGATTACCATATCTCTTCAACTGTTAGCAACGCTTTTATTCGTAAATCTTTTATGAACAGGTGTGAAAGGAGGCACATAATCACGTGATATCATTACTATAGTCGACCTCGCTAAGTTTTTGACTAATGCATTCAGAGTTTATTTAGTATTGAATGGTGATCCTATCATCCGAAGCAATTATTACTTTATGAATTTAATTACAATGTTACTGGAGTGCTAAAAACTAAATAGGTTTGGGATCTTTTTAATCATTGAGATAAGATAGGATCTCTCGTCAAGCCACACCTTGATATTTTGATATCTACGATTCCCTTTTAGTTTTTTTTTCCGAGCAAGTTGCTCAAATTGTACAATCAATCTGTGTGTGTGTGTGACTTATTCCAACCGCTCTAGCCGTAGGCTAGACCAGGTCCAAGAGGTCAAAAGCTACTATGAAATCGTTAACAAGGAAAGTGTCTCTATAAATATCCCCAGGCAGTTTAGAATATGGTCAGGAGAGGCTTCAGCAGTATTGCATTTAGAGCAAAAACAATAAATCTTATTAAACTTGCAGTTATTTGACTCTTCAAAGAGGAACTTTCATTCCCATGAATATTAGTGCTTGGAAGTTTCGAGAGATGATAACAGATATTAGCAGAACAGCCAGGCCTTGATTTTCCATTAGGCCCGATAGGCCCGGGCCTAGGGGCCCCCGAATTCTGGGGGCCCCAAAAAATTTTAATTTTAAAAGGAAAAAAAGAAAAAATTCCCAATTTAATTTTTTTAAATTTTACCTTTTTTAATAGCAATTTTTTTATATATTCTTTCAAATTTGATTGATTGATTGGTTCATCATATGTATGTTATAGTGTATATAAGGAATTAATAAGTTTTTCTGGTTGCATTGTATTGGTGTTTTAATGATGAATTTAATATGTTGTATTGCTTTTTTTATTATTTGATAATATTCTAGACTTCTACGCTTCAAATTGCCAATTCTTGGTAAAATAGTACTTTCACAACGAGCATGGTTATTTTTTTTTCTGTCAATTTTGGAAATTTTATGGCCACATCAGTGTTAGGGGGCCCCCATCCCGAGTTGTGCCTATAAGTCAAGAATTTTCTAAATCGGGCCCTGGAAACAGCAAAAAAAACTGTATTTAACACGATTAGCAAGTAACTTTAGATATGTTTTGAACACTGTAAAGTTAAACCAGGACATTTACCGATACTTGGCCAAGCCTCCAGCATAAAAATTTACGAACAGGAAGTATTTGTTAAAATATTCTTCCCTGTGCCATATTCATCGTCTTCCTCTTCATTTTCAGAGGGCCTGTCTAAAGCCTAGGCGAGTGAGGCTGGGCCTTCTCAAGTGGTATTTGTTGTTTTGACCTATTTGCACAACAGTCCTCGAGAATTTTGTTTTTAAATTTGAAAAGAATTTATCGATACAATGTTTGCATTTCACTTTGCTTCACCTTTTGACCTAATACTAGTTGGTTAGGCCAATAAATCTCTAACAATTGCTCTCGTTAGGACAGCTCATATACTTCTTTGAACCGTGATAAATTCACAAGACCTGCCTGATCCAGTAGATTAATCTTTGGTGGCAGGTAATAGATGATTAGGGCATAGGTGATCCAAATTAGGACTATAGAGGTAGTACAGTTGTAGACTGAATCTTTAATACTTAAATCATCTATATAGATACCATTAAAGATATGTCTAAGTATTTTTGTCTTGAAAATTACCATAGGAACTTCGTCATTCTAGGTCATTCACCATGCATAAGCATAGGCGTAGTTTCCGGGAGAGGAGGGTGCACGTGCCCCCCCCCCCAACTTGACTTGAAATAAATTAAAACGTTAATAGAAGTTCAGTTAAAATCAGAAAATTGTAGAAATTTTTTTCAGAAAGTTGGGTTTTTCCCGTTTTTTCAAACTGTGAAACTGAAGATTCCGATTATGTCTTTAGCCTTAACATAGTTTTTAACAATGATATGGTTCATAACAAAAATTCGATGCTATATTTTTTTCATATTTTATTTATATTATATTTATTTTTATCATTGTATAACTTTTGAATACTACTCAAAAATGAATTCTATTGTGATTCAATGTTAAAAAAACCATAATTTATATTTTAAGGACCGTCCGGCAGTCAATTCGCTGAGGAGGGCCCTAATTGAATTCAGTTCGTGCCCCCCCCCCCCCCAAAAAAAAAGAAATTTAGAAGCATGCTACGCCTATGTGCATAAGACAGAAGAGGTCAAACCAGAATGTAATATTAGTTTCACTTAGGCATCACTTCAAATACTTGCGTAGTCCATGAAAGTAAATTACAATAATTTTATTTCAGTTTTAAGGAATAGAACTGCATTTAATTAAGGAGTCCGCGTCAAAAAATTCTCAAAAGGACCTTGCTTTATTTTCTTGGCTTAAAACATACTGTGGAACTTAAAGAATAAAAGAACACCAAAACCGCACGTATTTACTGTACGTACAAATCTAAATACAACATTTCTAGCTGTTCTATCTATTCGTACTCTATGACGCATTGGTCCTTGAGTCTAATTATCTCGGAATGGAATTTTTCTTGCTCACAAGGATAATCAAAAATTCCTTTTAAGGTATCTCTGTGAAATTTTTTACAGAGTTCCCTTGCTCTGTTTTAATTAAACTGTCCTTCAAGAATATCAGTTTGGAGTGAAAAAAAATCTAAAAATGTTTTCCTTAAATTAAACGAAAAAAATGTTTTCTCTCTTTAAAATTGATTAAAAACTTTATTAATAAAATATTTATAAATCCTGATGACAAAACATGTTGAAACCTTTCACGTACATTAAAATGAAAACATTTTACTAACAGGGCAAAATTTACCCGCACTTTCGCTGTATTCGTCTGTCGGTTGGCTGTATCGCTTTCTGCTCGCGCAAATCAAGAGAACGTCTGCGATTGTCGCTTATCGAATGTTTGACCTTCATCGTTTCAGTTCGTTTTGCTGATTTTGCATAGTGAACATGGCAGCGCCCCTCTTCGTTTGCACTGAAGATGAAGAGCGCTGTGTGATCCGGACTTTCTGACGGTTGTGTTGTCACTCTCGTCAGAATCATCGTACAGATTTATTCGACGTTGTCACGTTTAGGTATGGACGTCCTAGTTTTTCTTCACCCTTCACGGTTGTCCGACCGATTTTGAACTTCTCATTCCGTTCGCGTATACCTCGCCGTGGTAAAACTCCTGTCCCCATCCTGTGCAGAAAGCCTTCGCGGAATTTCGGATCCTGATATCGGATCACACAGTGCTGTTAATCTTTGGTGCAAACGAAGAGCGGCGCGGCCATCTTCACTGTCAAAAACAGCAAAACGAACTGAGCTAGGAAGGTCATTCGTTGAGCGACGACAAGGTCATGTTCTTTCGGCCTGGACGAGCAGAAATAAGCACAGCCAATCGATATATGACTACAGCGAAAGTACGGAGTATTTTTGATTTTTCCCTGGTATATTAGGAGACATTTGATGGGAAAAAATTACAAAATGGCAGAAAATAAATAACAAAATTTTTTTTATCCCAAAACTCTTGAAATGATTCGGGATTTTCATTCGATGCCGTGTCGGATTATTGCAAGGCATGTCTTACAAACCCATGAAATGCCACAAAGAATGTTCGTAAATTAGCGTCTCGAAGTACCGTAAGATGGAGTTAGTTTGTGACTGCAGGGGTAACTTTGTGACACCTAGTAATTTTTTTCGTATTTCGGATCTTGCGCCGCGCCCGTGATACTGGGTAGGCAAAGAACAGCGCCAACAGTTTGTCCGACATACAGAGACACCTAGAGGCCAGTGTCCGAAGCTCCTGGGCGCCATTTGTGTTCTCTGGCCAGTGTATTGTTCAAACTTGTTGTCAAGCTATCGACTCTCAAACTTCAGAAACTTTGTGTGCTGAAGGCTAACACCTTATACAACCAACTATCACAGATAATTTTTTTATTTCCAATATGTTGGTTAGATTGTGGAGCAATATAACTTTTGTGTAGTCATATTTCCGAGAGATATGAGAACATAACCTAAATATCGAAAGGTGACGGGGCTACTTGACGAAAGGTGACGGGGACACATTGACACTGTCACAAAATAACCCACAAAGTCGACCCACCTTCTCCATCTGCTCGATGTTGCATTTTTCCGTCCTCTAAAACAGTGCTTCCCAATCTTTTTATCGCCGCGGACCGGTCAACGTTTTATAATGTTGCCGCGGCCCGCTGAGGAGGGGACTGTCAGACTCTCGTCTCCCATTCTTAAGTGGGATTGATGAAGGTGAGTAATAGCACCTTCAATAAGCCCAAAAGAAACGCAAACAGGTGTCGAAACGATATAAACCTTTGAAAATGCTCTACAATAGGTGAGGTATTCAGGTCATTTAGAATGATTAGTGAAACCCGTTAGCGGCGCACTTCCAAGGGAATAGCCGTGGACAATGAAATTCACCATAGGTGGGCTGCGTAGCGCGGATCCGAAAAAGACCTGTTGTTGTTTGGGGGGCGATTGTTCGAGAAAGAGAGAGAAGAATGCATAGATACGGACGCCGGTAAAGAACGAGGACAGATTAGAGTTGGACTTTTAAAAAGTCGCCACGCGTGCGGAGAGACGGGGGTCTCGTCGTGCGGACTTTGAATAATGAACCCCGCTCTCATGAGTGTATCAACGTTCTTCGGAACGAATTTTTGTAAATGATTATTTAACCAAGATTTTAATGTTTCAATAAACTAGATGTAAGTAAGAGTTGTTCTACAGTTATGATTAATTCTACAAGATAATGATTTGTCGGATCACGACATAAAAAATTTTACAGGGACGTTGATTGTTTATATTTTAGATTGTTTCGATTTAATAATTTTAATTTAATTGTACTTAAACATGCCATCAAAATAAAATACAGTTACACCAAAAAATGAATATAAAGTGATTTAACATTTTAACTCACTAGAATGCTAAATCAATGCGAACCCTGAGCTTGTGGCCCTAATCTGGCGGCCCGGTACCATTTGATCCACGGACCGGTACCGGTCCGCGGCCCGGGGGTTGGGGACCACTGCTCTAAAATACCCCTAGAGAGAATGAAGTATTGACTATCTGAAAAAAAACTACCCGAAGGAGCAGAATATGCCGCAGAAGGCAGTAGAAATTAGTAGCAGAAGTAAAGCAGCAGAAGTAACCCCATCGTACGGTAACTGAAAAATAATATGTTTAAACTAACCGGCATTTCATTTTGTTGTTATTTTGGAAACTTTTTTACAACGGGGATATGATCTGAAATCCAAAAATTAGGTGAACCTTGAATACTTTCTCCTTCATTTTATCAGCAAGAGTAATACGATCTACACGCATGACTACCTTCACAATGGGTAATGTTTTTGAATATTTATTACAATCGCTGTAACTGCCCGATAAGATCGACCGATAGGTCGATAAAATGTAAGAAATGGTTGAAAGAAGTTGATAAAACAACGAAAATCTTCAGAAAATCTTCATAAATAAGCATTTTAATTCATTTTTAGAGGGACTGGGGAAACACATATGAATTATGCTACAGTAACTAACATCACACCCGAAATAAATAACAAAACATAGTACAAGACAGATTCGTCTACTTACATTTAACTAAGTCTTCAGAGTAGAAAATTATTCTATTATACAATAAAGAAACAATGAGACCGGGCTTTGAACATTTATCAATAAACTAGCTGAAAACCCGTACTTTGCTATGGAGTACATTCAAATTAAATACAACGAACAATGTATGCAATTGATGTAAAAAAACGAAAAAATATATTTATAAAAAAAATCGTAACGGATATTTTTATAGACAAAATAATGTAGAAGAAAGTATTCAAATTAAATCTAATAGAACATACTAAAGAATATAGCACAATTAATGTAGTACAGTTTGAGGAACATTTCTTTTACTGTATTTTAATATTTTTTTGGATAATGACCAATCGTCAGCCACATAAGCAAGAAAATTTTTTTTTGTCTATTTCGTTGTTATGCACGTGACGCAAAATTAAAAGAAAAGAAACCACGTGATCAGCATTTAATAAATTAAATTCTAAAAATTATTCTTTAAAAATTCACCAAAAATCAGAAAATGGAGGTAAAGATTCGAAAAAGATTTCATTTTAAAGGACTTTTTATGATCTTTCTCGCGATATCAATTTCTTGATATAACCCTCGGATTATTATTTTAAATGCAAACTTTAAAGAATGTTACAAAAACAGCTTAAAAATTTAATTTTAAAAAATATAAGAAGAATTTTTGAAAAATCTCTCTTAGTGCACCCCTAAACTATAAGAAGAATCGCCGTGCAAAATTTCAGCCCGTTGGGTCCAGTGGTTTGGTCTGTGAGTCTTATGTCAGTCAGTCAGTCAGTTACGGAACTGTTTTATATAGATAATTCATCTTTAGTGGAAAAGCAGAAGCGATAGTTTTGTATTATTCTACAATTAATGTCATCACATGTCATGAGAGTTTAAACTCTAAAGTTTAGTGAAGGGCAATTGCGGGAATTTGGGAAGGCATGAAGAGTGATTTAGATTTCAAGAGATTATAGACCAGTGATGGTGAACCTTTTTGAGAAGTGGATCAAATTTTGTTCATTATTTTTTTTAGTACTAGCTCGTGGATCCTAAATCAGTGGCGTCACTTGGAAAGGAGGGGATGGTTAAAAACTACTTTTTTTTGGTTCTCACTTTTAAAATCCTCTAAAAAGTTTAAGTTCCAATTTTGTTTGAAAATTTTTACTTTTTCAAGTGAAGAGCAAAAAATAAATGTCGACGTCAAAATATTGATATAAATGGGGTGATACCATGAATTACCCCAACAGGTGATACCATGCCCAGTCGGCAATCGCCCCTACACTGAGCATTTGAATGAATAAGAAATAAAGAAAAATCACATATGTATTATGGAAAATTATTTATCAATAGATATAGATACAGGTATGTGTATGCATAATAAAGTTGATAGTAAAGTTAAAGTATATTTAAAGAGAAATCTGTTGTTTATTTTCAGATAGTTTCTTAACCTTTAGCGGGACCTTTACGGGACCCATTTTTCCGATTCCCTCTTTACAACGGGAAATTTCATACCACTTTGTAAGAACGGCCATTAAGTGGGTTATATATATATATATATATATATATATACAGTCGGACCTCTATTTAACGAAGTCGCTAAATCCCGAAGAAAAGTTCGTTATATGGAAAATTCGTTAAATAGAGATTTACCTTTTAAAATACTTTAAACTACAGAAGACAGATTTTAAATTCATAAACACTAAATATTATTAATAAAATTAGTTTATCACACCTTTATTTTGTAAATTAATGTCTATTTGTTTTATATATCTTACCCATTAAGCAGAAATCTGCAAGGAAAAACAAGAATAAAACAAAACATTGTCCGGAAATACACTGTATTTTCAATTTAAAAAATTATATTAAAATTAATGAATTTTAATGACATTATCGCATTTATTATAACAAGCAATTTTAAACTTACATTACCACATGCGTTCTTAAATTAAATTACTGATAAAGTCTGTTAATTTTGTCTGAGTTTTTTGTTTGAAAAAGTGTTTTCTCTCATAATACGTCTCACATCTTTGCAATGCACCAAAAACTCCTTCAGGCATATTTTCTTCAAGCTGTAATCCGCGTCGGAATGTGTTAAATGAAAATTAATATGATAAATGTGTAAAAAGAAAGAACTCGTTTAAAATGTTCAGAAATATTTTCAGAAATATGGAGAAAAAATATTGGATCACAAGAAAAAGTTCGTTAAATAGAGAATGCACTTCGCTATTTGGAGGTTATTTTACGATGAAATTCGCGAAACGTTCTTGGTTCCAAGGAAAAGTTCGCAAAATAGAGAAATTCGCAAAAAAGAGGTTCGTTAAATAGAGGTCCGACTGTATATATATACATAAATACACATATGTATTCTTGGGATACATGCTATCCCACCCAGTAAGGAAACTGTTGATATTAGGTTCATATTCCGTATTCACAAGTTTAACACATTTCACAATCAATTTATTTCCAAGTTTATTTTTATTGGTAGATTTTACAAAATTCATTGAAGAAAACAATTTTTCACACGAATGTGTGGACCCAAACATCGTTAAAAGAGCATTAGCAAGTTTCTTCATTGTTATTAAATTATTTTGTAAAGAATCCCATACGTTTAATATAATATTTTCAATTTTACTGTGGGATCAGTATTATCTGCATTACTTTCAGACATTTTTCCTTCTACTTCAGAAATCAAGTTTTCAATTTTATTTTTCCACACTATGCTGCTTTGAAATTCAACTAATTCGATTTCTAAATCATGGATACCTAGCCACATAAATTCGGCTAACTCCATTGTTTCGAATTCCGTTTTGTATGAATATGAAATAAAGTTAAATGTATTTTCCAAACTTTTAAATTGATTAAATCTCTCCTCAAAAGCTTGCTTTATTTCCGGTATAATCATTAGATATTTTTTAAATGCATTTTCTTGAACGTCAAACGTATTTTCAAAATTTATTGTGTTTTGAAAATGTTTTTGTAATTGAGGAAAATATTTCATGATTTTCATTTCCAAATCCTTAGTAAAGATGTCAAATTTCTGCATAAATATTTTTATATTTTCAAACATCATTAAAACAATTTGTCCATTTCCTTGAAGTGTTTTATTCAGTTCATTACAATGCTGAGTGATGTCGCATAAAAATATTAAATCACTTAACCAATCTATATTTGAAAATTCGTCGAAACTATTTTTTTCAGTCAAGAAGAGCTTAATTTCTTTTAATAAAATGACAAACCGATTGAAAACTTGGCTGTATGTCAAAATCCCTGAATACTGGCACTCAATTTCCTCTAATAATTGTGCAAATTGTTGCTTATTAAGACCTCTTGCGTTTATAAAGTTGATGACTTTTATTACAACTGGCATTTCATTGGTAAATGTTTTTAAACCTTGCTTCGTACATAGAACTTGCTAGTGTATTATACAATGAAATTCAATCAGAGAATGTGTAATATTTTGCTTAAGATACTGGTTAAAACCAATGTTTTCCCCACCATATTGGGTTCACCGTCTGTTGTTGTGGAAACAATTTTCTGTAGGTCAATATCCATTTCTTTAAATGCAATATCAAATTCTTTAAAAATATCAAGACCTGTACACTTCCCTTTCAACGTTATTAGTTTCATTAGCTCTTCTTTCATTATATTGCCTGATTTATATCGAGCAAAAACTACTAATTTTGCATAACCATTTTCATCATTACTCTCATCTAAAGCAATTGAAACACATTTCTGCATAATTTAAGTCGCTATGTATTTGCGAACAAATATTTCTTTCTAATTCTATTGTTCGATCTTTAATTGTATTGCTACTTATTGGTAACTCATTTATACGCCTTAGAATCAACTATTTTTCTTTAAAATCTGCAAACAAAGTAGCACTACATTCTAAAAACGTTTGTTTTACAAACTCTCCTTCTGAAAGAGGTTTCCCGTGGCGAGCAATGCAATGGGCAACTAGAAAACTAGCAGCTGTAGTGTTATTTTTGGAATCAAAAATGATTCTAAAACACTGGTTTGTGAATGATTCACTTTTTTTCTTTTATAAAAATATGTCCTTCTTTCTTCATCTGTTGAAAGGCCGAGATTACAATGCAACTTTTCAAAATGTCTTTTTACACTGTATGTACGTGAAGTGACATTTTCGTTTCAAATTACACACACAGTCGTTTTATTATTTCAATCACATTATATTTATGAAACCATTCTGTTTGATGTGATCTGGAACTTGTATCATTTGTTTTCATTTTTTAACCGCCTACATATTACAGGGCTACAACTAAAAATATCTATATTTAGAATACAATAATTTGAGAAGAAATTTCTTATTAACGTACTTGATATACATACATATGTAGATGAGAAACTTTAATATTAATAAAAAAATAATAATGTTGAATTATTGAACACTTTTTGACGCTTACGACAAGGCTCCATTTAGTTCAGCATTGGTACATCCCCGAGTTGGTACATCTCCCCGTTCTACGATGCAACGAATATGTATGCGCGTCAAGTTTATGACTAACTGTCATGTGTCATACACGCTTCGCGACAAAAGGACGAAACACGGCGTTTTACTATCATGTACGTCATACACAGGTGCAGTGATACGATAGAAAATCAGCTAGCCATCGTCCACTTGGAAATATTTTTTTTATAAATTCGACATTATATATATATATACGTTAATTTTTTAACATTTTTGATTGTGTGTTCTCTGTTCTCTCTTTAATGATATAAAAAATACGTTTATAAAAATCAACGCGTGGGTCATTTAAAAAGCCTCCGTGGGGCAGTGTCTGACCCGTGGGTCATAGATTCGCCATCACTGTTCTAGACTGTTTTATGGTGTGTTCAGCGGAAGCTCTTTAATTAAAATTAATTATCAGATCATGATAGATATATTTGGTATATGATTCCCAGCTAGTCGATTTCAATCCGGCTGGGCATGATATTCGGCATTGACCACTTCCGTACAGTTTGCCATTCCTGTTGCAAGTGACTGCCTATTTAATTGCTATGAGGAATGATTGCTGGTAACCGAAGAAACTAGTATTTATTAATATAATAAAACTCATTTAAATATTACTGCGTACCCATAATTGACAATGGTTTATGTGGTTTCAAACCACATTTCTTGCACTGGCCACACACACACAAAACAAAAAAAAAATCAATGAGCATTCCGCAAACTCTAAATATCTGGTTACTTGTGTTTATTAATACGTAGGTGAGTTAGAAATGCCGGATAATCCCACAGAGTCTCTGCTTACCTTCAGGTAGAACTGTTCAGTTGTTTTAAATCAGTGGTTCCCGACCGGTGGTCCGCGATAGCCTCGTGAGTGGTCCGGCACCACATTAAAAAAGTTGCCAAATGAATGGGGATTTTGAAAGCAATCAATGTTCATTGAACTAGATGGGCGTAATATATCCGATAACTATCAGGTGTTGAATTAAAATTTCTTAAAAGTTTAACATAATTATTTTATTATTAGAATATGATACGTTAGAATGCGGGTACGTAAATCTTTTGCCTTACGGATATTCTATACCCCCATACCCCCCCCCCCCTGAAGTCAGTGGGGGTTGGTGGTGGTCCGCATATGGTTAAATTTCTGGCTTAGTGGTCTGCAGACTTCTACGGGTTGGGAACCACTGTTTTAAATGAACTACACATAGAGTGATAGAATCCCGACAAGTGTCATTCAATACCCCCGTGTCTAGGCCGGATATGGGCACGTAAAGGCTTGGTGTACACGAGCGATCCGGTGTCGTTGCGGCACCGCAGTTGCGGCACCGCAGTTGCGATCAAGCAGTACATAGAGTTGAACTAACCGACTCACACGGACGACGTTGTCGTCTATGTGAGTCGGTTAGTTCAACTCTACACGGACGACGACGTCGTCGGTTAGTTCAACTCTATGTACTGCTTGATCGCAACTGCGGTGCCGCAACGACACCGGATTGCTCGTGTGCACCGATCCTAAATCCGTAGACCGGAAAATCCTTCTTTGAGGTTAGTGGGTGGGGAAGGTAAGATCCCCACGGATGTCACCCCTGGGGGTGCTCGGTCAAATTTGAGGAAGCACTAAGTCGGACCCCCAACCCTTGTGGTGCCATTATAAACTGGGGCCGCACCCCTCTTCCAACAAGCCTATATGGATCTGGTCTGGAATACATTAAAGGCCAGGGGGCATAAGAAACAACAACAACAACAACAACACATAGAGTTATAAAGAGGATTTAGTTGTCTGTTTTTCTACCGTAAAAAGTATTTTATAATAGCACGTCTGCGACAAAAAAATTGTCTCAAATGTAATCAGGGATTTTTATAGTATTTTTGGTGCTGATTATGGGAAAATTATTGAAAAAATTCCATCACGTCCAGTTTTGTTACAGTTAGCATGTCTAGTTTTGTCGAATTTATGTATTTTTAAAGTAAGGTAGCACTATGAGATTGGACAAAATTTCAAATATTTCCAAAGAAACTGTTATATTTTGCTTACAAGCACTTTCAAAAAGTAACGTGAGAAAGTTTTAAGGCTTTTCAATGAAATAGACATTCTTATATACACTGGACAGTCGTACTAAAAACTAGTGTAATGCGGTTAAAATTGCATCACTTTTCTGTTAGTGCCTGTCTGTCGACCTTCCCTCCCATCCTTTACTATCTCCCTCCACTGACATCTTTCGTGTCAGTGCCTGCCTGTCCCCGCCATCCTCCTTTCCACCACCTTCCACTGTACCACATCTAAAAGGTACAGTGGAAGGCGGTAGTTTTGAAAATCTCGAGCTGGACTTAAACAAAATTTGTTATTCAGATCATAAATGGAGGATTTGTGGCGATTTAAAAGTGATTTCAATGTTGCTTGATCAACAGAGGGGTTGCACAAAATTTCCCTTGCTTTCTCATCGAATAGGACAGTCGTGACAGGAAGCAACACTATATAAATAAAGAATGGCCGCTGAGAAAAACCTTGCAGGTTGGAGTTAAAAATGTTGAGAGGGAGAGTCTCGTAGATCCCAAAAGGTATTACTGGCACCACTACACATTAAATTGGGTTTGGTGAAACAATTTGTCAAGACATTTCCAAAAGAAGGAGAATGATTTATATACCTTTGTGAGCAATTTCCTGGGTTATGCGAGGTAAAGATAAAATAAGGAGTGTGTTGACGGACCTGACATCAGAAAACTAATGAGGGATGCCAGCTTTGAGAAAAAAAATTGAAACAAAAGAAAAAGCAGCATGGGTATCTTTTAAACTAGTTTTAACCAGTTTTCTGAGAAACAAAAAGGACCCAAGTCAATCGTCGCTGCCATGCTAGACAACTTCATGAAGCTGGGTTGTAATATGAGCATAAAAGTTCATTTTCTCCACTCACACCTTGACTTCTTCCCTGCAAATCTTAGTGATGTCAGTGAAGAGCAGGGCGAAATGTTCCATCAAGACATCAAGGAAATGCGAAAAAAGGTACCAAGGAGGATGGAACGTTAACGTGATAGCGGATTACTGCTGGGTATTAAAAAGGGACGATCCTCAAGCTGTCCACAGTAAGAAGTGCAATAAAATAAGTTTAGATGTGAAGCGAAAGCGCTTCTACAAGGACTTTTGAATCTGTAGTTATGCATTTTTTTTATTATTCTGTTGTGTAAATGCGAACCATGGCATCTTTTATCTGCTTATTAAAATTTAGAACCTTTCGAAAACATGTACAAAATTGCGTTAATTTGAGTTTTCACCCAAAATACACACCCATTTTGGGAGATAACCTGACGTGGTAGTAAAAATGGATTTCATTTTTGAAATCAGCACTGAAAAATACATAGGAATCAGTTATCAAAGTACAAACAACTTTAAAAAATATTTTTTTGCAGACCTGTGTAGTTTGCGAGTAAAACCTAATTTGGCAATCTCTGTTCACTTTCATTCGCTAATATCGATTTTATTGCCAATCCCCCCCGTTTGCTTGGTAATGCATGAATAAACAACGATAAGGATAGTCGAGAGGTCGGTGTCATATAAAGGAATATGACTCATAATTAGAGAATATGATAGATCTCTAGAAAACGTTACCTATTTTGAAATCAAACCACTTTTTTTGCGGACTGAATTTAATTCACCGATTAACCAAAGCTCTTCCGTGGTCCTCATTAACGGACTAATTTAGAGACCTATCTAGGTTATCTCCACTGTTAGATGGTGGGGTATCCACGGAAATAAAACCCGCTTTTCGATCAGTGGCGCGCAAATGATGTCACACAGAAAGTGTAATCTTCCCACTAAGCGATATCACAACAAATGCTATGACTAATCGTCGTCTTTAAATGTTGAATGAAATATATAAAGGTGTTGTTTGGTTTTACGTTTCTGATTGGCGGCAGCAACTGGAGCGTGTGAACAATTATCTTCTGCAGTATTCTGGTGAACCGATATCGAAAAGTCAAATGTCACGTTTTGTTTTGTTTTGCAATCCACATATTGATCCGGAATAGTGCAAGAAATATTAAATGAATAAATAAAATTATCAAAACTTATAATGCGGAAGACAAACGCAAAGAGACCACAAATTTGAGAATGTAGATAAGAAAATAGTTGACAGAACAAATTTCGAGAACCTAAAAAGAACATATCGAACGGAAGAGACGGAACTACGGAAAGAGAGATCACGTCAGTGTCTGTCAACCAAAATCATTTTATTGCGTTTCCACGAATGTGAGACAGTGCCACTTAAAAAATCGCGTGTTTGTGTAACCCATACTTTTCCATATTGTGCAAACAACTTTTTTCAATGTTCATTTATCTGACATATAAGTCATATTCATTTATTTTAACAAACAGTTTTCCTCCTGTCCCATTTATACAATCACTTCGAAACAGTTCATATAAAGCTACCGGCTATATCTCAGCGCAATTGGAAATCTGGTACTCGGCTCCTAATACTGAGTAAAATTCACAGATTCTGAATTTCCTGAAACAAAAAAAAAAATTCAGGTAGTCTCTTCTAACGAAACTACCGAGGGTTATTAACGTAGGAATACTTCTCGTTGCTTACCTCTTTTGTATGTGTATATGTATGTATGTGTTATGTATATATGTATCTATATATATGTACACACACACACACACACATATATATATATATATATATATATATATATACATACACGACGGACGGTTTTAGCGTCTGAAATTTTGCTTTACCGCGGACCGTTATGGACGAACGTAATCCTACGTTAACACTAATGAACCTTTTCCTCTTGTTGTTGTTATGTCTAATGATCCCTGACCAGAAGAAATTCCATATGGGCTAGCGAGCTGACGGGTGCTGCTCCCGTTTAGAGTGGCACCATAACGGCCGGAGATCGAGTTAGCCAGGTGACGCCTCAATTTTGATTAAGCACCTCCAGAGGGGATATCTGGGGGATCGTGCTCTCTCCCACCCTCTCTGACCTCATAGAAAGACTTTCTGGTCTGCGGATTTAACACGCCCATATCCGACCTAGACACTGAGGTATTTAATATGCTTGTCGGGACTCGATCCGTGCACCTTCGTCACCGAAATTCGGCGCGCTATCACTAAGCTACCTCGAGCCCTTTCCCTCTTGTGTTGTTAGTGTAAATATTATAAAGAAAATATGATATTAATTGTATTTTACTAGCTAGTTCTAGAAAATCAGTCATGAAAGTAAGGCTTATAGCATCGCCTTGTATAGAAAAAGTAAATTGCGCCCACCCCGAGAAAGCAGGAAGATTATCTACTAGTGTCGTTATGAAACCACCTATGATGTTTTAAAAGTTAAGGGAAAAGATTAACGAGAGAGTGTGGCAAAGAAAAATACATAGTCATGACTCGTAATAAAGAATAGATTTAAACACGTGTTAAAAAACTGTCATAACAGAATTCAGTCTATAATTGTACTGAAACTAAGCCCGTCTGCACACGGAGCAACTCAAAAGGAACTGATAACCGACTCAAATCACAAACCAGTCCGTGATGAGTCGTAACCTATGTAATTGAATGGAGCCACGCACACGGCGCAACTGGTTACAAACCCGTCGACCGGGTTTGTCACGATTTCTCGGATGCTAAAGAACTTGGCAATTATCGCCAGTGATTTGGAGTGTACCCAATATTGGAATAAGGCCATCGGACATTGATTGTTCTCTATAGGAATATCAAATCGTGTAGCCAGACCTGCGCCGTGTGCGTGGCTCCATTCAATTACATAGGTTACGACTCAACACGGACTGGTTTGTGATTCGAGTCAGTTATCAGTTTCTTTTGAGTTGCTCCGTGTGCAGACGGCCTAATAAAATGAATGACGGTCTAATAAAATGAAATATGATGAAACATATAAACCAAACTTCTATTAATAGTAAAAAAAATTATCAATTATTCAAGTAAATTTATTTTGCTTAAGGCTGCTGTGTACTAACCCTATTGGATTCGCTCACCTCAATGTTTACCTATGGAGAAAATGTGTCCAAAGATTGCCGACTAGTAGTTAAAGATTTTTTTTTAAGTTGTACTCCATAAGAGAGAAATAAATTTTACACCTTGGGGCATTTTTCTTATTTAAAAAATAGCAAATATTTTTTAATTATATTTTTCGGAGAAAAAAAATCAGGTATAGTGTGTTTTAAACGCTCACAAGTTCCTTTGGTGGACGCAGTTTATAAAATGAAGTTGCCGCTGCGCGACCAGCATGGTCGCTTTTAGTTTTATATTTTCTTTTGCAAAACAACTCAACTGAAAGTAACAAATGTAAGGAATGTTACCATTACCTGTCATCATAAATATACGTTGTTAAGGGGTATTCTCTATAAGGCTGATTCTAAAATATCGTGATTAAAAAAATGTGAATTTCCATTAATTCAGAACAGAGTTGAAGATAAGACTGAGAAACCCAACACCTATGATTTTAAAAATTACATCTCTCTCTCTATGTACTATTTTTCAAAATTAAGATATTTACACTTTATCATTACATCAAATAAGATATTGTTGGGGAAAATATTTTTCCCTTATAAAATGGAGTAAAAATTCGGCAAGTACTAAAATATAGTGTGCATTACATCACTCTCTGTATATACTATTGTACACAATACATTTATCTATACTTAATCATATCAAATAATAAATTGTTGGGAAAATTTCTTCATTTATAAAAATGGAGTAAAATTTCATCACGTACTGAAAAAGTGTAGAAAATTAACTATTTCTGGCTCTCGGTTGCTATACCGGCGACGGTTAAGCCTAACTTCGCGATCATTTATGATCTCTTTCACGCCTCTCTCTTAATTATTTCTTCTTCCCTTTCTTTCTTGAGACTGTTCCCAAATTTCACTTGATCTTGCAGCTCACTTTCGAGCATTCCTGATTTCAGTGCGTAACTTCATGTTGACACGCGGTTGCAGATTGTGGACGTTCGGTAATGTTTACATCTGGTTTTTGTAGCTGTTGCCATTCGGAGTGTACAAATATCGTCGATTTTTGTGCCGCATACCTACGCGTTTTATATATATAGATCCTGTTGCAATGAGCAGAAAAGTTCAGGTTATCAGAAAACACCATTTTTTATTGTATAATCGGCATTTATGTAGCTGAAAATAGTAGACACATTTTCTCCATAGGTTAATACTGAGGTGAGAGAATCCAAGTCTAGCTTATAGCATAAATTAAAATGCCCCAAATGTTTCAGTACGATGTTAAAAGTATGATAATGATACCGAGAATATTCATACGTCAAAGATTTCATGTTATTTCAATTGTTATTACTCCACTGAATTATAGAGGGTATTGACCTATGAAAAGCTATAAAATAGGTACCGGTCTATTGTAACGAAATAACAAATCAGATAGTCAGTCTCTCAAAAACAATTTTACTTTTCCCTTATCAGGATATATGACTGACGATACCCGAGATGAGATTCTGCCGTTTGTTATTACTTTTCGCATTTATGAAAATAGCTTTTTGTTGGATTATCAGCATTTATGTAGCTGTCAATAGCAGACACATTTTCTCCATAAGTTAAGATCGAGGAGAGTGAATCCAGTAGGGTTAGTACACAGCAGCCTTAAGTTTGAAAATCAGTTTATAACTAGCAAGAAAAATTAATTTTAAAAAATTCACCGCTCATAAACAATACTCATCCTAATAAAATACATTGAATAGAGTCCTAAAATTTATTAACAAATGAGCCGGACAAATGACTGAAAGGCTAGGGCATTGGCATTCGATACGAGAGTCTGTGGACACACATCCCACTCTAGGCTTGGACGTTTGTAACCGTTCGGAATCGGCTTTAAACGGTTGGTCCCGGTCTTATTATCCCTCGTGTAGCAAAAATCGACTGTAGTGCTCCAAATCAAACAGAATTATTAAGAAATATAAAGACAGTTTACTAACATTTCGGGAAAAAACAGTTATCATTTCCTAAAGGAAGTAAATTTTTGGAATAAGAATCAATTCAAAATGCATTTCATAATTTCAAACAGGAAATTATAAATACATTCATGGTTTGAATTTTATATGTCTAACTAAAGTGTAAAAACATCCGTAATTCTTATTTGTTCAGTTAACTTTTAACAATTATCTTTCGTTAAAATTTTTGTTTATTTCCAAAGGTCGGAACTTCTTTGAAACCGTAATCCCCCTTGAATCATATAAAAAAAAACCTTTCATTGTATAGAACTTTTTTCGCAATATGGGGATTAATATCGAAATAAATTCCGTTCAACAGGATGATTTTGTAGAAATTTTCATCAAAATGACAGTTTCTCGTATGCGTTATTCTGTATAATTAAGAATTGCTTAGTGCAAATATACATTTAATTATATTCTTGCAGCTTTCTACGCTCAAAACTAATATTACATAAACTAACATCTTCCTTGTCTTCTGAAATACTTTTGTAAACAAATATATATATGTATATATGTATATATATCTGACTTCTGCTAGAGGAGTGTTACACCTCAAAATTGCCATATTTTCAGGAAGAGCCATTTCATTTCTTCTTTAGCTCTTCCTGAAAATATGGCTATTTTGAGATGTAACACTGTATATATATATATATATATATATATATATATATATATATATATATATATATATATATATATATATATACAGTCGAACCCCATTATAACGAACTTCAAGGTACCAATGATTTTGTTCGTTTTATCCGTGGTTCGCTATATCCGAACCGTTAAGAAAAATGCCAGATTTCACAAAACTCATTAGTTGCAATGTGTATTCCATAATGGTGTATTAAAAAATGATAACATCTATTAAAAATGATCATTAATGAATTAAATCGACTAAAATCGATTACAGTAAACTGACACAATACGAATTAAATTACGTACAATAGGAAAACGGCGGGACCAAAATTTTCGTTCGTTATATCCGTGAGTTCGTTATATACCGGGTTCGACTGGATATATATATATATATATTATGAGTGTGTGTGTGTGTGTGTGTGTGTGTAAACCTGAATAAGTTTAATTGAAAACTGCGAGGACTATTTTCGATGGTTTAGCCTCTCAACTCAAAAGCTGTAAGTCATAAATCGCAGTTTAACTTTTTGTAATAAAATTGTATTACAGTCAAACATCCATATATCGAACTTCCCCATATCGAAATTTTCTATATATCGAACTCTTAGCAAATCTCCATGTTCATTACATAGAAAAACTGTTTCTATATATTGAAAACATCTCTATATATCGAAATTTTTTTTCACGACATATTGGGAGATTTTATTCTACTACTTTAGAATAAAATCTCCCAATTTTTGACGTTTGAAACAATACGTCGTGGACTTCAATTCACGGAAAATGTCCCTGGTGAAGTTTTTAGTGGACTGAATAAATGCGAGCATTTCTTTGATGAACTTTCCGCAAAACTGGCTGCTCAGCAAGATATTCGTAGTTTTTTTTTAAAGAATGTAACTGTGATCACTGTAACCACTGTCTGGTTTGTTTGCTTTTTAAGGTATATAGTACTCAATAAATCTTTCATATTAATTCATTTTATAGTTATTAACTTTCATTTAATGTGATTCGTATATAAATTAGAAATGGATTTCGTATACGAAAATTAGCTTTAATTTTAATGTTTTAGGAGAATTATGATAAAACTAAGATCAGTTCTGCAGAACTGATCTTAGTTTATTTCTAATTTCGATTTATCGAAATTTTTTCCGGCATTTTGCTACTTCGATATATGGAGGTTCGACTGTATTTTCTTCCCATAAGTTTACATTTATTTTAGACTTAACTTAAAACCTGACGTAATATTTTAAATTTTGCATAAATATATTGGGAAACAAACTATTTATACAAAGATATGTTTTAGAAAAAAAGATTTGAAATAGTATTGTAAGAAACACTAAACATATACGTTTGAGAGAAGTTTAAATATTTTGTAATAAAATATCCTGCTAAACGATTTTAATGAAATGCAATATCCATTCATAAATGGATTAAACCTAATTTGCTGTTCGTTAGTATTTTTGCTAGCAATACACGGTGTGTCCGCAATACCAGAGTAGAAAATATCGATATTATTATTCAATTTACATTGCGAAATATGGCTTTATTTAAAACTGGAGCTGCCATTAAAAGAAAAAATCATTTAAAGCCTTTTCATGTTCTGTTCCTGACACGATAACAGAAATATGAGCAATACTTCGACCTTAGCGACAAATAGTTGTCGTTTACTTCCACTATTTAAAATGCTGACCAAAGGAACAAATAATTAGCAAATTAATTTTCAACCGGTTTCAATCATTTTGTTAATCTGAAATGAATAATTGATTACATCCATGATTTGCAACGAATAATACCGATAAGCTTTGATATTATCAGAACATCTGTCTGGCAAACCTACGCCAAATGCCGAAAAAAAAACAACCCTTTCGATTATAAGGCGACTTATTTTTTCGAGGCAGATTGATGTCACTGCAAATTAGAGAAAAAAAAAACATTAGAGACAATGGGAAATCTCTCTCCAGAGATGGAAGACGTTTGGCCAGTTAGTTAGGCAACCTCGGGCATTTGTATGTACTCTCTCTCCACCAAGGATAAAGTGTTTTTATTATTGGTTTCTCGCAGGTATTTTTCTGCGTTCGCTTCTTCGCCAGGAAGTATCCTTGAACCTGAGTAATGGCGATTCGGGCTAACTACCACGTGACCAGGAGGATCTCGTGAAGAGGTTTCTTCAGGAGAGAAAGAGGGAAAAGTATTTAATGATGTCTAGAACGTGCGGATGAGCAGCAGCTCGGCGACTCTTCTTCACCTATTTCGTAGCCAGACAAGGGAAAAAATCGTTCAATATGCTGTCCGGATACCAGAAATTGGGACTTCTGGTAAGATATTGATCTTTCGTTTTCATCGTTTTGTTTTTGTTTGGTCGTGGTACAAGCGCGATGATCGATTTATGGATTAATGAAACATTAATGGATTAATGATTTTTTTGCATTAAAAACATATTTCTTGCATCAAGGCGAGGAATTCTGGAGATCGAAATGTAAATTTTACAGTTTCCAGTGAGTAGCAGGTGCATTTTTTTAAATTTCAGTTAACTCAGCTAATCTGCTTTTGAAATTATATATATGAAATTACTACAACTATTTCGTAGCGAGACAAGGGAAAATCGTTCAGTATGCTGTCCGGATACCAGAAATTGGGACTTCTGGTAAGATATTCATCTTTCGTTCTCATCGTTTTGTTTGTTCATGGTACAAGCGCGATGATCGATTTATAGATTAATGAAAGATTAATGAATTAATGATTTTTTTTGTGTGTGTGTGCATTAAAATATATTGCTTACATCAAGGCGAGGAATTCTGGAGATTGAAATAGTAAATTTTACAGTTTTCAGTAGCAGGTGCATTTTTTTTTACCACGTTTTTATTAACTTGTTCTCTTGTTTGTCCAGTACAAATCTTGCAATCGATTTTTAACTAACTTCCCGACTAGCTAGACATCTGAAACTTTTAGAATAGCTCAGAACTCGATGACAATGCATTCTTTTAATACTTTTAGCCATCTTTAAGCAAAATTAAATTCATTTTCAGTTAATTAATGTTTGAAAATTTCTTACAATTGCTCTCCTTATTACGCATTTGATCATTTTCTTTCAAGTTGATTGGATAATTCGTCAAAAAAATTTTAAAAAAGTATTTATTAGTACATAGAATTGTCAAGTTTATATGATTCAACAGAAAATTTAAAAACGTGGTATATAAAAAGCTCTTTTTATCTTGTAATTATTTAAATTTCAGTTAACTCAGCTAATCTGCTTTTGAAAATGTATATTTGAAATTACTACAACTCCATATCTGTCTTTCTCTTGCCAAGGAATGTAAATTTCTAGAAGTGTAAAATACATTCAATTGTATGACGTTCTAATGTAGAAGACCTCTATATTCCTAACTCAGCTGTAAACATATGACACTGAGTTCTTCGTACATTTTCATATTTGAGGTGTAAAAATGCATAATGCTGCTTCCGAAATTATCACTGAATTATTTTTTAAATTATTACTTAATGGATATTTCAAAATTTTTTAATGTTTTATGAACTTCATTTCTTTCAGCTATGTATCATTTTGTGAATTTAACTGTAAAATAATATATATTTCAAGGCAATTTAAATGAATGTCATTAGTTTCTTAACCCGTATAATGCGTATCAAATATTTCAAAATATTTAAGTAATTTAGGAACTGAAAACATCAGTTTTTTTCTTCTAAAATTGTGTTTTTGATTTTGCTATTGTTAATTTGAAATGAAAAATATTAAGTTCTTTAAGAAATATCCGATAAAAGAACTCTGTGTATAAATGACAAATCGTTGCTTTAATTACGTAATAAAAACATAGAAGCTTGTCTCAGTCAGGGTGCCATCAAAACCGCATATATAATTTGTATGAGTCATTATAGTTGCATCATGTATAAAAAATATTTCCAAATTTTTATGGCATTTTGTACTTATAATTTTCCCCATTTTGAAACCCTTTTTTTTTAATAATTCAGAATTCTAATATATTGTTACTCACGGGAAAATAATTATGTTACATAACAATTATCTATTCATATTTACTTTCAGTATTACCTTTGAGGAAATAAATACAATAAAGGTAAATTTTAGAAATTTGTGATGGTATGCAACGCGTGCACACATTCATATTTGTATATGCATGTATGTTTACATGTATTTATGTATAATAAGGATTGTGTCTAATCTTATGTTTTCACTTTGATTATTAAATTTACATAGAGAATTCCAAATTTACATTATTTTTCTGTAATGTAGGTTTTCAACTGGTTGTTTTGTAATGTGTAAGCAATAGAATTTCGCTTTTTATTTAAATATGTCATTATAATTAATTGCTTTTGATGACTTAGAGTTTTTGCAATTTTATCGTATACACTAAAGTAACATTTTAGAAACAAAAATGCATAACATCTAGGAGAAAAAAAAATTCTAAAATTTTTATAGGATGACTTAAGATTGAATAAGCATGAAATATTAATTTAAATTTGAATACATAAAAAGATAGAGACTTTAAGATTAAGGCTTTGACGTTTTTTAAAAATTCTCCTGATACTTCAGAGGATAGTTTCCGATGTTAAATAGTCCAAAGTTCATTTGATGTTAGCTTTGAAATGACAGATTCTAACTGTTTTCGATGTCTTAATGTTACCGTAACGATAACTTTCTTTTTCTGAATATTTCACTCTAAATTTTTTACGCAGCTTGAAATAATCAGAAAGTTATTCATTCTCTCTCTCTCTCTCTCTCTCTCTCTCTCCCTCTCTCTCTCTCTCTCTCTCTCTCTCTCTCTCTATATATATATATATATATATATATATATATATATATATATATATATATATATATATATGTATGTATGTATGTATGTATGTATGTATGTATGTATGTATGTATATATATATGTATGTATGTATATATATATATATATATATATATATATATATATATATATATATATATATATATATATATATATATATATATAGTTAAACTTAAGTTTCTGATGACGACGAGTGAAACAATTTGAATGTATGTATTCAGTGAGCTAAGAATGACCATTAAAACCTTTCGAATACTTTTGCAGTCAGCTGTCCTCGATGATTAGAACTTTTTAAAATAAATCCAGTTCATTTTCATATGATTTAATGAATTCGTAACTGTATACGAATGACAGTGTTATACACTTTCTAGAGGAGAAAGTGGAACATGCTCTTCGAGGAAACTTGAGAAATGTTTCAGTTCTTTCAGTTTTCTTGAATTAAATCAAGGTTTTATTGTAAGCCGATTATATTATCATTGTTATGATTGTGTAGCAATTAGATTTTTTTTTTAGAAAACTTATGATCTTTCCATCACAAATATTTATAAAAGACATATGGGATTTATGTGTACGGTGTACAATACATAAAACCGGTAATAAACGGCCATGTTTTATGTAGACTGGTCTAAATAAGTTTTCTATTTATCGATAGCATATTTTTTACTCTCCTATCTTAGGAAGCGGAATATGATCTAATAGTGTCATCGGACTGCAATCACTCGTTGTAAAATCCTAACTTGACGTGGGTGAAATCATTTCGAACTGACGAATCGTGAGTATTTTCACTGAAAATAGATTTGTCCCTAACGGCTGGGAAAAAAATCTGAATATGAATCTCTACGGATTGCTGTTTTTGCTTTAGTTCGTGATCATGGGAAAGTATCGTTTCTCGAAATCTCCATGCAAAGGATTAAGGCCTTTTTTTAATTCTCTTTCCTTTAGACACGTTCTGCTATTCCAAGAATCTACCCTGTGTCGTAGAAAAATACAATTATTTATAGCATAAATTGGTGGTTAATTTTTTTTATTTACAAAACAGACTAACATCGTTTTGATACTCTTTGACCGGTGATGTTAGGAGCCAGAATCACTTTTATACATGCATACATACATATATATATATATATATATATATATATATATATATATATATATATATATATATATATATATATATATATATATACATATATATATATATATATATATATATATACATATATATATATATATATATATATATATATATATATATATATATACATATATATATATATATATATATACATACATATATATATATATATATATATATATATATATACATACCTATATATATATATATATATATATATATATATATATATATGTGTGTGTATGTATGTATGTATGTATATATATTTATTTATTTATTTCTGTGGGCAGCCTTATCTTCCGCCACATTTCACAGTGGTTAGCGTCATATCTTCCACGCTTGGACGATCTAGTGTTATCCCCTAATAGAAAGATTTGTTGGTTCACCTATATGATACTTCCGTAATAAAGAAGCCAACGTATTCGTGGTGTGGAATCAGTGAATGTCGAATAGATAAGTACCTGCCGCGTTAAAAAAAAATAGACCTTTCTATGCGCTGCAAAATTCTTTTTAAATTTATCATAGGTATGTACTCTGGAAACTGTAAGAAATTAGTTCCAAAGGTTTGTCGGGTTTATAACCATCGGTTAAAGACTGAAAAATAATTCTTATTTGTTAATTTTATAGATCAACTGTGAAACATTTTTGTCTTTTGCTATAAAAGAGTTTCTAATTATTTTAGCAAATTTAAAGAGCGAGTATGAAATACACATACTTTTCACTTTTAACCGGCAAGTAAATTTTCATTGTTCATTTCCTTTTATATTTATTTTTACTTTTTGCTTATAAGAATTCCTTTAACCAACTTCATCGCACAGTATTTGATATTCATAGAAAAACGTACTCATTTGTTGATATTCGGTTTGGATTACATTAAACTTATTGTGCCACATACAGATACTGAGAAAAAAAATTGTAACACTAGTATTTTTATATTATTGATTATGGTCCACCTTAGTTCCAGTTTTATGCGTCGGGGGAGAGAGTTTGCAAATTAGATCAATTTATTTACCTTTGTTCTTTGGAAAAGAAAAGGTTTCCTGAGATCTTGCTCTATACTGACACAAATGTTAAATGTCATCTAAGTGAGGCGACTGGATGGCCTTGGCTGACATGACAGCTTATCGTTATGTTCTACAAACGACTTGTAGACACATTTGTTCGACGGAGCTTTGCCTTGTCGAAAGGAGGCTGACTGCGTAGGTGCAAAATATGGCAACATGTTATGAAGATGATCACATAAGATTGAAAAATAATGTGCAGCACTCTTCCTTCCAGCAAAACAAAGGGACCACACGTTCCCAGCTGAATGCATCCCAGACAGCTGCAGAGGCACCAAAACTTTTCATTGTTGGATGCAAACAATGTGGTTGAAGTTCCCTCATGAATTCGTTCGTTAACAGCAAAAAGTACGAGTTCATCGGACCAAATGACTTCACTGCTGAGTGGTCCATAACCTGAAATATTTGCGGTGTGTGTATTGCAACCAGTGGTAGCAAAAGCTTGTGAAAAGCAACTGGGATACCCAATTCTGTATAATTTCTGGCACAGAGTTTTGTTTGAAATGACTTTCTTGCGTCTTGTGTTAAAATTTTAGCCCTTTTTCTTGGCTGTAACCTTCCTAGTTTCTGTCGTGCAGAGCACTGATGATAAAACGTTCCTCTTTGAGCTAAGTATTTTCGTCCAGTATCGAATTCCGATGATAAATTTCCAGTTGACTTCCACGGTCACATAACCGAGGAGAATGTGTTGTGTCTTAAATCTGAAATTCACGTGGCTCGACCGGCAGATGCGCCTGCTAATCTAAGGCTATCAGTGAGGACCGTTTGATATCACTGAGGTTTTCTTGTCGTTTCATGGTATCATTAGATAAACAACCTTAGACCACTGTTTGCCTTTATATACGCGTCACTAGGAATGTCGTGAGTATATCTGCACATGAACTGTACTCATGATAAGCTCGTCGTTGACGTTATATTGGTAGTTCAATGTTTCCGTTTTTCCTCTTTCACTATATATGATAATCAGTGGAAAATGATTTTAGTGTGTAAATAACCATCATCTTCAGAAAAATTAAACATCACGCACCGAGAAAGTAGAGGAAGTGTTTGTGAAAGAATGGACCGGAATAATTAACCAATGCAAAGTAAAGAAAAAGTAAACGAAACTAAAACCTCACTATAAACTGATTATATATAAAAAATTTATAAAAATATATATATAAAAAATAGTTAACAAATAAGCTGTGTGCTTAACTCAAGAATTCAGCAATTTTTTAAACAGTGAAATCAGGAAACTTAAATGCTAAAATTATTATAAATAGTTCACAAATAAGCTGTATGTTTAAATCAAGAATTCAGCATTTTTTTAAAAAGTAAAATCAGGAAACTTTAAAGCTCAAATTATGAAACATTTTAAAGCTCAAAGTATTATAAATAGTTCACAAATAAGTTGTGTGTTTAACTCAAGAATTCAGCAATTTTTTAAACAGTGAAATCAGAAAATTAAAAACTAAAATTATTATAAATCGTTCACAAATAAGCTGTGTGTTTAAATCAAGAATTCAGCATTTTTTTAAAAAGTAAAATCAGAAAACTTTAAAGCTCAAATTATGAAACATTTTAAAGCTCAAAGTATTATAAATAGTTCACAAATAAGTTGTGTGTTTAACTCAAGAATTCAGCAATTTTTTAAACAGTGAAATCAGAAAATTAAAAACTAAAATTATTATAAATCGTTCACAAATAAGCTGTGTGTTTAAATCAAGAATTCAGCATTTTTTTAAAAAGTAAAATCAGGAAACTTTAAAGCTCAAATTATGAAACATTTTAAAGCTCAAAGTATTACAAATAATTCACAAATAAGTTGTGTGTTTAATTCAAGAATTCAACAAATCTTTTTAAATGTAAAATCAGGAAAAATAAAAGCTCAAATTATGAAACATTTTAAAGTTGAAATTAATATAAAGCTTCCTAAAATTTATTAGCTTCATAAGATATTGAATTCTGAAAATTCTGGGAGTGCAGTTTATTCTAAAGTGAGAGGCAGACTTCTGTATTAAGAATACAGTCTTTTCTGTAGAAATTGAGCTCTTAGGCGTGGGCTTCGAAATAATAGCAACAACCTCACAAGCAACAAAAGCTAGCTTCGAAGAAAGTTTCAAGGTCTCTTAAAGAATAGATAATTGCTAATGCACATCATTGGAATTCCCCAGCGGAATTATTTACGAAGGAAAGGAAATTGACGAAAGTAGAAAGTAAACTCACTAGAGAGAGAAAGAGCAATTCGTACCTCCCACAACGTGCTACTCTCTCTAAATCATGGTCAAGTGGCTTCTAGTCGAGGCAACAGCAATAAAATATTTCCGAATTAGGACAAAGAGATTCTGAAATGACCTTCTGAAGCAGTTCGACGAACGGAAAAATTATAAGTACAAATTTTTGACAAGAATTTAATTCATTTATGACTCTTCTATACAGATTCATGTAAGATTCCACAACCTTAAATTTTTTAAATCCTCTCTTGAATTAACGGTTGTCGACAGATATACGACAATTCAAAAAAAGATTTAAATTTGAATGACATAGTAACTGCGGAATCTAAATCACAATGGAAATTTAGATTAACGAAGTTAAATTTTCGTAATATATATATATATATATATATATATATATATATATATATATATATATATACACAGGGTGTTCCAAAATTCGACCGACAAATTCAGAGGGGTGATAGTAGGCATCAAGACGAGCAATAATCACTTAGGAATGTATGACCGGAAACACAAACCTGACGCTGGAGGGCGCTGTTTAATTAATCGGACAGTACCTCTTACCAACCCCACTAGCCGACTCAGCTGGAGGATAAACAAAGATGCAGAAATAAAAAGCCAACATTTCTGTATCTTTGTTTATCCTCCAGCTGACCAGGTTTGCGTTTCCAGTCACACATTCCTATGTGATTCTGTTTTGTTTTTGAATTTTCTACCTTCTCCAGAAAAATGCGATATTTTCAGCCATCTAGTGCGGTTGGTAAGAGGTACGGTCCGATTAAGTAAACAGCGCACCCCAGCGTCAGGTTTGTGTTTCCGGTCATACATTCCTATGTGATTATTGCTCGTTCTGATGCCTAATATCACCCCTCTGAATTTGTCAGTCAAATTTTGGAACACCCTGTATATATATATATATATATATATATATATATATATATATATATATATATATATATATATATGTAACAAGAAAACGCGTCTTCCTAAATTACTTTACTTTAAGGCATATTCTATTGTTAATAAAGTACGACCCCTTTTCCAAAATTGCGACCTAAAAGTAAAATAAGATAATTAGCCCTGCAGATCATTGGGCAGGCATGTGAGCTATCGGAACTCAATAACATCCCCAGATATGAGTGTTAGAAGTTATGAGATTCCAAATGTCAGTATAGTGTCAAAATTCTTGAAGATCCCTCGAACCATTCTGAAGTTATGTCTCTTTAACGTCAAAAACCCCACTTTGCAAGAACTTTATGGCCACTTATCCTACGCCCAGGTCAACAGTTCGCAGTTCTAACACGCGAGGGATCTAGCAGTAAAGTCCCTGATAAACTTAAGTGGACACGTGAACTCCACGAATCTAAAGTCGCCCAATTAAAAAATAAGTAGTTTAGGCCCTCTGGCGTAAATATCGCAAAACACCCATTTAATATTGCATGAACAGAAGACTTTTCTCTCTCTTCGTTTCTAACTCTTGTTGCTGTCGGACCTACTGTCCACAGTCCGGTGCTTACAACGCTTTTCTCTTAACTCTCCAATGTAAGCACTGCTGTATTTACGTCCTGTCCTGGCATGGACGCCGGACAAGTCATATGGCCACTGCAGCTAATACCTTCGTAATGCCTACTGATTGAATAAAGGTGATTTTCCTGGATATCGACTAAAATCTGTGTTCCTCTTCTCTGGATCAACACTACGCCCGACTTCATCTCTCCAATTTGTGCGCAGCGATTTACTGTATGATCAACACCCTCGTGCCGACTGCATCTCCGATAAGTTCTGCGCATCAATTCCCTTGTGCTAAATTTTCCAAATATGATTATTATCACACACACACACACACATATATATATATATATATATATATATATATATATATATATATATATATATATATATATAAATATAATGGTAAGCATTGAAACAATGTATTATAATCGCATGTATACAATTAATATATTAATAAATTGGCACCACCCTAGACCTAGCATCTTTCGTCTAAAGCAGGGGTGGGCAATTGTTTCGGCTCGGAGGCCGATTTGTGGAAGTGGAGATTAGCGGAGGGCCACACCTTTTAAAATGTTTGCAATTATTATTTAACTTTGCATTTCAGAAAAGGTATAAATCATTAAAAATAAATAAATATCATAATAAATAAGTATCATTAAAAATAAATAAATATAAATTAAATAAAATATTGGCAGTTTTTCTGGCTGTCTTGGAGTTTTTGGTTGTCTTTGGAATTTTTATTTTTTTTTTTGGGGGGGGGGGCTGTCCGGAATTTTTCTCAATTTTTTGACGGACCACAAAAACATCTGTAGCGGGCCGCAATTTGCCCACCCTTGGTCTAAAGAAGTCTCTTATATCGCATTCAGCTTGTCGCTTTCCAATGGTTCGACTTCAAAAGATGCGTAATTTGGAAGCAATCGATCATGGGTGACACAAGGGGCACCAATGACGTCATTTCTCAGATGAACGAACCTCCCAAAACTTTCGTGGAGGGTAAATCGTATAGTCTTGGAATCCAATGATGGCGGTCACATCATTTTTTTATGTCAAAGAGTATATTTCTTAAACTTTTAGTTTATATTTGAGTGAAACGAGTAACATAAAAAATATATAACTTAATATTTTAGACAAGATGGTAGTTTATGGCATAAAACTAAAATATTATCAAACACATACAGAGCCTTAAATGAGTTAACCATAATCTTCCATGTTATAGAATGATGGTTACAACACTGTTTGGACTACCATCACTAAGAACTTAGACATGCGAGTAACAAGTAAAATTTAGTGATCTATGAAAGCTAATTTTTGTGTGTCTTCTTTTGTTTCTCGTCTTTAATTTTGAAATCTTTATTTTCCTTCAAATAATTATGTTTTGAAAACGATATATGTGTCACTATACACGCCATTAGAATAAAAAGACAGGCGACTTAACTCTGGTTCAAAACTCCGGTTCAAACAATTACAAATGTCTTCCGGCTTGGAGACTGTCTTCTTTATTTTGACTTAAGAATGGAGTCAATTTCCTTTCAACGAATATTTTTTATTCTTTCGGCGTCACTCTTTATAAATATTTAAAGTTTAATTATCATTCTTAGAATGAAACTACACTAAAAACAATAAATATATAGTAGATCATACGTGTTTCAAATTTAAAAATGCCATTAACTTTTTGCATTTCAGCCTGTTGCAACGAAATTGTATTTACATGTAGCAAACTCTGGACATTTTCAAAGCGTTTATCTAATCGAGATGTTTGTTTTGAAGAGATCTTAAAATAATAAATATGTTCTGCTCTTAAACACATTGTGAAATATTTACTTGATTGTTTGTTGTTCGTAGCTATTTCATCAAGGAAATTGAATAATGCGTCTGGTTACCAACTTGGTTCTGTATCAGTTATAACATTTTTATTTTATTTTCCGTGTTGTCATTAAACTTCAATGCCATAAATCTAATCATGTTGCAAAACGACAAATCAAAGCTGAAAAATTTAATTGATGTCAAATGCCAACGAAACAATGACCAAAAGTAGTAATAATGAGGTTAATAACTGATGTTTGTGACTAATCACGTGTTCTGCTAGTCAGATAGATTTAAATAGTAAAAAAAAAATTGTGATGAAAACCGTAGAATCGACTAGGTTTTTAATTTGATAAACTCGAACAAACTCGTATAATTATCATGGGTAAATAAATAATATGTTATCATTTCTAAACTTTATTTCATAATTATTTCTTAGTTTTATTTTACACTGATAACCAGTGTTACTTAAATCATCAAATTATACAGGGATATTTAATGAAAATATATGTACATCCATACCCCGCTTTACGGCCTAAATACGTTCCGGAAAATTTGGCCGGAAAGCGAAAAGCCGTATAACGAATCAATTATTTTGATACAAACCCATACAAATTTAATTGGATCCGTTCCAATTTTTTATAGATAATATAGTTTTTAGTTCATGAAGCATTTTATTCTTTTATTTCCTGTAAAAATGCTTACATAAAAATAAAAGTACAAAACAATGTAATAATAAACAGAAATTAAAAAATAAACATATAAATAAAAAACAAAAGAAATCATATGCGCATATGTATACATATAATAAAAAACATAAAATGAAATGTTTAAAAACTTTTTTAAGGGGGTCCAGGACACAAAATTGTTCGAATTTTCGAAAAAAAATTTATTGCATTAAAAATTTCTGTGTTCTTTTACGCTTAAAATGACGCTTTAATAATGTTTCTATCTTAATTAGAACAGGATAAATTATTATTTTTTTTGCAACATTCTAATATTAGTCAATCGTTGTTTAAACCTGTAAGTGCGTTTTTCTGCATGATGGGTTTTTTCCCCATTTCTCGTCTTTAAATTGTTATAAGTCAAGAACCAGTAAAGATAAATGGTTGAAACATGTAACATGTCTTTTTCAACTATTTTGCTTTAATTTTGATTCAGCAAATTTTAAAAAAATATTTACTTTTGAAAATATGATTTTTTAAAAATAAGTTACATAATTTTTTTTTGTAATTTTTCATCTAAATATTTTTAATTTTTTTAAAAATTAATATTTAAAAAAATTGTGAATTAAACTTAAAACTTATATATTTCTGTTTAATTAAATGAAAAAATTTTGAAATTCGACGAATAATATTTCGAGTTATAACGATTTTAAATTACCCCACTTTTATTAAAAATTTTAAATTTTAAAATTTTTTAAAAACTTTTTGAGAAGTTTTATGATGTGATTTTGTTTACAAATTATATGGTTAACCATCACAAAAAAATTCAAAATTTTAACTCAATATAAATAAAAAAAATTTTAAATGTGCCCCGGACCCCCTTAATGTGATGACGAACATTAACATGAAGAATCACTAAGCTATAATATGCTACCATCATCACTTTCCGCTGTTGTTGCCGTATAACGAAACATTGTGGGCCGTAAATCGAAAAAGTGCCATAATTAACCCTTCAGCGGGTCCGCCCGTGTACAGAGTGCAACAGTTTCGTAATTTTGAATGGTTTGTTTTTACATGTAAGGTTTGAATGTTTTAAGCAGTTTCTATTTATAGCTACATCCTTTCTAATGCAGGTCTGATTTTCTGACCCTTGTATTCATTTTCGTTCATTGGTAGTCGTTATTTAACCGTGGCAAACCAACGATTATATTTGATTACAATACGACAAAAGCCTGAGTTGATGCACTTGGTAAAATGGCAGCTATTACACGGTATCCCGTATAACACGAAGATGGACAATCTCATTATTTTTTAGGTTTTTGGACATAATAGGAATCCATTCGCAAGTTGTCCTTAGATCCAATAAACCGGACAGTTTTGGAATAAGGCGATTGTATCTGCATTCTTTGGCCTTTAATTATAAATCTATCTCAATATTACCAATATTTTATATCTTGTCATAAAACGCAGAATTATTCTTTTCAATTTGAAAATAAAAAGTTTATTACAAAAGGAATAATTCAGGTTGAAAGAGACGTTGCACTTTGTGCCACGCGCGCCTGCTAGTGTTCCAAGAATTGGAGCGCCTGCTCAAGGGTTAAAAAAGGCCGTTATAGCAAAATGCCGTATAAAGAGCGGCCGTAGATCGAGGTATAAGTGCATTTAAATTCTAATTGTAATGACTGAACTAAAATGGGGAGAAACGGAATGTTAAATTTTGTTACCTTTAGCAGCTGTTATCCGGTAAGAGAAACTAGTTTGTTGAGAGAAGACCTGCACAAAAATTTGCTCTATATTTCAGTCACTATTGAAAACCATTGAAAATTACACAGATTTCCTACTATTAGCTGTCACGAAAGATAACATACTAGACTGAAGAACACGTTAGTTTAAAAGTCAAAGTATTTGATTACAATAGACAGATAGAGATCTCACTTTCATAACTGAGTACAAATTTCTATTAAACATCACTTTTGCTTTTTTTCCGGTTTCTCGAGCACAGAAAATTTGTGTCAGTGTAACTGCTTGAATTCCTTCCCATCAAGATTACACTGATGAACTTCGACAGGGGTTGCACGCACGCTATCATCCACAATGGTTACATGCACACATATTTAACAATTGTTCCAGACAATGATGGCATAAGAAGAATTTGCAATTCGACGAAGCTTGAAAATGTATTGAGAATTCAAAATCGATTTTTTGACCTGGTTCATATTCTTCCCTTTATGACTTCTTACAAGATGCCTCTTAACACAACAATTTAAAAGTGCCTACGACATCTTCATTGTCTATCACTGAAAAGAGATATTTTTCTTGTACGATAACGAAGAAATATTCTAACCAACAGAACGAGACGATTACTGTTGAATCATAATTTATATAATGTATTTACCATTCTAATATATGATAATTACGTGCTGTTATGTTTTGCCACTTATAATCCTTTTGTGCATTGGTTTAGGCATTAATTTACTTTCAATGAAAGATTGACTATTATGATATACCCTGATAGCCTGTAGATCACATAAAATATGAGGCAATAGATATTATGAATTTTTGAAGCTTTTTTAAGGGCTTTGTAATTGTATTAATTGTAAAATCTTACAGAAAGGATTCCATACCCTGTAATAGCAAAATGTATTGTTTCCTGTTTAAAAAACTGTAAAAAATTTTTAAAACTTTTTTATAAGAACCTTTTAATCTTGTTGACTCTCATAAAAATTTGATGTTTAAATTTAGGAGATGCTTTTTTTGTGAAACGCATTTCGAACAGTTTTGCCTTGTTTGAAAAATTGAAGTTTAAATCAATTTATAGTATACCTTAATGTATTATGTCTGTCAATGAAATATGTATATGATATATCGTGAAAGCCTGCCTGTATGACAATCAAGTAGTACTATGATTTTCGAAGTTATAAGCATTTTTTTATGAAATTAGGGGCAACTGAAATCAAATTAATAGTATTTCATAAATTTGTGAACATTTGTTGAGGCTTATCCTTGCACATTTAGTAGAAAGCAGGCAATAGATTATTAATAACTCTCTTCAGAATGTGCAAAAGTAAAACACTCTTGCCATCAAAACATTTTTTACCAATTTTCCCGTTTTTAGGGTAGTGGAAGAATTTTGTTTGGTTTTCCAATCTTATAAACTCTTATCCACCTGTTATAAGACTGAAAATGATTCCGGTAAAAAAAAAGTGTGATTTTTACTCCAAAACGTGGTTTCCCGTCTTACTTGCGCCTCGATTCTTTAAATTAATGCCCCTACAGGATCATTCAAGGTTTTAACTACCCAAAATTTCTTTTTAGCGGAGAAATTTAAAATACCGAAGTATTTATTTGCATTGACAAAAGCCTGAAGACCCATAAATATGTAGGGTAGACCGGGGCTTGTTGGCCCCTTTTTTCTTCAATTTTTTTTTAATAATTTATTAAAATTTTTAATTTTTTTTAGTTTGTACAATCAGAACACCTTAAAGCATAACCACGGATGAGAAAATTTGAAAAATATTAATTAATAGTTTCTATATGAAGCTCGGCAGGACATCAAGTCACTGGAATAACCTGCCCTATCGAACGTGGCAGGTTGGCCCTCCAAGTTGATTTGATTTTCGTATTACTAACGGAAATTAAATAACACATAAAATATCAAATGTAATTTTAATATGGTATATAAAAGACACAAAGGATAAGAAAATATATTTTGTCCAACTCAACTACTGCTTTCATCGATCTTTCTCATCATCACAATAAATGCAAACATAAATTATCATGTCCCCTGTAACACATGGTTCATGTGCACAACGACTGCACCTGGTACATTGAAACCAGTCGTCTCCTGATTTATTGACAATTTTATTGACTTTTATAGGCTAATGAATATAGAAAACAAACTCTTGGACTGCGGGGATTAGGGCCACTGGGCCAACATGCCCCGGATTAAATGGGCCAACTTGCCCCATATCGCCATTTTGGCTTTTGATCGTTGTATCAAATATTCTGTTGATATTTTTTTAAATCAGTAGGCAGAAAATAATCTCTGAAAAACGATATTTTAAATTTCTTTTCACCTAAGTGAAACTTTAATTTAGAAACAAATCAGAAGCGATTATTTATAAGTGCAAGAAAAAAAACTCACTTTGGTGAAAATTTGAAAATTTGATGTGGCTTTCGTTTGATTGCTTTTTCGCTGCTGACGCTGGTATGGGTGAAAGAAAACGTACTAAGACACACGTCGCTTAGCTAGTAACGTAATCTACCGGATAGTTTGAAAAATATCGCAGATGGGCCAACATGACCCGGTCTACCCTAATAGTTAGTAAAATTTTCAAGCTGCCCTATTTTCGTGATTCCCTCTGTCTTGTAAATAACGTCCACCAATGCCTGTATTATCATTCAACACGCTCTTATGCATTCCAAGTTACATTTTCTCCCGGCTAAATTGCCTCAGAGCTCAACCTCTTTGCTTAGAAATTCTCTGTGTTTTGGATTTGAAACGTGGGATCTTTCCGCCGTGTTTACACTCAAGGAATCTGAAATCTTAGTGTTTTTGCATACAACTCCGCCTTTTGAACTTTCTAGAGATCAACGATCTGCCCCGCGGTGCGTATCGTGGGTTTTAGAGAGAAGCAACTCGCTCGCGAAATCTTTAATTGTTTTGATGGAATTGCCCCCTGTCCATTTCTCTCTCTACTACTGGGGAATCCGGCATAATTATTTTAATTGGGATAAGTTTTTCCAAAAATAAATTATAACTGAAAGTTCTCAGTGTTGTAGGCTGAGAAAGGAACTCTAGTATGCTAAATTAGTGGAACTGAGAAAAATAAGGCGTTCTCTTTAAGATTTTTTAGATCTTAAGTTTTTACCTGGTTAAGTGGCGTTGGTTAGTTTTAAATATTTACTATTTTATCTAGGAATTGCTTTATTTTTAACTTTAACTATCCTTACAATACTTTGAGATCGGAGAAAATTTATCCCACTTTCGAATCACAGATATTTATATGGAACGTTTAACAGATTTTTATCTTAAATAAAAAGAGAAGAAAATGAACTACGACTTCTAATATATAAATAGGGCGAACCATAAAACCGTCTAGGGACCGTCGCTTTTTCCCGGTATGTCTCAATGTCTTAGACGCTTTTTCATTTCATCTTAGTTTGTTAATGAAGCACTAAATTCCATAAATTAACAAGGCACTTGGAAAGCTTTTTTTCACAAGTATAGGTGAACCGTTTGATTCAGTGTTAGTTGTGAATTAGTTTTAATCTTTGAGACGGCAATCAAGGAAAGTAAGAAAAAGACACATTGAAGAAAAATCGATTGGACTCTCCAAGAAGTTTAATAATTAAAATATTTTAATGTCGAATCTAAGCCCGAGTTATGAAGTACTTTGTTGTTGTTATTGTTGTTCACCACGCTTCTATCGATAGGATGTTCTTTTCTGAACTGTGAAAATTTAGTTCTACGAAGGGGGTAATTCATAAACCGTCCTGGTCCCAAAGGCAGGACGAACCTGATGACGACAATAGATGCGCGTAATTCCTGTACTCGCAGTAGAGGGAACGCCTCTTCGTGTTCGTTTAGGATCATAGGATCGTGACTGACAATACAAACTGCAGACTTTGTATGCTCCTCCATTAATATATGACATATTTAAAGGTATGTACTTTATATGTATAAAGAAAGAAAATTTCTTTTTCTAATATCATTTGAGTTTTTGTGGTTAGAATCAGACCATATTTATAGTCATTTCTTCGAGCTTCCAGGTCCTGTGCCCCCTTTTAACCTACATTTAATAAAATATAAGTTGTACATAATTGTGATCACATGTTGAGTCATAGATATATAAATATTTTTTGCTCCCCCCTGATCCTTAAGAAAGTGGTAAAATATCCATCACCTGCTATACGTCTAATAACCTGTAAAGTGAAAAAAGAAGCAGGATACTGAGATTTTTTTTTTGACTTGAGAGAGACAAATCATGCCTGAAAAATATTAGTGTCAGCAACACGTTTAAATTGCCGAAATCAAGCAGTTTATCTTATGATAAATTTTCTTTTCCTGCTGTTCTATAAGTACGATTATTCGTCCATTTTATACTTCTCGGTTTCAATAAAAACATATTCTCGGTTTTAATAAAAACATTTAGTTGCTGTATCTATGACTCAACATGTGATCACAATTATGTACAACTTATATTTTATTAAATATAGGTTAAAATGGGCACAGGACCTGGAAGCTCGACGAAATGACTATAAATATGGTCTGATTCTAACCACAAAAACTCAAATAATATTAGAAAAAGAAATTTTCTTTCTTTATACATATAAAGTACATATCTTTAAATATGTCATATATAAAAATGGAAGTTATAAATATTTAAATAAGTTTCATATTAGCAGTTTAAAATTTTATGTGATTAAATGCTAATTCTGAGTGTGTGCAGCATTACTTTTAAACTATCAATAGGAAACTGATAAAACTACACTCAAATGTATATTTCATGGTACTCTACATTTTAAAACCAGAAAAATGTGCAATTCTGGAATACTTTTTTATTATGTGCAAAAATTATGCAAATAATTGTGATAATTTTTGAAGTTTTCCAATTTTATGCTTAATTTTTAATTTAAATAATATTTATTACAATTTATTTGGTTTTACAATACAGAAAAATATATTACAAGTGTATTCTGACCACTGATTATTTTCTGTAAGCATATATCTCAATTTTATGAAGCGCACGGCACTTTATGATTTTTGATCCTCAGTGAATCATATAAAATTTTAAACTGCTAATTTGAAAATTATTTATAGATTTAAAAATTTCCATTTTTATATATGACATATTTAAAGATATGTACTTTATATGTATAAAGAAAGAAAATTTCTTTTCCCAATATTTTTTGAACTTTTGTGGTTAGAATTAGACCATATTTATAGTCATTTCGTCGAGCTACAAGGTCCTGTGCCCCCCTTAAATATAATTTAAATATAGGCTACATACTACTAAAACTTCAAAGTAATTCCTCCTCAAATATTTTTTTTTGTCGCTATCTGTTTGTTTACAATTAATTGCAATGTGAGCTTTTATTTGCATAAAATAGCGAGCTGTTACGTCTATGCTCCCAGCTAGCAACCTTCATCAATTGATGGTACCGGGAAACTGGGCTGATGGTAATTATTTTTTTTTTTTCTAACCTGAGTGTGCCGAATTCGAAACCACGATCTTCACTTTCAACAACTGGAAAACTGGTTTATTTGACTGGTTGTCCTTTTTGTCTTCAAAACTTGGTGAACTAGTTCTTGGGAGAATCTCATTCATTTTTTTATTATTATTATTTACGAAGGGGGAAAAAAAAACATATCAGTATTTGGAATCTCTTGTTAAGCTTGTTTTTTTTTGGATTGTTACCTCGTTTCTTAAACGGTTTCCTTGCGAAATCATTCCTCGACATTTTTTTGTGAGGAACATCTGCAATTATCTCGAGGAATTGAAACGAATTTTTTAGAGTTACATTAAAATTACCTCTGGTATCTGAACTGCATATGATTGAAATGTTTAAAGTAAGCCTCTAAATGACAAATTTCTAATTAGATTACTTTTTATTGGCAACAGTAATGATGTCATAAAAGGTGAAAGGACATCCGAAGGGAATAAATAACGCGATTTTAAGGTTAATACGTTCAATTCTTCTTCCTTTAAGCATATTACAATGCCGATACGACTTTGCGCCAAGAGATTGCATTTTTTTCATTCTGTCCTTCATGTATGAAGGACTGCTTAGCGAGGGAGCAATAATTTATTCCTCCTTAATTTTCCTCTGGATGTAATTGAAAACATTGAAGACTATTCTATTTAATTACATAAATTAAATGTTTAAAAGACTCTGCTGGATTTCGTAATTTCTCTCCATCTTTCGTCAATCTTTCTTTGACTTATTATTATTCACAGTTTAATTTAGGAAGTTAAACGTTGAGAGTGAAGGAATAAGGTCTCGATTATCTCATTTTAACCATCGTTGTAACGAGGTAAATGAGAAAGTAAAAATAGCGACTGACACTTTCTTCAGTTTTCTCCCCAATTAGCAAGACACAATAGCCCTTACGGAATGATTTTCCTGGATTGCAAAATGTATGAACTCAGGACCGCCCGTAGCCCTTGAAGTCATTTACAATTTGTAGCTTGGGAAGAATTCAAGCTAATTTCCATATTGAGCCAGAATGAAGGCTTAAAATCAGAACGAGAAAGTTTCAGAAAATTTCTTTATATGATTTTTTAAAAAAATATTTTAATCTATTAGTGTTTCTCATAATTTGAGAATCTCGATTAGTTGTTTTTTTTTTCTCTCAGTATTTTGAGAATTTATCTGTCTGAGCTGAACGATGTGTAGTATGTTGATAAGATTTTGGACGTGATGAGTTGATGATTTTTTGCCTGAATAGCTAACGTCAGAAAATAAACTCTTAATACGTTATTGAAAACATTGAATACAGGGTGTCCGGGTCAAAGGTATCGAAAAGTCATGACTTATTTTTACGGAACTACCCATTATAATTTTAAAAAAAATTATTTAAATAGAAAGAACTACTCACTAAGTTTTAATATCAATCATAGACTTCGATCATAGTATCATAGATTTCGATGTGTGTACCTTTTGTAGCACGAGTAACGTCTGAATGGTAATCTATTTCTCTCCAAGTGTTTCGTAGCATATCAGGAGTTATTACACAAATTGCTTGAATGATACGCCTCTTCAACTCATCCGCAGTTTCCATTTTTTTGTTTATACACAACGGATTTGATGAATACCCAAGCAAAAAAGTCTAATAACGTCTGATATGCTACGAAACACTTGGAGAGAACTGGGTTGCCATTTAGACGTTAGTCGTGCTACAAAAGGTACACACATCGAAATCTATGATTGATATTAAAACTTGGTGAGATGTCCTTCCTATTTAAATATTTTTTTTAAATTCTAATGGGTAGTTCCGTAAAAATTAGTCATGACTTTTGGATACCTTTAGCCCGGACACCCTGGATTATTTGCTTTTGATCAAATAGATTTTTGTTTTTAAATGCGGATGCACTTGCAATGAGACATTCGCCTTTTGTTGTTCACCGCGAATCCTTGCTGGTTACTTAATTGTGGCAACACCATTTATGTGAGCCAGCATTCCTCCTTATGAGGGAAACTCAGCAAGCTAATCACTCTACCATGTGTGCGGCTTTATCAAATAGATAAAAGGATTAAAAGACCCTTTTGCATTACGTAGTTATTCTCAGTCACTTGTACACTTTTATTCCTCATAATTTTAATAAATTTAGTGTTGAAATGTATTAATAAGATCTCACCTATTTCATTTTATCCATGTAACTAAGTATTTCTTCTATATAAATAAGTACATAAGGGAAAAATAGTAACCAAAAATTTCCTCAATTTTCTGATCAGTTAACAAGGCAATATAGCCCGTACTAAATTGCTTCCTCTAATTACAAAATATATGGTTACTAGATCACCCTAACGCATGACTCGCAGTTGATAGATGGAGATAAATTTAAGCTAATTTTAATATTTCACCAAAAGGAAGGTTTATTTTCAGAAAATGTCATTAAATATCTCAGTCTATTAGTATTATTGATGGTTCAAGAGTCTCAGCTAATTTTCCCCCAATATTTTGATTATTAACTGGTCTGGGCTGGAGTAAAAGGGAGGTTTTTTATGACTTTTTAGTTGTAGTTCGTATAAACTCTCTTATATGCTTTTATCACTCTTTTGTGGCGTTTACTTGCAAAATTAGGCAACCGTTGAATTTTAATTTTGTTTTAAAGAAGACCAATAGAGGGATGGCATCTTTTCATCAAGCGTTAGCTTAAAATTAAAGTAAACATAAAATAGCACTGTATGATAGTAAACCAGAATCGTATACCTATAATTTGATAACCCTTGGCTGGGCTTTCATGAAACTTGAATTATTTTGTTTTCAATCCTTTGCAAGTTCTCTAAATTCTCGATTTTTTACTGTATTCTCCCAATTATGGTATTATTACGAATTTTTAAAGTAGGTATTGAATTACATGTAGGCAAACAAACCTACAGTTTTGGCATTATATCGATAGAAAGGATCTAATAAAAGTCAGTGAATAGTATTGGTTAATTTTTATGATTTCTGGCAGTGAACGCTCACCAGCGTGACCCTTGTCAAAGCAAGTCCTATAACAAGTGCAACCGCTCCTAGTAGCCGATAAAAATAAATAAATAAATAAATAAACATTTTTAAAAAATGTCCTGATGTCTGGGTCACCTACGATCTTAACTAGGAATAGTAAAAAAAAAGTTACAATAAGAACAATAATAATAATAATAATAATAAATTTAACAATAAAATATTTGGAATTCCCCCTACACCAAACTTTAAAATGGTACTCGACAGTAATAAACTCGAAAATTAAAAGGCAAAAATTTGAATTTTACAAACAAAAATAATTTCTTTAACCCATAAATTTCGAATATTTAATAAAACTGTATTCAATCCCTGACTTAATACGTTGGTATTTCTTGACTGCATTTTTTTTTAATTTCGAGAACACTGATTTGAACAAAAAATGATTGCAGTCATCTTTTGGACAAGAAAACTAAACTGAATGCTTACTTTAAGTATTGTTTCCCGTTAAATAAATCACCACCCAATATTTAACGGAAGACCATACAATTCATGGTTGACTCACAAGTGATACTTGTTGGTCGCAGAAGAAACGTTGGTAACTGGGTGCAACCATTGTCCTGTTAAAAAACAGCTTCAAGGAGGGTCTATAAGAGAGACGGGACTTATGGACAATGTTTGGTATTTGTTTTTGTTTTTTTTTCTTTCTTGAGGTCTGCTTTTATATCCTTCTAGTCACATTTCAGTCTGTTTTCCGCACGCGTCACATTTGCACATACAATTGAGATTTCAATCATTTGCATTTGCCATGATAAACTGCGCGTCTACCGATTTTTAGGTTAGTCTAACAACGCTTTTTAGGTGTTGCAATATCAAAGAGCAACAGAGTACTAAACATCATTTGGATAACTTACTAAAGATGAAGAGTCTGCCACACATTTGATTTTATAGTTTGTTCTTTGTTCTTAAATAATTAGTTCACTTCTGGAATCAAATCTGGACCTTTGGTTTTTAGACAGATATGCTTGCTATTACTCCATTAAGCTCTGTTTATTAATTTTAAAAAAGTGTCTCGGAGTATCAGAGGCAAAAGTTGTCTCGGATACCGCTAAACAGGAAGTAGGAAAAACAATCTATATCTGTTATTAACTCCAAAGAAAACAATACTTAATTTGTTATCGGCAAAAATCCTCATCTTACTAGCAAACAACGATGAAAATTCAACTGAGAGGAAATATATCTCATGCATATCCCTAACAAAATACTTCCTGAAAATACTTCTAATCCCAACTAGAAAAACTTACCCCTCACGCACTAACTAATCTCCCTATTGATCGCTTAAGGTTTAATTAACTTTTTTGTATCATCCTTCGTATCTTGGCTCTCCCCAGACTCGCGTATGGTGCAAGATATCCATCTGTTATTCGCAACCTATTTCTTGGATGTTATACAGTGGCACTCTTTGGTAAGCTAGAGTTCAAACTCCCTCTCTCTGTTGTCACAGGTAATATTTCGTCCCCTCCCCCTCCCACCCACACACTCGCATTTTTATACTTAATCAAGCGTGACGTCACATATTGCTTACTGGCCCCTGGCTGTGGGAAATATTCAAAACCAGTAACACTTCAAAATTTCCCTACACAACTTTTTGAAAGCACTATTAACTCCTGCATCCTCTAACCTCATCGGGTTCATTGTACGGGCCTTCTCCTTAGCATAAATCTCCTTTTTCAAAAGTTCTTTTTTACATAAACGAGAGTTACATGTGGTTTTGCGAAACAGCAAAGCAACCGATACTAATTGAATGTTATTTTCATGAAACTTATGGGAGGCGATAAAACTCGTGCCAATTAATAAAAACAAGACAATATCTCATATATTGTTCTTAGTCCGCTCCTTTTTATTCTAACTTGTCTTCCTTTTTCCTCGTTTATGCCGATATTCCGGAAGGAAAATCTAAGGGGAGAGGCATGATCGTGGCATTAAGTAATTTTTTTTCTGAATTGTAGAAATGATAAGGTAATTATTTTTACTTTAAATGTTTTTCTCGAAAGGGTTCATTCAAATTGCGAAGCTCTTAATTTCTAAATGTCTGTTTCTCAAATGACTGCAATTTAATCCGATGGCTTAAAAAAAATTAAAGAGAGAGTTGTATTTTCATCCCTGTAATTTCATTTCATCTATTTTAAGCGTAATGACTAGAGGATCATAAATATTGACCTGTTTATGGCTTGAAGAGACTGGCTCCTATCTTGCGAAATATATTACATATGTCCGTCTAGAGAAGAAACATTTATCGTTCATTTTCTTAGCACATTCGGGCCAAACAATGACAGCTATTATTGTTTCTCTGGAACTCGAATTTTATTCATTTTTCAAGATTAAAAAGATTAAAGCATAAAATTATCTCATTCCATTGTCTTTAAAATATCCCTCGCCTTAAAAAAATAAGCATCTTTAAATTCCTAAAGAAAATAGTTTTAAATAATTAAATTCTTCTTTCCTTAACAACGTTTTTAAATTCCGTAATCCTGTTTCGTTGACAATGGTCTATCACAATGAAGGCCCCATTATCACCTGAAGTATTGCGGTCAACTTGCAGAATTTCTCACTTTTTTTCCAAAACATTTATCCTTTATTTTTAATGCTGTTATGTACTAACTCTATTGGATTCACTCACCTCAATGTCAGCCTATGGAGAAAATGTGTCCAAAGATGGCCGACTTGGATTGAAATATTTTTTTTTAATTCTACTCTAGTAATAGAGAAAGAAATTTTATACCTTAAGGCAGTTTTCGTTTGTTTGTTTTTTAGCAATGGAAATAATATTTTAACGTTTAAATTATTCGGGGAAAAACAATTTGGTGTAGTGTGTTTTAAACGTGTGTGTATATATTATATATATATATATATATATATGTCAAAATTTTGACGCATATTGATACTTTTCTGCAGTGACGTAGCAAGCATAACTGGCGCCCGGGGCACGATACCTTTTTGGCGCCCCCCTTTCCGAAAAACATATAGTAATATAGTATATAGAATGAGTGAAAAGGATCATTTGGCGCCCCTGTTCGAGTGGCGCCCGGAGCATGATAGACCCCCCTTGCCCACCCCACGCTACGCCACTGCTTTTCTGTTTAACTGTTTGCTGCTTGCCCAAGAGATACAGACTGGGTTTGGCGCACGTAAATTCCTTCAGCGGAAGAAATTTATAAAATAAATCATCTTGCAAGGTGTGAGAAAAAGTTCAGGCCATTTGAAAGTACCATTTTTTTAACGTAGGATTACGTTCCTCCATAATGGTCCACCATAATGGAAAGCAAAATTCCAGACGCTAAAACCGCCCATCGTCGCGAGTTACAATTTTGGCAGCGCGCCAAACCCAGTCTGTATCTCTTGGGCAAGCAGTAAACAGTTAAACAGAAAAGTACCAATATGCGTCAAAATTTTGACAGAAATATATATATATATATATATATATATATATATATGTACAGATTTATAGAGACATTTATACATAACACATACATATACAAAAGAGGTAAGCAATGATAAGCAATCCTACGTTAATAACCCGTGGTAGTTTCGTTAGAAGAGACTACCTGAAATTTTTTTTGGATTATCAGCATTTATGTAGCTCTAAATCGTACACAAATTTTCTTCATAGGTTAACATTGAGGTATGCGAATCTAGTAGGGTTAGTACACAGCATCCTTAACTGAAATAGTTAAGTATAGTCTGATGTCTTATGCAGAAAGAATCTCAGAATCTCAATATTTTTAGAATTAAATATTTATGGACCAGAGTGGCATAGTTATTTCGATTTAATCTCTGAGTCAGCATTAAATCGAGAAGGGCTAATATGATATACATTTTAGAAGATTATTTATTCAACTTCACAGAAGTTTTAAACTCTCGAAAGGTTATTGACAATAGTCTATTCACAGTCTCATCCTCTTAAACTGAATCAAAAAACAAGCAAAGTCGAAAATCCTGTCCACAGATCGTAGCCCTGTGTTTAGACGTGGAGAAAGTTCTTCCCGCTCACGAAAACGTGATTCAAATGGCGAGTGACATGGTGATTTAGAGTCATTGTGATGTTCAACATGTCAAAAGATTTCTTTTCGCAAAGCTTTCGTGCGTTTATTTCTGTGACATACTTGGACAAAACTGCACTCGCAAAGCCCTTTTTGTTTAGCAAAGTGGACTTCCGTATTCATTTCCCTCGGTATCTCATTCTTTTGCGGAATGTTGTACCCTTGAGGTGTCTTATTCTGATACGAGGCCCATTTTTCCAATTTCCTTGAATAACAATCTCATTGAGAAAATTTATTTTTTACTCCAAAATATGCATAAAATTCAAATTCAGTATGTAAATAGTTCCGTCAATAAGTCAAAATACATTTAAAGAATTTTATAAAAAAGTCTGTCGCCAACAGATTAAAAAGAATCTTCAAATTCCTAGAGGTGGAGAAAATAATTTTTCCTAGTCAACCACCGAGACAATCAAAATGACTGAATTTAACGTTGGTAGAAACTGGTGTGCTTTAATTATTGGTTGTATAAATTCAGTGTTCAATAATTATGATTTTTTTCTGTAACCATATTTTAAAATTGATGTAATATGATCTCATCGTCAATGGCGAATGCAAAAAAATATTATGATCTTGTGCCTTTCTTCTAACTACACCTATTTTTTAAGAGAGCCGGAAAACCTGAAACTTTATTAACATTAGGCATTATTTTAAGGCCCTCTAAATCATTTTGTTTTCGAAATGACATTCCCAAAATCATTTCAATAACTAGGCATAAATGAAAGGGTTTTTTTACTTAAATAACTTTTATTTTATCAAATAAAATATTTTTTGTCCGTTTGCCAGGACCTGGAATTGCACACAATTATCTTCACCTTGTAACGGGTCTTCTCCCTATGCCTCATTCTCCTGATGATACAAAGACGTCTAACTTTCCGTATATTTTTCTCATATCTTTCCTCGCTTCTTTAGCAGGCCAAAGAACACGGGATACTTGCTCAAAGAATTTAATTTTTTTTCACTTACTTTTCCTTGGTACCTTTCCCCGCCAAAGGGCGTAAAGACCCGTCATTGCCTGTCCAATAGTCGGGTGACACTAAAGTGCCCGTTAGCCGTTCAATTTCCTCACCTCGAGGCTGTTGTTTTCCCAGGCAAGCGATGCGCGCACGTCTCATTTCGAATGTCTTTTCCCTACCTCTTTTTGAGGCAGACCACGTAGGATGGTGACCTTACATATAGTTTAAATTTTTTGACGAAACTCGGTTTTCCTCCAATAGTTGTTTTTCATCTTATGTGTGATAAGGGATCCATTACTTTTGTCTCCAAAAGTCGAACACCATTGTGACTATCTTTTCCCCAGTTGGAGAATTGCAACTAAGTCTTGACACATCGTTCGGGTGGTCTACCAATTTATCGATCCCTGCAATGCTGGACATCTAATTTGCAATTCCTTTTCCTAATGTTTTTCAACCTGTCTTTGTGTAGCCAAACAACTCAGTATATTGATCCTACCTACACACACACACACACACACACATATATATATATATATATATATATATATATAATCCCCTATGTTATTTTTCGTTCTCGGGATGATAAGGAGGTAGGGCCATATATTAGCTTAACGGTCCATTTACGGTCTCCCTTACGGTCTGTATCGACAGTTTCCAGGACCAGAGATCAAACCTGGTTCTCCTGTCATCGAACGAATGCTCAACCCACTAATTACGCGATGTAAGGGAATCAGATTTTGATTGCATCTTCCTCAAAATTTGAAAATAAGATAAGAGAAAATTTCCCTTATCCCTTAAGTATTAACAAAAGCATCCCTTAAGTATTTCCTTATGTATTCACAAAACTTTTTAAATGTTTGTTTCAATCCAAATCCTATTGTAACTGTAATATTGAAATCTAACAGTCCTAAATTATTTCTTGCAGGTTTTATCATCCTGTCTTCTGGTGATCATAGCAGAAGCATACAGTGATGTAGACCTACGCATAGCAGAGAGAAAAGTTATTCCTCACTACGTCCGTCACAGTTACGAATACCCAGACATCGACATAAAGAAAATCATGCAACAACGAGGAATACAGATAAAGCCATACCAACCATCAAATACCAATAGGGGAACCACTAATCACCAAGGATCGAATGCTGCGAGTAACAGAAATAGGAACTGGATGCCTAATCGTGGTAAAACACACGCTTTGAGTAATCATCTGGAACCCCGACCAAGTAGGTATCATATGAAGAAAATGCAACATTACTCGAAGAACTTGAGAAACTCGTACCGTGATGACAAATTCAAAGCAAAGAGCAGACATGGGTGAAAGTGTCGACGTTATTTCAAGACTTAACATATTTATGTGTGTCATATTTCTGTTTACTCATTGGGTGTGTAGAATCGACAGGGGAAGGGGGGATTTATTGGAATTCTCTGGAGTAGCTAATGGAATCTGTAATTACGTCTTTTAATAAAACGTCTGTTCAAAATCTTTTCTCACGAATTATTTTGTAAATATGCCACTATCATTCATTTTCAAAATGTAATACCATTCTTGGGTACAAAAATGTATTACAGTCAATTTTAAAACCTATATTTCATAGGAAAGCAGTTATCTATATACAGCTAAAACTATGGGTTTGTTTATCTGTAATACAGAAAAATCAGAACACAATTGTACCGAAAAATGAATACGGTACCATTAAAGGAGAAGATTTCTGAATTATACGTATTCATACAGCTCCAGTTCCAATTAGCTTCCCTATAGCATTTTTATTATCTGTATATACAAAACAGTTCTGTGACTGACTGACAGATAACACACCGAACCGCAAGACCTTAAGAGGTGAAATTTTGCATGGCGATTCTTCTTACAGTGTAGGGGAGCACTAAGAAAGGTTTTTGAAAAATTCTTAGATTTTTTAAAATTAAGTTTTTAAGCTATTTTGTAACATTTTTAAAGTTTGCATTTAAAATAATAATCTGAGGGTTATAAAATTTATATCATGAGAAATATCATAAAATTTCCTTTAAAATGAAATCTTTCTCGAAACTTTACCTTCATTTTCTGATTTTTAGTGAGTTTTTAAAGATTCATTTTTATAATTTAATTTATTAAATGCTGATCACGAGATTTCTTTTCTATTTGTGATACTTTAAATTGATTTTGCGTCACTTGCATATTAACGAAATAAACTGACAAAAAAATATTAAAATACAATAAAAAAATAGACTAATTGAAATGGAAGTTTTTTGAGAATTTAATTCAAATTAGTATGTTTTATGGATATTAAACATACAAATTAGTTGCATACATTGACCGTTGTATTTAACAACATATATATATATATATATATATATATATATTGGCATTAAATGCATACATTGACCATTGAATTTAATTTGAATGTACTCCGCAGCGAAGCACTGGTATTCATCTAATTTTTTTTATAAATTTTTGCATATTCCCTATGAAAAGATATAATCTATTCCCCCTCTAGAAGAGGTTTAAAAAATTCAAAGATTGTCTAGTTGGAGGGAAATTTATGCACACGGAATAATAGTAAAAACACTTATGATAACAAAAAGTAACTAGAATATTAGGTAACTAAGATAACTTTAATCCTTTTTCATACCCTCATTAAAAGTGTATGAAAGATAGTTCATTTCAAATATTATCGTTGCCACTTGTTGGCTGCTCAAAAAATATTTAATTTGGGCTCTTTCTAGTAATGATTCTTTCTGGTTAAAGTGGCTCTTAGGAGAGGAAAAAGAAAGGAATATATTCAATTATTTTTCTAAATATAGCAAGTCGACCAAGATATCATCAAAAATAGACTTTAAGATCAGATAAATGATATGTGAAAATAAAGAGGAGCAATTAATTTTATTCTTCTCTTCTGAATAATACGAAAAGATTTAAAAATACCATTAAATTACCTCAGATAAACTTTCATTTCAATACGGCATTTAAATCAGGTTGAAATATTCATAACTTACCAATTGTAGAAACGCAATAGACGGTCTGATTATTATTAAAATTCATTATTGATAACTTCATAGATAAGAGAGATTCGTTATTATTTTGCATTTAGTGTGAATAATAGTAGTACAGAGTGTTTCAAAAGGGTGCATTCAAATTTGCCCCTGCTTGAAGAATAGAGAATAATTCAGGAAATAAATCTGAGCGAGGTTTATGATGTTGTAATCTATATCAAATTTAGGCATCGTAACTTTATTTCCTAAGGGCAGCACTATCATTGTGATTTTTTCCATGTTTTTATTAACTTGCTTTCTTGTTTGTTTGTGTGTTTGTCCCTTACAAATCTTGCAATCGATTCTTAACTAACTTCCCAACTAACATTTGAAACTTTTAGAATAGCTCAGAACACGATGACAATGCATTTTTTTAATACTTTTAGCCATCTTTAAGCAGAATTAAATCAATTTTCAGTTATTTCCAGTTAATTTTGTTTTGTAGACTGGTGGAGCCATCTATCGACCGGAACGGGAACGTAAAGTTAAATGCAAGTTAACTTCCAATTAACTTCATTTTCTTTCAAGTTGATGGGATAATTCATCAAAAAAACTTTAAAAATGTATTTATTAATACATAGAATTGTCAAGTTTATATGATTCAACAGAAAATTTAAAAACATGTTATATAAAAAGCTCTTTTTATCTTGTAATTATTATGGTCTCAAAACAAACAGTTTTCAGTACAATAGTAAAAATCGGCATGAATTCTTCATAAACTATCAGTAGGGGTAACGGATTGGGTGATTTGGTTAACATTCAAATTTGATATCATGTTAAAAATTAGTAGTACAGGGTGTTTCAAAGGGGGTTTACGAATTAGCAGGAGAATGGAGAAGATCTCGAAATATGAACAAAAACGGTCTCAGTGTCATAATGTAGTGAAAAACGTGAAATTTGGGTCCAGTAATTTTATTTCTTGATAACAACACTAGATGGCGTGATATACGCAAAAAGTTTGAAAAAGGCTTCTTTCGATGGTGCAGGGTGAGCACGTGCAGAGATTTTCTTAGAAGACATGAAGATTGCTTCACAAGTTCTGGGGAACTATCAGACACGGTACGGCGAAACACCTCACTAAAGACGCGTGATCCACGTGTTTTTCTTAAGAGTTTTGTGGAAACAGTTCTGTGTGTCATAAAAGGTCAGTGAGAAGAGTCAAATTTCCGTTGCTATCGTGGAAGAAGTTTGATGAAATTTTGATGATAGATACTCAATTATGTCAGACATGCCTCTTGTAAAATGGAATCAGGCCAAACTTTAAACTGTACAAGATATTTATCAAGCCAACATGGAGGACCAGCATTCCAGAACAACTGCCACCGTTGCTGAATTCAACCAAATAGGCTCTGAGGCAGGTTGAGGCAAATGGATTGTAGATGCAGCAGGACCAGATCCCCTTTAACCGTCCGTGTTGAAGATTTAAACGTTACTCTACATTTGTATAGCAATAAAAATTGTCCATCTACATATATTTATTAGCATCAATTATTATTCAGAGTTGTATATACCCTTTAAACACCCTGTACTACTAGAGAATTAAAATTTTATAGATAACTATTAATTAGAACAGGTTTTTCACTGTTTATAACTGGTCAGTTTATTATAATTCTTAACGGGAGGCGTTTGTATCTAGTCAGCTTTCTATAAATAGCAAAAATATGCAGATATTACTCCAAACGTGCCATGCGTGTCCTGTTCTGGTATAATATCTGAAGATTGTAAATCCTATCTAGTTTTATTTCAATAGTAAGTTTGAAATCCGATTCTCGAGGCAAGTGTTCAGTTACCTGAATCATACCGATGACGCTGAGAACTCTAATTTTTTAATTCTAATTCTCTCATTTCCCCCCATTTTTCGTTTAAGCAAAAGAAAAGCGGACAGCACAGTCGGAAAAGGGATCGAACCAGGGTCTTTTATCCCCAAAACCAATATTGCCGCAACTGCACTATCCAGAAAGCAGGGAATTAAAATTTTTGAATCCCACGCCTGATTTCAAAATGGATAATTGCGTTTACAAATAATTTTGTTTACAAAGTGTATTCCGATAAACATCTTACGTTACACAAAAGTTTACTCGCAAGTTCTATAACCTATGAATCCTTCACCAGAAGCGCATAGTTATTAACAATTACTTCGACATTATTTTACCAACAAACCTTTTGGTCAACAACAGTAATTTCAGCATTATGTTCGGTACAGCTAAACAAAGCACCTGTATTGCTTAGAGTAATGTTCGACTTTTTGAGATCTATACTGGCCATCAGTTTTCAGTTTTTTTATGGAGGTTTGTGGCACCACATCCAGCGATTAAATACCGTATTCTTCAGACCATAAGACGCACATTTTTACATAAAAAGGGTAATCCAAGAAAGTGCTTCAACAGCAAAATAATTTTGTTGTAATATGAGTGTCTTTTTAATTTTTTTAAAAATTTCCTCGATTTTTTTTAGAATAATTTCGCTTGTTTATTTGCAGTCGAATTATTTTATAGCAATATACGTGATATAATTTAGAAGCGTAGAGACAGGGTTTCACAGGGACGCTTGCCTCCAGCGCAGGGGCTCAAGATATATGTACTGAATAACACATAAAGAAGTTGTGTAAAGGCTTCAAATTCTTCTCATCTTCAAAATAATTTTTTTAAGTTCGTTAAATCAATGGCAAAGTACAGGCAGTTACAGTTTCAATTATATTTCGTTGCATATAATAGGATTTTCGTGGAGTTTACGGTAAAACCTAAAAATTAATGGAGCCATAGCTTCTATAATCGTCAAATCTCGACATGGATTCGCCAATCGTAGATTCTTAATCCAAAGTACTTACCCGATAGGAAAATATCCACCCGTGCACGTTATCCGAAAATCTGGCAAAAGGCCACTGAGTTTAGCATAATATCAGTGGCATTATCAAGATAGGAGGTACATGGCTTTTTAACCCTCCTCTTCCCTTACTGGCGTTAAAAACAAGAAATTCCATGAGAAAAGTTCGTTCATTGGTTGGACCATTAAATGCTGGTGAAATTCTGTTATTTTTCATTAAAGTTTTTCTTAGAAATAGATTCCAGTTATGCCACTGGTTGGGTGCACTCTGCGTTATCGATAGAAAAAGATATTTTGAAAGAAAAGAAAAAACCGGTTTTTAGCTTCAGAAATTACTGTTTAAAAACCGTTAAAATCACAGATTTTTTTTGGTACAATGGGGTGGGGGGGAAGCATTTTATAATCTGCCTCTGGGTTCTTATTTCTCACTCTACGCTCTAATGGTAGTTCATACACAGGCCTGTAAGAAAATACTTGCATCGACGAAACACACTGTATGAATATAAATATCCATTCAATTTAATTACTTATGAAATAATCAGACGCTCGTTAAGAAAGATGATGATGTAATGGTCTTCAAACCTATCCTGTAATCAGGAAGTCTGGTTGTATTGCCGAGTTATTGTTTCGATGTTGAACTAATGGGCGTGTGAATAAATGGACAAAGAAATTCTTAGGAATTTGTCAGTAAAACAGATGAAACATTTTCAGTGGGATTAACATCTTATTTCAGTTTATCAGTTTTTTCTCATAAATGTTGTGAACACAGTAGACAGTGTAGTTAGTAAACACATTTATTATATAGGGTAGACCGGAACTTGTTTGCCCATTTTTTCTTCAATATTTTTTTAATAATTTATTAAAATTAAATTTTTTTTTTAGTTTGTACAATAAACGCACCTTAAAGCATAACCACGTATAAGAAAATTTGAAAAATATTAATTAATAGTTTGTATATGAAGCTCAACAGGACAGCAAGTCAATGGGCCAACCTGCCCCGTTCGATGGGGCAGGTTGGCCCTCTAAGTTGATTTGGTTTGCGGATTACTAACGGAAATGAAAAAACACATGAAATATCAAATGTAATTTCAATATGGTATATAAAAGACACACAGGATAAGAAAAGATATTTTGCCCAACTTAACTACTGCCTTCATCGATCTTTCTCATCATGACAATGAATGCAAATATAAAAATCGTGTCTCCAGTGACACATGATTAATGTGCCCAACAATTGCACTTGGTACATTGAATCCAGTCTTCTCCTGATTTATTGACAATTTTATTCAGTTTTATAGGCTTATGAATGTAGAAAACAAATTTTTGGACTGTGGGGCATCTTGGGCCAACATGTCCCGGATTAAATGGGCCAACTTGCCCCATATAGCCATTTTGGCTTTTGATCGTTGTATCAAATATTCTGTTAATATTTTTTCAAATCAGTAGGTAGAAAATTAGCCCTGAACAAAGGTCTTTTAGATTGCTATTCCCCTAAGTGAAACTTTAATTTAGAAACAAATCAGAAACGATTTTTATAGTGCAAAAAAAAACTCACTTCAGTGAAAATTTTAAAATTTGAATTGGCTTTCGTTTGATTGCTTCTTTGCTTCTGACGCTGTAATGGGTGAAAGAAAACGTGCTAAGGCACACGTCGCTTAGCTATTACCGCAATCTACCGGATAGTTTGAAAAATATCGCAGATGGGCCAACGTGCCCCTATGGCCAACATGCCCCGGTCTACCCTAAACACCCAATAAAAAAATTCTGTATGATAAATTTCTACAACCACATAGAAATTGTTAAACATAAATTATTCGGCGGAATATGTTAAAAGAGATTTTATTCACACCATACAAAATACGAAAATACTAGAATATACTTAAAAGATTATTAGGCGACAAATATCGGTCTATAGCCGGTCTTTCAAGAATATCAGACACGCAACTTTGGCATGTTTATGGAGCAATTTTTCACCCACCTCGCCCTTTCGCATTCCCTTTCTATTAGATATTTAGCATAACATTACCAAAACATCATACAGTAAACAAATCATAGCGTGTGTAATTTTGCTCGCGTGTAACGCATTAATTTGTTTTGAAAAGCATTGTTCGTTCCCAAGATTCGTGAAAGAAAAGTAAACGCGATTATAATAACGAGAAAGGCCGTGCTCGGACTATCAGAAATTGCTCCAGTTCTGAAAAAACAAGAGATGAATACATTTACAATGTTTCTGAAATAGTTTTCTTTTGTGATGTACCCTTTTAGGATAATATAAATTCATCGCATGAGAAGTCACAATCAGAACAGATTTGTTGCTATCTTTCTCAATGGTGGCGTAAAGCCTCCCTGTTCATTTCGTTTAAGGGGAGTGGTCACTTTTAAGTACCTTTAAAAGTATCATTTTTAGACCTATTTTCGATTGTATGTACTACTTATGATTTTTGCTTGATTTACATGAAATTTTTTGAGTAACTGCCAATATTATTGTTTATTATATATGCAAAATTTCAAGGTAATTAAAAAATAATAAAATTATTTTTTATGCTTAAAAAGTGAATATTTTTTTTAAATCGAGCATTTTGCAGTCAACTACTGTGCGCATTCTGTCAAAATAAATTATTAAGGTACAGTAATAATTGTTTACTATATGTGATTACAATACTTCAGGGAACAACATACACCAACATTATTCTAAAATATGTTAAAACTTTTTAGTATGTGCTATTTTTAATTAGAAATTTCAAAAATGACTGAGTAAATGCTTATAAAAAAATTCTTTAAAAAAAATAAAATATGTTCAGGTTAAAAAATGTTGGTGGATTTTGCACATATGATGATGATGTACTTACCTGGAAAATTTCAAAACACTATCTCTTTTAGTTTTTTTAGAATCATGCGCACAAGATGTTAAATTGTAGTTTTGAGAAAAATGCATTTAAAGTTAAACATAGATATATTTCTTTTTAGCATAACCTTATATATAACATTTTTGCCCTAAAACATTCCTGATGCATATATCACACCCTCTTGTAGCTGTAGTGATTCATCCGCAGCCAATTTAGCACGTTTTCGTGCTCTACGAGACTCTAAAGTTGACATCTCAGCTTTAATTTCAGCAGCTTTGATGCGACTTTCATCCACCTCTGCAGCAAAAGTTCTTGCATTAATGCCAACATGAAATCCAAGATCAGTCATAGTTTTTAACCGACCAGTTTGACCATCATTAAATTGAACAATTGCTTCATTAACTGCAATTTCAACAATATGTCGCCCTGATCCTGAGGTTTTAGGACAATGTTTCCAAATAAGGGCATTCAACGATTCATTTGAATTTTGTGTGTGCCCCCCCAAACATTTCTGAAGTAATGATGGCATAGAAAGTTCTTTAAATATGTCTTTCACAGCATCCATCACAGCAGCGGAGACAGAATGTTTGTGTTTAAAATTATGCACATTGTTTACAGCAACTGCCCTTTGATACGAACACCAGGAATTATTTCCCACTGGGCAGAACTGGTGTGTAGGCTCTAAATCACTTGACCGTGTGTGGTAAAATATAGCCCAAATGGCCTTTTGCATGTTTCTAACACACTCACTATGGTTTCTAATAGCATTACCATAGTAAATTGTTAATTTGTTAATCAGTTCATCTGTTAGCCTTCCCTTACCGCCAATAGTTTTACCATCAGCCAACTTTTTGCCTTTCATGTCTTGTTTTCGTTTCCTTAGTCTCCCTCCCATTCTTTTTTGAACGTGTCCAACACATTCAATTTTTGAAATGACAATATCTTCCCCATATGGCTTAGCTTTTTCAATTGCGCTGAATGTCTTACAGTCTCCATCACCTATATACTGACAGTATCGCACACCACGAACAACTTCGGAACGTTCAAAAATTCGCTGCATACCAACAACTTCCATCATCGCTGAAGAGCCACTATGGTTTTTGTGGCATATGTTTGCATGCTCATCTTTCCACTTGTTGAATGCTGCACCTGCTCTAAGGCCTTTCCACGAAGTACAACCTTTGCAGTTTGAAGATAACACTTCAGTGTCGATAACTTTCCCACTAGCACCGCCTATGATAGTACAGACACCTACTAAGGAAGTGTGGCCTCTGGTCTTCCACGACCCATCACCACTTACAATTAAATCAGTTGAATTATTATTCAGACTGATTTCTTGTTCAGTAGCAGATAACATGCTACTTTTAGCTGTTGAAGTAGTTATGTTTCTGATATTCTTAACAATGTTTTTGTAGGCTGTGGGAGTTACAGGAGAGGGCAAGTCCATGATTCCACAAAATGTTTTGGCACCAAACAAACCTTGTCCTAGAACTCTCATTGCATAAATAAACCTTATATTAATTTCTGGCTTATTTTTACGTTCACCATTCATTGCAGAATTTCTTGTTGAAGCTATTTCACCACAGGTTTCACATTTTATACAAACTTTTTCAGACAATCCAGCAATCACTTTTGAAAATATGGAAATACTTCCACCACAAGTTTTACAAGATACACATTCTTCAATAACACTAAAAACAATATTTTTATCAAGTAAACAATATCCATCAAAATCTGTAACATTATTCTCAGGCATGGAACTGTTTTTCAATTTCTTACTTGATGCACTAACTCTATGCTTTAAGTCTGTGGTATGTTGGTTACCACGAAATCTATATTTTTTTGGTCTGGTACCAGATCGACGTTTGTTTTTCATAGTATCCATATTTAAAACTGATAAAAACACAACAAAATGCAAAAACGTTTTAAAAAATATGAAGATTTGACGAGTAAAAAGAGCAAGGATCTTACTGAACTAGAACGTTTGTAAAATCAAAACATGTGACTGTAAACACAACAGAATGGCAGAAAAAGTTGAATTGTAGGCCTCCTGTTGCATGAAAGCGACGAAAAATAAATGTTCATGGAGTATCTAAACCAAACACAAATGAAAACAGCAAACGAATCGCATAATTCAGACAGATGCAATGCCAAATGTAAACAACAGCTGGGACTTTTAAATGACCTTCGGATTTTGTACTACGATTCAATTTTCTTTTTACGATTGTGAGCGTTCTAGTAGGAATTTTTCGATGCGGTTTTTTGCAGATGATAAAAAAATGTCTAAATATTTCAAAAAAGAAATAAAAAAAATTTCGATTTTTTGAGGATTTAAAAGTGACCACCCCCCTTAAAAGAAATGCAATTATTTTACAACGATAAGGTTTTAAAAAGTTGCAAAAACTGTAAACGATGTCAGAGATATCTAGCTACAATTTGAAAGGCCTCGCGATTATCGAAAAGCATATCCACCTACGCTCATACAAAAATCGGTCTAGAGTTAGATCTGTGGCAGATCATCGCGCAGGCGCAAGCGGCGCGATGGTCTTGCGCCTGCGCGACCATCACCTGCACTTGGGGCCTCCGAAAGTTAGCAGCTTCAAAGAAAGATGCATTCTGCGAACCTCGGATAAAGATACTATCTTCATCGAAACAATTTGCCGTTCGTCGGACAATAAACGGCGTACTACAAGTTTTTACTACATAATAACTAACCAATAAAATTTCCTTTTCGACCAGGAGAAAATATCTTAAGTAATGAATGATATTTATTAACAGTATTTAAACAGGGGGGGGGGCTCAAAACTAGATTAGGCTTGGGGGGGGGCTCCAAATGCTTCATCCGCCACTGAATTGGATCAAAATAAAACCGATACCTTGAAGTTGGGGGTCATCGGTATTCAGGCTAGATTCTGAATTTGCCATGAATGCAATCTTAGCTATTTTTTCGAGAGAAATGAAAACATTTTGATATGAAATGAGCTTTAAACCACTCTCTGTATTTTAGTTGTTCAAACAAGAGTTTAAGTTTTCGGATTATAAAAAACAATTCTCAATTAGTTTCCTGATCTAGATAAAACTGTTTCAAAACGTTCTTGCCAATCGAAACAGTAAGAAGAATTTTACTTTTATATTTATATTAGAAATGTGATTTCTTTCTAAATATTGCATTTTAAAAAGTGGTAAAAACGATAAATTGTATCAAAAGATGTAAAACGACAAGTCAACACTAGAACTACAAAGGCAGTTAAAATGACTAATTTTAACATTGGTTGAAACAGAGGCAGTTAAAATGACTGATCTTAACATTGGTAGAAACGCCGCCACCACAATATAGTGGTTAGCGTCGTGAGCTTCGACGCATTGGGCCTGGATTCAAATCCCGAATAAGGCTTATTCGTTAACGTGTTGTCTCCTCATAGGGAGCAACACTGGCTCACCTAAATGGTTCCCCCACAATAAAGTACCCAGCAAGACTTCGCGGTGAATAACAAAAGGCGAATGTCTTACGACAAGTGCCTCCGCATTAGAAAAAAACAACACATTTATTGAAACAGTTATATCTTAATTATTGTTGTTGCTTACGCCACTTGACCGACAGCAACATCAGATCGAGGGCTATGGGCGATGAACGTGCGGCACATGTTTTGACTGGCACCACAAGGGTCGGAGTCCGACTTGGCCAAATGACCAGTCCCGTTATTTTGAACCAAGTGACGAGACCGGAACACTTGACCCCGCACCTCCAAAGGTAATTTTGAGAACTTGGAGGACATTGCAGCCACGACAGATTTTACGTGCACTAGCCACCATTAGTGTACACGGCAGTGGATTTGTCAGCGACGAGCATCGAACCAGTGACTTTCAGATCACTATCCCGCTGCTCTTTCCAACTGGGCCACGGCACCCTTTATATCTTAGTTGTTTATATTTGTAGCTTTAAGTGGCTTACTGAATGCCGGGAAAACGAATTCACCAACGCATTTACAAATATCAGTCTAAAGTTAGGTATAAATCCCTATCTCTCGTAGATAAAAATCCTATATTTATGGTTGATTGCTGCTCTAAAGCTATATATGGATAGAAAAGAAAAATAAATTACACCATCAATGAGCATTCGCTTTGTATGCATTTTTAAATTTAGATTTTAAGTTTCCGAATTACTAAACACAGTTCAAAATTAGGTGTCGTATTTACAAAGAATTTCGCCGATTAAAAACATGAGCTTAGAGATGAAATAACTACTTTCTCTGACAAGACATTTTCGTTTCTTCATGTCCTACTGAAAATGCAAATCAGACAACGCTTAACGATCTTCTAGAAGCAACTTCTTGATATTCGTTTCCTTGACTCAGAGATGGACATCGAAGTGCTTTTGCTTTTGAATGAAGTCATGTTAGAGCGTAAAGAAATAATAATAACAACTCTTTATAATCAAAGGCCGATTTGTAAGTAAGAAAAATTTACTATACCTGGATCAAGGCTGAATTTAATGCAGTGAAGAGCAAAAGTAGCTTAAGGTCATTATAAAAAAAACCCCGCCTAAAACAGATGTAATTGTTGCAAGTTTCCTCACAAATCAATTCAGGACATTTACGGGCTTCTATCTACATTAACAATGAAATTTTTGATTAATCTTTTGACATCGCGCTTTGTATAGGGTAATCTTTGTAATTTATATGCTGTTTTGTGTTCTGTGATATTTTTCTTCCTGCTGAGCATTCCTATTTAAAGGAAAATTTTGATGCGCTTTGGATGACGAATGGTGCCTCGCTTCTTGCTTGAAAACGAAAAAAAAAACATAATTGCATAGTTTCTCGATTGAAAAACTGCGATATTCAAATGTATTTAAATTTAACAATGGTAATTTTAAAAATAAGAATTCACGATGTACAGATACTTCGAGAACAATAATTTATAACCATATCGCGTAACTAGAAACAAAATACGACTTTCCTCATATTCGATGAAACTCTTTAAATGTTTTTAAAAGCTAGAGGTTGTAAAATCAGTTTAAATTAAAAGTATGCATTATTAATAATATAGCATCAGTTTTTATTTTATTTTACAATAGTGTTTTGGAAATACACAAACAATAGTTATTTCCTTCATTTCTTCCATTTTTTAATAATTTAAAAATTCTAGAATTAATAAGCACTCGGTAGAAATCCTTCTTCGTTGGATGAGTGGGTAAAGGCGGTGAGAGACGTTTGATCACACACACACACACAAATAAAAAGATCGTATTATTTTTAGCTGCTAAACTTTAATTCCTTTTTAAAGCAGCACATTACACAACATAAACAATAATCGAAAATACAACATATGCAGCTCCTTACGTCAGCCAACATGGCCGCATCTCCTTCTTCCTTTCTCTAAAACTAAACTCGAGTTGAGTTGTCTTTTCACAGTTCTTACACACTCCAATGCTGGTTTATATGTATTTGCTGTTGCAATTATCTGAAAATCATGTATAAACTTTATTTGGGTCCTGTGGCAGCTAGGGTTTTCGACTTTGAGCAATCTTTTTAAAACCCGGGTTTCGGGTTTGACGGATTTTTTAATTTAAAACACAGGTTTTCCCGGGTTTACTTGGTTGGTTCCAGGGTGTCAATAGCAAAGAACTAAAATAATAGATAATTTATTAGAAGCATTTAATTTATTTCAGAATTTCAAATATAAAAAATAACAGTAAATAAATTTAATGTTAATAAACATATAAATATATGTATAACATAAGTAAAAGTGGTACAAATATCTCATTTTTTATAAAACTGCCTTACAACCATCATTGCACTCAACGTATCATCATTGAGTCGGCTTCTGAGTTTATTAGCAAAGAGACCCATTACAGAAAATGCTAATTCTGCTTCCACCGAAGTTGGTCGAATTATTGTTAAAGACCTGAAAAGTTTATCTAGCATTTCAGGTCGGCTTTTTGTTGCCCGAAACAACTCAATTTCTTTTCTTATGATATATGAACCAGATTTTGATTTTTTATGATTTTCCTTATTATCATTCTCCTGCAGAAACATACTAAGCTCATGAGATAGGGACATTTGTTTACTACAAGCACCAATACTCGTAGCATCATCTTCAATTCCATCTTTAACTCCCACCTCATCTGCTACTTCTGGTTCAGACTCTGACCCTTTATCATTTACGTTGAATAATCGTTTTATTGAGGTTGTTGCCAGATCAAATATTTTGTTTTTAAAAATTTTACTACCAAACTCATCATATGATTGGTCTTGGGTCCAAATTAAGGAATATAATTGGTATTCTACTGTATTAGATAAATAACTAATTCACCGGGTTTCGGATTAGTAAAATCTTTGAAAAACCCGGGTTTTCGGGTTCGGGGAAACCCGGGTCAAAAACCCTATTGGCTGCCTTGTGCTACAGCGCAGTGGCTACCGGTGCTAAGGTTGCTCGGATCGAATCCCGGCATCGCGCCACTAAAGTGCATCCGTTTGTGTCGTCCCTTCATAGGGGGTAATGCTGGTTCGATTCCCGCATAAGACTTGGTTGTATTCTGGGGAACTCGTCAGTCTTTCTTCTGCAAAAGGAGCCCCTGTCTAGAAAGGGGAGTGCAACCCATCGTCCATCGCCGGTGTCATCGTTTGTTAATAAAAATTCTTCAGCGTTTGTGTGATTTATGTTTCTATTTCCTTGGTTTCATATGTACACCAGACTGGGGTGTGACGTATAGAAGTCCAACCACTCTTGAGGCACCCCCCCCCCTCTTCTGCGGATAGTGCACACACGACAACAAACAAACTGCAATTCTCTGAAAACCATGTATACACCTTATCGTGTCGTAAGTTTGATTCAAAACTTGGGCTCCTTATCAACTCCAGTACAAAATTTAAAAAATTAAAAGTTTAATTTTCACTAGTAATGAAAAAAAAAGAAATTTTTATATACATATTTTGACTCGTTCTTGTTATCGAAATAATGCGTAATTATGAGATCTTAAGTATTAACACTTTATAAATTTGCATGTAGAATTGTATAATCTATTTTAACTTCAACCTCCTTTTTTCCCCTTTCGTGTGAACTTGATTGTTGTGTTTTCGTACAGAAAGTTTCTTGCTTTTTCTTTTTCATGTTTTAAAGAATCTGTTTCTCTATCAATAAAACAGCCAAATTGCCGAAGCGCCCTTGTCCTTGTAGTGGCTCTTCTAAATCTCAGTGTGTGCAAAGCAGAGAACGTTCTTTTTATGCAATGAAATGATATTACGACAGTCAATTATTCTTTTTGAATAATTTCAACTTCTGGAACCTGTCTTACTCTGAAGCTCTTTTTGAAGTGAAAAAAAAAGGAACCCAATTAGTACTTTAATTTATTTGAGTCCCTCGATCAGGATAACCACAAAAACTTTTGGAGGTCGCTTAAATTATAATATATTATTTTTTGTAATCAGGTTTCTTTTTTCTCCTTGTGTTCGGTTTTAAGTTCTATTAGTGATGGCCCTGGCCTTCCAATTTGCACAATTCGAAGCTTATCTTCACAAGTAAACCAAGAAAATGGCTCTTTAGTTCAACAGTTTAACGGCAACATCTGTTATTTTCACACTAAATACAACTTTATAAAATTCACATAATATCACTGATAACTCGCTGGCACTCAAACAGCACGCTACTAAATTAATCTCATTGAACTCATAGTTTTAGGATAGGGTTGACCAACCTTTTTACGTCTACGGCACCCTTGAAAATGATAATAGAAATTCGGAACCATCCTTGTTAGAATTTTAGTTTCTTTTTTTCAATTTTTTTAAAATAGTAAATCAAAGCAGAATTTATATAAGGAACATGAAGTCCAAATAAACACTTACATGCTGTTGAATTTATTCATTAATTTAGATATATAAGTAACAAACACCATAATAGTATATATTTAAACAGTTTCAAAAATAATAGCCATGGGATTTAGTGTAGGATTACACTACAGCAGGGGTCCCCAACCCTATGCCCGCGTGTACCATGGCGCCCGCCGATAGTTTTACGTGTGCCCACCGCTGTGCGACCACGATGAAATATTTCAGTTGTCAATAAAATGCTATTTAAAAGTTTTCTCGTTTTTAATGATTAACCACACAAAAGTAGAAATGGTATCCAACATAGATAAAAGCGTAATGCGACCGATCTCTTTTCCCCCTCGAGTCAATTCTTCGCCAACCTAATTTCCAATACCTAAAATGAAATGAGCCGATCCGTTTCTATGGTTGCCATCATAACACAGACATTTGTCTGGAGCTCATCTCGTGAGAGCCAGGAGTGTGTTTTGTGCTGTGAGATAAACAGTCATTCGACGTATCTACTTCATTATTTATTCATAAATATATGTTCATATTTTTTGTATACTGTGTTTTCTCCTTCGTTGTTTTTAAATACTTCCTTATTTTTACCCCAAAATGAGTAGATCAAGTAAACGACAACGGACCTATAATTTTAATACTGAATGGGAGGATTCATATTGCTTCGTCAATTTAAAAGATAAATGTACGAGGGTTGTAAATAAAGTAGTGGTAAAGTAGCCCAGAAAATCGTAGAACATCAGGCTTGCGCAAACAGGATATCGGAGGAGTGAGGTGGAACTATTGTTGAGGTGTAGAGTGCATAAAACCGTCCATCCAGTAGAAGGGGTGGTTGCTGCGTGACGTTGAAGTGGACACTGTCGTTTCTACCGCTCTAAATCATGTTTACAAAAAGTGATCAGTGGTCGGGGTTTAAAATCGAGGTTGCCTGTGGCTACAGCACCATCTGCGTCCGGCTATACGGCACAAACGTCCACGTTTATTGCGGGACAATCTCTCTATCGTGTTGCATGACAATGCTCGTTGTCATGTTGCACGAACTGTAAATGATCTTTTGCGACGGTGGTCTTGGAAGGTGTTGGAACAACCTCCGTACTCACCTGACATGAGTCCTTGTGACTACGACCTCTTTCCTAAGTTGAAAGAACCCCTTCGAGGCATCCGATTTCCTGAGTGTGATCCAAGCATTAGGGCGCTCCGCGCTGACATCAACACACAACACCTTGCCAATGATATCCTACGGCTTCCTGACATCTGGCAAAAGGTACAAGACTTTGCTGGTGATTATATTGAAGGAATGCAATGTAATTTTGCTTGTACGTTCATTAAAAAATGCTTTCCGTGCATGTTGCCATTACTTTATTTACAACCCTCGTATTTCTCTGTTATGTGGAAATAGCGTCGCGATGCCAAAAAAACATAATGTTGAACGTCATTTCCTGACAATTCATGCTACTTTTAATACGAACTATTCACTTAAATCTGAAATAAGAAAGAAGAAAATAGATCAGCTAAAATCGAATCTGTCCGTTCAACAGCCAGTTTTCACTAGGTCTCTGTTAAGATCTAAAAATGCCCCTATTACTTCTTTAAAAATTTCTCACATACTCGCAAAGAAGAAAAAGCCTTTCCAGGATGGTGAGTTGTTAAAAGAAGCATTTCTTACTGACGCCGATTGCTTATTTGAGGGATTTTCCAACAAACGTGGGATCATGTCATCAGTACGAGACTTACAGTTGTCAGATAACACCGTCACGTGAAGAATACAATACATTTCAAAGGACATGCAAACTCAGTTAAAGAGTGACTTGGAAATATGTGAGTTGTTCTCACTACAATTTGACGAGTCTACAGACATATCAGACACAGCACAGTTAGCAGTTATGGTGAGAATGGTATTTAGTGACTTTATTATAAAACATCTACTAAAAATATTACCCGTGAAAGGACAAACAACAGGTGAGGATATCTATAAAATATTTATAACATATGCAAAGTCGATAGATATGCCTTTCCAGAAGCTGTCTGCGATAACCACTGATGGGGCACCAGCAATGGTTGGTAATGTCAACGGATTTATTGCCCTCTGTATAAAAGATGAATCATTTCCAAACTTTGTCGTATCACTGTATTATCCACCAGGAAATTTTACGTGGTAGAATACTACCCTTAGGACACGTCATGAAAATTATTTCAAATATAGTCAACTTAATTCGCGTAGCTCCTTTGCAACACCGTCTTTTTAAGGCCTTATTAGAAAATCCTGAAAATCCTGATCTCATTCTGCATACTGAAGTACGTTGGCTCAGTAAAGGCAAAGTTCTTGCTAGATTTGTAGATTTAATTGAAGAAATAAAAAATTATCTCATTGCCAAAAATCAAAATTTTTGTTGAACTAACAGGCCCTTGTTGGCTAGTGTATTTGGCTTTTTTAATAGATATAATGAAAAACTGAATTATTTAAAATTAGAGCTGCAGTGAAAGGACAAACATATAGCTACAGTGATAGGGTCTATAAACTCGTGTAAAGATAAACTGGCGTTGTGGTCATCACATTTGAAGATGAAGTCCCTTGTGCATTTTCCAAATCAGAAAAAAATGATAGGCTACGGGGAAATTGACTTATCAACATTTGGTATCAACGTTCAATTACTTCAAGACCAGTTTGAAAAGCGCTTTCAACAGTTTAATATCATCGAGCCAATGGTCACCTTTTTTGTTAATCCTTTTACTTACCAAGTAAAATTTACAATGTAAATTTTTCTTGGTAAATTTACAATGTAAATTCGGTTACATTATGTAACCGAACTAGCTACATACATTTCAGAGCTTGTTCAAGTAAGGACAGAAGAACTGGAGCTAGAAATTTTGGATCTTCAGAACGACATTGTCCTAAAATCCATTTAATCAGATGAGAATTTCTGCAATATAATTGACAGAAACAAATTTCCATTCTTGAAAAGAGCAGCATATAAAATAAAATCGTTTTTCAGTTCCACATACTTGTGTGAATCATTGTTTTCCACAGTGAATATCATAAAATCAAAGTACAGATCACGACTTACAGGTGAACTGTACTTTGACGATTGTTTACGCGCGCGAGCAGGAATATCATCATACTCTCCTAATTACGAAGCAATGGCCAATAAAATGAAATGCCAAAAACCACATTAATTTTGAGATTTATATTTTTAATAAAGAATAATTATACTTTGTAGATTTTGTATGCATTATTTAGTAATTATTTATTTTACACAAGAATATTAACAATAATTTTTATATCTTAAATTATATTTTTGGAATTAAATGTTTTTTTGTACATTATGTGTATGTATTATTAACTATGTCCAACTATAAATTCATCTTGAAAAAATAAATGGTGCTAAAACTGAAGTAAAGACTGAAAAGCTAAATAGGCACTAAGGGAAAATTCCTAGATAATTTAGAAATTAAACGGGTTACATTTATAGGGGTATTACTTAGGATGTCACCTGTATAAAATGTACTATTTTTCAGTCTGACTTTTTCTACCTTTTTTTATTTATTCGTTGTGTATTTGGAGTTAAGAAATTGCCTTCTTCGGATGATTTAATAAATAAATAAATAAAAACCTCTCTTATAAACATACATTTAAGACCTTGATTCCAGAAATAGAGTTTTAAAACTCCTCACAAGACGTGTAATCTGGTTTTAAATGTATTCCACGTTAAAACATGTCCATAAATAAAAAAGTTTTTTAAAAATGCAAGAGATTATAAAGTCCTTTATTAAGTGGCGATTTATAAAACGTTTAAATAGAGTAAATAATGCTGTAACATGATGCAAAACTACTTTAACTCATTTTCTTTAACCGATACTCGTCGGCCTTTCACAAAGAAGGATCAAAGGTTCTATGTTTTGTTTTGTTTTTGAAAAACTTGCGAGTCATTGAGAAAAGCCAGTAAGTATCAGCTAAAAACAATTATATGCCTATCGTATTCATAATGGTGTTAAATGGGCCTTTTTAAAGTTCTATCATTAGATACTTCATAAATTGTGTTTGGTTAAAGCCCATATTTTTGAATTTTATACTATAAATTCTTATCTTCAATCAAAAGTCTAAAAACAAATTATAGCAGGTACGATTTAAAAAGTTTATAAATCCTAATTTTTCCTCTCTAAATAAGTTTATTTCAATATATTTTGCAGATATTACTTAGGCCCCTAGAAAAAAGTCGTTTTCCACACTCCCAGATTTATGGTCCCTTCATACATTAGAGCAACCGATATATGATGCGTACTGAGCTCTCGGTAATGCGCTTAAAAAAGTTAAAAAATCATAACTGTGGATAATAAAATTAATTAACATAAATAAAAAATGAGAAACAAACATCTCTGGCATTATTATTTCTGTTTGATTAGTTATTTAGCAATATGCATGAACCATCTCTTTGGGCCTGTTCACACCGCGTCCGTCAGCTTCAGTGTTGATCGTATTGAAATATATTTAACTAATTACAAACCTCCAAACGATTAGCCGTGAAATTGTTAAGATCTGTGATTGGTTTAAAATATGTCAATACGAGAAACGCTGACGCTCACGAACGCAGTGGAACAGGCCCTTACTCTCAACTCTTATATGATCAACTAAGTGTCTCAGAAGGGACGTACAGCGAGTGTGAAAGGGACGTCGTTTCAAACAGCAAAACTGAAAATTTAACAGCAAATAAAAACTATAGTTAATAAATAAATCCTTTACAAGTGGTTCCTCATCAGCAAATGTAAAACAATATAAACAGACGGTAAGGAGCTATTCTTAATATCCTCATCTTTAAGATAAATTGTTCAAGGCCCTAAATTCATCAGAAAAACGAAGTATGAACTTATAATGTTCTTTATAATTACAAAATTTAAGGATAAAAATTAAGCTTACTGTAACGGTTTTAACCGCCTTGCGTGGAAGTTCTTTTATGGGAGGAACAGAGACGCCACAAAAAAGACGTCCATAATTTTGTCCCAAGCTTTTATTACATCGTTTTTAAGGGACACAGCACATGCATCACATATAAAATAATTAAAAAAGGATTGATTTGGCATACAGAGCCATACTTGTCAGCTAAACCCTGTTGGCCTATGTGTTTTCGTCTGCCGTTCAACTCCAACTGCCGAACAAAGCGCTCCCCTCGGAAGTAGGGTTGCCACACGCCAACCTTGACACGGGTTACCAGATGTGGCGCGTCTTACACTTACCTTCAAAATTTGAAAATGAAAAGCAATTTAACTTTTAAAGAGCAAGAAGAAATAGAAAAAAAAAACATTACTACAAAATTTCTTAACACGACATTTCAGTTAGCGGTGATAAAATAATGAATACTAGAACACAATAGGACGCCCGGTGACGTAGTGGTAAAAAGCGTTAAGCTGCCACGCCGCAGGTCCAGGGTTCGATCGGGCGATTGGGCAAGGTCGACTCAGCCTTTCATCCCTTGATTGGGTCGATAAAATGAGGACCAAGCATGCCTGGTTGACCACCTGACCGAGACATATGCTGTGTGGCACCCCAAGCCCACAGTCAAGAAAGCAGAGATGGGCACCGACGGCCTTGTCCACAGCAGACTGTTGCGCCATGAGTTTAGTTTAGTTTAGAACACAATAGTTTTAGATAACTATATTAAATCGATATCCAAGACAATACAAAGAAAATTATAAAATTAAAACTACTTCACATACACACACTGTATTATTGAGCTGCATTTCTAGATTCACATCATAGAAAAATAATTTACCTAGTATCCTGTTGTTGTTGTTCCTAATGCCCCTTGGCCGGAAGTTCCCAAGGGCCGAGTAGTGTGGCTCCAGTTTAGAATAGCAACACAAGGGTCGAAGTTCGACTTGGGTAGGTGCCACCACAATTTTGACCGAACAGTCCCAGGGGCGATATTTTGTGGGATCGTCAGGGCCGGATTAACCCACTTTGGAGCCCTCAACATTTTCTTCTTACCAGGCCTCCTCCCTCTCCCACAAGAAACAGACCATACGAAAAATATAAAAAAAAAATAAAACAAAACTATATAGTGTGAAAAACTAAAACAAATCTTAAATTTTTATTAATAAAAAATATTTGACATACAACAATAAATTTTAGTTTTTCTAGAAAAGTTTGAGCATTTTGTTTATAAATTTAAAACACTTGAACTTTATTTTATTAAATGTCTAACAAAAGTAAGTATATAAATATGAATAAGCTTTATTTAAAAATTATGTTTTCAAGTCTTTAATTCAACAAAATTATCAATTATTTAATCATAATTAATATTATCAAAAACATTTTGTTCGATGTATAAAACAGCTAAAGAATTTAATTTTGATGGACTCAGTAAGTTTTGTAAATAATTTTTTACACGTTTTAATACTGAGAATGACCTTTTACCAGATGCATTTGATGCAGGCAAAGTTAAATATATTCGCAATAATATTTCTATATCTAGAAATGTTGATACTATTTTTTTTTTATAAATTGCAACATATCAGATGGCAACGTTAAGTTTTTATTAACAAATCTTTTGAAAAGAGACAGTTTGACCGGGCCCTAGATATTTGTCTCGTTTGTCTATGTCTATGCGATGATCCGGCCCTGGGGATCTTATCTTCTCCACCCGCTTTCCGGTCTATGGATTTAACGTGCCCTTATCCGGCCTAGATACGAAGGTATTTAATGGCGCTTGTTGGGATTCGATCCGGACACCTTCAGTACCGAAAGCCGACTCGCTACCACTAGGTTACCTCGAGCCCACCTAGTATCCTGATTTTGCTAAAGAACAAGGAGATTATTACTAATCCTAATGAAATATTAAGAGCAAAATTGAAATTTCTCATGTAAATCAGAATAAGAACGTAAAACTTCCTTTCAATATCGTTTAGTAGTTGTTGTTGTTGCTTATGCCACTTGACCGACAGCAACATCAAATCAAGTCCCGAAGGCTATGGGCTCCTGTTTAGAATTAGAACCACAAGGGTCGGAGTCCAACTTGGCTAAATAATCGGTCCCGTCATTTTGAACCGAGTCAAGTGACGAGACCGGAGCACTTGACCCCGCACTTCCAGATGTAAATTTGAGAATTTGGAGGACATTGCAGTCACGCCCTATTTTATGTGCCCCGGCCACCATTAGCGAACACGGAGGGGGATTTGCAGCGACGAGCATCGAACCAGGGACGTTCAGATCACTGGCCTGCTGCTCTTGCCAACTGGGCCACCACGCCCTTTTCAATATCGTATTACCTCAAGCAACCTATACACTTAAAGATAAAAAACATCTCTGTCTTGCTATTATATAAAAATAATTTTTTTATAAATATATTTTTTAAATGCATACATATTTATTTAAACATATGGTCAAAATTATTTGTCAGCTACGTATGAGACAAAGCGTTTTTCTCTACCCCATTCAGAAAAGGGAAGAAAAGAAATGATCTTCCGAATTTCTGTTTATAAATGTTAAGACCATTATATGTTAGCCAGTTGCTAAAGCGAGTGGAATCTGTATTAGACTCCTTTCAAAATGTGGCGTGGGGAAGTTCGATTCAAGATTGGTTGAACTGAATATTTCTGATAGCCAAGGACCAACAAGCCATAAGTGGCGTTACACTAACAAAAAAGAAAAAAAAGAATAACGGGTCCATTTCTCAACATACAAATTTCGGAAGGAGGTGTTTGTGTGTTATGAAAACATTGTGAGAAATTTGAGGTATAAATGACATTACTTTGTGACATGTAACTGCATGAAAATAACACACAATCAAGGACTTTCCTGCAATACATGACGTTTTGCCTGGACAGGGGCTTTGGGCTCACATTTATGAGAAAGAGAAATATCAAAAGTTGTTGCGTGTCTCAAACTGAAGAGAGATCGCATCACGGCTAAACAAAATTCAGAAATCCATTTAGAAATTCCGCTGCAATTATCAGATGTTGTGGGAAAGAGCCGCGTCTATAGGCGTTCGTAGGTGGCACTGCTCGCTCTATTGTTTTGGCCACTAGCTACCAATATCTTATAGAAGGCGGAGCTAAGAAGCAAGTATTTGTTATAATTCTGATGCCGTTTTGCTGCTCTACAACACCTCCATGTTTTAAGTTCCGCATGGTTTATTAGTAGCATGCTGAATCGTTCAATGTAAACAAATATGTAATAGTTGTCATTTTTCTACTGCAATAAAAACTACACTTGAAACTTTCTATGAATTTATTGTAAACTGCATCAGTATTAAATTTCATGCTCTAGAAACCATGTTTATTGCCAGTAATAGAGTACTAACTTCATTATATCCTAAACTGTCTTCGTGTTTATTGTACAGACATTTAGAAAATGACATTAAGAAAATTTCACAGCGTTTTCATGTTACTCGACCTAATTATTCGGGTAAATCTTCTGGCCGAAAGGAAACTTCACCGGGTAGCAGATATGTACCACCACCCAAGCATGAACAAGCTGAAGAAACTGTTCTGGTTGCATTACGGAATAAAAGTTTTATGAATGAAGAAGAATGGGATGATTTTAAATCGAATTTATTTGAGTGCAAAGAATGTGTTTCAGAAGACACTTTTGGTTCTATAGTAATGAATGTATTATTGTCTTCAAACCAGTTGGATTTGGGCCATAGTTTCATACAATATTTAGAACAAAACAGTGTGAAACCTAATTTTTTAACGTACCTTAAATACATCTCATTGTGTAGCATGAATCATAGAACAGTGGACCAGACACTTATACTCAGAAATATTGATAAAGTTAAGGCTCAAATAGATGGAAGCCCAGTTCTTGATATGAAACGTGCAGAGTATATTATTCAAGGACTATGTGCCACTGATAGGTGGAAAGAATCGTTTAAATACCTCCAAAAATTAACTGTACCGAAGCCCAGTTATGGAATTTGCAATGCACTAGCAAGTGCTGCTATAAGAAATGGTGATGAAAATCTTGCTTGGGATATATTAACAAAATGGATGAATTGTTATGAAGTTGCTTGTGATCAAGTCATAAAAGAATTTTTATTAGTGGCTATTAATTTACAAAAGTCTAATTCTATGAGCTCTGAGAAATTAATCCTGAAGCTTTTTCACTATATGGAAACTCATAATATTATAATAAGCTTTGATGCTGCTAAACTTATAGAGGAGTATTTTAGGTGGTGAGTATTGTGAAGAGACTTCATGTTTCAATTATTTTTTTTCTTTAGTATTTTTTTATTATTCAAGATAAAATTAATTTACATGAAGGATGCCTTTGTTATGTGGTTAGTGAGTGTTTAATTCAAGTAACATCTAATAATTTGATAGTTTATATTTGTTTGAACATTTTGTTTTTTTGCAGAATAAAAGGCCCTTGCCAAGTCTTTTGAAATCATATCAAAAGCTTTAATTCATCAAATTGACAATCTGTTGTCAAGGATATCATTAGCATCCAGTAAGAAAAGATAATTATATTTCAGTTGTGTATGGAAATTTGCAAATTAAATGCAAAATATGAGAAAAATAAAACTATAAAATGGACAAAATATATCATAATTTAAAATATCAAAGGAATTGGTAATCTAATTTTGTGTATTTATTATTTTTGCAGAGTCCCTTTGTAAGCCCTTGAGGTTTTTTCAATACTTGAAAATCCTGGATTCCTTGCTATGCATAATTTCTTCTGAAAGTAGCAAAAAAAAAAAAAAAAATATTGTATCTAGTTGGTTTATTTGCAGTAAGATGTATAAACAGAGTTTATGACCTTTCCATCTGTGCATGAGTAGTATCATCATGCAGGCTCTTGAACAACTGAGCAGTATTGACGATCCATATCTATGCTCAATCAATGCTTGGCATTAATAATAGGAGCATGTTATATTTAGCCTAAATGGTGTTTAACAATAAAATTTAGATAAAGTATTTTGCTCTTGGTTGTGAAGTATAATTTAAACATTCATACAGTGTTTGAATGAGACTCTTTAATGACGCATTTTTGCTAGCATTGCACTGTCTAAAAATATTCTGTGTTATAAGGTAAAATATTGTCTGTCAGCTGAACACTTTTCATACTATCACAGATTAGATAACATTATTTAATTGAAAAGAACCTATGTCTTTGTATTCCATAAATAATCATCTTAGGCTTTGTAGGGGACAATCTGTTAAAGAAATGTTCATTTCTACAGAAAATAGCTGAGGGCCAGAGTAAGATATTAAACATGAAGCTCAATGTCATTGCCACAATGGTATATGGTTTTGCTACTAGGTTGCCATGTAACTACCCATTGTTGAGAAACAGCCTGTTTAGATTCAAGATTTAAGTTTTTTGATATACATTCTTGTCTTTTGACACTTTAAGTGGTGCTTGCAGGGTTTTCAGAATATAGATTAATAAATGATGACTGTGATAGTATTCTGCTCAGAATCAATGAATTATTGAAGTCTATTAAAGGGAAACATTTAGATTTCAACATTTTGTAATTTTTTTAATACTGACATTATTTTAAAAGTTTTCTTTCTATTACTTTTACCTATATAATTAGCCAAATACAGTGATTTCCTCTTATAAGAATCACGTTTGTTATTACTGTTTTTGATTCTTATAAGCGGTTGATTCTTATAGCCGAAATTTAGGTATTTGGACAGGAACACACACACCTATATATACATATATTAGATAATTTACTATAAAATACTCTTTAATTTACTTTAATTATCTTTTATTAAAATTATTTTTATAATTTTAAAAATACAACTTAATCTCTAGACCTATAAGTAGATACACATGATTATAGTAAGAGAAGAAAAAAAATCCAATATTTGTTACAACATACCTGCTTAACAGCTTAACATTTCAACTACAGGAAGGGTGCAAGAAAAAGTTTTCTATGGTAGTTTGACGTAATGAAGTTTTCAGGAGGCTGTTTATACCTCTTTCAATACCAATAGTCTCAGACCAAGATTCACCTTCTAGCTTACGTTTCACGGTTTGATAACATGTTGAATCTAATAATGTCACGTTTGCCTAAGTGATAGTGGACACATCCAAGAATTTATGTGTTTCAGGGTTCAGGAAGCCGCAACCAGGATGTGGGAGGTGGGAAAAAAAGAGTCCCTGTCTTTGTTTGTTAGTGGAGAAAGTGAAATCAGATCTGCATGGGTAGGGTGCCCCTGGGTCAAGCTAATAGGACAGTGTTTAGCTAAAGCGTTTAAGGGGAAACTATTATGTTATGTCTAACAAAGAAAGGGATGCATTTTACGACTGTATTCCATCCCATCTTATCACTCTTTCTTTAAAAAAAATAAAGAAAGAACTTCGTACCTTTTGAGGGTTTAAGTGGCTTTTTTGGAAAATTGAAGGGTAAGCGAAGAGTGTAATTTGATTCTTAAAACTGGTGGATTGATTCTTTAAAGCAAAAATTTTAACATGGAAATAATACATTTGATTTTGTTTTTGCGATATTGATTCTTATAAACGGTTGATTCTTATAACCACTGATCACTATAAGCGGTGGTTACTGTATTTTATTCATCTAAATCCTATTGATTTTCTTCCCATTAAATATCGGCAATAGATTATATACCAGTTGATATAATTTTGTTCTTCTTAATCCCTTAACTGCATATTACATTTATTACTCTGTATTTTTTACAGTTTATGAAAGGAGACTTAATTTATTTAGCCTAAATGAATCAATCTAGATGTAGGATATTAAGAGGTTGTCAGTACATAATTAAAATTAAAATTGACTTTAGTTTACTGATTTAGGTTAAAATATAGCCCTGATTATGTGGAATGAAGAAGAAAAAGTAAGTCTCCAGGGATATGGTGATTTTTGAAAAGTAACTGGGTAAAATGCAGCTCTGTAGTTCTTCGTTGTTGCCATTGTATAAGTATAAATTATTTTTTCATATGGAGAATCTATGAATTTCTGTTTCTCAAGGATATATATGGGCTCTCTATTAATATACTAATTTTATATTGAAATTATGTTACATATTTTTGTATGATCTATATAAATAAAATATGGCTGTACTAATCAGTTTTGAGTAAGTATATATTTGTATTGATGGTAGTGAAGTATGTATTTGTAGTGATGTCACTAAATAGTTAGAATATAAGTTGTTTCAAACAACGAACTGGACAGTTATGTTTCAGTTACATTTATAATTTTTTTAAATTAAAAATGTCTGTGAATATTACCATGTACTGATGTTGATACTTTTTCTTTTATTTCAAGCCATCGTCTGAAATGGAGTACCACATATACTAAAGTTAGTAGGTCAGTATATTACTCATTATCATAAATGCCGGAAATTAGTATGACATTTACATTCATATCATGTATTGCTAGAAATCAGATTGTGTAAATAATGGCATTTTTCCTAACATTTCATTTTATATTTCTAACTTGTAAGTTATTTGTATTAAATAACATATTCACATGATATAAAATATTCATTGGAGTAGTTTGAGGAGATGCAAATATTTTGTTAGATCATTTTTTCCCCCTTGTAACATGAAAAGATTCTTCGTTGAATAAAAAGTTTTGTAATGCATTTAACTTTCACACTTGTGGCTGTATCAGTTTAGAAATTTTTACTTTTCAGAAAGATTCTTATGTACTCAAACCTGTTTTTGTGCGGTCGATAGGGACCGCATAAAAAAAAAATTGTACAAAACTTCACGAGTAGCTGTAAAAAATATTTTTCGCAACACATTTAAAAAGTATTTTTTTTATGCGGTGAATAGGGATCGCATAAAAAAAAGTCTCACGTAGAAAATAACTCAAAACTTTACAAAATAACAAGGAATTAAATACTTGATCCGGGCAATATCCACCATCTTCAATAATTTTTGCTAACACTTTAGAATAATTTTTAGCGGCTGTTTCATCAGCGGATGCAGCTTTGCCCTTTATCTTCAGATTGTGATGTGCATGTCATTGTAAAAACCCGACTAACCAGCCATTGCTTGCCGAAAATTTCGGGCTTCCAATGTGAGATGATGAACTAGATGGCTCTAAATCCTTCAGCTGATTATAAAACCGTATAGCTTTCTTTTTAATTTATTCTCCGTCAATGGGGATTTGTTTTTGAGTTAATTCTTGAATCCATAATATGAGCACCTTTTCCGTTTTCTCTATCAAAATGTTTCTTGAATATGATGCTCATTTAGCACTTTTGTTTGTGGCACAATTACTAGATTTACTTTCACCTGCATGTATTCGTATGCCTCTTATAGTGGATTCACCTAATCCAAATTCTTTACCAAGAGCTGTGGATCCTACACCTTCTGCTATTCGTTTTAAAATCGTAGTCTTAGTTTCTAAGGAAATTGCCTTTCTCTTTGCTTTGTTTTTGCCTTTATTCATTTTCAGGGATTATGTTTAAAAATAAAATAAAAATTCTAAAAATTTAAATTTAAATAGAAAAAATAATAAATTTACCTTCAATTTACGCTTTGAAATGAATCTTATCTTAATGGTCCAGGAATATGAAAGTACTTTGAAGGACGTCAATTAAATAATGAGATTATATAATTCAATATATATGTAATGTAATTGGCTGATGCAATACTGTATTTTATTTGCAAATTAGTATCAGTACATATGTAATGTGATGAAATATCAAAAATCGAAAAAACTAAATGGCCGATCAAACCTACTAAATTTTTTTTTATTGATAACTTCGTCGATTGTGTTCTAATTTGATTGAAATTTTCATATACTGCACAAAAACAGGTTTGAGTGTATTTACATTTTACAGTTTGATACTAATATGCACTGTATTCTCATTCCTAATATTTTGAACTGAAATTGTATTAGTATTGGCATGTGTATAGAAATTTAAAATCTCATTAGAATATTACTACTAAAAATAATAACATAAATATACTTTTTTATATAATACAATGTGTAATTAAAATTAATTTCCAGTCTTTACATTTGAACAAGTTTTAAGTAGTGCATACTTGAAAAACTTTTGAAAAGATTTTGTTTTGATTTTTCTAACATATCATTTTCTATAAATGTTTTCATTTTTGTTTTGTTTTATTTGTTTGTTCAGGAAAGGAGTCTGTGCAACATGTGAGCATACTCTAAAATCATCAGAACTTGAAAATAATGAATTTAAAATTTTGTGTGATGCTTTTCTTCAACGAGCTGTGATGAAATCAGATCTTTTCATTAATACTACTTCAGAGGAATTTGAAGAATATATGAAATTTATTGATTTTCATAAACCATTTCATATTGTCCTGGATGGCTTAAATGCTGCTTATAGTTATCAGGGTTTCCAAAATAAAAAGTCTCTTTCATATCATGTAAGTAATACAACAAAAAAAAAAAACTATACTACACATTCTTCAATATTCTGTTTCATTTTATTTCTGAACTTGTGAATAATGGAAATTTTCTTCATTGGTGCTTATTGTGTATTTTTTTTTTCTGAGCAATGGTTATAAAGATCCAGTGATAATCTTTAGGTTGCCTTCTCATAACTTTAGATGAATAGATATTGAAGCTTTTTTTTATTAATATTTTATGGTATTTATCCGTATACCAAACAACCCCTTGTGCCCAAGATAAGTTCCCATATCAGTTACTCTATTGCTATGTCTCTAATTTTAGAATCTGTATGAATTATTCTAAATTATTATGGTAACCTCAAAATATGTGGATTCCTGTAGAAAAGCATGCTATAAGTTTCTCATTTTTTATGTTCTATACATAATGCATAGCCTCACACACATTACTTAAAGCCTTGTCATTTGGTGACAGTTGATGCATTTAGCAGCAAAATTAAAAATAGTTATACAGATTTTACTGAATGTATGTATTGTTTGTTTTTCAAAGATAGGTTATCAAGAGCATGGATTATTATCTTTTATTACTTATGCCAAAATTAATTTTAATGATAAGTTTGCATAAAATGCATATGCATATCATATATATTAATTTAATTTTGATTTTCTATAACATTCTTAACATGGAATAATATGACAAATTATAACAAGCTCATCACAAATACCTATGAAATGTGTCAACCAAAAAACTGTTAGAATTTTCTATTCTGAATATAAAATGATGGCTGTAAAGAGTACATTCAGAGAACCTTATCACATATCTTCTGGCATTTAATGAATATAGGTACAGAGGTATATCTTCAACTGTCCGGCGATACTAGCAACCTTGCAAGGCATAGGGGAATTCCCCTTTCAGGGAGAACTTTACAATGAAAAGATTCTGATCTAGCTAAGGCAGTGGTACATGGTACATGGTTCAATTTGACTTCATATGGACATGACAACAACTAACCAACCAGGTACAGAGGTCAAATATAAATTTTAAATATTCGCCAGCAAATTGCATAATAATTAATTGTGTTTCCTGTAATGTTAGTGCAGTGATCATGGTATTGTAGCAATTGGTAGAAGAGAAATGAACAATCAAAGTGAGGGTCTAGGTTGTCCTGAAGTACATTAACAAATAAGAGAACAAATCTTTTATACAGGGCAATAAGTAACTTAGTAATTGCACAATCTAACCCTCCTGTAATCGGAGTTATTCATTCATTGATATGAGATGTTATATTGTTCATTACCAGCAACAGAGCATATTTACTTGCTTTAATGTTTCTGGCTTGAGTTTTAGCATGTATTATAATAATAATGGCTATAGTGCCATTAATGCTGCTGGAAAGAAGATTAATATTTTTTTTAAAACTAAGCACCTTTTATTTGATGTATTGCTTGAACTATAGTATAATTTCATGTAGATTTTGTGTAACAGGCTATTTCTCCTTGTTAGATACAAGTATTGGTTTTTCTGTATCATTTGTTTATATACATAAGCTAAATATATGCAGAATATGTATTAGTATTTAGTCACATAAATATCACTTTATCCCATGTCTTTCTGGGTGTTGTAGTTTTAATGATTGGTGTGTGAGATGTCATTATTTTAATTATATTAAAAAAGGCTTTCTTAGTGAATGATATATCAGTTTACATGTATATACTATTAATATTACTCACATATTTCTATTTTGCAGTTTAATTATTACTACAGTTTATTAATTATTCTCTAGACATATCACAATATTTTCTCCATATTTATAATTCCATTCATGTCTAGCATGCTATATATCAATTTGCTTTTATGTTTTTACTGATGTTATTTTATGTGTTTTTAAATTGTGCTATTCAATTCCTACTAACTTGCATATTTAATAATTTTGTATTGTCACTGCTTTGTTATTTATAATTCTTTCTTTTATGTTTAGCTATTAAATATTGTTCAAATCTTATCTGGAAAATCAAGAAAGCTACTTGTTTTAGGTAGAAAGCACATGCAGTTCTGGCCAAAATTTCAGATGTTGAAAATTTCTCAACGAGCAAAAATGTTTTTCACAGATAATATGTAAGTGGAGTATTTGTATATCATTTACACAATATGTTGATAGATGAATGAAAGATATTGTATTTTATTAATTCAAGTGAGAAAGCGTGTATTTAAATAACAAATTTATACATATTCTGTGTAGAGTGAATATCTAAATTAAATATCTTACTAATATTTTTTTACTCATTAATAACTATTTATAAATAAAAGAAATTATTTGTGGCTTTTATTCATATTTTGCATGAAAATCTATTCTTACTTCTTTGTAAAATGTATCACAGTTTTATTTACTCTTAGAAACTCTGATATATAATTTAAGAAATGTGAAACTGTTAAGTGTATTTAACAGTTTCACATTTCTTTATTTATAAGGTAATTATATTTATTTAATGAATTTTTTTCTATGTTTTTCATCATCTGAAGCAATGTAGATGTTGTAAAATTTCTTTAATTGTATTGATTTAATTATTGTCTTTTATATTGCTTACAAAAATTTTTAATATTATCTCTTTTAAAAGTCTAAAACTGTTGTTTGACCTAATAGAAGCTTCTCTTTTACATCATGTGACATGTTTGCAAATATGTCATAGGAAAACAATAATATAGAAAAGTTTTATCCAATTATTTAACATTTTTCTTTCAATACTGCTAAATAAGAATTTTAGTATAGTAGTGACAGAAAAAACACCGAATTTAAATTAAAATCAGAATTTGAATTAAAATCTGTTAAAAAAAGATGGAATATGATGCTTGCTTGTGATTGAAGTTTGGTTTAACGAAGTTGAGGAAGATTTTATCAAAATGTATGCATACACAAAAGAAAGTGTATAAATTATTTATATATCATCCCAATTATAAACATTTATTCATTAATTTCTTATGAATTAATGATATTATTGGAGAGTTGTTTAGTATCCTAATACTTTTATTAATGTAATATAAGTTGTGAATATTGAAATTTAATTTTTAATTTCAGATCCCAAGATGATCCTTTTGTCATTTATGCTGCACTTGCTAGTGGGCCTCATACTCTTTTCTTGTCTGATGATTTAATGAGAGATCATGCGTCTCGCTTAGGAGATCCCAAATTAATTCATTTATTTAAAAGATGGCAACAGTCTCATCAAATGTTTATACAGTGTGATGAAAATAATGCTATCAAATTTATTGTAAGTAGTAAGCAACTTTATTGAAAGTTACATTATGTATTTTCTTTATGTATGTATAATAATGTATTTATCATTTTATGTCAAATGAATTCATTTTGCCTTGAAAATTGTTTTTTGTCAAATAAATTGATCTGAGTTTACATAGTAAAATTTTAATTATAAACCTATTCTTTGTTATGAATATGAACTACTAAATTTGTTTATTCAGTATTCCTGAAAATTTTGCTGAGCTTTTACATCTAAATAATTTATTACCTGTTTGTTCACTGAGAAAAATATTTGAACTCAGTATGACCTTTTTCAAATTTCTGAACTATTCATTATAGATTCAAGACTATATTCATTTGATTCTATAACCCAAAGTAACTGTTGTAATAATTTATTGCATCAGACTGGGATCGAAATGTTTTAAATTATTTTAATCATCTATGTTCTCTTTAATCTCTGTTTTGTTTTATTGGAATATATCAACATCTTGCATTTCAATTCAAATACTAATGCAAAAAATTTGTATTACAGATTTATTCCACCTTTGCTTTTATTTTCCAATTTAACTCTGAATTATATTAAATATTTAAGTCTTAGTTTTTTATATAGGAATATTTAATTGTTTTAATTAAAAAATGTAGAGAAAACTACTGAATAATTTTGAGTTTTTTTACCTATTGATTTCTTCTTTTGACAACCTTTTCACTTTGAAAGTGGCAAGAGAAGCATAGAATGCTTTGCTACTGTTTCTTACTAGGGGTACAATGACCAGAAGTACTATAAACAAGAAAAATAAAAGTTTTAGTTATGGTGTTACTTATATTTAGTATATTTATTGCAGTGTTATGAGAGGACATTTCTATAGAGTGTTAGAAGATGAAATTTCTGTAGGTCACATTTTATCCCTAGAAATGCTAATACTTAAGTTTCCTTACGTTTGTTTTTCCTTCTATGTTGTGTGTGTGTGTGTATATATATATATATATATATACACACACACTAACACACCCAAATCTTTTTTTGCATGGTAGATATTATGTTCCTCAGAGATCCATGTAGCAATAAACCATGTCAATAAAGATAAGTTTCCTATAGTAAAAGGGTGGATATGTTCCATGTCATATGAAAATTGATAGGGAAAATGTGCATTTTCCTCCTTGGTTATTCTCTTGCCTGACTGGTCAGCTTTTCCCCCGCCAGACGGCAGTTTAAATTTTAGGTGATTAATTGTAAGCTAAACTGAGCTGCAGTTACTGAGCAGTTTTATGCAAATTTATTTGAAGGATATATAAAGGCGGTTTTGCCACAAGTTGACAGCTGTCGCATACTTGATTTTTCGTTTGTAGTATGCTTTTATGTTTTTAAGTTTCTTGAAGGATTTTTAATAAACCTTTTTTTTTTAAGTAAAAGCTGAGTATTATAATTCTTTTAAGGGCTATTGTTCTTCCACAATCAGCTAAACGATGTTTCAGCTTTTGAAGTGTAATATTAAAAACCATGTAAGATAAAATAAAGAATTGTATTTATTAAAAAAAGTCTGTAAAAAGAGTAATGAAACTACTGTAAAAGTTCTAATATACATTCTGATGTACGTAATATACTTTTTTATTGAGCAATAAATTTCAAAATACATAATTCATAGGTAAAATTAGTAGCACACATACACAAAAAAAAGAAAAAGAAATCTGGAAGTTTCGAATAAAAATACTAGGTTATTCCAAAATTTAGCATAGAAAACTTTATTTCTTAAATTAAGGTTTTTAACGTTTTTATTATAAACTAATTCTAATTAATTATCGTAATTATTCCTTGGAGGAATCTGTGTATAAACCACTGAAGTATACTTTTAATTAATAACTATGCTTATTAATATTAGAAATAATCAATAGAATTTATTTTAAGTCCCTAGGCTACATTTAAAGACTGCATCAAAGAATATTCTTTAAACAGAAATTATTTTTAAGTAGTAAACATTTTACAGCATAGAATGGAATGTGTAGATGAAAATTAATTAAGTATTACTTGTTGTATAATGGAACATTAATTATTTAAGTAAATTAATTTTGCAAATTGTTTAAGTAGCAGTGCTGCTAGTTTTGTAAGTGTGGTAATAGATTTTTGATATGTACATACATATCTACTTACAAGACAATGATTTTGAAATTGTGTTAGACTACATAAAGTGTGCAAAAAGAGATTTTTTTTTCTTGGACTGTGTAACTTCAAATTCATGTAAAAAAAGAGGTGTGTGTGTATGTATATATATATATATATATATATATATATATATATATATATATATATATCTTAATTATTATACCCTCCATTCTAGCATTTAAAATCCCTTTTCTAAATCCAATCCCCAGTAATATTAATTTATCGCTTTAAAGCCCTTAGCCACAGAACTTCCCATGAATTGCATGCTTTTACATTTTTACACGTGTACATCTCCGAAGTCAGGGGTGGGTTAGCATCGCGAGCCCCAAAATCTGCTGACCCTACAAGTAATGGTCATATGTCTACCTCGCCCTTGCATTTAATGTTGAAAGGTCATATTACTTCCAAGCTGTTCTGGAATGGACGGATGTACTTTTGTTGCTCTAATAAACGATTCGACCCGAATGCTTCCAAAATTAAATTTTATTCCTTTCAGGCTGAGTCTAGCTCCAGCCATGTAAATATAAGCTAGTTTTTCCTATCAGGTTATAGTTAAAGGATGTGATGTAATGGGTATATTATATATATATATATATATAAATTATTTTTAATAATTTCCCTATTTAAAGTCAATAAATAATAGATTCAATGTTTTCATGAATAAACTTGAATCAGTATTGTGTTCAGAAACTTAAAGTTATGATTTTATCAGATAATAATATTCTGAGAGAGGTTGTCATTTAGATGCTGGAATGTTATCTGCCAGAAGAAAATAAAATAAATTCATTTTATTTTCTTTTAATTTCGATTGATATGAAGTGTTTCAGTTCAATTGAACACATTGCTCACTGCTTTCAACAGTGTCATATCTCAAAAAACAAGATTTTTCAGGAAAGTGATTTGAAAGTTTAAAAGTACATTGAAATGTATTGAAGATAAATTTTTAATTCTGCTCTCTAGTGGCTAAATATTAAGCTGTGAGATATGACGATCTTGCAGGGATATACTACTCTTTCAGGGCATTCTGAAAACAAGCATAACTAAAAACCACCGATTTTTTAGATACAACGTTGTTGAAAAGAGTGAGCAACATGAAAATTGTACTTTTGATTCTAATGATTTTATTTTTAGTTGATAATCACTTGCAAATTTCTTTCTTTTTCTTTACTATGAGTGAAATATTTTGTAAGATTTTAAGCATAATTGAAATAGCAGACTAAAAATGGTTAAGTAGTGATAGCAGCTGGACAATATAATCTTCTTAAAAATTTCCGTGCTATTTTTTTTAATTGCATAAAAAAACTTTTGTGGAATTCCAGCATTTGAACACACTCGAGTTTTGAGTTTTCAAAAGTGTACATTATTGTTCTTGATAAAGTCTTTGACTGCAGTTGCTTTACACATGCCACATATTATAATTTATGTAAAAAATTTACATTCATGGGCTAATGAAACTGGGATGGTTTTGGTGTAAATAAGCTATGCATTTAATCAGAGTTGAACTAAACAGAAATGAGTAGAAGTTTATTTCTGAAATTTTTTTTTTGTGTGAAATGCTGTCATGTGTTGAAAAAAGGGCTTTCATAAATGTCTCCTATAACTAATGTAGAATTATATTTTATTAAACTTTTGACAGTTAATATAAGTAGTTTGATACTAAAGAATCTATTAACCTTTTCCTTACGGGGTGGAATAGCATGTATCAAGAATACGGGCCCAAGAATTATATATATATATATATATATATATATATATATATATATATATATATATATATATATATAATCCCCCTAATGGCCAGTCTTACAAAGGGAGTATGAAATTTCCTGTTCTAAAGAGGGAATCGGAAAAATGGGCCCTGTAATCTGAAGGTTAATATAAGTAGATCTATCCCTCAATCCATCCTCGATTTATGCGATACTCGATTTACATGGTTTCAGTTAAATGTGGTTTTAAAAAAAATTGATTTTTTAATTTTATGTATGGGAATTTCCCATTAACACTACTGTAAAATAATGCATGCATAAATTTATCAGTAGGTGTGGGATAAATAATCTTTTTATCTCAGTACAATAATTTTATTTCTTTTACAGCAAAATAAACTATTTATAGATATAAATCTAACCTTTTTTTTTCTTAGTCATCAATTGCATATTTTTGTTTCTGGACCATATGTTTCCATTTTTTATATATATATATATATCCTATGCACTCTTGTATACACTTTTTAGGGGTTCATTACCTATCTCTCAGTTTTATATGATTTCCTTAGATTCAATTTACACAGTTTCACTTTAACGTGAAACATATCTCTTGCGTAAATCAAGGGATGAGTGTTTCTTGATATTAAAAAATTATAGATTGTCTGTCTCTAATTTTCTAAGGTTTTTAAAATTCATTTTCCCCAGCAGAATAGCTCATTCAAGATTTTTTTTTCAAATGTCAGTCTAGAACTATCATGTAATATTTAAAGCAAAATTTTAATGCTGTATATAACAGGTAGTGGTTAAAAGTGTCAAGCTGCTAACCACAGGTCCAGGGTTCGACCCCGCAACTTGGCATGGTCAACTCAGCCTTTCATCCCTTACGTGGGTTGATAAAAGGACGACCAAGCATGCTTGGGAACTAAACTCTGGGGGTCCCACATCAGGTTGACCACCTGACTGAGAAATATGCTGTATGGCACCCCAAGCCCACAGTCAAGAAAGCAGAGATGGGCATCGCTGGCCTTGGTCCACAGCGGACTCATGGTGCAACAGTCCACAGTGGACTGTTGTGCCATGAGTTTAGTTTATATAACTGGTAGCAGTATGTTTTTTTTCCAGTTTGTTTAATCATCAATAGTCTTTCATCATTTGTAAAAGCTAACTACTACTTGTGCAGTCTGATGTTTCATATATGTGTTACTGGATAGAATAAAAGTTGATTAGATCACCATTTTATTCTGGCCCCTTTCAGTTTAATCCAATTAACCTTTAGCTTACAGGGCCTATTTTTCAGATTCATTCTTTAGAATGGGAAATTTTATACCCCTTTTGTAAGAACAGCTATTAAAGGGGTTATATATATATATATATATATATATATATATATACACACATTCTTGGGCCCTTATTCTTGAGATACATGCTATCCCACCCTGTAAGGAAAAGGTTAAATATTTAACGAAGGGAGTTTGTAAAGAGTAATGCCGTAGATACTTGTGAGAGAGGGAAGCTGAATTATAAATCTAACATTTTATTCTTTTCAATTTCTTGACAATGTTTTCAAAATTCAGTCTAGAACTTTCAGGTGATTGATACTTCATGTAAAATTAAATGCTGTATATCTCTGGTAGCAGTTTTTTTTTTCCCAATCAGTTAAAAATAAACTGCAATAAAGTTTAGCTTTGTGCATGTGACTGTGTTGTACTTCAAGACTCTCTCAGAAGGCAAATTTAGCGACTGTAAATTTTTTTCACTTTGATCTTGACAAAAACAGTCGAGTAACAGTGAAATGTAAATTTTAGAAATTTTATGTGTAAAGAAAACTATAATATTAGCTACAAATCTCATGTGTCATTCCATTATAAAATAATAGTTATAATCCTTTTCCTGTATATTTTTAGGAGCCTGTGAGGCATAGTATTTCTCTTCAAGGGAATTTAGAATATGGCTGGCACATTCCATTTGATGACAAGATCATTCTTGATCCTTATGAAGAATTAAATAATTGGCTGTGTATTAAAAGAGTCACATGACAAAAAATTTTATGTTTATAATACAATTTATGTAAAACATTTGCTCCTTAAAAGCATTGTAAATTAAATCATAAAATTTTATGTTTTTACTGAATTGTAATTTTTTTTATATTTTATGATGAAAGTGTTATGGCACTGACATAGACAATCATGAATTAGATATGATAGTTTAATGTTTATTTCATAAAGGCCTGTTCACATTGCATCCAGGTCATTGTGTTGCATTATGTTATTACCTTTTCTTGGAGATTGTTGACATGACCTGTGATTGGTTTGACGTGTTACATGGTCAATGAATTGAGCTCTGTGACTGGTTAAAATTTTTAATTCTGGTGCTACATAACGCTCCGGATTCAGTGTGAACAGACCATAATACAGGTTGCATTTATCAATTGTCCCCCTAAAAGAAGAGTGAGGAAATATATTAATGAACTATTAACTTTAACTTTTTAATGAACCTATGTGTTGTCAACATACATATTTCATTGTAATCTCCATGCGTTTATTAAATTTATCTGCTCACCAAAAACTTTTCTAAAGCTGAATTTTTGTTTTAGTTTGTGAATAATTTTAAATATTTACATTTTTACACTTTAAAATTTTCCTTTTTGAAATAAAAGTTGCACTGTTGTAAAAGATTATTGCTCTACAATTGGTGAGTAATTTTATATTTAAATAAGTTTACTCTTTTTTGTTGTGTGTGTGTGATCTTCAAAGACACAAGAAATAATTATTTCCTTTGAAATTGCTCTGAAAGTTTCACTGCAAGTTACTTGTGGATTCAGACAGGAAATTTTTGTTGCAAGTTACATTTGGATTCATTTTCAAGTGATATTCTTATGGGGTATAGTGAAATTCAAATTTTTTGAACTTTCAAAAAATAATTTACTACATGTAAATTAAGTCAATGATATAGTTTCGGCTTTTACTGTGTTAGATCTCCCTTGAGACATGTGAATTCCATAAATCTTAAACTGTATCAGTGAAAATGAGTTATTTTGCCAGAAGAAACAAACTGTGGGTTAGGTTGTTATAAGATCTGATTTGTACTTTTTTTTTTTTTTTTTCGTGCACATTGTTGTATCTTTTTTTTTCCCATGGTAGTTCAGTATTTTGTTATAGTATACTAGCTTTATATACCCGGTGCTGCACGGGTGTACCCTTAATAAAAATTACTTGTATGATATGTATATTTGTATTTTATGCTAATCGATACCCCTCTCCACTGGTCAGCATCCCATCAGCATATTATAATACCCCCCCCCCCCCTCCCATGCTGATGTCAGCATTAAAATGTTTCTTTCAATTTTGATATCCCACTGGATCCCGGCCCTTCGAGGAGTTTGAAGGCTTCCCTGTAAACCCTTGTGAAAATCGCCGGTTTCATAAACAAAGAATTACCTGGTGTTGCTCAGGATAATAAAAATGAATGGAGATAACCAGAGCTCTAGATGTATACGTACTAACAACCGAAATATATACAATTCACACACACACACCTTTCCTCACTTCATTTAATTAAGGTTGATCTCTCTCTTTTTCCCTACCACCAATTTGGTGTTCAAAATAGTGATATATAGGAAATATAAATTATTGAATTGTTTCTAGCAATTTTTACAAAATCTAAAGCGAATGTCGAAAAATCGTGACATTGATCGTGTTTGGTACATTTTAAATCAAGAATCTTATGGATATCTGTTTCCTTCTTTGAGATATGATGGAATATGTAAAATACACGTAACGCGTTTAGACCCCCCCTAACCCCCTTGGGGGCTGAATTTTGAAAAATCCTTAAATTGATTTTTAGGTTTTCGTGTTCCTTTCATTTTAAATCAAGAATCTTGTGGATATCAATTTTCTTCTTTGAGATATGAAGGATTATGTTAAAACACGTTTTGCCCCCCTCCCCCCCCCCCCCCCCCGTTGGGAGGCGAATTTTGAAAAATCGCTTCTTAAATGACGCCTTGAGCACAAAAGTAATAAGCTCCAAAAATTTGATATCTGTATCTCCAATAGTATTTGCTGGGCGTTGATTTCTTTATATGCCTAGATAAAACACGTAAAAACACGTTTAGCCCCCCCTCCCCCCCTTGGGGGTCTTAATTTTGAAAAACCCTGAAATTGGTTTTTAGGTATTCGTGTTTCTTACATTTTAAAGCAAGAATCTTATGGATATCAATTTTCTTCCTTGAGATATGAAGGAATATGTAAAAAACACGTTTTGCCCCCCCCCCCCTTTGGGGAGGGCGAATTTTGAAAAATCGCTTCTTAAATGACGCCTTCAGCACAAAAGTAATAAGCTCCTAAAATTTGATATCTGTATCTCCAATAATTTTTGCTGGGCGTTGATACGTGAATAAGTCAGGACTTCTTCCTTTATATATATAGATAATTGATTTCAGCATTGAATATTACTAAAAACTAAACGTTGTCTGTCATGTCAGCATGTGTTTCCACAGATACATGTGTTGGTAATTATGAAAGTGGTCTAAGTCATGTATTTCGAGCTATTTAAGTTGGAACAAATTAAAAAATATTTTTATACTATATAATAAAATATCACAGAAAATATTTACGTTTCAATTTTTACAATTCTCCAAAAATTGCTTCAGCCTAAGGTAATGTAAAAGAATACTCATTTTTTAAAAAAATTCTTGACTTAGGGCCTGTTCACATAGGAGTCCGGTAGTGGAGCGTTAAAGGAAAGATGACGTTGAGACGAAAATAAACCAATCATAGGCGTTAAAAATTTCGTTGCTAATCGTTTGGAGGTTTGTCATTGGTTAAATATATTTCAATACTTTAACGCTCCGCTACCAGACTCCTATATGAACAGGCCTTTAGTCCACTTTCATAATCATTGGCATATATGAAAAGAAAAATATGAGCAACCAGTGAACTTTTCGCCGAGTACCAGAAAATAATCTCGAGAAAGTATTTGTTTTTCGTCCCGTGCAATAAGTTACAAGCACGGACAGATAAGAGAAAGAACTGAAATGAAAAAATCGGAATGATGTAAATGCGTAAACAATTCTTTTCCGTGTCGTTAAAAATTATTTTTCTTTAAGCTCTATGTTATTAACTCTTGATTCTTCTAGCATCAGTGGTCTGATGACGAACTAAGATCATGACAATGAAATAATGGAAAATACTAAAACCAAAATCAATCCTAAAAATATAACGAGGCAATCGACCGGTCTCTTCATTAGCAGGCTTAACCGAGTCAGTTACTCCAAGGGGGAACTTTCTGAATAGGATGTAAGTTTAGCCAAAAGACATTCCAAGGCCCCGAGATCCCCATATAGAAAACAGAAAGCCAAAAGTATTATAAATTACAGTACACAAAAGAACAGAATATATCGTAATTTTTTCGACTGTCACTGCCTTTTTCCTGTAAGTTAATCTTTTACTTTTTCTGTTGAAATTAATTACAATTTACTTAAGTCATGACAATGAAATATTTAGTGTGATTCGATATTTTCCCCCCACCCCGATATTCCCAACCTAATTGAACCGGAACTAATGACTCAAGGTCGGTAGCGTGTCGAAATTTCGAAATCTTGTTGCTCAAGTCGTATGATAAGATCGAGATCACGATTCCATCATTTGCTTAGTACACTCCCCGACGTAAAGAACTTTTTTATACATTTAGTCTAAGAATTTTTTTTTACCTGTTAATTTCTTGATGTCACTAGAGCATTGGCGGCATTGCCCCTCCCCCCCCCCCCCCAAAAAAAAAAAAGCCCTGCGTATTTTATTTTCATAGCCTAAAATTATATAATCGTAGACCTAATACTGAAAGAGTTTAAATTTAAAATGAGACGATGTTTATTTCTTATATATATATTTTTAATATAATGTTATAATATATATATAACCCTAAGAGCCGACGTTGCCACCCCCAAAACTCTGGACTGGAGCCGCCCCTGCACTGGAGGGGGGGGGGGGTGAAGTTGTTGAGTTAACCAATTACTTGAATCTTACGCGCGTCTTTTATCTAGAAATACTGCAAAAAATCAGAATGCGCCTCATGACAACGTGTGGGTTTAAATTTATTTTAAAATGACCTGTGAATTCTCCTGTATCTATTGAAATTCTTTTTTAAATGGGGAGGGGGAAATTTTCTCTTTTTTTTTTTCAAGTACATGATTTCAGAACCTGAAGTATGGGTGCTTCTCATTTGGGAACTCATGAGATACCATTCGAGCAAATACGGTATTTGAAAAAACGTCCCAATTATCATCTATATTGATTCAGAAACGATGGGAAATTTAGAGCAGAGCGACTCTAATTGAAAAGAAAAAAGTCTTCCAAGAGAGCTGGGAAATTTTGAATTGATAGTATCTGCAATATATATATATATATATTTCTCCCAAATGTAACTGTTGTCTCAAACAAGTCACAATCATTATCAAGAAACTATGCTCATAGCAATAAAATCGAGAATGAACATTCAGATGTCTTCTGTTTTGCCGTCGAAAGTAAAGTATTCCCACTGGCCTTAAAAAGTTAGAGGACAAGGTGGAATTATGGGCCCTGGATTTATTATGGACCCCCTTAATATCTGCTCTATGCGCAGGTGCAGCCGCTCGAAATATCTGCGATCTAGAGCTCCTAGATGGCTGCTATGGATAGTCAAGGTCATTGACCCCAGTTCACTCCCGAATGACGTCAGGCCATCCGCACACGTGTCAGCTCGAACTCGAAGTGATTTCTCCCACCACTCAACTTTCTACGTAACTGAATGGAGCTCCAATTGGCAATCGGCTCGAAGTCGAAGCGGTCTCGATTAGTACACGTCTCGTTTCACTCGAAGTGTTTGGAACGGAAAACATCGAGAGTGACGCGTGGAATTTTCGATTGCAATGGAAGGGTTCAACATTAAATTTGTGGGAGAAGTGGAAAAACATCCGGAGCTTTATGACCACACGCTTCCAGAATATTCTAGAAAAGATTGCACAGAAAAAGCGTGGAATGAAGTTGCACGAGAAGTCCACTTGACAGGTAATTAATTTAATTACAAACTTTATTAATGTTACAAAGTTTAGTTCATAAAATGTATTACATTATAGTATTTCTTTATTAATTACAAAAACTTGTTACAATCATTCATTAAAAAACCTTATTACAATTTCGCGAAATCTGTTTTGATTTAATACATAAAAAATAATAATCGAATACAAAACACAAAGCGAAACTCAATATATTCAATTTTTCAAATCAGTAAACATAAAAATTATGATTTTAGTTTTGATGAAAGAGTGTCATAGCCTGGGCTTGGTAGGCTTGTCGTGGTGATCGCTGCCTTAGTCCCACCGTCTCACTCACACAAATACAACAAACACAAGAGCTTAGCACAAATTTTTGTATCTTAAAAATGATATGCATTTATAACTCAGATTAAAAACGAAATTTCAAATAATTTTATAATTAACAAAAAATTTTTGAGTACTTATAACATTAAAATATCCCGAACTGAAAGTTTTTTAATCGTAAATTGGGGAAAATACTGAAAGTGCCTTTATTTTTAAGATAAAAATATGAACAAAGAAGTTGCATTCGGAAACGCAAATATTATTGAATCTCTATGCCCCTGTGTCTCTCGTGGGATAATTGCTTCACAGTTACGACAAAGTTTGCAGGCTTTAAGCATGTTACTCTAAACACAATAATTCGACTGCCAAGGCAATGATGCCATTGGAGTCATAAAATAATTTGCTAAATAATCTCTCAAAGCATTAGCAGTAGAATGATTATTAATCTTGGCTCGTATTGCTGGAGTAAAACCAGTGTAGTTGGAGTTGGCGGAACCAATGTTATTGACATTTTGTTCCAATTGTTGCGGTGAGTATTGACAGCCATATCTTTTTCTAACGTAGTTATGGAGTACTCAAACAGGTTTTAGGATGTGGTTGACGGTATTTTCATTCCGGCAACGTATCGCAGTACTGAGTACTTTAAATTTCTCAGTCATCATACCAAAAGTGCATTCAATTGTTTTTCTTCCTCGACTTAATCGATAGTTAAAAATTGTTTTGACATTGTCGAGAATCCGTTTGGAGTAAGGTCTCAATAAATATCGGGACAAAGGGTAGGCTTCATCTCCTCCGAAGTAATGAGGGAAAAAATAGTCATCATAATCATGTAGGGGAAGCTTAGCTGGCAGTGGAATGCCAAGTTGTGAATTAGATAACCAGTGCTTAAGAGGGAGTGCATCAGTAGACCTCGCAGATCGTACGTTTCAATGTTAATGAATTGCGAAATAACAATTTGCATACCGTGTTCCCTAATGAATATTTTTGAATTCTGTTTTCGGAATCTGAAAGTAGACTTCCAAAATAAATGCGGGGCTTTGCTAATTTTTTTATTATTATTCAAAATATTTTTTAAATTAAGTTAAAGTTTCAAAATTCCAAAACGAGAGGCATCGCTTGCTAAAAAGCTCTGTAACAAAATAACTAATAATAATTTGAAAATTTGGAAAACAAGACGCAAATTTTGAAACTTCAGGCTTTTTTTAAAGATTTTTTTTGCAATTTTTGTGTAAATAGGTAATTAGCATTCTAAGCAGTTATTTTGCATTTCAATCTGTAAAACGGGAGTTTTTGCCTTAAACTCCGCCTCCAAGGGTAGTGGGGGAAGATGGCTACTTTCCCTTCAACTTTTCACCTCTCTGTACAGCTGGGCTGAAATTCTAGATCTGAAGGAGATGATAGGAGTTATTTGCGGTTGTGCATTCATTTTATCTTTCGCTTGCGAGTGAGTTTCGAGATACCCCAAGTTGTGAATAACACTCCAGGCTTCACGCTGAAGGAATAGTACAGTAATACCCCAAGTTACGTGATAGGTGGGACCAACGAAAGATCGCGTAAGTCGGAGTACAACTTTGCATACAAAGACATATAAATTTTGTCTGATCGGTACCAAGAAATTACAAAAAACACCAGTTTAAAGGAAAACTATTGTATTAAAATTAAAATATTGTATTACATATTAATATTACACATATGTACAAGATATTTTAAAAAATTATATTGATGGTTTTAAAAAAATCTAATAAAGTAGTCTGCCATATTAACGTAAATATATATATATATATATATATATATATATATATATATATATATATATATATATATATATATATATATATATATACAGTGGAATCTCGATCTATCTTTTTTCCAGGGACCGATTGAAATGAACGATAAATGCGGGAAAACGATAGATGCGGAAACATAACAAAGCAATATGATCGTTGGGATTGGATAAAATGAACGACACATACGGAAAAACGATGGATCCGAAAACGATCGATCGAGATTCCACTGTATATATATATATATATATATATATATATATATATATATATATATATTGGGGGGGGGGGGGCGAAGAACTTCTTCATAGCATACTAACATTTATTTTCCCTGCTTTATCGTGATCACGCGATCTTTATTAGAGTTTATATTGACTAAAAAAAATCTGTAACCCTTTCTCAATTGCTCTGAAACCTTCTTTCAAGTTTATAATTGTCATTAGGTTTTTCTTGCGGAATTAGGTCTGAAGTGTCAGATTCTTCAGTGATGCTTTGGTCGCACATCTCTATGAGATCATCGACTATCAGCTTCTCAAGATGAGTATCAAACAGCTCGTTGACATCATCTCCATCGATTTCTATATCTAACTGACTGGAAAAATCGATAACGTCTATCACACGACCATTATGATCAGTTTCAGGCGTTGTTTCCGTCTCGTTTTTAAAAAATATTGGAGAAAGTTTTTTCCAGACACTATTTAAAGTTTTCTGGGAAATTTCATTCCAAGATTTAAAGAGGTGAATATGAGTAAAATCAAAAACCGCGTAACTCCGAGTTCGTGTAAGTCGGGATAGCGTAAGCTCGTTATTAGTGTACTATTATTTCGCTCGTTCTCCAAGTGTTTACTTCGTAAATAAGATTAATATTCGTTTCACATACATATCACATTTTCGTGCTTTCGATGTTAATAGTTCTCAAATTTAATTTCACTTGTTAATCTATAATTATTTCAACCATACGCCTAAATTTTTTTGTTATATAAAACATAGCAATTTTTTAATCTTTAAATGTCGGAGAAAAGGTCTTGAAGGAAAAATTCTGGGTGATCCATCACAGAAATTTTACTACCTATTTGGCCATATATATATATATATATATATATATATATATATATATATATATATATATATATATATATATATATATATATATAGGGTCCTAAGTGCACACTAAAAAATATTTTTAAGAAATTGAAAATTTAAGGTTAAACGGTCTTAAAGCCTTCAAAAATATTGACTGACTTATCACTGTATCTCTGTAACCAGAAGACCTAGGAAGCTGAAAATTTGCATTGTGGTTCCTCTAATGCCCCAGTTGCTCACTCAGAGAGACTTAAAAAAAATTGATTCAACCTTTAAGGGTGTTAAAATAGGGGCTGAAATCTCCTAAAATTAAAATAATAATAATAATCTAAAACCCATATTTAATGTCGGATTACTGTTGTTAATTTGTAGGGTGAACTCATCGGAGGAATGACAACACTTTACTGCTAAAATCAGTTTTAAATTAATTAACGAAATTACATAGTAGATGGTAGTTAGATGTCAGCTAGTGTATTCCAGTCGCGAAACATGGGTATTCAGCTAGTGTATATGCACGAGTATATATATATATATATATATAAATTCCTCCCCTCTCAATGCGGAGACACTTTGTCGGATAAACATTCGCCTGTTATTCACTGCAGTTTTTACTGACCATTTTATTATGGGGGCACCCTATAGGCGGACCAGCATTGCTCCCTATGAAGGGAAGACACGAACGGAGGTATTTTAGTGGCGCGCGCCGGGATTCGATCCGAGCACCTTTAGCACCGAAAGTCAGCGCGCTTACTACAGGGTCATCTCAGCCCATAGGTATTGTTGCCAGGAGAGAGCGCAGAAAGCAATCTCAATAACTGCTACAAAAGTAGGAGTCCCCTGCTGGAACGAGGAGTTCGAATGTTTTTTCATGCGATGTTTGATAGTAAGGTTCGGCACCTAATAATAGCCACAGTTAGAAATAAAGTTGTTATGTTTCACGAGTCTACAGCATTCTAGTTTCTTCATCAACTGAACCACGAATTCTACAAAATCTTTGGTGCATCTTTCCGGGAACAAGAAATAGTGACAAGAAGGAAGAATAAGAACGTGAATGCAAGACTCGTAAGGATATTGCAGTATGGCTCAAGGTTTGTTGGTTTAACTATAAAATATAAGTGTCGCTAGTGGAACGTACTAAGTGTTGCTATTATTGAAGATATTTCATGTGTACTCAGCTCTAGCATTAAAATGTCGCAAGATAAGAGCAATTTAGAAAGGTTAATTAAAAAACGTAGTACTGTTAGAATGTTAACCACGACGGTTATTAGTAAAGTAGAAAGTTGTTTCCAGTCAACAGAATAATTAAGTTTTGATAAATTGCAAGAATCATATGATATTTTCGTTGAGAAAGCTGATAGTTTGAAATTGCTTGATAAGGAAATTCAGGAATAAATTAAATTAGATTTATTAGAAGATGAGGTGGTTTCTAGTGAAGAATATCAAGATAATTGCACAAGATTTTTGAAGAAAATTATTCGTACACTAAAAAAAGGAAATGTTGAGTCTAGACAATCTGAAGCGCAAAACTTTGAAAATTCTAATCAAACTTTAAGTATTTCAAGTTCGATTAAACTTCCAAAGCTGACTATTGAGAAATTTGTTGGTGACCCTAAACGCTTTACCGAATTTTGGAATAACTTTGAAAGTACTATTCATTCAAATGATTCCCTTTCAAGAACTGAAAAATTTGCTTACTTAAAATCGTTTCTTATCGGTCAAGCATCTAATGTTGTTTCTGGGTTTGAGCTTACAGGTCAAAATTATGATAACTGCTTAAAACTGATAAAGGATAGGTATGGTAGGAAACAGGTTTTAATTAATTCTTTCATGAACAAAATATTGAACTTAGAAGCAGTTAAAAATTCAGCGAATGTAAGGGCGTTACGTAAATTGTATGATGAATTGGAAATATCTATTAGAAATTTGGAAGGGATGAATGTAACATCTGGTTCTTATGGCCACTTGTTAATCCCTATCTTATTAAAATTAATTCCTACCGATTTAGTATTAGAATTCAATAGAAGTACAAGCTCTAAAAGCGATGTCAATATTTCAGAATTGATTGAATTTATCAAAACAGAAATACAGTGCAGGGAAGCATCCTTATTGATTGTTGGTGAAAAGAAGGCTACGCCGGTTGCTTATCCTAATAAACCGCAATATAGTAATTATAAGTCATCTAAGAATACACCTACACTTGCTACATTCAAAACTCAGGTGCAAGAGGCATGCATCCTCTGTACAGGTAATCATTTATCTATAAAATGCAATAAGGTCTTATGTAATGATAAAATTTGAAGATTGAAATATGAAAATAGATGCTTTAAGTGCTTTAAGAAGTATCATTTGAGTCGTAATTGTCGTGTTAATATTAAATGTGGCAAATGTAATAGTAAAAATCATCATGAATCAATTTGTACGTACGATAATTTAAAATTAACGTTAAGTAGCAGGGACTCAGAAAATCCGATTGTATCTGAAAACCAAATTAGTACGAATGATAGCTGTAATAAGGAAGATAAAGGCTTACTTTCAAACTTAATAACCCCACAAAATTCTAGTGAAAATGTTTCAGTTTCTCAGTGTAATGCTAATGTTAATAGTGTCAGCAATGTTTATTTGCAAACGTGTACAGTTTTTGCTTGTTCAAAAACTAAAACAAAATTAACTAGAAATCTTTTAGATAGTGGTAGTCAAAGAACCTTTATAAATGAAAGATTAGTCAACGATTTAAATTTGAAGCCGATACGGAAAGAAAAATTGTCAGTTTACGCCTTTGGAAGTAAAAATGCGCCAGTAAAATCATATCCTGTAGTTGTAGTAGAGTTAAAGTGGAGAAACATTGAAAACAAAATCTCTTTTGAGGCGTTGGTAACCGATGTAATCGCTGCACACCCCATAAATACCGTTAGTGTAGATATACAGCAATTCATGAAGTCAAGTGGGTTAGAACTCGCGGATCCCCTCACAGGAGATGGTTTTTTAGATGTAGAGGTACTAGTAGGCGCCGACGTATTCTGGAACATTATGACCAATCTCAGAATTCCCGTAAACAAAAGCTTAAACGCAGTGAGCACTATTTTCGGTTGGATAATTACCGGAGTTGAGAAAAAAGTGCCAAGTGGAAATACTGCAATTGTAAATAAAATTAATGTAAGCAATGAGGTAGTACTAAAAGATTTAAGAGTGTTTTGGGAATTAGATTCCTTGGGAATAAAGTCGGAAAGCAACGAGTTATCTAAAAGGGATGAAGAAATCATTAGTCAATTCGAAAAGGATTTGTAGTACAAAAATGGTAGATATGAAACGCGATTAATTTGGAAACAGAATCCTGAAGAATTAGACAATAATTTTGGATTGGCTAAAAGGCGATTTGAAGAGTTAAATAAAAAATTAAAAACAGATCATGAGGTAGAGGAACAATATATGGAAATCATTAGGGATCAATTAGAAAATGGAATAGTTGAAGAAGGTAAAAAGGACGAAAAGGAGTACTTTATGCCCCATCGAGCCATAATTAGAGAGGATAAACAAACTTCGCGTGTGCGTATTGTATTTAACTGTAGCTCAAAAAGTAAAGGCAACAAATCTCTTAATGATTATTTAGAGGTAGGACCAAATTTAAACCCCAATATATTGGATATCATTTTGAGATTTAGAGTGCATGAAATCGCTTTTTGTGCAGATATTGAAAAGGCATTTCTAATGATAAGTATTGCTGAGGAACATAGAAAGTATTTAAAATTTTTATGGTTTTCTGAAGACCAGACGACTAAAGATTATAGAATTTTGCAAATGACACGCGTGCCATTTGGGTGCACGATATCCCCCTTTTTATTAGGTGCAACAATTAAACACCATATTAAAAATTATGAGAAAGAAAACTTCAAATGTTTTGAAATGTTAAATACTTCCATTTATGTTGATGATGCATTTTATGGTGCTAAGAGTTTAAAGGACGCATATCAATGGTCTTGCGACGCGGTTAAAATATTTAACCAAGCAGGAATGAACTTAAGAAAGTTTGAATCAAATTCGAATGGATTAAAAGCCTTGTGGGTTAAAGATAATGTTTGCAATATAAATAGTGATGTTAACGAAACTAAAATTTTAGGAAATAAGTGGAATCATGATAATGATGTTTTGAAATTAGATGTTAATTCTTTGACAAGTTCGTTAGACCCAAATAAAGGCACCAAAGATCAATGTTACATACAGCAGCAAAACTGTATGATCCAGTAGGATTTATTTCACCATTTATTGTCAGAATAAAAATTTATTACAAGAGGTCTGGCATCGAGGACTAGATTTGGATGATGATCTTCCTAATGATATAAAATGTAAATGGGAAGAATGGTGCTCTGAAATACAGACTTTGAATGAACTCTCTATTAGCAGGAGATATTTTGCAGAACCTTTGGTTTCTAACGTTTCCATTCATGTCTTTTGTGACGCCAATCCTAAAGCGTATGGTGCAGTAGCGTATTTTCGTTACTTAGTGAATGATAAAGTGAAAACTAGCTTTATTCTATCCAAAAGCAGAGTTGCCCCTTTTAAACAAGTAACTTTGCCTCGTCTAGAGCTACTAGGAGCTGTCATTGCCGCAAGAGTTGCGAACTATTTGATAAAATTACTGCCTGAATATTGCCAAACAGTTTTCTTGTGGACAGATTCAACTATAGTGCTACACTGGATAAAGGGCTATCCTAGGAACTGGAAGCCTTTTATTTCCAATCGTGTTTCAGAAATACAATCTATTAGTGATCCCCAAAACTGGATACACTGCAGTGGAAAGGAAAATCCAGCTGATTTCTTGACGAAGGGTTTAGATTCTTTATCCATTCTAAAGGAAAATCTGTGGTGGAATGGACCGGAATGGCTTACACATTCCATGAAACTGTGGCCAGTACCCGAAAGGATAAATGTTGATGTACAGGATCTAGAATACCGAAGTACTGTTTCAGTAAATGACTGTATAATTGAAGGTAAGGATTTTATGGACATTTCTAAGTACAGTAAACTTTTAAGCCTCATTAGAATAACGGCTTGGATATATCGATTTAGTATGAGATTGCGCAAATTAACAGCAGATAAGGGTCCTCTTTCAAGTTTTGAATTGAGAAGAGCAGAAGAATTTTGGATTAGGTGAGTTCAAGAAGTAAGTTTTTGTCATGAAATCAGAGCTCTGCAAATGAACAAGGAAATTTCCCCGAAATCTACGCTATTTACTTTAGTTCCTTTTCTTGATGAAAATAATATATTGAGAATAAAGGGAAGGTTAGAAGCAAGTGATTATAGTTTAGATGAGAAACATCCTATCCTTATCCCAAGAAATCAAAAATTTACGGAATTACTTATTAAGCGAGAGCATGAAGAAATATTCCATGGTGGAGTTTCAGCCACTTTAGTCAAAATTAGACAGAAATTTTGGATCCCAAAGGGACGCCAAGCAGTTAAACGAGTAATAGGCAAATGCCTAATTTGCAAGAAATATTCAGCAAAACCTCAAAATCAACGCACTGGTCAACTGCCGAAGGACCGAGTTTCGGAAACGTGTCCGTTCGACGTATACGGTGTTGACTTTGCTGGACCAGTATTCGTAAAATGTGGGAAAGAAATTTCTAAATCTTACATTGTTTTGTTCACTTGTGCTATAACAAGAGCAATACATTTGGAATTAGTATCAAATATGACCACTAAATCGTTTTTGCTTGCATTTCGAAGGTTTATACCACGACGTGGTACTTGCAGTGTTATATATTCAGATAATGCCAAATCTTTCAAAAGTGCTAATAAAGAACTACAGCTGTTCAAAAAGGTTCTTAAAGGTCAACAGGTTTTGGACTTTATCACTATTAAAGGCATAACTTGGAAATTCATCATCGAAAGAGCTCCATGGTGGGGAGGATTTTACGAACAATTAGTAAAATCCATTAAAGACCCGCTTCGAAAAATCCTTGGTCGAGCTCAATTAAGTTTCGAAGAATTAACAACTATACTATCGGAAATTGAAATGATGATAAATTTGCGACCTTTAACGTATGTGTATGACGACTTTAATGAACCATTCCCATTAACACCCGCTCAGTTTTTAAATTTCGGTAAAAAGGAAATTAAATATCTGATTCACTTCCTTCAAGTAGAAAATAAATTGTCTACTAAGGAATCTCTGTTCAAAAGGAAAGCTTATCAAATGAAGTTAATTCAGCAGTTATGGTTCAAATGGAAAACCCAATATTTAATTAATTTAAACTCTCATTACAATTTTACAGTTCCAGTCAAACATCGAAATCTACAAGTCGGAGACGTTGTGCTCGTTGAAGGAACCGAAAAATCCAAATTTTTTTGGGACTTAGGTATAATCAAAGAAATTATACAAGGCAGAGACGGACTTACTCGAGCATGTTTTGTAAAAACTTCAAAAGGTGTTTTAAGGAAGCCTGTTCAACTCTTATATAATTTAGAGATTACTGAATGAGTATACTCTTTTATATTAACTTTTGAATGTTCATTTAGTTAATGATCGATTGTTTGTTTAATTGAAATTGCATTTCAGAATAGTTCTTTTTCTATGATATTTATGTATGTATAAAGTTTATTATAGTATTCTAATTTATTTGGCAATTTAACCAAAACTATGAATCTTATTTGAATATATTAATTTTTTATTATTGCTTTAATTTCATGTAATAAGTGAACTTTTCAAGTTCAGGTGAGGAGGATGTTAAATATTCTTTAACTGTTGCCAGGAGAGGGCGCAGAAAGCAATCTCTGACTGCTACAAAAGTAGGAGTCACCTGCTAGAACGAGGAGTTGTGGAGGTAACCACACTGCAAACTACTCTAAATGCTCCAGACACCCTAAAAATATATCTAAAGCTAAGAAAGAATCCAACACTAATTATTCAAACAGTAATACTAACACCAACTCCAGCAATTCCAAAAGAAACACCAACACATTCATTCCTGCCCCAATTCCTAGCGCTTCAGCTTGGAATAAAAATTCCCTCCCCACTAACAATAATAACCCTGCGGTTAATGTTGAAACCAACTCAACGACTCTTACTGATACCCAAAATAACACTCCTAGTGCTTCGGAACTAGTCTATGCTAGGACCGCGCCTAGGAAAAAAATCGACATAGAAAAACCCATCTCTAAATACAATGTTCAACCCAATCCTTCTAACGATAACCACATCACTAACAACACTGGCCTCTCCGACTTTTCGGAAATAATAAAACTTGTAAGGGAATTTTCCCAAACCTACTCCATCTCTGATGTCTTACAGCTTCTCAGAAGCATTGCCGCGGCTCTTAGAAAGCCTGACGACGACATAACTAAAATGCTTAATGTATTCAAAATTATTTGTGACTACTTCTGCCCCGATCCGGGTTCGAACCCAGCTCGGGGAGCTTCTGGCTAGTCCCCTCCTCCTGTTCTGTTTGCTTAAATAGGTCTGCTTTTATGGGCTTCATGGAAAGCGCGTCCTCTTTCTATTAACTTAAAATTTTCCCCTACTCACTTAGCTGTAATATTAATGTTGTTACTTAATTAAATTTATTTTAACTATTATTATTTTTTTACTTTTTTTTATTTTTTTTTCTCTCTCCCCTTAACTACTAGTTTAGTCTATATTTTATTAACTTGCTAATTTCTCCCTCGCGTTTTTATAACTGTCTAGTAATTTTTTACTTGAGCACTGAAATAACTCGATTCTCGAGTGTCACTGATACTGTTATAGAACTTCATGTTCGAAGTGTTACTGGAGTTACACTGTAACTCCCATCTTGCGCATGTCACCTTGAAGAAATTTATCGTGAAACTGGAGATAAATCCGTCAGGACCAGGCACTCCAGAAGTTCAAAAATACCATGAAGAACGAGGAGTTCGAATGTCTTTTCATGTGATGTTTGATAGTAAGGTTCGGCACCTAATAATAGCCACAGTTTAGAAATAAAGTTATGTTTCACGAGTCTACAGCATTCTAGTTTCTTCATCAACTGAACCACGAATTCTACAAAATCTTTGGTGCATCTTTCCGGGAACAAGAAATAGTGACAAGAAGGAAGAATAAGAACGTGAATGCAAGACTCGTAAGGATATTGCAGTATGGCTCAAGGTTTGTTGGTTTAACTATAAAATATAAGTCTCGCTAGTGGTATAGCCGGTATTCGATCCGAGCACCCTTAGCACCGAAAGTCATCGCGCTTACCACAGGGTCATCTCAGCCCATAGGTATATATATATGAGCTGTTATTTTGAAAGTGGCATAAGTCCATGTTTCATGTATCGAGATATTGAAGGGTTTGCATTTGAATTAATTTAAATATATTGGCAAACGTTAATCAATTCGAGTGAGGTTTTTAACACTATACACCTTTTAAATTTTATTATGAAATAATAATTATTAAAATTATTTTAAAAAATAAATAATTTTTTTAGCTCCAAATGGACTTATAGCACTTTAAAAAATAACATATTATAAGAAATAAAAGCAAGAGGAAATATAAGTCCATATTTTTATAGACATTAGCTTCACTGAAATGGATTTTTTAATGCAAAAAATAATAATTAAAATGATGACATGTAAATACACGAATAACCAAGTTTTTTAAGAAATAATTTTAGTTATATTAAAAAGACGATATAAATAAACAAGTGTAAAATGTAAATTACTTCGTTTGGGATATGGAAGGGTCTTTTGTAGATCAAACGAAAATGAAATATTTATCTGGATTCGTTGATGCTAAGTTTTGATCTTCTTTTAAAGTTTTTCTAGCCAGTTCTGCGTTACTTAAATGTATGCTATGTTCTTCTAAAAGGCTGCTTTTTTCATTAATTTCGCATATTTGACACGTATCTTTATGTCGGTGATGAAAACTTAAATTAAAATTTTTCTTAAAAATTATCCTATATATTTGCTCGCTGAGAAATGTTGAGAAATAGAATACGCTGAGAAACATTCTCTTCGTACTTTTCGACATACAAGTTGTACATTTTTCTTAAGTTCAAATCAGAACTCGGGTATTTTCTGTTTGGATTATTAGAACGCGTGTAATGGCTTTCGTAGTGTGGAAATATTTTTATATGATCTTTTACAGCATCCACAAGTTCATCACTCTTTCTGCAAGATTCTTTCATTTTTCCACAAGTCTTTTCCTATTGCCTTTGCTTTGAGAGCCCTATGTAGTCTGCCTATAGATATATCAAATGTTCCTATAAAGAACTTTTTACATACCGCAACGCTTTTCTTTTCAATATTTAAAAAGTAATAACTACAATCTCTGACTGATCCCTTAAAATTTCTACCTTGTCTTCTTTTTACTGGCGTACGCTGAGTAGATGCACACAAGATTGTATTTTGTTTGTTAAATCCCCCATTTCCAGCCCAAAATTATAAAGGGATATTTGATCTGTCTCTGTAATATGTTTCTTGCACACTTTCACACATTTGCAATCCTTATTTTGGAATTTATTTGCGGGAATAATATTTCCAGTTTTTGTATAATATTTTATCGCCTTTATTTTTTTTTTCGCATTTCCTAATCTTCTGATCATTAATTTCATAATGTGATGAGAATTAGTAACGTCGCCTTCGTCAGTCGCTCAATCAGTTAATTCCAAAATTCTAATTCTCTTCTTAGTTTGTAGCAATCTTGAATTAATATTGCTCAAACTGCTTTCCTCATTCGATTCATAAATTCTTCTTCTTTTTCTAATATTCATGGGTTTCATTTCTATAGTGAAAAAAAACTCCAGTATTCCCGCAAAAAAATTAATTACTCTTACCAACATCACTATCAGACCAAATTGACATATTATCGTCTTTTTTATAGGTATGTGAACTCATTGTAACAACTGTATTCAATATTATTTATCTAAAACTTTGATTTTCTGCTTTAATTACAATTTTATTTAAATAAATCTCACGCTGGAATCTATTAGTATATGAAACACAAACCAAACAGTAGGACTTGTGAAAGAAAACCAAACAAAATCAGTGAAATTACTTCTCACCACTTCATCAGAACAATAATACCGTTATCTTGTTAACGATGTTGTTTTTAAAGACACTAGCACTAGCTAAATAATATCTGCTAAAGCAGGGGTTCTTAAACTTACGTAGTCCGAGGACCCCCTTTTGAACAATTTTTTTTTGCGGACTCCCTCCCAACCCTAGGCATTTTACGTCATTCTTGAGATTTAATTTCTGGCTTAATAATCTCATAGGCACTACGTTATAATAAATATTGGTAAAAATATATCGCTGGTTATTTTAATAAATGGTCTTGAGCATTTATAGAGATGAACATTTTTATTAGGATATAAAATAAAAAACATAAAATTAATAAAAATAATAGTAAAAAGAATTAAAAAAGTTACAAATCATAATACATTAAACTCATACAAACATTTCTTGGTCAAATATTGGTCTAGATTGATCTTATTATGTTTTCTGTAAATAATTTGTACTTAATGAGATGGGTACAGTTGTTTTCTTGAAACCAGATCCACAATGTCGGGCTCTATGTTGAAAAGTTTTATTCTAAGGTCTGCTTCTACATTGAGTTTGTTTCTATACTTTGATTTCATGCATAACAGTACCGAAAAAGTCTGTTCACATAAATATGTTGTGCAGAACGGAATCAGATGTTGGAGTGCTTTATATGCAAATGCAGGGTAATCAGATCTGAGAAGTAACTAAAGGTTTGTGAGTTTAGTTTTGTTGAATTGTAGTTTCAAAGACTTATCGCATGATAATTCCACGAGAATATCTTGTTCAAGTATAGATAAATGTTTGGCATTAGTAACTTCCATGTTGAATAGTTCTCTAATACAGTTATTGTCAGAATCAGGACTGGAAAAATAATTCCTAAAGCTGTTTTTTAGAGCCATTAAATGTTCAACAAAAATGTGCCGTGTTTCATTAGGCAGCTTTTTATTGGAAGTTTCTATAAAATCGTGAGTGTTGGAAAAGACTCAAACACACAGTTGTGATTGCGTTTTGACCACAAGTTGATTGTTTACAAATGACGTCGGAGTTTGGCGGGTTTCATACTTTCGTTTGATATACTTTCGCAACGTAGACAGGTCTTTCCACATCTTTATTGCGTATATAAGATAATCCAAATGATAAATACTAACCGCGATATTTTTTAATTTTACGTTTCCTGATGGATTTCAAGGTTGATGCTCCATCATCTGAGACGCTTTCATCCATATTTTGTTTCAGTGTAAATCCAATTTTTAGCCAACGATCCACCTGAGTCGCCAGTCTATTTATAGCTACGTGTTCCCGCGCCGCGCAATAGTCACAACAATGCAAAAAATTGCCTTATTTTATTTATTTTTACGTATTTGCAATTGAATAAAAATAATAAATTTTTTACTAATTATTGTTTACTTATGTTAAAAAGTAGTTAAGTAACAATAAATACAAAAAGTCTCGACCATGTAGGATTTTTATTAAATGAGATATTTGATTAAAAGTGAAAAGTTGGGGAATGTAAAGTTAATGTCAAAATTGTTTCGCGGACCCCCAGGGGTCCGCGGACGACAGTTTAAGAACCTATGTGCTAAAGCATAGTGTACACTGAAGTCATAATAATCAATAATAATTGCAGTAAGTAAGTTGTTTTAATTATAATTATTAGGAATTGACTTATTCCACTTCCAAAAAAAATATTTTTGCGATAACATTTTATAGCCAAAATTCTTTTTACTTTATGAAAAAATCGTATTCCATTGAATGTATGATTATAAATATGAAGAGAAGGTGTCTATATCTTACTAAAATTACCGTTAACTCACTTTTTTTTAAAAGTGGACTTATATATACTTCTTTCAAAAATAACAGCTCATATATATATATATATGTGTGTGTGTGTGTGTGTACGGTGAAACTCCTCTAAGGCGGCCAGTGGTACCGCTCCAACATTATTCTCCCCGAATTCGAAACGAATACACGCGGTTCATTCTGGAAAATAGTAGTGTGCAGTATCAGTGTACGCATCGTAAAATTTATAAAAAGACAAACACTCTTTGAGACTCTCTTAAAGAGTGTCTCCTACTTCAGGACAAATTTCCTTCAAGTTTTCCTTCAACATTTGCTACAGACCGTTGACCTATTGTGTCACAGCTATATGTATGTATGTATGCATGCATGCATGCGTGCGCGTGTGTGTGTGTGTGTGTTTAGTTAATTTAAAAACCTAAAGGTTTTCAGCTATCTTCTTCATGTGTTTGTAAATGTAATTTTCCTTAAAATACACTGCTGGCCACCCAAATTGCAACACCAAGAAAGACAAGAGATATCGCAACAAAATTTATTTTGTAGATAACATGTTGACTAAGTATCAAATGATTAAATTTATAGACTTCTGTGAAGTGTGGTTCCTGCCAAAATCAGTAGCCAGAGTAGCCGCCATTGTTGGAGATCACCGCTGCCACACGCCTCGGCATTGATTCAAAGAGACTTTGGATGAGTTCTTGGGGTACAGCAGACCAAGCAGCTTCCACACGTTGCCAAAGTTGATCTGCTGTGGCAGCTAGGGATGGAATCTGGTTCAATCGTAGAGCAACCATGGACCACATGTTTTCTATCGGCTAAAGATCCGGAGAGCGAGGCGGCCAGGGAAGCAATTCAATCTGGCGATTGACGAAGAACCGTTGGACAATGCGTGCCACGTGTGGTCGCGTATTATCCTGTTGAAATATGGCTGTGGGCAAGCCCTGAAGGTAAGGAAAGACAACTGGCTCCAACACCTCTGAGATGTAGCGCTGGCTGTTTAAAGTACCGGCAATGCGTACTAGAGGTGTGCGAGAGTGATATCCAATACCGCCCCATACCATAATACCCGGTGCAGGACCAGTGTGTCGGTTCATAACGCAGCTGTTCAGCATCCTCTCTTCACGGTGTCTCCAGACTCGAATGCGACCATCGTGGTGTTGCAAACAGAAGCGTGACTCGTCAGTAAAGACAATGTCATTCCATTCTGCCGTCCACATCCTTCTGTCATCGCACCATTGGCGGCGGAGACGTCTGTGGTTCTGCGTCAAGGGTAGACAAAGCAATGGATGTCTTGCGGACAGACCACTCTGCTGTAAACGGCGTCGAATGGTACGCGCAGACACTGGATGATGCGTTACAGACTGCATGTGCTGTGCTATGGTTCGTGATGTGACTGAGCGATCCGTCACTGCCATGCGCACAATTTGCCTGTCATCACGTGAAGTGGTGCGCTGAGGTGGATGCGATCGAACACGGCGGTCCGTCGTACCCTCCTCCATCCAACGATCACATATCCGCATTACAGTTGTTTGGTTTCGTCCAACACGACTACCGATTTCCCTGAAAGATAATCCACAATCTCGGTAGGCCACTATCCTTCCTCTGTCGAACTCGGATACTTGATCAAACGATGATCGCTGTTTTCGACGAGGTATAATTGATCGTTTTTTTTTTGAAAAAACAAGAAAAACACAATTGCCGAACTTGAAATCGTCGAAATCTCCAAGCCTTAAATAGCGCTTTGAAGTGGCGCCACAGGCGCGCGTGATGTGCGTCTGCGCTGAAATTCTAATTATTTGCATATCTCACCTCCGCTAATGCATGTTGCAAATTTCATGTTATTTGCATGTTTCCTTCAGGGTGTTGCATTTACAGTGGCCAGCAGTGTATATTTTGTTTATCTGTAGAATTCAAATACATTAAAATAAGCTTAGTGGTATAATATTTTCGTTATTATTGGGCAATTATCCGTAAACATTTTAAATTTGTGTTTTCAAAACATCTCAATCACTTAACCTTTAAATATCGAAAGAAAAGTTCTTGGGAGAAAAAAAATCTGTGTGAATAATCCCAGAAATTTTACTACCTATTTTGAGATGAGAGCTGCCTTACTTAGCTTTTTTTCAAAACTAACAGTAGTAATCTTGCTTTGAAAGGTGAAAGAACTCATACGACTGCAATCTACGACTCGTCTATGTCTCGTTCTAATTATCTCTACCCCCTGTAGTGTTCCAACTACCCCTATTCTCAAATTCTCACAACAGTTCTTTCCCACTCTAGCATGTGTTGACATGGTACAAAACATCCATCACGTTCGCCCGTGGTCAGGGATGTCTTCTGATTGGAAGAATGCTCGTGGAGGGTAACCGCCCGTCTCCTGAGAAAACTGGAGTATGTTTTCACTGCAAAAAAAGGTTTTTTCAAGTGAGGTATCCCCTTAATTGCTGAGGCTTTGAAAATACCTCCATCACTGTTTCTTCCAGCGTACCCCGTTTCAATCAACGTAAAAAGCCATCAGCATCACAGCATCCTAGTAGTACCACGGAGTAGTATGATTTGTAGTTAAAATTAGTCGAACCGGTATTAGGAAATTTCTCTATGCGCACATGTTTACCATCTATTGTCCCTATGTAGTTTGGTAGGTTCCATAGAGACTGAAAACGCTGTGCGATACTTTTCCATTGATCACTAGTGCGGCATGGCATATAAACGTCTTTCAACTTATCCCATATAATCTGGATGGTCTCTGATATGATTTGCCTTACTGTAGTCTCTCCACGGCAAAAGTAGAGTCCTAGCGAAACGTACACCCTGTAGCTAGATATCTGAAAAAAAAATAATCGTAAGTTAAACCCTAAAAGATTATTATTCTCTAAACTATGTTAAGGATGCTATGTACTAAGAAAAAAAATCGTATTTCCCTTTTCCTCTTCTTGCAGACTCTTGTGGTGGGAGGAGTCTAGTTGACAGTTCGAGAATTCCACCCGACATTTTGAGGGATTGTAATGGCTCTCTCTCTATAGGGGGGTTAAGCGCTGCCCCCCAATTTTTTATTTAAAATATATTTTTGTCAACTATTTACAGGTACATAAATGCTGATAATCAAATAAAATTGGTATTGTCAGATAGCCTGAACTTTTCTGCAAAGCGCTACAGGATTAATTTTATAAATTTCGTCCACCGAAGGAATTTATGAGCGTTTAAAACACACTATACCAGATTTTCCCCCGAATAATTTATATTTTAAAATATTAATTGCATTTAAAAAAAACGAAAAATGTACACAAAAGTAAAATTTCTTTCTCTATGACGGAATACAATTAAAAAAAAATCTTTCAATCAAAGTCGGCAATCCGTGGACAAATTTTCTCCATAGGTTAACATTGAGGTGAGCGAATCCAATGGGTTAGTACATAGCAGCCTTAAGGAGAATGTTTATCAAATAGTGATAACTTTTTCAGTGAAAATATTTTTGTTTCTTTTTTTCTGTTACAGTGGCTGACTGCAAAGAAAAATGGAGGAACTTGAGAAGCACTTTAGCAAAGAATCTTAAACCCAAAGCAAGTGGTAGTGGAGTTGGGAAAAAACGGCAGTACTACTTGTACCAGGCTATGCAATTTACTATCCCGTTTATAAAGACAGCCAGTACCCCCAGCGGGAATTTACCAGAAATCCCTCAACCAAGGTCCTCTCCTCCACCATCATCCGAGTTTCTTGTAAAGGAGGAGCCCCTAGAGGAAATTCAACTATCCGAAGATTTGTGTACAGAGCCAGGAAATCCGTGTGACCTACCCATCAGAAAGAGAAAGGATTTGTCAGATGATGCCGAAAAAGCGTTCATAGAATACATTACTATGAAGAAATCTAAAATTACCAATACTTCTCATTTAAATGAGAGAAGAGAGGGTATTCAAAATTTCTTGAATAGCCTCATCCCTGATCTAATGCAAATGAACGACGTGCAGCTGAGAACTTACAAGAGAAAAGCGTTGTTCCTCATTGATGAAGTAATGGGCACATCCCCAGAAGTGTATCATTCCGGTACAAGTGTGATCCAATCCTACCAGAGCACATCCACTCACCCACACCCCCAGTCTGAGTTTATTGCACCGTCACCGTCCGGAAGTAATTTGTCTGTGCCAGAATATGTACTACCCCAAGAACGCATTGTATATTCCCCCGACCCAGGAGTGAGCCCAGTAGTGTCGAAAGAATTGTAAATATATGATAATATATCATTTCTATTTTTACAATTGTATATGTACATTATGATTAATTTTAATCTAGTATAAATTAATTTTTTTGTTGTATAATTAAAATGGTGTAAAATTAATTTCTGAATAAAATTGTAATTTCTCTTTTCCTAATAATTGTTTTATAATTTTTAATGATGTATTAAAAAAAATCTACCTTAATGTTATCAGTATACGTTCTTCTGCACTCGCACATTCCCTCATACTTGTGTTACCGTAGTTGAAGGCTGGAGCAAAAATTTCCTCAAGTCCAATGTGCGATTCTTTTGACATTCTATAAAATGCTAAAAATTTTGCATCACTTTCTTGTAATTCATGTGACGCAACAAACAGCCGGCGCGGCGGTGAAAATTCCGTTCCAAGTACGGATGTGCTTGTACTCTCCTCCGGAACCTTCTCCTTTTTATCTTACCAATATAACATAAGAATGTCCTCCTCCTCACTGGAGCTGCTCATTTAAAACAAATGAAAACAAGTTTTGTACATTGTACGTTGAAGACATTCAACCTACTGAGAAAAATATGGATTCGTCATCCCGCTTCGAGTGCGATTTGACCCGTGTGCGAGTAGACTTCGCATAGTTCATACAAGACGAACATCTCGCTTCGAGTACGAGACGACCCGTGTGCGGATGGCCTAATTGTTTGTTTTTCGAGTTTTCAAACTTTTTTTGCGGAAAGTAAAACTGAATATTTCACATATCTACTACTGAGTTTTGTAAAACCTGATTCCCGGGCCTTATTCTATATGAGCTGAAGATCCTTCGGAGCTAGTTCGAATTAATTCCATGTAACTCATAATGTGAAAAACGAGTTTGTTTCCAAGATGGCGTTGTTTGAATTATGGACCCGGGTCCATATTACCAACAACCGGTTTCTATGATGTAATAATAATGTTTACGTGAGAAAATGCGATTCCACAGATGAATTCATTGTGATATCTTTAATTTTTCTCTTTTGTAATCCTTTTGCGTTATTCTGGAAACTAAGAATGCAAGTTGAGAAGAAATCTCCCGCTGGCAAGGACGCTGTAATGCGCAGAAGTTGGGATAGGGTGAAGATAGCTGAGGCTATCCAGAAGGTAAAATGCGGCGAAATGAGACTAATGGAGGCTGCCAGGGTGTTTGGTGTACTAAGAACAACTTTGAGATTATTGGCTTCACAATAATCTTCTGGATAAGCCACGAGCAGATTTGGTTGTACAAAAACTAGGGAGGAAGCCTGTTTTACCAGATTACATTGAAAAAGAGTTAGTGGCCTATTCGCTAGAGATGGAGTCATTATTTCACGGTTTCACTCGACAAGATATGAGGAAATTGGTGTTCCATTTGGCTGAACGCAATAATATCCCCCACCCATTCATAAACGAAGCAGCAAGGAGAGACTGGCTAAACCGATTCCTCACTCGTCCTAAGGGACAAATTTCGACCAGGAAGGACGTCATATGCACGAGCAGAAGGATTTACACGTGAGCAGGTGGCTTTTTTTATAGTTGCTTGAAGGCTTCTGTTCTGTGATTCATTTCCAGCCAGATAGAATCTTCAGTGTAGATGAGACTGGTTTAAGTGTGGTTCAGTCAAAAGTTCAAGACATCGGGTTGAAGAGAAAACGTCACGTGGGAGCTCTGACTACAGCTGAACGTGGTTCTCTTGTAACTTTGGTTTGCTACATGAGTGCTGGGGGAACATATGTCCCACCAATGATTATATTTCCTCGTAAAAACATGACGGATCAGCTTATGAAGGGAGCCCCACCTGGAGAAATTGGACGAATGGAGTCCAGGCAATCATCGGGCCAGTTCTCGGCAAGGAAACGTCGAGCGCCTTACGCCTAGCCGAAATGAACGGAATTCAGCGGGCATCTATTTAGAATCATCCTGTACATGTTTAATCTTTTCATTTTAACCCAAATACGAGTAAATGACTTATGGGCCTGTTCACATAGGAGTCCGGTAGCGGAGCGTTAAAGGAAAGATGACGTTGAGACGAAAATAAACCAATCATAGGCGTTAAAAATTTCGTTGCTAATCGTTTGGAGGTTTGTAATGTGTTAAATATATTTCAATACTTTAACGCTTCCTCTACCGGACTCCTAAGTGAACAGGCCCTATCTCGCCAGCCTGACTCTGTACTCTCTGGGGAATTGCATCGAAGGTGTTAGATCCGTGTATAACGGTCCAACTATCATAAGGGCTTGAAATGGATATGGACCAAAATAAAAAGTTCAGATCGAATTGGTTCAAGTGGAATTTTTTATTTATTTATCCATATAAAAGCATTATTTTGGGAGGTATTTGATTATGCTCCGAACAATTTTTATCGTATATTTATCCGTATATTTGATGCATTTTATCGATATTTATCCGAAAGGAGGAACAAAAAATATATCTCGCAAACGATTTTGCTCCTTTTCCTCTTTAGCGAATTTTGAAAGATTATTAGGCTATTCCGATGTAGCTGCAATTTAAAATTTTGGGATTTGCAGGATTCTTCTGTATAGAATATCGTTTCAAGCATCCTAGATCCCCGGGTTATGTAATAAACTTTATCCTTTATTTTTTTGGTATGTATATTATACTTAGGTATAGATCTATTTACCTATCGTCCTGCGCGATAACTTTTGAATAGGTTGAAGTAGAGTGTTCAACATTGGCACAAGAAAAAACTAATAGAAGGACGAGTTCGTTGGCCAGCAAAATGTAGCCTTGGGAAAATGGTGAAATTTCAATACAAAGTTTTCAAAATGTTCTCATCAATGAGGTTTTTAACAAATGTCTCGAGTCGGGTGTCTGTTTTTGTGTATTTTTCCATTCTGAATCAAACGAGGCTAAAATCAATAAGTCTATAGATTCAAGCGGTTTGAGTAATTCGTTTAGAGTTAGAAGGATTCTTTTCTCAACAGTGTTTTTAACAACGTGTGTTAAATTCGCTGCATGGACCTTTATTCGTTTCCAAAATATTGGATTTTTTTTTCATTACGTAAAGGTACATATTTCATGCACAAAAGGGATTAATTTCTTTTCTAAGAAATATATATTTCTTCACGACACGGTATTCATTTTTAATTTTGTATACAAAATTATTAAAAGAAAATCGCATGCAATCCATTATCATCCCGTCTTTTTTCCTACTTCCGAGAAATTGAGTAGTACACGTTAAAAAAATCTTAGGTTACATAAAGTGACGAGAACCTTAAATCCCATTTTCGAATGATGAAACAGATTTCTGTAATTTTTTTCTTTGATTGGAGTAAAATTTGAAGAAGCGAAATTTTTTTTCGCTCCGAGTGTGATAAATTCAGAAGGATTAAAAAAAATCGATCCCTTGGATCCAATCCGCAAAGGAACTTTATCCGAGAGATGAGTTTTTTTTCCCCGGTTCGGATAGAAATCGTTTCACCCTTAATATTCTTATTCGACTCGGAGCAAAAAGGATTTGTTCTTAGGATAGATATCTTGAAGCTCTGGTTTTAACTCATTATAATGTGTTAATTCTTGGTGTGGATTTCGTGATAAATCGACAGAAACATCTCATACATTTTTCTCATGATGTTTTATTAGCCTAGCTATTCTACATTTCCATTTAATTATTTTCTCCAAACATTCTTCACTACCAATTATTTCATTTTCGATTTCATCAGAACCAATAAAATTCTCTAGAGCCTGAATTAACTGATCACACTTTTCTAGCAATTGCTCATTTGAATCCTTCAATTCTTCTAGTTTAACTTTAGTTTCGATTTGTTCCTCATTAAAAGCAAATTCAATTTTTGATATCAACTTCGTGATAAAAGTTCTAACTGTGCTTTATTTTCTGGCAGATTTTTTCTAGTTCAGCCATGGTAAGGCATGCATAATAATAATTTCTCACTCACCTTATATAAATCTAATTTCCGAATTTACCTTATCGTGGTCCCACGGTGTTGCGCCATTGTAAAAATTACTTAATTTCTTTTAGTACTTAATTTCTTTGATCAGATCCTGAATTGTTCTCGGAGAGTAATTATTCAATTGACATATTCCATTGACACATTCTAGTGATACATTGAGGTACATTTAAACACAAAACAAACATTTAATAATCTATATAAGTTTCGGTTTCTGAGACTGTATTCGCGATTCAAAGTAATTGCGCTCTGAACTTTTCGGACGACGCAGCGCTCTCGACCACTATTAAGGTAACGCAGCGGTATACATACTAACAAATCTTTCCAGCTGTAAAGCTTTTTTTAGCGCTAGAGAACTATGCTTTGCTAAATGCATCCCAAAAAACAAACACGGGGCACAGGCTTCAAGTGACTCGTGAAAGCGATGACGTCAGCGACATTCACTCTACGAGTTTATCATTTTTTCAACACCTTACTGGAAAAAAGTAGCACTAGAGATGCCACTAATTCATTCCAAATGTCAATTTCTCCAAAAGACATCTGCCCCCATACCCGAAAATATAGTGTCGTCGCCGATCCATATTAACCATAAAAACGGTAACGTCCCATTATTAAAATTACCAATTTTCCAGGTACCGACCGGAGAAACACAGAGCTTTCGGGACGATGCTACGTGCTCTTGACGCATCGGGTGTCGCAGAGGCGCAAGGATACTCGATTTTTCGAGATTTTTAAAATCCCGAGGAGAACGGGGCGATACGGTTTTCGCCATGTCTCCGAAGCCATGAAAGTCCTTCCTGATTTCCTAAAAGTCCTTTCTGAAGCTTTCTTTACTCCAAGAGAAGCATGAACTGTCAAATGCTTGGCAAAAAGGAAAACGGTGGCGCAAGTTGCAAGTTACTCGAGAAAGCGATGACGTCAGAGGAACCGCCGTGCGAGTTAATCGTTGTATCGACAACTTATTGATAAAGGACTCTTCCCAGGAAACCGAAAATATAGTGTTGTCGTCGATTCCGAATTAATCGTGAAAGCGGCGATTTTTATCGAAATTACCGATTTTCCCGATAACGATCGAAGGAACAGGGAGCTTTCGGGACAATCTCACTTGTACTCAGTGCCACGGATACTCGAATTTGCGAGATATTTAAAATCCATATGAGAATGGGGCGATACAAGGGATAGATCACGTTTAAAAAAACCCTTAGATAACATTAATAAAGTGAAAAAAAAGCTTTTTTTAAATTGGAGTAACATTTGAAGGAGTGAAATTTTTTCTTTCCGAGACGGATAAATTCAAGAGGATAAAAAAAAATTTCGATCCTTTGGATTCAATCCGCAAAGGAACTTTATGCGAGAGATCAGTTTTTGTTTGTTTGTTTGTTCCGGTTCGGATAGAAATCGTTTGACCCTTAATAGTTTTACTCGGGTCCGAACAAAAGGGATTCGTTCTTCGGATAGCTATCTTTAAGCCCAGCTTTAAAGTTTAAATATTGTAATGTTGGGGGGTTATTATTTATTTAACATTTGGGATTTGGCAACAACTTTTTGAGCAAAGAAATAAAAAAAGGACTTAATTTTCCCTCAATCCTTCATAAAACTGGACTGGAGCTAAACTATCTTCCTTCAATCTGTCATTTTATAAAAGGTAGGTATATAAAATATTTATGGTAATAAAAAGTCTGTAGATTAAAAAAATCGTCATTGACAGGGAGTGTTTATAATTTATGTACGTTATCACTAAGAGACGGTTACTTTATTTACTAAAATTGCTTAAAGTTATATGGCTCTTAATAGTTCTTTCATGATCATAGTTCTTTTATGATTATTAAGAAATATTGACGTAAGCAATAAGTGATAGGTGCCAGGGTTAGTAGTGAATATAAATTTCCATGGAATCTACATAAATTATCTTTCATTTGGCGATAGTCAACTAACTCAAAGTGCAAGATATAATTTCAGTTTTAGAGTTGGCTTTGATTTAGAGACTTCCTGAAATAACTGCCAAAACGTTGCTAAAAGATGCTCTTTTATTTTTCAGTTAGATCGAATCAACACCTCTTTTGAACGTTTATCTTTCCCTTTTTATGATCCCCATGTTAAACTGCACTAATTGGTACTTCCTTTCTAAAGCGGCCTTAGCGAGAAAAAGGAATTGCCGAGAAACAAATGGCTACCGATACACAGAAGCAATTCATTTAATATCTACACTATGCAATCTATTTAATATGTACATACAGAAGAAATTTCATATAGATTTGTATTTATTATTTTATTTGTTAAAATTTGTAAGCAATATATTTAAAATAAACGTCATATATAACAAATGGTTACAGATGTAATGGTTAGATATATAACAAATGGTAACCGTTTGTTTCTCGCCAAGGCAGAAATGCGCCAATTTCCCTTTCTCGCCAAGACTGCTGTAAAAATGAAGTATCCGCGAATTTTTCTCTCGGTATTTTTTTCCATGTTTTTATTAACTCGCTTTCTTGTTTGTTTGAGTGTGTGTGTGTTTGTCCGGTACAAATCTTGCAATCGATTTTTAACTAACTTCCCGACTAGCTACACATTTGAAACTTTTAGAATAGCTCAGAACACGATGACAATGCATTATTTTAACACTTTTAGCCATCTTTAAGCAGAATTAAATTCTTGTTCAGTTAATTTGTTTTGTAGACTGGTGCAGCCATCTATCGGCCGTGACGAGAATGAAAAGTTAAACGCAAGTTAACTTCCAATTAACTTCATTTTCTTTCAAGTTGATGGGATAATTCATCAAAAAATTTTAAAAAGTATTTATTAATACATAGAATTGTCAAGTTTATATGATTCAACAGAAAATTTAAAAACATGGTATATAAAACGTTCTTTTTATCTTGTAATTATTCTAATCACAGATTGACTAATGCATATTTTTAAATTATTATTTTTGAATATGAAGGTAGATGTGTCAATAAAGAGTAAGTAGTTCGAAAATTATAAATGTTTTGGGATTTTCCTTCTTCTTCTAACAGAGCATTAAATTACTGGTGTCTGAAGAGAGAAACGATTATAAGATAGAAACAAGTTATTTATTATTCTTTACTTTTAAATATATTAGTTAAGACACAAACAAACATGCAGAATTTGATAATATAATAAGACTCTGAAAACAGTAACTATTTTTGATGTTCCGAGAGAGAGTTAAAGTTGAAGTAGTTAGCGTTCGTGCTTTTGATATTTCGTGATGATGATGATGTTACGTCACACTCTGCCTGCCGCCATATGTCTATCAATACAAAATTAAACTTCTCTTTTTATTAAAGTATTAAATTTGAATAAAAAGATTCGTCATTTAAGAATGTATTTTACATGAAAAAAATTAAAAACATGCATTTGCAAATCTGTGATCAGAAAAAAAGCGAGAGAAATTTATTAAGAAGCGGGAAAGACCTGAAAAAAAATCAAAATAAAAAAATCCATGAATGAACGTCCTTTTGAGTGGGATAATGCTTTCCACGCCAATTTTGTCATTCGGGAGAGAAATTTTGGGGAAATTTCACCAAAACGGTCCCGATTCGAGACCTCAGCCTTCCCCGTAGCTTAACATTACGAATCGCAGATCTGCATTATCAGTTGACGCACAGACTTGATCTATGTTGTTTACTAAATCCGAATGGTGGAAATCAAGCTGACAATAACAATGCTATTCTCACTCTTTGGTGCATGCTTACAAAGCTTATTTTCGTAAATTGTACATACTCAAAAGACAGTAACGTGACTTTTGCTAACCATTTTCAAAAGTATTAAATCATTGCTAGTATGTACCCAGAAACTGAATTTTATCTGGCAAACTGAAAGAATGTTGACTCAAATTTGGTGCCTACGTATGACAGTACACATTTAAAATGGTACTTTCCCATTATACCGACCTGCCGCCAACTTCTCGGCGAACTACGACTCTTGGAAAAACCGTCATGAAAATGAAATTTAAAGATTTTTTTTGGATGTAGCTCCGTCCTTTCCTTACATACACTTAAATAGGAAAATACTGTATAAGACGGTCAGGTCGATTTCTCGCCAATTTTGGCGACTTTGTTGCTTTTTGGCGTGATTGTGAGTTTCCGTGACCTGATTGTGTAATGAGTGCAATGGCTTATAATCATTCAAAAAGGTCCAGCGAGATGAAGGCGATAGAGTGGTGTTGAGATATCGGCTTAAATGCATCTTTTTGTGATTGCCTAAAATGTAGCAGTAATATGAGGCTATCTGCTGAAAATGCGAGTGGCGATGTTTCTTGGCCAATCATGACTGTAAACGGTCGATTTGCAAAGGGTCATTTTTTAAGCGAGCCCATATGAATATTAGCTTAATTATTCAAATTATGTATTTATGGGTTAGCCGTTGTAAAAATGAATTTGTTATGAAGGAATTAGGCATCAGCGACCATACAGTTGTAGATTGGTTCATTTTTTGTAGGGAAGTGTGTGTTAGGATCTTGATGGACGAAAATGAGAAGCTTGGTGGCCCCGGTAAAATCGTCAAAATTGACGAATTCAAATTTAGAAAGAGGAAGTACAATAGAGGGAAAATGGTGGAATTCCTTCCACCATTAGGAAGGTGGGTTTTTGGAGGCGTCGGGCGCAGGAGCAGCAAGTGTTTTTTTCCGGTTTTTCTATCAAGATCGAAAGAGGTTTTACTTAAGACAATTAACGAGCATGTTTTGTCGGGAACCCTTATCATTTCAGACTGTAGGAAGACCTACGAGTCTTCCTACAGCCATTGCCTTTCAGATGAAAGCTTTCTGCACTTTCGTATTAATCACAGTCTCGAATGTAATTTGGAGCGGCCAATGTTCTTGTATTGGTTTTATTTAACTGGCGACTTTTTGCGTATTGTTGGCGACAGGTCTATATAATGGGAAAGTACCTCGAAAATTGTTAATTGTAACTGCTAATTTTGGTCGTATGGTTATAAATAATAAACTAATTTTAAAAAATAGTGATGGAACCAAATGGTTTGGTTAAACCATTTAATTCCATCACTTAGCTCTTCAGAACTATCCTGGCATAAACCCAGCTAAACTGGATTTAAAATTAGAACTACCATGGTAGACAGAATGCGTGATTTTGTCACTGGTAGAGATAAGTACATCTCAATAATTATAGTTCTAGTATTATAATATCGTTGTGTACCGTAGGATTCATTTTCTCGAGTTTTCTAGTTATGGAGAGTTAAATGCATCAAACAAAGGGAATATTTCGTTCGTTCACTACTTAAACAAGAAAGAACAGTTTTTAAAAATCATTATTGCGAAGACGCCAAATTATTGCGAAGACGCCAAAAAGACCTGCATCGACAGGAGCCAAAATCAAACGCGTAACACTAAAATGTAGCTACGAGATGAGCCAAATGAACTTTAAAGATATCCCAGTTGGTTTATCCCAGTTGGACCTTGTTGCTATGTCGGGCCAGCCGTGTGCGTTTTGGAAGCAGTAGGTCCCTGTCTAATTAGCCCTCGTGTAGCAAAAAATTACCGTAATGCTCTCAACCAAACCTACTGTGGAAGGCGTTGTGAGCTTCCCTTGTATATCTCGGGTTCGAACTCCGTCTAGGGCGGGGATATTCCTGGGCTGTCTCTTCGAACGGAGCAGTGTGGTTCACCTGCAGGATAGTCCCGTGGTAGGGTAGTCAATCCAAGAAATTCATGGTACGGATAGCTGAATGTCTTCAAGGCGAATTGTGTACCCCATTATTTATTTATTTATTTATTTTTTAAAGTTAATCAGTAGTTGTACTTTGGAGCCCACAGAGAAAAATGTTCCCTAAAGCTTCGTAGAATGTACCTTTTTACTGTTGTTACTTGCTTGGGAACAAAGTGATTAGGTTAAATAAGAACATATTTTTTGCCAGATCGTTATTATTCTATTTCGAATAAAGACTATTAATAAAAATAGCTTGTAATAAAATGTTATATTCAAAATATCGCAGAACTATTTGACAATATTTAGTATTTCTTTCAGAAAATAAAATATCATTTGTCGTCATTTATTTGTATTTTACTCAAAATTACACGTTTGCTCTAAGAAAGGGTAAATTTTGCGCTGTTTTGGTGGGCGTTTTATTTCATATATGATAGATATTTCACAATTAAAAAAAAAGAAAGGTGGGAGCTTTCATTAACTAGCTAAGACTGTATTCATAGTTTCAGCCAGACTTGCTTAGCAACTTTTAAAGAAAACATTTTCCCCAAAAGCATATTTATTTATTTATTTATTTATTTTTAACAGGTTTTGCAATAGGCGTCTGCACCATGTTCCAATACCACAAAAGCTGTTATAGAAATCAACTAGCCGTAATAGATGACGTCGTAAAATGCTATAGAAAGGTTTGGTTTAGTTTAGTTTATGCTCAATATCTACTACAAAGTATCAAAGAGATATGTCTTATTTTAGCCCTTTTTTTCAGAACTTAAAAAGAAGTGATTTTGTGCAAACTACGAAAGTATTATATGTTCCCATTCCGAATGAAGTTGCACAACAAAATCCTGTTTATCGCCATTATTTTAATACCCATTTCATCCATGACTGGAAAGACAGAACTGATATAGAAGCTGAAAATGCGGCCATAGAATATCGCAAATTTTCAAGGGAGACTGACAATGACTACCATCTTAAAATCCCATGTAAATCTAGTGGGCAAGTATCCTATTAATTATAGAATTGATTGTCAACATACGACTGCTTGGAGTGAACTTTGAATCTCGTGCCTCTCGGCATCAGGCCTTAACCATTTGGCTTTCACGACGATGAAAGGAAATGCCATACAGGAATTTTAATTCCCTACTAAGTTATGTTGAGAGACGCCTTACGCATCTTCTATAACATCTATTATTTATCTATATCTGAAATTCCCTTCATATCGTCTCGGGGAAATTTTGTACAGAAATCGTTTTTTCTACTTTTACTAAACCGCCTTCATAATTTTGTAATTAGAGAAAAAATTCTAAAAATATTTTCCCTGTAACAAAATTTTTTCTGAAGAAAAGAATTTTTTCTCCTTTAAAGCGTTTAAAAATTTTTAGATAGAACTTTTTAAAATAATTTAGATATAAATCTGTTATATTGTCCGTGGCTGAGTATATCAAATTATATCACACCATAACGACATAGGCCAGTAGGTTTTAAAATACATCCTCTCGTCCTGATTCCTTAGCTGAGTGAAGAGACAAACTGTTTCACAAAATTTCCCCTCTTAAAGTGATAAAACAGTTATTACTATCGTTTCTTGTGCGCAATAAAAACAAATATCTAGATGTATTGAATAAATTTTAAAACTGGAATTACTCTTGAAATATAATAGAGGGAAGAAGTTTCATTTGTTACTTGCATCATAAAGGAAAGAATGAATCATCACTTCTGTGCTGGCAACAGAGACTGTAATTGAGTTTCATTTGCTAATATCCTTAAATAATCTCTTACGTATTAAGCTCTTAAGTTTTCTGTTTTTAAGTATTTGGCCCAATACAGCTCGGATGCTCGAGTTTTATTAATAAATGGAGAGTTATGAGATGTAAAAGTTTTTCCTTAATTTTCTCGATTAAATCCTTGTAATCTTGATGCATAATGTAAAAATAACTTTAAATAGTAGCACGTATATACTATGAACTTCTGAATTATGTTTTAATGTAAACTCATTTTGAATAATATTATTATAATGAATAGTGTGTGTAATAAATACCGTTGTTTTGTTTGCTTATGATCCCAAACACGGTCTTAGCCATTCCGCTTAAAGTGTCAGATATTAAATTAAAACGTTTTCAAATGCAGAGACTAATTTCAAATGAAATTCGAAATAACTTTCTTAAACCACATGAAGACTGATTTCAGTTAAAGAGGAGAAAAAAAAGAGAAAACTGCATTTTTAAACGGCATTATGTTTTACATAACCATTAGTCATCCGTTAGGTTATCCGTTACTGTTAGGTTATTTATTACTTCCATATGTTACAGAGAATTCAAGTTAATTTCAATATGCATCGAAATGAAGATTTGTTTTAAGAAATTTTTATAATTTAAATATTTCAATCCAGTTAAGTTGTTCGTGACCCAAGAATCGAAATAAATCATCACTTTGAGAAGTAACTTATCTCGGTTACCAAAAAAGTTAATTTTACATTAAAAATTTTGGTATATCATCGTTTGGCTTAGAACCACATTAATTAGTAAACATAATATTTTCTCAAACTAAAAGTTCTGCTGTAAGCAAAATATTTCTCTTCCAGTCGACCGATTAGCACCAATGAATTTTGAAATAATTACACCATCTCTTTTCTAAACTTAATTATACATTCACTATGAAATACAATTAAAAGTACTTGTAACTCTGAATCCGGTGGCCCAAATTTAACTAAAAATGTTTTAGTCTATTTCTACTCAGTTTCCGAATTCTTACAAATCTGGTGCTGTTCGGCTTTGTATATTGTTGCATTGAATTAAAGACAAATGAACTTAGTTTTAGCGTTATATAGATTTACCCTTAAGATACTTAATAAATATTACAATTAATTAAGTTAAGGAAACAAATTAACCCAGAGGAATTTATGCGCATTACAAAATGTTAAAACTATCCCTTTTTTTGTGTGTGCACTTTTTCTAAATAGAAGGTCGTAATTTTTTTTAAGAATTCATTTTATGTCTGACGTACAATCAGTTAAAGCAACAATTTTGTAAAAAAAAATTTATTCTGCTTTATTGGTTCGTTGACTGATCCCACTCCTCTACTTCCTTTCACCTATAAAGAACGAATCACAGCGCAAATATTTTTTTTAATAAATAGATGAAGAAGTTTTAATTAATAGAAGACTTTATACTTTAGAGACTACTGGATTCCAGATCAATATTCACCAGGGAAATTGGGTGGAGCATCTCATCCTGTGTGTGGAGAACCAAGCAGTGCCGTACTTTTTCAGAATTATTTTCCCTCGTCAAAAAGAAAGCTTCTAAGAAGACTAAGAAATCAAAACTTTCACCTATACAGAAACCGACTCTCGTACCAACCACCGGATTATAAAATAGTGATTAACTAAATCCAGAAATAAAGCACTAATTTATGATATTTGTTGTTTTTGATATTAGCTTTTTGGTATATATTTTTTCTATTAGTTTTTTTCATTTATCTAATGCCTTTTCCCTATTTTCCACAGTAATGTTCCCGGGAAGTCGATTTTATACAATACTATGGTTTAAAAGCATATGTAGAGAAAACTATTTCTACGGAATTGACTTCGGAATACTCGAGTTCATTGGCTTGAACTATCAAGCCAATATTATAGCGTTGACAAAACGTATGAGTTTCTAATTAATTAAATCTAACCGATTGTTATGATATTGATATACCGGGTGGTCATAAAGAAGCTTTGCCGATATATGGACCTCTAGCGGCTGTTCCGTTCAACCTATCGAGATGAGATTTCAGATATAGTTATTCAGAGATATGTGCTCGGGATTTTGAGAATGGCAAAACAGTGACACTCACGGTTACGGTTATTGGTATAGAAACTCGAAACTTTTGAATGGCAACGCCCACTTTTTCCCGTCGCAAAATGCTCGGCGCATGCGAAAACCCTAAAGAGGTAATACGGTACGTGTGGTGGAACGGTACGTGTATCACAAAAAACGGGCGCGTTATGCACGCACAAAGAACAGCTCTCCGAACGGCCAACAAAGACACGGCCTATCGCACGGAGGAAATTTGCATATGACATAGGCTAGAAACCAATCACAGAACGCCGTTCGCCAGATATTCAGCGTAGAAAACTGATAAAAATCTCTCTGATCGTGTTTTAGTTAGTCATTCGCAGAGCTGTTTTTATTTGTGCGTGCATAACGCGTCCGTTTTTTGTGATACGCGTACCGTTTCAACGCTCTTTAGGGTTTTCGCATGCGCTGAGCATTTTGCGACGGGAAAAAGTGGGCGTTGCCATTTGAAAATTTCGAGTTTCTATACCTATAACCGTAACCGTGAGCGTCACTGTGTTGTCGTTCTCAGAATCTCGAGCTCATACCTCTGAATAACTATATCTGAAATCTCACCTTGATAGGTTGAACGGAACAGCCGCTAGAGGTCCATATATCGTTTTTGTATGTCGTTCGCAGAGCTGTTTTTTTGTGCGTGCATAACGCGTTAGTTTTTTGTGATACACGTACCGTTCCAACGCTCTTAAGGGTTTTCGCATGCGCTGAGCATTTTGCGATGGGAAAAAATGGGTGTTGCTATTCGAAAATTTCGAGTTTCTGTACCTATAACCGTAACCGTGAGCGCCACTTGGTTGCCGTTCATAGAATCCTGAGCTCATACCTCTGAATAACTATATCTGAAATCTCATCTCGATCGGTTGAACGGAACAGCCGATAGAGGTCCATATATCGTTTCTTTATGACCACCCCTGTACATTTAGAATTATAACCAAAGTGGCTGGAAATTAGGTCATAGTATACGTGCTTGCTTATAACTTGGCAAGAATTAAGAAATGGGAATTAAGGTACGTTTGCGATCTTCATTGAATGGAAAAATTTAAGTAGAGGAATATATCCCTTGTTATTTAAAAAGGCGCATCTGAATGCCTTTTTCAAGAAACAAAGATGTTTGATTTCAGTTTATAATTCATGTTAAGAACTGTGAAACGTAATTTCTTTTCTTTTAAGATCAAAATTTAACATTTTTTGAAAGTGTATATGTAGGGTAAAAACTCCAGAAATATTTTGATAGATTTAATTGGAGGACCCCGTTCTATCCATGATGGTTTTCCTTTTGTCGATATTTTATAAGCATTTGTTGTGTACTTTTACAAAACGTGTGTTAGGAGATGCCAGGTTATCTATCTGACTGATAGATAACCTGTCAGTCTTTCTGTTTTCTGTCAGATTATGTGAGTGTACCTAACAATAAAACTAAGAAAAAAAAACTAAACTCATGGCGCAACAGTCCGCTGGTGGACCAAGGCCGGCGGTACCCGTCTCCGCTTTCTTGACCGTGGGTTTGGTTTGCCACACAGCATATGTCTCAGTCAGGTGGTCAACCTGAAGTTGGACACCCAGAGTTTAGTTCCCAAGCATGCTTGGTCCTCATTTTATCGACCCACTCAAGGGATGAAAGACTGAGAATAATAAAACTACAGACCCTAAAATGCGAGACAAGCTTTCTGAATTCATAGAAGAATAAAAAAATCTTTTACTCGTGCATACTCAATAGTTATTAATGTTGTTGTTTCTAATACCCCCTGTCCGGAATGTATTCCAGACAAGGTCCATATAGGCTAGTGGCCTGAGGGGAGCGACTCAGGTTTATAATGGCACCACAAGGGTCGAAGTCCGATTGCACCAGCTTCCACCTCAATTTGACCGAACACCCCCCAGGGGTAACATCTGGGGTATCGTACTCTCTCCCACCCTCTCTGACCTCGTAGAGGGACTTTCTAGTCTATGGATTTAACGTGTCCATATCTAGACTAATGGACACGTTACTACAGGAACTACAAAGGTCTTATAATTCGAATAGCTGAAAACCAGCACTTCGCTACGGAGTACATGCAAATTAAATACAACGGTCAATGTATGCAATCAATGCCAAATATATACATATATATATATATATATATATATATATATATATATATATATATGTATGTATGTATGTATGTATCATAAATACGACGATTAATGTATACAATTGATGTAAAAAATATATATATATTTATAAAAAAATCGTAAGAGATATTTTTATAGACAAAATAATGTAGAAGAAAATATTCAAATTAAATCTCATAGGACATACTAAAGAATATAGAATAGTTTGAGGAACATATCTTTTACTGTATTTTAATATTTTTTTTGATAATGTCCGATCGTCTGCCGCATTAGCAAGGGAAAATTTTTTTTTGTCTATTTCATTGTTATGGACGTGATGATAAATTTATTTGAAGTACCAGAAAAAGAAATAACGTGATCAGCATTTAATAAATTAAATTCTGAAATTTAATCTTTAAAAATTCACCAAAAATCAGAAAATGGATGTAAAGATTCGAAAAAGAATTCATTTTAAAGGAATTTTTAGGATCTTTCTCGTGATATAAATTTCTTAACCCTCAAATTATTATCTTAAATGCAAACTTAAAAAAAGTTACAAAAACAGCTTAAAAATTAAATTTTAAAAAATCTAAGAAGAATTTTTCAAAAATCTTTCTTAGTGCACCCCTACGCTATAAGAAGAATCGCCATGCAAAATTTCAGCTCTTTAGGTCCAGCGGTTTGGTCTGTGCGTTGTATGTCAGTCAGTCAGTCAGTCAGTCAGTTACGGAACTGTTTTATATATATAGATGATAAAAATATCATATTTCTTTTTCGGTCCGCAGTTTTCTTCATGAACGCAATCGTTGTAGCTCTTAAGGAGTGTGCATTGATAGACGGCGAATTCTTCAAATCAGTTGAATTTCTCTCTCTTGTATGTTCAAAACACCGTTACACAAACGCATGCAAAATGTTTATTTTGACCGCGACTGCTTAAGGGGGTCAAGGAAACAAAATTCTTCGAATTTTTGAAAATATTTTTATTGCATTAAAAAATTTCTGTTCTTTTCCGCTAAAAATGACGTTTAAATCATGCTTCTATCTTAATTAGAACAGGAGATATTAATTTTTTGTTTTGCAACATTCTAATAGCAGCCAATCTTTGTTTAAAATTTTAAATGCGTTTTTTCACCACTTCTCGTCTTTAAATTGTTATAAGTCAAGAATCGTTAAGGAAAAATGGGTTCAAACTTGGAACATGACTTTTTCAATTATTTTAATTTTGATTCAGGAAATTTGAAAAAAATATTTACTTTTGAAAATATGATTTTTTTAAAATAAGGATACATCGTTTTTTTTAAATTTTTACTCTAAATATTTTAATTTTTTAAAATTAATATTTTTTTAAAATGCTGAATCAAAAATAAAACTTATATTGATATATAAACTTATTATTTTTGTTTAATTAAATGAAAAAAATTTTAAATTCGACAAACAATATTTCGAGTTATAACAATTTTAAATAACCCCACTTTATAAAAAAAATTTTAATTAAAAATTTTTTTTTAACTTTATGAGAAGTTTTATGATGTAATTTTGTTTAAAAAATTATATGGTTAACCATTACAAAAAATTCAAAATTTTAACTCAATAAATAATTTTTTTTTAAATGTGTCCTGGTCCCTCTTAAAGTAGCATTAACAAAAATCTTACTGAAAGCAAAATTTCTGGGTTTTAGAAAGATTTCCTTTTCAAGTTAAACTGAACAAAGTCCTATTAAATAGTTATATTTTATGCATATAAATAAGGTATTAATACTAGAGTACAAGAGAAAAAAAAACATCGCTCGTTCCCTTTGCCGATGATTCAACGTCAGTCGATAAATCTCCTATTCAGCTTTCTTTAAGCGAATACGTTTCATACATATATGCCAGAGTATAATTCAATTAAAATATCTTTCAAACGAGCTATTTAAGCGAACATTATTTGAAAGGAGGTTTAATTCGTTATTTAGGAATGATGAGACATATAATTTCAAATTTCCTTCTTTAGTGAGCTCTAAAAAAACTCATAGAAATTTATTAGTTTCTATGAAAACAGGCAATTTAAGAAAAGATTCATGGAGAAAGAACTCTTCTATGAAAGTCTGATCAAAGAGGCAGCTACGCTCGGCAACTATTGGCAACAAACTGTGCGATGTGTCGGCCAGCTACCCTACGAGCCTTTGTATCTGGTGAGGGAGTGTAAACAATTCATAAGTTCAGAAATCTATTTTCCTAAACTTTAAGTATGCCTAACTTATAACACTGTTTTCGAACTAGAATTATGTTAAAATTCTTGATGCATTCGACTGATATTGCAAAACAAACGGCATTTAGAAATCACTCCGAAAGTTATACAAAGACAAAACTTTTATCTGAAAGATTTACAAAGATAAAAACTTTCATTTGAATGATTCCCAAGATAAAAACTTTTACCTGAAAGATTTACAAAGATAGAAACTTTTATCTGAAACATCGCTGACCTGAAACTCTGTTGATACTTTTGTAACGGAAGTGAGCAAGCTCTGCAAAAATATGTATGAATTTCAGAAGCGCGCGGCATTGACGCCGGCCTTCGAGAAATAGCCCAGTAATTACCCCGTATATCCTCGCATATTATTTTATGGTTGCTGAGTCCAGTTTCGTATCAAATAACGGTTGTTATACTGCCATGAATTAGAATAAAACGCGCTTAATCCCTTCTTCCTCGCCGATGGAACAATGTGATACGGCCTAAGGAATAATGAGAAACACATTCAAGCATAAACAATTTTTGAGTATATAAACGAGCTCTATCGAGTGAATTTTGTACAGTTCGATCAAAAGTATCCTGTTCTCTGAGATTCTTTAGAATCAAGCTTTCTTCAACAGAAAAAATGTTCAAGTCTCTGGTGAGTTGCTTTCACACACTGGCTATTAATTTCTGTTGATCAAATGTTTGTGCAGTGCAACCTCGATGTATTGAACCTCAAGGGGAACGAGAAAACTTCAAATTATCGAGGATTTCGATATACCGAGGTGATTTCTGACTGGCTTCGATATATAGAGGTTCACACTAAAATAATTGTATACTCACTGCAATTAGAGAAGTTACATTTTATTGAATTATAAAATACGTCTATATATAGAGGTTTTCCAGTAAAAACTTCGATAAATAGAGGTGCGGTGCCGAGCCAAGCAAACTAAATATTCGAAATATCGAAGTTTCCCTGACCAGTCCTTCCATATGTAGAGGTAAAAATGACATGGAAGTGTTAGGCAGGTTCAAGGGGAATGGAAAAACTTCGATTTATCAAGAATTCGAGGTCTCATTCGTCTACTTCTTTCACCTAAAAAGTCGAGAACGACTCAAACCAGTATTTTATTTTTTTAATTAATAGAGGAATTAAGTTTCAATTAGCAGAAGACCTTAAACTTTAGCGATTACTGGATTCCAGATCAATATTCACCATCAGGCCCTGATTTTCCATCACGCTTGGTAGGCCCAGACCTAAGACCCCCCCCCCAAAAAAAAAAAAAAAAAATATATATATATATATATATCTATATATATATATATATATAAAATAAATAAATAAATAAATTTTAAAAGGAAAAAAAGATAAAATTCCCAATTCAATTTTTTAAAATTTTACTTTTATTAATAGCAATTTGTTTATATATCCTTTTGAATTTGATTGATTGATTGGTTCATCATATGTATAGTTCATCATATGTGTATATAAGGGATTAATAAGTTTTTTGGTTGCATTGTATTGATGTTTTAATGATGAAGTTAATATGTTGTATTGCTTTTTGTTATCTGATAATGTTCTAGGCTTCTGCGCTTCAAATAGCCAATTCTACTGGTACTTTCACAATGGTACTTTCACAATGATTCATGATTACTTTTTTTTGTGTACGTCAATTTTGGAAATTTTACGCCCACATCAGTGTTAGGGGGCCCCCATCCCGAGTTGTGCCTGTAGTCAAGAATTTACTAAATCGGGCCCTGTTCACCATGGAAATGAGGAGGAGCATCTCATCCTGTGTGTGGTGAAAGTCCTGTGTGTGGAGATAGACTATACTTTTCCTTACAGACTTTTTTCCTTCCTTTCAGCTTCTGTTGGCCGTCACCTTGGCTGTAGCCTATGCATCGGGCATCATCCCTGTCGGCCCCAACCGTTACAATTACGGATATGCAGTCAATACCCGTGATAGTTATTTCAGAGAAAATAGAGTCGGTGGATACGGATACGGTCTCGGTTACGGACTCGGAGGTTACTACGGCGGATACGGTTATCCTTACTACGGATACCCTTACTATGGATATGGAGGTTATTCCCCATACTACTATGATTAAATGCAGTCTCCAGTAACTTTTGTAAGGTAAGGTTTCAAGACTACTTCGTTTAAGCTTTCATAATTGGATGTAATTTTCTGTAATGGACAAACAGAGAGTTGCATCACCCTTTTTTTTTTTTTGTAAGTTTTTTTGTTTTGTTTGTTGTTGTTGTTCCAAAATCCTTTCATCTTGAGTTTTACTTTACGCTTTTAAAACCTTTTGCCTTTTCGATGTAACTTTGGCCAAAATCATTGTTCCAACAATGAATTTAAAAAAAATAATTACAAGATAAAAAGAACTTTTTATATACCATGTTTTTAAATTTTCTGTTCAATCATATAAACCTGACAATTCTATGTATTAGTAAATACTTAAAAAAAAAATTTGATGAATTATCCAATCAACTTGAAAGAAAATGAAGTTAATTGGAAGTTAACTTGCGTTTAACTTTCCGTTCCCGTACCGGCCGATAGATGGCTGCACCAGTCTACAAAACAAAATTAACTGAATATAACTGAAAATAAATTTAATTCTGCTTAAAGATGGCAAAAAGTATTAAAATAATGCATTGTCATCGTGTTCTCAGCTATTCTAAAAGTTTCAAATGTCTAGCTAGTCGGGAAGTTAGTTAAAAATCGATTGCAAGATTTGAACTGGACAAACGCACAAACACACAAACAAACAAGAAAGCGAGTTAATAAAAACATATAAAAAATACGGAGCCAATTGAAAACCAGATGAATGCTGTTTTAGATTAAGATTTTATCTCCCAGTTTTCTAAGTTCATTTCAATGAATCCACTGTCATAAGTTCGTGAATTGCTTATATATTAAACTTAGTGATATTTAATAGCCTTGAAAAAATCAAAATATGAAAAAAATATTCAGATTGCCCTATAATTTTTTATATTTAGTTTTATAACTGAAAACACCAGTAATGTCTGGTTAAGTTTAAAAAACAAAATAGTAAGCCATGTAATTAAAGTAAACTCGCTTTTTGCATTCATAGAGTAGCTTTGAATAAATTTACAGTACGCGCCGGAAAAAAATACAATGAAATTTTTAATTTATATTCTTCTAGAAAATATAAAATCATTGATTTAGAAAAATTCCCTACGTGTACACGCGTACTATATTAAATTTTAATGATTAAATTTATAATTATGATAAATATTGTTTTCAAATACTGCTTTTATAAATCTGTAGTCTTGAAAAAAACATGATAATTTAAGTGGTATATAAAGTAACAGGTAAATGCTGTAATTCGTTTAAACTCTTCCTTCACTTTAATACAGTATTTCCTAAAATGTGTTTTCTCGAATCCTAGGGCTGCTTGAAAGAGATGGGGTTGTTTAATAAAATTCTGTAAAATAAAGCAATTATTTGTTCATGAAATATACGTCTGGTTCCTATGACTCCAGGAAATATACGTAGTCATCTAATTTTTCGGTGATGAAATACGTTTGGGAACCCTTGATCTAAGAAAAAAGCGACTTAAATAAAAATCTTACATGGCAGTGGCATCGGGTTTTCATCATATTTTTGAAAATCTTGATTAAAAAAAATGACGCAATTTTATTAAATTATGTCACCTAAACAACTTTTTTTAGCAGCATCTCTTATTACATGCCTTTGGGAAATTTATTTTAACTGAAGAATAATTTTACGATAATAATCTGTAATTCAAATACTTTTAAACAGCTGCTGGTACATAGTGCCGATAATGTTTTGTTTTCTTTCTTTAGGACATAATCGTGTAACGACTATACAGGAAACTTCTTCTCTATGGCTATCAAGGCTAAGCAAAATTCAAAGTTTTTCTCTTTTTATTAGGATCTATTCAAGAACAAATCAATGAAATTCTGAATTCTCGACGGATTTCAAGGCTTTAATTTTTAAATTTCCCACTCTGTCTTATCTCAACGCTATTGTTTTCGACATGTGATAGATGTTAACGTTATGGAATTTCAATAAAATACGTCTGTACAGTATGTTGTTGTTGTGTTTTGTTACTTTTTTTCATTAGAGTCATATACTCGTAAGGAACGATCAAGGCGCCTAGGGAGTTGTTTCATCAGGAAAGTTTATTGTACTTTAGGCATTTTTATAATAGGTTTTAATCTGTTGGACACATATTTTTAATTTAATAATTTTCCCATATTACTTTATAGATATGATCTTAACGTGTGCACGAAACCAAGTCCGGGCCGATCGATCGTAGCACCTGAGGCAAATTTTAGAAACTGTGCCTTTTCAATTTCTTTGAGAAATTCTAAGTAACGAATGTATTACTATTAGAAATAGCCTACTTTTAGAATAGCGAACATTTTGGAGAAAATGTGTGTTAATCATATAAAATTTTATTTATTAAAAAAATATCAAAATTTGAAAAATGACAGATCTTTAATAAAAGGCAGAAAAGTAAATAAATTTGAATATAACTTGTTTTGTAATAAAACATAAAGGCTAAATCATTCTTCTAGCCTTTCTAGCCGCAAACTGCTCGATTGCATGTCAATAATTAATTGTTTTAGGTACCGTCTATTTTATAAAAATGACTGCTGGATCGTTCACTTCTCTCCTGGGTTGTTGTTCGTAGATAATTCTCTAAAATTTTCAGTTTAGAAAAATTGCGCTCAGCTGCTGATACTGATAGTGTTTGTAGATTTCTTAGATCTCTCACAACGTTTGGAAATAGGCGTTCAAAATTTATTTCTCCTTATCTCAGTAATTTATAAAAAAAAAGTTTAAATATTCGCCTATATTTGTGTATTTTGACGTAGGATTACGTTCCTCCATAACGGTCCTGCAGAATGCAAAATTTCAGATGTCTTGCATCGCGAGTTATAATTTTGGCAGCGTGCCAAACCCAGTCTGCATCGCTTGGGCAAGCAGTAAACAGTTAAACAGAAAAGCACCAAAATGGTCAAAATTTTGACATACACACACACACACACACACACACACACACACATATATATATATATATATATTTATATATATATATATATAAATATATATATATATATATATATATATATATATATACATATATATATATATATATATATATATATATATATATATATATATATATATATATATATATATATATAGATACATATATACATAACCCATACATACATAATATATCCATACAAAAGAGGTAAACAACGATAAATAATCCTATGTTAATAACCCGCGGTAGTTTCGTTAGAAGTGACTGCCAGAGTTTTTTTTTCGGAATTTCGTCATACGTCAGATTAAACTATTAACGTATTTTCGTTATTCGTTAAAAATTTCGTATTTTTATTATGTCTCATTTTGGTGCATATTTCAATTCGGCGCTTGAGGTAGTGTCGTCGCCTCACCTATGGGACCTGGCCTGAGGGAAACAGAAGGATTTTACTGCAGTATTATTTATCGTAAATAAGTGTTATGTATATATGTATCTACCTATCTATCTATCTATCTATCTATCTATATATATATATATATATATATATATATATATATATATATATATATATATATATATATATATATATATGTATGTCAAAATTTTTAGGCACTTTGGTACTTTTCTGTTTAACTGTTTACTGCTTGCCCAAGCGATACAGACTAGGTTTGGCACGCTGCCAAAATTTTAACTCGCGACGCAAGACATCTGAAGTTTTGGTTTCCGGAGGACCGTTATGGAGGAACGTAATCCTACGTTAAAACGTCAAGAATACCTCTTCGTGGAATTCTTCAAATGTGGTATTAAGTTCTTCCAATAAGGAATCAAAATGTTTGGCAAACTGATATGTTGTAGAATTTCCATCGCAATAATTTTATTTCCCCATTTTTAAATTTGGGAATGGGATAAATTATCTTTCTCCATATGCGACTTCCAGAGCGCCAATTTGGCGTTAAATGCATGTATCGTACTTGTCATAGAAGCAAGGGGAGAGTGACGCTGTCGAGACATCAGGCTGGTCAGTTTTTGATTTTTACGGTTTTACGATTTTTAATTTCTTTTACAAAAATTATTCTTTACAACCACGAGCGTTTGCAGTTCAAATATCTAAAATGTTTCGATATATGAACGACAGGCACTTTGAAATTGTTTCGCGGGCACCGTGTTTTCAACCCCTGGGCTAGACTATCATGCTAAGATTAATTTGGATTTCCCATGAAGATTTGTAGATAAACTTTTCTCAAGCAATTTATCTACAGATCTTCTTAAATCAGGGATTCCCAACGGGGTCCAGATAGACCTTTTGGGGGTCGATGGAAATTTAGAGTCTGTAGTATTCCAGGTCTATTGGGGGCCTATGATAATATTCTGTTTTAAAATTTAATTAATTTTTTTGAAATGTAATTATTTGAAAATAATATCCGTTTTAATATGTATAAATACAGATTTGCATAAGGCGGAATGATACATGCATCTAAAGTCGGATGTCATGACACTTTGTATATGCCTCGAATGCCGCCGTCGGATTTTATTTGTGTAACACTAGGCAGAGCTGGGGAAATCCACTGGACCTTAAACAGCACATGGGTCCTCCCGATGCAACCAATCAGAAGCAGTTTCGTTTTTACTCTTGGCGATGTTTGTGCAATTCCAATCTGTTTCTGAAATCTTGTTTATATTTGTGAAATTAAAAATGAAAATAGTACAAAAATAATAAAATATAAACCTAATGAACCACTTTTCTAATTTTTTGTTCATATTCTTAGTCAAATTGTTATCTTTATGTGTTTTATGTGCAATTATTAGTATTATAATTATGTTGTATGCTGTATATTATAGAGAAAAATGTGAGGGGGTTGATGAAAAAAATCATTCCTTTAAAAGGGGTTAATGTAGGAAAAAGTTTGGGAATCCCTGTTCTAAATCTTTCATCTAAATTACATATGAAATTTTCATTCAAAAAGTGCAATGAAATTTTAATAAGTTTCTTTGTAATTCTTCAGTAAAGTGTTTTTCATTGATTTCCTATTCTTCTCAATGAATAGCTACGGAATGCTTTTGGAAATTTATAAGAATCAGTAATCTTATACGTAACTTGAAATCGCTTCTAAAATCATTTTTCTTGTTAGAAATTTTATCTTGTCATAAGGAAAATAGTTATATTCAATCAAATCTATCATTAATGCCTTGACTCTTCTAAGGCATAACATCTTTACTTCGGTGAAATAAATGTAATCATTGAATTCGAGGAGCAGTGTGTAAGAAATTTAAAGCAAAATCTTTAGCAATTCTTTTATTGTTTCACATAATACATGTGAATTAAATACAAAAGTGTGACTTAATTTAAATACAATAAATAAACTTTCAGAAACTTGAAATGACTCAAATATGAACTTTGGAACCATATAAATTAGGAGATTTTCACAAGTAGAGAAAAATGACAAAGGGTATGAAAATCAGATATTCTGCATTCAAGTTCATTTTCGTTAGAGCCCTTGACTCTGCAGTCAATAACTTTGTACGTGCATTGAGATATACGATTATATACATATATAAGTATATATGTCTATGACATAGGTGAGAAACCGAATAAATATTAGACAATAGATATAATGAGTTGTTATACAATAGATATAAAATTTATATGAATTATAAAATATTTATATTATATTATATAATATTACATTATATTATATTATATTATATTATATTATATTATATTATATTTTAATGAATTATATGGTGTTGAAATTTATTCTACAAGAAAATACTTGAATCAGAAAATAAGTATTTACTTGTCGAAGTTTTAAAAATAATATCCTTATTAATCATCAGACGAAGATAAATAAGGAAAGTATATTATTTTCGATAATATGATTCAAATACCTAAAAACATTGATCGTTATTATAATATACATGTGTGAATGTGTACTTTACGCCAGAAAAATAAAATTAGGAAATTCCTAGTTAAGATAAAATAAGAAAGACCAAAAGGGAAGAATATTATGCATATTATTTTCAGTAACATAATTCATTTTCCTAATAACGTTCATCGTTTTTAATTTAAATGTGTGAGTGTTGTCAGGATCGCACAATATGGTGGAGCTAGGCTCATCCTTAATTTGAAAAAGGCGGTACAGATGTGACTACTTTTTAAATGAATTGGACAAGCCGTGGAAAAAGGGCCATTCCTAAAGAAGATGGATAGATCATTAGAACTCGTTAGGAAAAGATCATCAGTGCAAAAAAGATGCGATGCAAGTCCTATGACAAAGTCCTATGACAAAAGTCTATGAGCTGACAAAAGGAACCGCAGATATAGGAAGTGGCCAGGTGTGACGAAAAACCGCAAGGGTTCTTTTATCACACATGAGGCGATGGAACTTTCGAGATGTTTCTAGAACTTTCCGACAGGAGCATTATAGACTGGACTTTGATGAGGTATTGACGTACTGAGAGCGCGCGGGAAATCTAGGAGACTTGAGATCTCGACTGAACTGTATTTTTATGAACCCCGCTCTCCCTAATCTAAGTACAATGGTTCAACGGAACAAACTCATGAATATTGTTATTATTGTAAATATGTCATATTAAACCAAATGTAAATACGAGCCATTTATCCGTTTCTACAAGAATACTACGAGTCACTTATACATCGGGTCACGACGATCCTGTTTATATGTGTGTACTTCAAACGAGAAAAACAAAAATAGGAAATTCCTAATTAAGATAAAATGAGGTAGACCAAAAGGGCAGAAAGCCTAAACATTATAAAAGTGATTAATAACTCCTCGGTTTCAAGTTTGAAAAAGCATTTTTCCTTTATGTGTTTCAGTTTCACGAAAGACAGGCAGGAAAAAATGTGAGAGGGAACACTTAAGCTTATAGAACTCTGACATTACTGCATATTAACAGGCAAATGATAATAAGATCGACTTCACATTTTAGCGAGATAAATATAAGCATACAGTTTAAAATTATGGATTGCCAAAGTAAACAGTTTCAGAATAGCGAAGCAAGAATATTTTCATAAATATTTTTATAACGGGTAAAAGTTTTTACTCGAAATTTAATTTCCTACAGACGTCTCACGTAATTATGCTGTGTTTTAAGGCATCGTTTTAAAGGTACTGAGAGATATTTAATTCTTTTCTGCAAATTATTCAGTGTATACAAGCATTAAGGGTATAAAGCGGAATGCTTGATATTATGTGTATAAATTCTAACTGCTCGGAAAACACATTAGTATCTACGTAAGTTTTAAGTAAAACTGCAATGAATGATTTGGAAAGAATAATGTTTGAAAGCTAAACATTTTTATTGAGAAATACCTGAAGTGAGGTAAGCTAATGCACGTGTGCTTCTTCGATCACAAAGAAATGATACAAGACATTTCGTTTTCACTAAAATTATCTACAGTAATGCGAAAGTTTGCATGAATTTACAGTTGCAATATTTCAGTTCATTTAGGCACAGAAACTGCACAATCCGAAGACAGCAAAGCGTTTTGAAAAATTATCATTGAAAAAAAAATGAACTTTTAAGAATATTTTAAACTTTTGAACTTAAGTTTGAAATATTGAGTGAAATTTTTAAAAGCCAAAAATGAAGAAATAATTTATTTTTTGCATTAAGTGTAATACTGCTAAACATGCGTCACTGTAAGTAATTAAAATAAAATAAAATGTTAAACAATAATGATAGTAAATGGTAAGATGATACGAAAAGCTCATTATTCGAGTACTATATTTGTTCACACACCACTTTACTACGCTAAAAAGTGAAACTAAAAGTATTACGAAAAACGAAACATATATTTACATTTGCAGATAGTTTTATAAATTATAATGTATAGGTATAATCATTCAAATGCCACAGGAAAAAAAATCTCAACAAACAAGTTATGAAAATGGAATTGTTTTGGAGAAGCTCTTAATAAAGTTACCTGTAAAAATATACACGATTGTTGTGAAATAAAGTTATGCAGTTATAGAATATATCATTTTTTCCTATTGCTGGATACACCGAAGTATGAAGAAGATGTAGCAGATGTTTTATTATATGCAAGTGTGATGCATACACCCTCAGATTTCAAAACCTATCCTATAAAATTACTTTTATTGTTGAAATACCTTGTTTGTTGTAATTTTCTTTTCCCTTTCGAAACATTAGATAAGAACATGCGCCCTCTAAAATTCATACTGCAGACCCCAAAACATCTGTGCTTATTCAGTGAAAATGTAAACAGTAAGAAAGCAAGTTTCGACTCTCCACCTACTGGACAAAATCTTTTCTTTGAGCCTCCATGTTTTTGTGCTGGATAAAAAACAAAACAAAAACCGAGCTACATTACATTATGATTAAAGTCAAAGTTTTCTTCGTTATTGTAATATAAATAATATCTTTAACCCCCAAAAGTACTCTGAAGCATAATAGATGTTCTTGGTAAAGCTTCAAGCTTCTGTTGAAAGTGATGGATCTCTTTGCTTCTTCCATCTGTTGGCGAAAAAGAGCACTGTATTTGATGTCCACTATTTCGACTGTCGTCCAGTCGGACAGATGTTTGCTACTCTTCCTTGGTGTCGGACGATTTCTCTCCCTCTTTGCTCTCCTTCTGGTCGTGCAAGTAGCGTCCGTGGTAGAATCTGTGAGGCATCTGATGGGGGAAGGGCATGTACAAGTCGTTGTAGCGAGCCGGGGGTGGCGGGTAGAGACCCCCGGCAGAGTACGGGGGGAACGAGGCCTGGCCTGGGAATGGCGGCGGAATGTTCGAGAAACCTGGCAGATCCATGAAGTGGCTGTTGTAAGGAGTGGGTGGCATGTTCTGGTGTGGGTGGGGAGCATGGTGAGGAGGAATGTGGGGAGGAGGAACCGGTGGTATCTGGTTGGCCGCACGCACTTCGTCGCAGTCGTCTCCTTGCTTGCAACTGTAGCCATATCCATGGCCGTATTTGTCCTTCCTGTATCCAGGACCGAATCTGGGTGTATGGGGAGAAGGGTACCTGAAATAAATTAATCACGTTAGTTACGGTATAATTTATATATATATGTAATAATAACGCCCCAATATTATTAATTGTCCTGCTCTAACGCAAAGTTTAAATTATCTTGCTATTGCTTTAATAAAGTACAGGCCCTTTTTTCAAAATTGTGATCTAGAGATAAACAAACTAACTCGCTAATTTGTCCCTTAAACCGCCATGGTCGAACATTAAAGTTATTTTAAAACATGAGTCAACATCATGGGTCTATCACGCAGTGGGCGCCTGTTCGATGATCCTTGTGATGTTGAATCATACCCTTGTGTAATCAAGTCAGATGCCCGATTCTAACCAATTGAAAGATTTCTCAGCGGTCAGCGCCATCAGCCTTTATAAGCTTCTGCAAAGGGTTCTTCCGGGGCTTTTTTCTGTCTTCTCTATGCCCTGCCCTGGTGTCGTCCTTGCTTCGCATTCTGTTGTCTCCGCTCGTCGCCGCTACTGTTCCATTTGTGTAAAGCGTATTCAAGCTGCGGCTGGTTTCCGGTGCCGATATTGTCATGCCGTATATTTGTGCCTAGTTTTCAAGTTACAAGACGTACAGTTACTATTGCTAAAATCTCTTGTGCCGTGTACTGTCGTCATCATACTTCTGCAATAAATCAATTTAATGTTCGTGCGTCTCTTCCCTGGATCTCCACAGTGTATGTAGTTCTGCTCTTTCCATCTGTGTTGCCCAATTACGAATCTCTCCACCGTCATGACTACGAACTCATGTATTCGCATATTCTGTATTTACCAGCATTCATGAATCCCCGTGATGTGCAGTTAATTACTTACTTACTTACACACACACACACACACACACACATATATATATATATATATATATATACGAGGGCTGTCCGTAAAGTATCCGAACTGAATGTATAAAACATAATACAGACACCGCTCTGCTTACGCACGCTAATTAGCATGTTTAAACATATGTAAACTTGTTATGTTGGTAATTTTCCAAGCACTGTGCGCGGTTATCTGGTAGTAATAACGAAAAGTGAACGCAGTGGAAGTCTCGTGTCGGGTTGGATCATGACGGAATCTACTAAGCAACGTGTTTAACGTAGTAAAATTGGAAAAACTGCAACCGAAACGTTCGATTTGCTTAAGAAAGCATACGGTAATGATGTTATGGGCCGAACTCAAGTGTTTCAATGGTTTAGACGTTTTAAAGATGGAAGGGAATCTGTGGAAAGTGATGCATGATCAGGGCGTCCATCAACATCGAGAAATGATGACAAAGTGGAACAGGTTCGTACTGTGCTGCGATCAGATCGACGAATGACAGTTCGAGAGATTGCGGGAGGTGGACAGACCATCGAGAGATGGACAAACCATTAATAAAGAGTTCTACCGTGATGTGCTCAGGCGATTTCGTGATTCCGTGAGGAGGAAACGACCAGCAAAGTGGAAATCTGGGAAATGGATGCTTCACCATGATAATGCCCCTGCTCACTCTTCACATGTGGTTCAAACTTTTTTAACCAAACATGGCACCGTTCAAGTCCCGCAACCTCCCTACTCACCAGACCTCGCTCCGTGCGACTTTTTCGCATTTCCAAAGCTAAAGAAAACGCTTAAAGGACGACGGTTTGAGGATGTGACGACCATCAAACAAAAAGCGATCGAACAGCTGTTGACCATTCTGACCGACTTCCAATCCTGCTTCTAAGAGTGGCAACAACGTTGGGCTAAGTGTGTTGCTTCTCAAGGACAATACTTTGAAGGGGATTAAACTGAAGTATGTATATCCATTATATTTTTTTAGTTATAAATTAAATTCGGATACTTTACAGACAGCCCCCGTATATATATATATATATATACACTGAAGTGCCACTGAATTTGGGATACCTACCTAGTAACGAGTTGGGCCTTCTCTGGCCTTGATAACGGCTGCCACATGACGAGGCATAGATTCAACAAGTTTCTGGAAACGTTCCACGGAAATGGCTTACCAAATATTGGCTAAAGCTGTCCATAATTCAGTAAGGTTCTTTGGTGCTGTGTGATGGCCTTTCACGCCTTGTTCCAAAACATCCCAAAGATGCTCAATAGGATTTAAGTTTGGGATTGTAGGTGGCCAATTTATGACAGAGAAGTCAGAGGAATGCTCATCCAACCAGCCAGTAGCCAACCGGGACTTGTGAGAGGTACAGTTGTCTTGCTGGAAAACTCCATTACCGTGCGGATAACAGAACAGCATAAACGGATGGAGGTGATCACCCAGCAACTCTACGTACCGAATTGCACTGAGGGAGGTTGGTACACGCACCAAAGATCCCAAACTGTGCCACGAAAAAACATCCCAGACCATGATTGAGTCACCATGCCCTTGTACAGTTCCAGCCAGGCATGCAGGATCCATGGCTTCATGAGTCTGACGCCATATTCTCAGCCTCCCGTCGGCGTTAAGTAGTCGGAATCGAGACTCATCACTCCATGCTACTCGTTTCCTGTCCTCTACACCCCAGTCTCTGTGCTCTCTTGCCCAGGCAATACGTGCAGCCCGATGGCGAGTATAGAGCAATGGTACTCTCGTAGGTCGATGGCTCCCGAAACCCATACGGTGAAGCGAGCTTTGCACAGTCCGTTTACTGACTGTCCGACTGGCACCGTCATTTAACTGGGTGGTAATTTGAGCTAATGTTTGGCCTCGCTGGCTACGTACAATATGCCTGAGCCGTCTCTCACCACGCACTGTCAAGGCTAATTGTCCTTTGCAGTTTGCCCGATCGCTAGTTTTTTTTCCACCATCCATGTATTCTTGGTATACTCTTGACACTGTCGACCTTGAAAATCCTAGCTGTCTGACGATTTCGGAAATTGAATGGCCCATGCGTCGCGCACCTACGATGCGTCGCGCACCCACAGTACGCGCTATATATGGAGTTACCACAGCGCCCTCACTTGCGCATACATGATGCGCAGCGCTACACAATTTGCATAGGCTTTGCTATCCCTAATTCAGTGGCACTTCAGTGTGTATATATATATATATATATATATATATATATATATATATATATATATATATATATATATATATATATATATATATATATATATATATATGACACATTCAGGGAAAGCCCAATTTACGTAATTATAACCATTCGAGAACTTCTAGGAATTTTCAGACATTCGGGGTTTAAAAAAAAAAAATGGTTCACTAACATGACGTGACTATACTGAGTTTCGGATTCCGGAAGTGTTGGAGTTTTTCAAAGAGCGGGGAGTTCAAGGACAATCTCATCACGCTGCCAAGATTTATTATTCGTACGCGCTTTTAGTTAGTTTGCAGTGGAGATCACATGGTTTGACTCATTCACCACTTGGACTAACGCAATCGTCGTCACATGTCATCCTATCAAGGGTTTTTTTTGCGCGGGCTCTCCGCTTGTGGGGTTTAATAAGTAGACACACGGCTTGGATTTCCGAGAGAGATAGGACACGCGTTTTTCCCGTCGGAGGGGATTAGTCGAATTGGTGGACTGGACTGGTTAGTTAATATTTTAATAAACGCCACGGCATCGATATGGAGTTTCTGTGATATTTGAGTCTTAACTTTTATGTATTCCGCCTGCACAGTGGACTTATTTACGATTATTTTGCAGTTAAGTCAGAGTCTTGTCACGTATGTATGTATATTTGTTCGCACATAATAGAATAAGTGATTTGTTGTCTGCATAAAGCCTTTGGGGAATCCCGTTAGACTGAAATTCAGCACGTTCAACTGTAGATGAACAATTTCAACTCATACTTCAGTGTTAACTTCACACCTGTAGACAGTTACCTGTAGCGCATAAGATTTTCTAATTGAGTAGATAGAAAGAAGAGGTATGATTCTGCATAATGTGCGTACTCATTTGTTTAAGCAAAAAAGGAAAATATTCAACTGATATTTTATATAATTTTTTCAATAAAATTATAATTTGGGTATATTTTCATAGTCGGGGAAAATTGAAGGCTTTTTTTTAAAACAACTGTAAATTTTGGGTGGTTTTGGTAAAGCTTTCACATGCATCAGGACGTGGTTGTAATGATTTCATGTTGACATCGGAGAGCATTAAAATGCAAAGCACTATTTTGTGATTGTCAGAGTTGCTTAGTTATATCGCCGTTTCATCCCACTGAACATTTTTATATGTACTATCGAAAGACTAGTTTATCCTGAAAATCTTTGGACTCGAAAAAAGAAAATCATGCCGTTTTCTTTAGATTCTCTGACAATGTGGAAATACATTAAACTACGAGTTTAAGTCCTTACAAAGTCACGTTAAGATTTTATTTTACTCTATCTTCCTTTTCATTCTTACTTAAGAGCTAGAATAATCATCAAAAATTATTAATCGAATGCTCAGAAAACTGAAGATAATGACATATTGATTTAACGTAGAGCAGTTTCAAAGATCCAGTAATTCGAAGTTGTAATAATTTTAAAATCATGCGAGGAGCCATCTCCCTTCATAGAGCATTTACGATATAAGAAGATAAAATGACCCAATAATCGATGCAATAGGGCTAGTTATAAGAATGAATCTCATTTGATGCACTCTTGTTAATTCATGTGTAGAAGTGAGTTGACTTTCCATTCAAGTCTCTATGGAGTGTCGAGCATAGCATACGTGAAGAGCACGCTAAAAATTAGTGCGCCATAGTACAAAAACTTTAAACTGAGAGAGAGTAAATTGACGGGGACAAAAGGATTTTGGAATAGTTACTTTGCTTTGGGAGCTATTTTATATTACTATGGCTAGAATGACTTTTCCAAGTGCCAAGGCCTAATTTAAAAACTAACTCATTATATGGTAAATACCACCTGAAGAAAACAACTTTACATGGTAACGGAGAGGGCGCGGTGGCTCAGTTGGGGGCAGCAGTGGTAAAAGCAGTTAGTAAAAGCAGCGGACCAGTGATCTGAACGTCCCTGGTTCGATGCTCGTCGCTGCAAATCCACCGCCGTGTTCATTAATGGTGGCTGGGGAACGTAAAATAAGCTGTGGCTACAATGTCCTCCAAGTTCTCAAATTTACCTCTGGAGGTGCGGGGTCAAGTGTCCCTAGTGGTACCTCGCCTTAAAGTGAAGCTGCTTACTACCCTTCGCCAAGGACCTAGGATTTGAACGGACCTAGGTCCTTTGGACTTGGTGTAGGCTTTCTTACACCAAGGGGATTTGAAACAACAACATGGTAACTGATACTAATTATATAGAAACTATTTGCATTACAGCAGGAATTTCAAGCATTAATAATTAAAATATTAAAAGTGAGAATAATTGGCAATTGCTTTTAGAAATGTATCTCCTTACCTTGGGTATTGAGGTCTGTCGTCATAAGGGAAGTTCGGATCAAATCGATGCACGTTTAGATATCCATAGTGCCTGGATAAGAAATCTTCGGAGGCTGCGGGAACGGCCGTTTTGTCTTGTTCCTCGAAATGTCTACCACCACCACCATTGAGGTCGTTACCCACAGCATTGTCTCCCGGTTTATTAGTAGACGTCTGGAGAAATACAGGTGGTTGATTCTGTTTGAGCTGTTGCATTGTCTGAGGAGCAGGGGCTGGATGATGCCATGCTCTGCCCGTCCTTTCACTCTGGTTGGCTTTCTTGGCGGAAGAATCGGCAGTACCACAAACAAAGACGATTTGTAGCGCTAGTACCCAGGCCTGGATCAAACAGAAAAAAAGGTTTTAATAAGAAAAAAAATTTCCATTCATACCAGAATCAAGTATGGGAATTACATATAATTCTTGCAATTAGATTATGAGGGAAAGTTACATACTAACACTAACTGTTAGTAAGCAGTCTTTTGAAAAGATTACTGATTATTTCTTAATATTTTCGACCGCGGATAATCATTTATTGCGCTTTTATTAGCTTGATAAAGTACAGTGCCAAAACCGAAACTAACTGGATTCAGTGTAACCTTTCACCCTTAATGCTTAGTTATACTGCCGATTATACAGTTATAATCAGTAGATTATGAAAAAAATTTTAATCGTTCCATTATAATAATCACTATATTTTATGTTAATTAATGGGATAACTTTATTAGATACGTCATTTTAGAAATTACCTAAATTAGTTAATTTTTAACTTATCAGATTAAAAAATATATATATCCAAAGAGGCTTGGAAGTATCTATCACCAGGATAATATCTGAATGTTTTGAATAGGAAAGAAAAAAATATATAAAATGAAATAGGAAAAAAATGTAAGTTTTATATTTTCATTTACTAATTTCTGATAAATCTGATTTTTGACTTCTATAGAAGTATCTTGAAATATTAAATAACGTTTCTGCATAGTTCATAGGTGTAGATTTCGGAAGCTAGACTAAAGACTATTTGTTTCGTTTCGTAAACATTAACACTAAGTTAACAATAGTTTCATAAGTTATTCTCTTGTGGGCAACCACAACTCGCTGCTCAAGTGCCATTCAGCACTTGAGCAGCTGGTAAAGAGTCGGAGATAAAGCTTCACTTTCGATACTGGAGATCCTCAAAGATCTTTCTCAACAACAAGAGGTTTATTTTCAATGGGTGCCGTCTCTTTGGACTTTTGGAAATGAGACTGCTGATGTTCTTGCTAAGGATGGAGCCTCTCTTCCTATTTCTTCACGAGATATTTTGATTTATCATGAAATTTACTCAAGAAGAAAACTTATAAACCAGCAGTCATGGAAGACCCCTCCCACACACCACTGGTGCGACTGAAAATCTCCTGGTGGTGCACTTACTGTCAAGGGCGACAGAAGGATACGGATCACCATTAGCAGATTTGCTAGTGGACACCTAAAGTGTGTTGTTTACAATCAGGGGTAAAAATCTTACCCTTTTCGCTCCAAATGCAATACTGCTGAGGCCTCTCCTGACCATATTTTAAACTGCCTGGGGCTTGCCAAGGAGGATATTTATAGAGGCCCTTTGCTTGTTCCCGATTTCATTGTAACTTTTGGCCTCTTGGACCTGGTCTAGCCTACGGCTAGAGCGGGTGGAATAAGTCACACACACAACTCTCGGCTTATAATAATGTGTTAAATTTGCCAAAGTCATAGTCATACACATAGCAGTAAAAAAAATATTCTGAATGAATACCTCTGCGTATCTGAAAAAAAATTCCTTAAAAGTAAACTAACCCAGCATTTTAAATAATAGGCTAAATTTACTTATATTTGCTCTAAGATTTACAGTAGTGCGAAATTCTGTTGTGTAATGCGAACTAACATATGCACTATTTAGAAATGTAGCATAGTTACTGTATAAGGTCAAAACTACTGAGACGCGTAGGTTTAAAGAGAAAAATTATGTTTTTTTTTTTTTAAATAATGGTTTGATTTTCTCGATCTCTGTGACTACCGGGATTCATCTAGACATGTTTTCAATCAGTGTCGGACATGTCACCAATATACCAGTCACTTGTTGTTTTCAACGATTAGATAAACCCACTGTAATTCAGATGAGTGATGTGGAACACGAGCGCGACCGCCGTGCTATGCTCACCAATGGTATGTAGCTCCTGATGGACTGACTGTAGGGGTTTCTTGTGCCTCGGGAATCCAAGACTGCAGCAGACTTTTCTTGTGAACCCCGAAGTAGCATTTCCTGAGATCTTTCAATTAATACGGTCTCTCAGGTGGTAGATTTGCTCTAATGACATTATCACCTTTCTATCGCACTAAAATCAATTAATTTTAAGAATCACAGAATAAATACCGATTGTGCGGGAAGAATTTTTGAACAAAGTAGCATACCACTCCATTCATTATTCTTCTAAATAAGTGTAACGTTGTGAGCTATATTAACAGCTTATAATGGAACCTTTATGTCTGCTAGGCTATCTTACCTATATATTCATATAAAGGCACATTCACGTGATAACTTTAAATGACAGATTTACAATGCACATGCTAAAAAGCACTGAACATGTCTAGTTGATCTCGTAAAAATGCCTTTATTTGTATGTTAGGATATGTCCCAGTACTTTTGACAATACGGGATATGTTTGTTTAATATCGTGATTTCGATGTAAGATGTATGATTAAGCCCACTAGCACTGCTTTACAACCGTTAATTCATAAACCATCCTCTGTCTTGTTCAGTCGATAGCTAGTTTTCGTAAATAGTGCGTATAGTTTGAAATGTCCCTTTTGATATTAAATCCTTTCAGCCTTTTTTTATTATTATTATTCAATTTTAAACCCGCAACATCGCATATCGCAAGGAAAAGCTTTGTGGAGGCTAAAAATCAATGAATTAGCCCCGCACAAAGGAGCATATTGTGCAATTTACGGATGATAGAAGTGAAACTTCACACGCTGAGTTGGACGGGATAACTGTTTTTTGGGTCATTTCGCACAAAGGGGGTAGGGCAGCCATGAACTTCTGCCTGCGAGAGGTGGGGCCGCGTGCAACGGGATGGTGAAAAAGACTAGGAATTTTCCGGTTATTTAGAAGTTAACCGGGCGTGACCGCGGAGCGCTTGTAATTGAGAGCATTAAATAGACAAAAATGTCAGCTTACAAAGCCGTAACGAATTGGGATGTGGCTCTTTTTTTACCTACTCTCACTTGTAAGGATCACTGCACGCGTGTAATTTCCAGCGGCACAATGATTTTGATTTGTCGACATGACTGCACCATAGTTCCGCTATTCTCGGGTCGCTCGCTATCAGTTTGGATCCACCTAAATTTTTACTCAAACCTTATTTCAAGCTCATCATAACACCTTAGGTACTCTTACAAATATGATTCAGGAGTGGTATCCGTGTCTGGACGATCTAGCATATGAAATATTTTTTCTTAATATTTTCAGACACGTAACTATTCGAATAGGCTTCTTCAAGAAGTCTTATTAAAAATTTTGTCCTCAGAAAAAGTATAGACGGGAAGTCAGAGGAATTTGCACTTGTAAAGGGAGGACAGTTAAGTTTCCTTTCTTGGGTCAATATGCCGCATTAATCGTTAAACACAATACACCACAGGCGTGATAACGCACACACGCACGAGCGCACGCACGCACACACACACACACACACACACACATATATATATATATATATATATATATATATATATATATATGAGGCGGTGATAGGCTAAGTGGTGTAAGTCACATTTTCAACTTTTTTTTATTTGAGGGCAAAAATGTAATCTCCACGTTCAATTTATAGTGGAATTGCAAATAATTATTATATGCAATATTATAATAATTATTATGAATTATAGTTTGTTCAATTTATACTGGAATTTTTTGTAGTTTTCTCAAGACTTACTTGACACCACTTACTGACTTACACCACTTTGCCCTTCACCGTTTCATATATTTACACCTTCATATACACATACACATATACATACGGAAATTTCAGTCAAAAGTGCCGCAGAGTCACTATTGTTTCTTAATTTGGTTTGGTTTGATCTGGTTTGGAGTGCTACGGTCAATTTTTGCAACATAAGGGTTAATTTGACCGGGACCTACTGCTAAAGCCGATTCCGAACGGCTACAAACGTCTATGCCAAAAGTGGGACTCGAACCCGCAGACTCTGGTGCCGGATGCCAGAGCCCTCGCAATTCCGCAATTGCCCGGCTCTTAAAGTAGTCTTCAAAGTCTGTTTTAAAGTAGTTAGTAAAGTTTATTTCTTAAAGTAGAAGCAATACTTTTAGTATAAGATTTGTCTCATTTTGCTGTTATAGCTGCAATCATTAATTTTATGATATCCACTAAGTTCTGGTTAACTTCTAAAGGAACGTTTTTTTTCGTTCTTACTGTAACGATGTTAACATTCGACGAGCAGTAACTAGTCACCAGCCCCGGTTTGTCAAGCTTCTTCGGGCTAGGGATGCGACATCGATGTCGATGTTTTCAAAACATCGATGTTTTGATAAAAACATCGATGTTTTAAACATCGATTTATTGAAGCCGATGTTTTTTAACATCGATGTTTTGTGCTCGATGTTTTACGTTGTCTCGATGTTTTTTTTTAATGAAAAAGTACCGTAATTAAAAAAATTTACCACGTTGCATAATTTTCACACTGAGTAAATGTAAGTCTGAATTCTGAAAAGGACGAATACAAAAGGGGGAACGATTCCTTAGCAAACAGACAAATGGCAATTAACAACCAATGAACCAATCAGAGCGCTTGGAATGTTCCTGACACTCCAGAACCTTCCATGGGGTTTAATTTTACAAATAGTATATACACGAGTGCATCCATTTAAGTCTTTGTTTTGTGCTGGTTTTATATAAGTTGACGTTAATATTATTAGTAAGATACCTCCCAAAAGTACCGTTTGGAAATATTTTACAAAACCTCGGTCAAATTGGCGAAATGCAATATTTGCCTTAAGTCCCTCAAAACTTCTGGTAATACCACGAATTTATCTTGACATTTGAAGGCAAAACATGGCGGTATTTACAACGAGAATTTTGAGTCATCAATGTAGCCCAAAGCAACCAAATTTTGTCATTTGTGTCTGCCCAATCAGAGAGTAAAATTAAATCATCCCCTCCCCCCACGACGAACGGAAGTAACATTAATGTTAGAAATTACTAAACCAGTTTTAAAACATGGATGTTCTAAAACATCGATATTTAAAAACATCGATGGTTTTTGGGCGATGTTTTATTAACATCGATGTTTTAATATTGAATATCGATGTTTCAAAACATCGATGTTTTGTTATCGATGTCGCATCACTACTTCGGGCCAATCAGGTCGGTGGGCCAGTTCGGCGCCGTTTCACCATTACAATCACGTAACTAAATATAGACTGGGTCATACTGAATTACGCATAAATCTCACTCGCAGTAGTAACTGGACTCAAGCTATCTTTCACGTTCCATCTAACGTAACGCTTTCCGCTCACACGGTGTGACGGTGGAGAACATTCACATAGTCAATACGCACGCGTTTCCTCTTATGTGGTTTTAGTGATGTGCTAGGTTACAGCGGAACACAAAGGAGTAAAGGGGTGCCCGGACACTTTTATCTACGTAAAGTGCATGGACGCACACACTCACACGCAAATACTTAAAATTATTAAGTCGCAATGTTTATGTTTTGAAATAACGGTTCAAAAAATATTATACAACTAAGATAATTTAACATAAAAGTTTTTTAACTTTATTGTTAAATTAGGGAATTAAAATACAGCATTTTTATCCCCGCTGTTGTCAAAACTTAGAACAAGAACTTTTTGAAACTTATGGTGTACACATAGGCGTAGCGTCGGGAGGGCACGTCCCCCCCCCCCTCCCCCAACTTAACTTGAAATTAATTAAAACGGTAATAGACGTTCCGTTAAAATCGGGAAATTGTAGAAAACTTTTAAGAAAGTTGGGTTTTTCTTCCGCTTTTTCAGACTGTGAGATTGAAGATTCCGAGTATGTCTTTATCCTTAACATAGTTTTTAACAATGATAGGATCCATAACAAAAATTCGATGCTATATTTTTTTCTCATTTTATTTATATTATATTTATTTTTCTCATTGTATAACTTTTGAATACTACTCAAACATCAATTCTATTGTTGTGCAATTAAAAAAAATCATAATATTCCATATTTTAAAGACCGTTGGGCAGTCAATGTGCTGAGGAGAGACCTAACTGAATTCTATTCGTTCCCCCCAAAAAGTTAGAAGCACGGTACGCCTATGGCATGTACATGTACACCTCACTTAATATTCGTATACATGAACTTACTCAAGAAAAAGTTGATCACCCAACAATTGAATAAGTTTATCGTTGAAAGTGTATTATCATTGACATATCAAAGAAACCAGAGACTGTCTATTTAAGATATATACAAGTCTCTACATAATCTTAAGACAATAAACAATAAATGAAACTTAAAAATAACACCCCACATATATTCCTTAAGCCACTAAATATTGGTTTCTGGTCCCTGTTATCCTTATAACTACGATGTTCAAAAATTAACTCACATTTCCCCCCTCTTTTATTTCAGTTAGAATGACAGGTATCATAATCGGTCCTCCTGCTTTCTAGACGTGAGTGTTGATAATGTCCCTTAAAAACAACAATATCGTCATAAATATAGAAAATAGCGCACTTATTAAAAAAATATTGAAGACCACTTCTTAACCTTTCCTTATGGGGTGGGGTAGCAAGTATCCCAAGAATAGAGGCCCAAGAATGAATGAATATATATATATATATATATATACTTACTCAAACCTGTTTTTGGTGCAGTCTTTTTTTTTTTTTTTTTTTTGTGCGGTATATGAAAATTTCAATCAAATTAGAACATAATTGACGAAGTTATCAATGAAACAAAAATTAATAGGTTTGATCGGACATTTAGTTTTTTCGATTTTTGATATTTCATCACATTACATATACTGATACTGATTTGCAAATAAAATGCAGTTTTGCGTCAGCCAATTACATTGCATATGTATTGAATTACATAATCGCATTATTTAATTGACGTCCTTCAAAGTACTTTCATATTCCTGGACCATTAAGATAAGATTCATTTCAAAGCGTAAATTGAAGGTAAATTTATTATTTTTTCTATTAAGATACAATTATTAGGATTTTTTTTATTTTTAGACATAATCCCTGAAAATGAATAAGGGCAAAAGCAAAGCGAAGAGAAAGGCAATTTCCTTAGAAACTAAGACTACGATTTTAAAACGAATAGCAGAAGGTGAAGGATCCACAGCTCTTGGTAAAGAATTTGAATTAGGTGAATCCACTATAAGAGGCATATAAAAACGTGCATGTGGAATAAATAAATCTAGTAATCGTGCCACAAATGAAAGCGCTCATATTGTGGATTCAAAAATTAACTCAAAAACGAATCCCCATTGAAGGAGAATTAATTAAAGAGAAAGCTATATGGTTTTATAATCAGCTGGAGGATTCAGAGCCGTCTAGTTCATCGTCTCACATTGGAAGCCCGAAATTTTCTGCAAGCAATGGCTGGTTAGTCGGGTTTTTACAATGACATGCACATCACAATCTGAAGATAAAGGGCGAAGTTGCATCCGCTGATGAAACAGCCGCTAAAAATTATTCTAAAGAGTTAGCAAAATTTATTGAAGATGGTGGATATTTCCCGGATCAAGTATTTAATGCTGAGTATTTAATTCCTAGTTATTTCGTAAGGTTTTGAGTTATTTTCTACGTGAGACTTTTTTTATGCGGTCCCTATTCACCGCATAAAAAAAAAAAACTTTTTAAATGTGTTGCGAAAAATATTTTTATAGCTACTCGTGAAGTTTTGTGCGATTCTTTTTATTCGTTTTCTTTTTTGCGGTCCCTATCCACCGCACAAAAACAGGTTTGAATATATATATATATATATATATATATATATATATATATATATATATATATATATATATAATCCCTTAATGACCGTTCTTACAAAAGGGGGTATGCAATTCAATTATTATTTTCAATTTGAAAAAAAAATTTATTATAAAAGGAACAATCAAGGTTGAAAGAGACGTTGCACTTTGTACCACGCGCACCTCCTGGTGTTCCAAAATTTGGCTCACCCGCTGAAGGTTTAAAAAAATGAGTGTTATTTTTTTATGTTGAGACAGATTTTTGACTATTCAACAATATAAGTTACAAGTGAGGTTTATTCTTGCTATATGCTACTCTCAATACATCGTCAAGGTAAGAATCAGTAAGCCAAATTCTATATACGTTTTTCACATAATTCATTTTGGAATGGGGTGATTCGCACAGATACGTTGCAGCGAACAACGTGAGCAGTAGGTGGCCCATTTTTTGTGTTGCTTTGTATTTTTCAGGCCCTCATTTCCAAAATTATATTTTCAAAAGTACCTGCCCGATAATGAGTCCTAGTGCTTCGGGCAACACATAAAAGCTTGGTGGGCCGCAGTTTGAGTATCCCTGGTCTAAATGAATAGCTAGATAAGCCAGGATTCAAAAATAAAATAATTGTAAACATGTAGAATATCAGCGAGAACTAGAATGTAATTCTTTGTTCTCAGCTTAGGATGCCTTTCAAATCTATGTATTTAAGTTGCTAAGCCGACTTTTTGGGCAGTCCGTGAGAGAAAACTACTGCATGAATTTACTTCATTTTGGTCTTAAACGAAAGATTGTAATCTGTAGATTTGTCAAATTTGGTTTTTGTAACCGCAATTTCTATTAATTAGCGATAATTTAGAATTAAAAATTGATTTCTGCACATGCTCAGTGGTATGTTTAAATCTGTCTTTAGAAACTCACTGTTTCTGCGCATGCTCAGTTACATGTTTTAATGATAGTCTCTCTAGATCTCTGTCTGCCATTTTTATTTTTATGATAAATATGTTTGTTAAATATAATATTAAACCTCATGGAAATTGTTTATTTCGTGCTGTTTAATTAGCGATAATTTACAGTTAAAAAATTGCTTTCCGCGCATGCTCAGTGACATTTTTAAATCTGGCTTTAGATTCTTACTAAGCACGAGACCGCTTAAACACATTAATTTGTTTCTGCGAATTATTATGATTTTTAACATTTCGCAATGATGTGTTGAGTATAATTTGTGTATTAGTACATTTATTTACTATCTAGCCGTCATGCTTTGACGGGTATCATCTAGTCTATATATTTAAGTTGCTAAGCCGACTTTTTGGGCAGTCCGTGAGGGAAAACTACTGCATCAATTTTCTTAATTTTGGTCTTAAACAAAAGATTGTAATCTGTAGATTTGTCAAATTTTGTTTTTGTAACCGCAGTTTCTATTAATTAGCTATAATTTACAATTAAAAATTGATTTCTACTCATGCTCAGGGGCATGTTTAAATCTGGCTTTAAAAGCTCACTGTTTCTGCGCATGCTCAGTGACATGTTTTAATGATTAAACACGTTTATACCGAGGAGTCTCTCTAGATCTCTCTCTCTACCATTTTTATTTTTATGATAATTATATTTGGGAAATATAAGATTAAACCTCATGGAAATTGTTTATTTCGCGCTGTTTAATTAGTGATAATTTTGCAATTAAAAAAATTGCTTTCTGCCCATGCTCAGTGAGATTTTTAAATCTGGCTTTAGATACTCACTAAGCACGAGGCCTCTTAAATAAAGAGAACTACACATTAATTTGTTTCTGCGCATTATTATGATTTTCAACATTTGGCAATGATGTGTTGAGTATAATTTGTGTATTAGTACATTTATTTACTATCTAGCAGTCATCTTTTGAAGGGTATCAACTAGTATAGCTTAGATTTCATAACATTTATCTATCCAAATCACTCTAATCTTATTTAGTCCAAGATGACATCTTAACTATTTAAAAAAAAAAAAAGAATTGATTGAGATAAACGACGGGTTTCAGACAACCAGTTATTATTAATCCGGTTCCAAATTTAGCTGTACTCAGTATGTCATAAATGTTAAATCAGTAGCGGTAGAACTTATTTTCTATTAGCTCCCTGATTTTAATCGATGTTTACTGAAAAAGGAAAGAAATGTGTGCCTAAGAAATATGAACGTGTAACAAAATTTTTGATTTTGTAAAATGAATTAAAGTTGTTTAATTTCTAAAAAAATATTTCCGTTCAAAATTAATATAGTGCAATGAATATACACGATATTGCACATAATTCAAAATAACCTCCTAATTTTGCCAGAGCGTGAGGGATAAAATTATTCCATAAATGGTATTTAAAATAATAAAAAAATCAACAATTTTCTCAAAAGAGAAATTTTAAATAACACCGTATAAAAATTCCCAGAAAATGATAACATTAAATCTTTCAGTTTTGATATTTCAACTTGCTCATTTATGCATTCAATTCTATCTGACATATTATTACGATATAAAAGATAAGAAGATAATTTTTAAGAATAAGAGGCTTTATGAAAACTTTTCTATTCGTAACATACACTATTTTTTCATTAGACAAAGGGTTAGCATTGAATTCAAGTGTTGAAAATCACTTTTATTTTATCCCATGATAATAAGGTTGTAGAAGGCAATTACTAACTTCTGCCACAAAATTTTTGATACATTTTAAGTTATAACAGATGATATAGTACATTACAGTTTATACAAAATAAAATGTTCAAATCTATTCTTTGAATACCAATAATATTTCTTCCGTTTCTTGTTGGTATCTTGATTATTTCTTGTAGTTAATATCTTAATTATTTCACAGGATCATCATCTCTTGTCTCAAATTTTATTCAAAGTTTATTTAAATTATATAACAATTTTTTGGTTTCATATATTTAAGGATAATATCAAAGCTTTGAGTTAGATAAACGTAAGGATCGATTATGAGGAGCATTAGATGAATTACAAAATCAACTCTCCGCCTAAATTAAGCAATTATAAATAAAGTTTTCCGAATTGTCTAATAATTTTTAATTATTTGAAAATAATTTTTTTTAGTAAAGTTCTTTGCTTTGGGGAAACATTTTATAACATTTTATATGAAAAAATTAATTTCTGTTAGCGCAGTACTTGAGTCGTTTCAATGCCTACATTTGTAGATGTGCATAAAATCTGTATCTATAGTCCTACAAGAGCTAGAAATGTTAAAATAATATACTGGCCATTTCGCCTGTAATACTTTTATCTAATCGTACAGTATCAATTATATATTTCTGTAAAGAATTTTTTTCTTATACATCTTTTCCTGAGATTTGAATCAAATTATAACAAGAGTACTGTAAATTAATAACTTCTAACGCAAGAACAAACATAATTTGGGGTACATATCATATACAACCTTATAGATCCCACACATCGAACTCTCTCACTAAGGGATAAAAATTCTTTAAAATGAATACATTCAACTATAGAATAACTTTTAAAGAAGTTTTGAAAACCCGAATCCTGCAGAATTCCTGGAATGCAGTAATTCTATCGCGGGAGAACTTACGGTGAAGAACAGATTTGAAACAAGCTTTGAGGACAAAAACGGAGAATTTTTTTATGGAAGCCTTATTTGCGAATAATAGCACCCATATACATACAAACATACATACGCACATACACATACAAAGATATATGTATACATATATATACATACATATATATATATATATATATATATATACACACACACACATATATATACATATATATATATACACACATATATATATATATATATACATATATATATACATATACATATATATATACATATACATATATATATATATACATATATATATACACATATATATACACATATATATATATATACACACATATATATACACACACATATATATATACATATGTATATATACATATACATACATAATATATATATATATATATATATATATATATATATATATATATATATATATATATATATTTGTTTTATCATCCTCTCTTTCTCTCCATCTATATGTATATGTCTATAAACAGGCTGAGAGAAAGAAAGATTTTGAAAATAAACTTTTAATTTTAAAATTTATTTATTTATTTTAATTGGGGGTCAGAAATTTTATCTAAACAATTCGATAAAAAGGATTGGAATTTGTCCACCATGCACAGAGAAATATATATATGATGAACTAATTTATGGTTCATATAAACATATTCATTTGTAAAAGGGAGAGAGTATAACACTGAGCACAAATATATTTTAAACTTATCTTTCAAGCAGAATAGTTTGATTTAGTTAGATCAATTTTTTAAAATTTGGTAACATTGTGGTGTAAATATATAGCATTTCTGTTCAAAGGTTACAAAGAAACAATAAAATTTATGCTCAGAGTGATAAATATATGAAATTGTAAGTACCGGTTCATAACTGGACTACTAAAAGGAAACGTTGAAAAGATTTTTATAGTACTCTAGAAAAATGGACTAAAACTCCTAATTGAACTCGGTAAAACGTGCAGTATTATGCCAAAACAAATAATCTACAGCCTGAAAACTTGAAAATTTTATCCACTTTTAAAATCGTAGTTTATTGCTAAAATAAAAGACATTGATAAAATCCTACACTAGGACTTTCTGTCTATTTATGTGATTATTTAAATTCCTAAAAAACAAAAACCTCCAGCTTACCAAATATAATCCCTTCATATCGCAAATATATGATAATTCCCGGTAAAAGAGCAAGCTGATGATGCAGTCCTTTGAACGGCTCTATTCCATGTATGCTCACAGTGATGGGTTGTTGCGTTGTGTGACTTTATCCCTGCACGCTATAGCTGTTTATATAGAGATCATCCCGGCGAGAGATGTTGGCTCATCTCGTTGAAGCATGACACCTTCCGCGCATGGTCAGTTTATCCGTCCACAACAGCGGGACTACCAACGAGAAAAATGTATTACACCCAGATCGTAATAAAAAAATCCCAGCTTTTTTAAAAATATATATATTTTTTATTAAAAATGGTAAAAAAAATTGTTTTTTTTCTAAAGTTAGATAATACCCACCACATTTCCTAATATTCCTTAAAAGAGAAATGTTAAAATTTTTCATTAAAAGAGAGAGAATTTAATCACATAAGTAGATAATTAGGGCATTTTCGATGGTAAAAATTTTTTAAGGCTGCTGTGTACTAACCCTATTGTATTCGCTCCCTTCAATGCTAACCTATGGAAAATATGTGTCAAGGGATTGCCGACTTGGATTGAAGGATATACAGGGTGTCCGGGCAAAAGGTATCCAAAAGTCATGACTTGTTTTTACGGAACTACCCATTAGAATTTTAAAACAGTTATTTAAATGGAAAAAAAACATGTCACCAAGTTTTAATATCAATCATAGATTTCGATCATAGTACCATAGATTTCGATGTGTGCACCTTTTGTAGCACGACAAACGTCTAAATGGTAATCCAGTTCTCCCCAATGTTTCGTAACATTTCAGGAGTTATTACATGAATTGCTTGAACGATACACTTGTTAACTCATTCACAGTTTCAATTTTTTGTTTCTACACAACGGATTTAATGAATCCCCAAGCAAACACTTTGAGAGAGCTGAATTACCATTTAGACGCTAGTCGTGCTACAAAAGGTGCACAGATCGAAATCTATGATACTATGATCAAAATCTATGATTGATATTAAAACTTGGTGAGATACTCATTCTATTTAAATCAATATTTTAAAATTATAATGGGTAGTTCCATGAAAATAAGTCATAACTTTTGGATACCTTTAGCACAGACACCGTGTATTTTAATTGCATTCCGTAATAGAGAAAGAAACTTTACACTTGGGAGCATTTTTCGTTTAAAAAATGCAAATGCTATTTGAAAATTAAAATTATTTGAAGAAAAAATTCTGGTACAGTGTGTTTTAGACGCTCCTAAATTCCTTTGGTGGACGAAATTTATAAAACGAATCGTGTTGCAAGGTGCAGAAATTTTCAGGCTATCTGAAAACACCATTTTTATTGAATAATCAGCCTTTTTGTAGCTGTAAACAGTGGACAGGTTTTCTCCATATATTAACATTGAGATGAGAGAATTCAATAGGGTTAGTACACAGTAGCCTTAAGGAAGCAGAGCAGTGGGTCTTGGTCTATTTTTTTTCAATTGTGCTTTGGTCCTGAATAAAAATCTAATGTACCCGAACATTAAAATGTCCTTCACCTAAATCTCTGTTATAAACCCATTATGACAACCTATCAAATTATTTTGGCCACTTTTTTGTGTGAAAATAATGTATTTATCACATTTAATAATTTGTTCGGCAAAAAGGTCAAAGAGAAATAAAGAGTGATCCCGTGTATGCAATCAGATTGTTCTGGCTAGCTTAATTACCTCGAATAAAAAGTTAATTGCTACTGCTATATTCAGCTCTGTAAAAATAATTAGAGGACAAGCCTTAGTAAAATAGAAACTATAATTATGCTTCCAAAGGGAAAATACATTTTGGTGGTGTTGTCGGTTATCATGGAAATTTTTTTCACGCAGCGCTTTGTCCTCTTGTCATTTTTTCAGTTCTTCTTTCAGAAGTGTCCTTGCCTGGGGTAAGTACTTCCCCTTAAGAACAAATGGTAAAGAGGACTGGCAGTAATAAGATTCAGAGTTCAAAACTATGTGTGTATTTTCAAGTGCCTTGCAACTTTAGAAATGAATATTATTTCTACAAAATAGGCTTCTATTAAACAGATCTCTCTCTCTCTTATATTATATACAGTGGAATCTCGATCTATCATTTTCGAAGGGACTGACTGAACTAAACGATGGATGCGGGAAAACGATAGATGCGGGAACATACAAAAAAGTATTAACATACCTTAAAGTTTGATATCCCTACAATATATTTACTCACATACATAAATGCATACATACCCGTAGTATAACTGAATAGAAAATTACAAAGTTGTACTGAAATCCAAGATAATAATAATAAAAAAAAAATAAATACACGTAGATACACAGGAATTTCGATTCAAATAAAAGTACTTAACAGTGCTTTTATTTTTTGGCGGTTTTCTCTCCACAAGTAAACAGTAATTTTTTGGTGTTGCAAATTTCATTCTTTTCGGTATCGGTTATTGTGTGAGAGTATAAAGAAGCGGCAGTCGTGAATCGTTTGTAACTAGAACAATTCCATTGCACTGGATGGGGTCCGACATAAGACTACCAGGAAGTTCTGATTCCGGGTGAAACACTCATCGGCCAGTGTCGAACTGCAGTAATCAGAAACTTCTCACACACTAGACCAAACACCAGGGCGTCTCCATCCCAAGGCCAAAAGCTGAATGTGAGCCATTGCTGATAAGAACAGAAATGTTGAATAGTCGGTGAATCTGGAATGAGTTGCCTAAAATAGGGTACTCCGGGGGCTAAAGAATTAAGGAACATCAACGACGAACAAATAATGGGAGTGGTATAATAAAGCGAAACCAGGCTAAACAAGTGAGATCAAAAATACGAGACCGTGCATCTCAAATGTTCTGCTCATTGTTTAATTAGAGCGTCATTCTAGCTCAATCCAGACATTTATATTTCAGGTTCAGTTATTATGAAAAAACGATCGATCCGATAAATTAATGTAAAGCTGCGATATTTTGAACGAATATTGCGGGAAAACGATAGATCGAGGAACGATCCATGCGGTCCTTTTTGCTTGTTTTCTATGGAATTTATTCGGGACTGGGTGAAATAAACGATACATACGGGAAAACGATCGTTCGGGGAACGATCGATCGAGATTCCACTGTATATATATATATATATATATATATATATATATATATATATATATATATATATATATATATATATATATATATATATATATATATATATATATATATATATATATGTGTGTGTGTGTGTGTGTGTGTGTGTGTGTGTGTGTGTAATATCTTTTACTGAGTAATGATGAACTCTCAGGGGAGGATTCTAGATTAGCTTCAGGTAGTCGTGGGGAGTTGCTTGGGAAGACTTATAGACTGATAGTCGGGTTGAGAAACACAGTGGAGGCAGGCACTTTTAAGTCGTAACCAGAGTGACGAGGAGTCAGCCACATTTTTTAATATGGTATTTATTTTGGAAACTTCACGGTGACGGAATGCAGTGCACACAACTATGATGAAGACATTTGGACGTGTTAGGAACTTTCATAATACAAATAGACAATTATAAGTCCAGAACTTGCTAGATCATCCCAAGACAAAGGGGACGCAGCGCGTTAAGAATTACATCCTTTCGGTTTTGTGGCAGACAGGCAAAAAGTGCGAAAAAGACGCTCGACTCACGCGAAAGTACAGGCACTCTTAACATTTTATTGGCCAGTGAAAAACATCTGACTTCGCACGTCATATACTGGAACATTCGAGAAAGAGTTTCCTCATCCTGTTATAAAAGTATTTTCTATATACACGTGGATTAGGGGGAAATATAATCGGTTTCTTTCGTTATCTCTAGATCAAACTTTGGATTAAGGGGCAATACTTTATTGAGACAAATTGAAAGAATTTCGAATAGGCGTTTTATTTAATGAAAGAGAAAGGTTATATACACACACACACACACACACACACACACACATATATATATATATATATATATATATATATATATATATATATATATATATATATAACATATAAAACCCCAAAACCCTTTCAAAATTCCAAATTTCATTCAAAAAATGCTTGAGTGTAACGTGTTGATTGTTAGTTACTTTTTTCGATTCCAACAACAAAGGAATTTCAGGCATCTTTTATATAACCCCTATAAACTCCTATACAATCCCTACGGTTTTCTAGTTGCTCGAACCCAGATACCAGGGCCCCATCCAATCAATACAAGAGTTCAGGGTCACACGACTACACCTCTATTAGGTTATAAATAGGCGTGCGTCAAGGTACATGCGAGATTTTGGGATTTGCAATTACCCCAAGAAGATGTAGCAGTATGTCAATAAAGTTGTATTTTCAGAAGTGAATAGCGGATTTGTTATTGGACACTCGCCGCGACTTCCCCGCTGTGGCATGCCGGTGTCCGGTCTTCATTCCTACGGGGCTGGGCCGGCATATTACACACACACACACACACATATATATATATATATATATATATATATATATATATATATATATATTAAAATTTACTATGAGTATATAATTTAGTATGATATATCAGATGATCCCGTCTGATGATCACATATATATTTCCAACAATTATGGCAGGATATGATTTAACATGTGCTAAAACCAGTGTTAAGCAAATTGATATGAATTTTTTTTTTACCTTCGAAATAAAACAGAAGTCTCTTTAATGATAGAAATTTTCTTAATACTGAATTTACTTCTGGATGATCATCATGTAAAAGGGTCTCATATAAACCAATATCTCAATTTTTATTACAATAAAACAATATTTGCTTTTATATAAATTTAAATATTCTAGAAATCCCTTCCACAGATTTCATTTGTCCCTAAATAATTTTGATGTCGTAAATGAAAAGAGTATTTGGTCTACAGTGATAAAAATTACCTGCACACGTTTCGGAAATACATAGAAACAGAAAGCAAAATGTATAATTCGGAATACGGCATTTTTCACAAAATAAATTGTATTGAAGTTTATAAAATAGACAAAATAAGAAGTAGACAAAACTTCTCAAATACAGAAAAGAAAGTTTATTTCTGCATTGATAAATTCCCTAATTATTAATATTATGAAAAGAATTGATTCCAGATAGAAACGTTGTGGACAGCTATTATGTAATTTACCCTGACTTCAAGAAATGGAAATGTCTGTAATAATTTTCCCTGTTTTGTTATTGGACTATGCGTGTTCTGTGTAATTTTATGTTAAGGTAAACAGATGTGGATTTTTTTTTCTTACTGTAAAGCGCATGCAATGAAAGGGAAAATCTTTATAGAAATTACTTCTTTATGTTACATATCACATGGATGCAGTGTGATTTAGTGTATTTGCATTTTCTTTTAACATTCACCATGGCTAAATACAAAAGGTTGTACCTTAATGTAGATATCTAGAATTTAACTGGTTTTAGACTTCGCTCAGCCTTTTCGATCAAAAAATCGAAAATTTCAACGTTACTTAATAGGAATTTATTTTTAATAAATTTGCTTATGTCCCAGAAAAGTTAATCTAAGCTATTAGTAATAGCTAGAGTATTAAGCTGAGATATTTGTCATTGCATCTGTATGCATATATTGGCAGATACCTCATGATTTTGCTAGCTATCTATAAAAGTGACTATCTATAAACTCCAAAAACTGGAAATAGTATTATAACACCTTTGATATAACCAAGTACATGTAATTATAAAAATACTTAGCAGCAAACTGGTATTATTATAAATTGTTATACAGAAAGAAACACTAATTGAAGTTTCATAAAGAAAGGGTAGTTCAGAGAAGCTGTTAACAGCTGTTTAAAACTGTTGTATTTTCCTTCAGATTGTAAATTTTTTGTCACCTTAAAAGACAAAAAAGAAAAAAAATAGACTGAATCTAAAATATTTTTCTCTTTTGTTTTTTACGGATACTTTTGGGATAAAAAAATTATTTGAGTGGCAGATATGCACCCTCATTCATTTTTTTTCTATGTTATAACAGATAACTAGATTTTTATGCATGCAAATGATGCCCACACCCAAATTCAACTAAACTCATTTCTTTTGTATATTTTTTTAGCAGGAAACGCTATAAAGCAAAGATTTACAAAGGATTTCTTTTTCGTGAGATTTCGTTTACAAAGACTACAGTGCAGGGTGAGACCAAACATCCCACCTACTGTTTTTCTCATCTACATTGTAGTAAATATTTTTTTGTGTGTAACATACCATTTGGTATTTTTTTCCCATCAGGATATATTTTGATAATTTTTTAGAGCAGGATACATTTCAGGATACGTTAAATATATGTATCTAAACTGCATTTATTTGTTTAGTAAAATTTCTTTAATTTCTATTGCACCAAGTGTGCTCTAAAATCAGAAATCAATAAAGGTGGAAAAATAATTATAATGGAAAAAGTTAAGCTAAAACGTGCTCAATGGGATTTAAATAATTATTCTAATAGTAAAACTCTCTAGGATGATTTAGTTTTACACAAAAAGTACTCTTTTATCACCAGAAAACTGAACCACTTTTATGGAAATAAAAAAGGACAATATTTTCGTGTCATATATTTCTTAATTAACATATTAAGCGTTAATTAAATTAAAACTAGCCGCTACGCGACCAGTATGGTCGCTTTTAGTTTTATATTTTCTTTTGCGAAACAACTCAACTGAAAGTAACATATGTAAGGAATGTTACCATTAACTGTCATCATAAATATACGTTGTTAAGGGGTATTCTCTATAAGGCTGATTCTAAAACATCGTGATTAAAAAATGAATTTCCATTACGTAAGACTGAGAAATCCAACACCAATGATTTTATAAATTACATCTCTCTCTCTATGTACTGTTTTTCAAAATTAAGATATCTAAACTTTATCATTACATCAAATAAGAAATTGTTGGGGAAATAATGTTTCACTGAAAAAAAAGGAGTAAGAATTCAGCAAGTACTAAAATATAGTGTAAATTACATCACTCTCCGTATGTACTATTGTTCACAATTCAGATATCTACACTTAATCATATCAAATAATAAATTGTTGGGACAATTTCTTCACTTATGAATTGGAGTAAAAATTCAGCAAGTACTGAAAAAAGTGTAGAAAAAATTAAATATTACTGGCTATTGGTTGTTATGTCGGCAACGGTTAAGCCGAACCTCGCAATCATTTATGCCCTCTCTTAATGAATTATATCTTCTTCGCTTTATTTCTTGAAATTGTTCCCAATTTTCACTTGATCGTGCAGCTCGCTTTTGAGCATTTCAGATTTCAGTGCGTAAATCCATGTTGAACACGCGGTTCCAAATTGCAGACGGCCGCTAATGTTTACACCTGGTAGTTGCAGTCGTTGCCATTCGGAGTGTAGAAATATTGTCGTTTTTCGTGCCGCATACCTACACGTTTTATATATATATATATATAGCACTGAAAATGCTGCAATCATTATGAGGTTTGTGTTACACCTCTGTCTTCTAAATGAGCGTCTCTATCTTCATTGTAAATGCAAATCAAAGTGCATTTACAATGAAGAACAGGAATCATATTTTCTCATTAGAAAGTAAAAAATTTTTAAAAGCACTCACAGAACAGCTAACATTCCGCCCACACACTACATAAAAATTTAATGGAAATGGTCTGAAATGTCCTAACTATCAACGTTAATTTATCCGTCAGTATTTGACATTATGTCACTCAATATCTTTCATTTTCTTGGCTTTTAATGCAAAGTATTGAATAGTATTTTTCCGTTTTGTGTCTTAACAAGTATTTAAAACAGGCTTGTAATTGTATATTTTAATTATTTAAAAAAACACTTACCACCATACATGAACGATATGAAAAATTCGTTTCAACTAAATAACTTAGCATTTAAAACCTAGAAATGGTTTACTTGTTCAGGAATTCGAGCTATTTGGAAAAAAATGATATGGTCTACAGTTATAAAAGTTACCTGCACACATTTCGGAAATACATCGAAACAGAAAGAAAATGTAGAATTTGCAAAACGGCATTTGTCATAAAATAAATTGTATTGGAGTTTATAAAATAGACTAAATAAGAAGTAGACAAAAATTCTCAAATACAGAAAAGAAAGTTTATTTCTGCATTGATAAATTCCCTAATTATTAATATCAAGAAATGGAAATGTCTATAATAATTTTCCCTGTTTTGTTATTGGACTATGCGTGTTCTGTGTAATTTTATGTTAAGGTAAACAGATGTGGATTTTTTTTTCTTACTGTAAAGCGCATGCAATGAAAGGGAAAATCTTTATAGAAATTACTTCTTTATGTTACATATCACATGGATGCAGTGTGATTTAGTGAATTTGCATTTTCTTTTAGCATTCACCATGGCTAATAAAAAATTACAGAAAAAGAAAAAATTACAGATAAAAGACAGTTTATCTCTGCATTGATGAATTGCCTAATTATTAATACAAGGTGTCCGGGCTAAAGATATCCAAAAGTCATGACTTATTTTTATGGAACTACCCATAAGAATTTTTAAAAAATTATTTAAATAGAAAGAACATCTCCTCAAGTTTTAATATCAATCATAGATTTCTATCATAGTATCATAGATTTCGATGTGTGAACCTTTTGTAGCACGACTAACGTCTAAATGGTAATCTAGTTCTCTTCAAGTGTTTCGTAGCATATCAGGCGTTGTTAGCTTGGGGATTCATTCAATCCGTTGTGTATAAACAAAAAATTGAAACTGTGGATGAGTTGAAGAAGCGTATCATTCAAGCAATTCGTGCAATAACTCCTGATATGCTACGAAACACTTGGAGAGAACTGGATTACCATTTAGACGTTAGTCTTGCTACAAAAGGTGCACGCATCGAAATCTATGATACTATGATTGAAATCTATGATTGATATTAAATCTTGGTGAGATGTTCTTTCTATTTAAATAATTTTTTTAAATTCTAATGGGTACTTCTGTAAAAACAAGTCATGACTTTTGGATACCTTTAGCCCGCACACCCTGTATTATGAAAGGAATTGATTCCAGATAGAAACGTTGTGGACAGCTATTATGTAATTTACCTTGACTCCAAGAAATGGAAATGTCTATAATAATTTTCACCATTTTGTTATTGGACTATGCGTGTTCTGTGCAGTTTTATGTTAAGATAAACAGATGTGGATTTTTTTTCTTTCTGTAAAGCGCATGCAATGAAAAGGAAAATCTTTATAGTGATTATGACACTCATTTAAAAAAACTCAACGTTCCTAAGTAAAATCACTAATTTCTGAGATCAGATTAAAAGCTTTTCTTTAGAGAAATATACATAGGGTTCGCTATTCTTGAAATGAGTCGGTGGTATTAACAGTACTAAGAAATGTTGCTTTTGTTTAAGTTATAGATTGAGTTAATCACATAAAATTCTGTTCTGCTTAATAAATAAGAACTTGCTATTGTTGTTGTTTCTTATGCCCCTTTGTCGGAACACTCCAGGCAAGGTAATTACAGAGCTTGAGGTGCTAGGAATGCGTATACTGTTTTATGGCACCACAAGGGTCGGAGTCCCATTTGGCCAGGTGTCGCCCCAATTGTGACCGAACCTTTCCATGTATGACCTCTGGTGGGCTCGTACTAGCCCTCCAAATCCCTATCACCACACTTTCCGGCTTGCAGATTTAACGTGCCTATACCCGGCGTAGTCCCGAAGCATTCAGTGGCACTTGTCGGGATTCGAACCGAGAATCCTTTAGTGTAGAAAGCCGACGGGCTGTCCACTAGGATGCTTGACTAAGAATGCATTCTTTCGAAACAAGTCGCAAGTTCTAACTGCATTGTTATGGTCAATAAAGATATTTTAGACGATTTCGTATGCATGCATGTGTTGGATAGTCTTCTTGATTGATAGAAACATACTTAAACGATAAGTGATTAAATATCATATTTACTCTTGAAATAAGTTTTCATGGTTTAAAAATACACTAATTATATTAACTGTGTATGGTACATTAAGCACTATTAGTTTTTTGAAAAACAAACTGATAGCATAAAATAATTGAATTTTTAAACAACTCTCTCATTAATACCATGTAATATAATCTCATTTAAATATTCTCTCATTATTCATGATCGAGCAATATAGTGATTACAAATATTTTGTTTATTTCTTCTATACCTTTTGGCCGACTACATCACAGCATGTTAACGTATTTTTCTTATCTGGCATTTTACCTGCCGTTAAATTTACCAGTGATTGAAAATACGCCAATTAAAACTAACCGGCTGTCTATAATTTCATATACATATATTACTTGTCATTTGTTTAATGTTTTCCTTGCTTTATTTTAATGGTTATTCATATTAAATTTTCGTTCACATGCAATCTGCTGAATTTTAGAATCTGCAAACAGAGTTTTCATGACAAGGACTTAAGTTTATAAGTACTCACAATAAAAATAAATAACTATAAAAAAATAACTGAGTATAGACAAGGGAACTATACATGAACAGAAAACATGGTGTACTGATGAGGTTAAAGGCCGCTTCTGCGTTACGCTTCATGGCCTAGACAAGCTTTCCCTAGGCCTACATGTTTCGGGACATCCGTACCAGAAATTTTCTCATGACCTCTGTATGATTCTGTATCTGTTTGCCCCGAGAGGACAGAAAAACAAAATTTCAGACTTACTAACTTCAAGTTTAGATGTCTTATTAATTTAAATTTAATTTATTTGGTAGGAATTGGAAAATTTTGGAGCTATGAAAGCTTTTTTGTAGCTATGGAAAGCAATATATCGAGAAATTTTCCTTCAGGTACAAAATAAATGCAGAGAGTTACTTTCTTTAAAAATATTTTATAGCACTAAACTATATTTCATAGACCTAAACCCTGCATAGGAAAAGGGACCTAAAGCAGGAATTGGACCTCTTCTTATCTTTCCGTCATGTATTGGAAAAAATACTTTGTGCAGAATCACTTGATACTCAAAAAATGAGTTGGTGTAAAACCGTTAACAAATTTTATTTACTGTGTAGCTATTGATTCAGAGGTTTTAAGTCAGTGCAATTAATATATATATATATATATATATATATATATATATATATATATATATATATATATATATATATATATATATACACAAGGTGCGGCCATTAATTTCCAAGACTGACCTAATAACTCCAGAAAAGATTACATGAAATACATACCCATTTAATACGTTTCGAATTAACTCCCACCTGCCGTAATGCACTTCTTGCTCGGCTGCATACGTTTCGGAAATAGCTTTTAATGTCCTCTTTCGGAATACTCTTTAATGTGGACGTCACCATTTTCTTGATGGCTTCGACATCCTCAAATCTCGTTCCCTTCAGCAAATTGGCCCAGCATGAGGTCGTGGTGATGCAGCATCCTCCATATTCTCCAAACTTAGCACCGGCAGACTTTTTCTTCTTTCCAAAACTGAAAGATTTGCTGAAGGGAACAAGATTTAAGGATGTCGAAGCCATCAAGAAAACGGTGACGTCCACATTAAAGAGCATTCCGAAAGAGGACTTTAAAAGTTGTTTTCGAAACTTATACAGACGAGAACATAAGTGCATTACGGCAGGTGGGAGTTAATTCGAAACGTATTAAATGGGTATGTATTTCATGTAATATTTTCTGGAGTTATTAGATCAGTAAATTAATGGCAGCACCTTGTAAATATATATATATATATATATATATATATATATATATATATATATATATATATATATATATATATATATCTATATATTTCGACTATCTTCCCTCTTCCACTTTTATAACCTTTTTCAGTATCATCGAGAAATTAGGAGAATCTAATCTAATTCCTAAGACCAGTTTCTGAAATGAAATAGAAAATATTTTCATGTTAAAAAAATTTTTTCAATGAAAGCTCCAAAATGTGGTTTAATCCTTCCTCTGGTAATAAAGTAAAAAAAAATGTTAAAATGCATCTCAATTTTTAAATGAAGTTTAAATGTACGTTTTGACAAATAAAGGGGAAAAAACCTCTTTTAATAGATGGTAACAATGTAATCACTTTTTTCTTCTTTTATCTACAAATCGATTTTGATAAGTTTAAATATCAACTTTGAATGGATACTACAAAACCTCAGTTTTCTCTAATTTATTATCATTTACTGATTTGTCAGTTAGAATTAACTGGCAAATAAATAAATAATGTTATTTATTACTGACAATAAAAATATTATTATCATATTATTTATATTGATATTTGGAAAAAATGCAATGCCATTCAGTTTTCCACTGTAGTAATATTCAGATAATGATAAATCTCTGGGGGAATGTTATTTTTCCTCCAGAAAGCAACAGAAAATAAATATGTATTTCCAATGCAGTTATTTTCAGGGTCTTGTAACGACAAAACCAATACAAATCATATTTACTCATGCTAATGCAGAATATCGTTTTAAACTCGGACTCTTGTGGATAACTAACTAACATGTCATTCATACTATAAATAAAAATAACCCCGGTCTAGGGATTTTCCCTAAAACATTTCAATATAGCCAATAAAATTCTTTTAACTGATATTCATTTAGTTTTTATAAACTTGTAAAAGCACAAAACTTAAAAATAAAGTTTTACACAAATTTAATGGTTTTATATTCTCCATAAACCGAAATTATTTCTAACAAAAAATGTTATTTTCAATGTAAAAAATATGAACAAAAGTGTCAAAACTTGGGAATCTAAATTTTTAAATATGCATAGAATTAGATTTAAAGAGGAGAGGAATTGTACTGTCTTTAAAGTTTTGATACAGCCAACTTTTCTTAGCCAGTCTCTTTATGAGGATAAATTTTTCTGTTCCACGATCAGTAAGGTATTGAAAGGAGTGGCTAAAATTAAGAAAATGCAAAATGATGATATGATTTTTAAAAGGGGTTAATAAAAAAAATTCTTTATGTATCACAGTTGCTTCTTTATATATATTTCTAAACAGAATCTTCAACAATGCTACTCGCAGAAAATTTCTACATACAAATTAAAATAAATGGTATTTTTCTTTGTATTATTTAAGTAAGAAAGTTATACGAAATACTTGAAATATTTTAATGAAAAAATAGATTTGTGCTACAACAGTTTGTTATAAGACGCAATCTAGGTTAGCAATTTGGAGGAATTTGTAGATTAACATACTTCTATGCCATAAATCATCTGTAGCAGATTTTTACTCAAGTCCTTTTACTATACTACTCTACTTTAAATAACACTTGTTTTCATTAAACGTTGAGGCTGCAGACCGAAAATTATTTCTTCTACGAGTATGAATATCATTTTGAGTATAACAAGCTTTAGTTTCCATGTGCCATTGTATTAATACTTTCATTATATAAGTTATTATAAACATCCAATATTTCCGGATATCAGGACTTTTGATCTTTCAACAATGGGTATACTCTGAATGCGAATACGGAATCATTTATATCGTTGTTGCACAATTGCTATCTCACGAGTGAGGCTGTTTAAAACTTTTGTGGAGTAACACAGTGAATCTTCATTTCTTACCAGTGGAAACAATTATCCTCAAATACTCGTTATCTTCAAGTGAGGTGTTTCACAAAAACTACTAACGTACTCCAGCTGAGATATTTAATAACTTACCTATTACTTATGTTATTTCTGACGAATTATGCAAATACCTCTAAGCCCGTCTGCACACGGAGCAACTCAAAAGAAACTGATAACCGACTCAAATCACAAACCAGTCCGTGATGAGTCGCAACCTATGTAATTGAATGGAGCCACGCACACGGCGCAACTGGTTACAAACACGGGTTTGTAACCAGTTGCGCCGTGTGCGTGGCTCCATTCAATTACATAGGTTGCGACTCATCACGGACTGGTTTGTGATTTGAGTCGGTTATCAGTTTCTTTTGAGTTGCTCCGTGTGCAGACGGCCTTAGCCTTTCCGTTAGAGAGACCCATGGATAGTTTTTCTAAGGAATGACATAAGTGAGAAAAGGTAAAAAAAACCCTACTGAACTGAATGCGTCATACGATGCTGCTAGAGACACTTGCAGCGTTATTTTTCGAGCTTAAAACCTTTATACATATTAGGTAAGACGGTTTTATGAAAACACGTCGGCCTAGTCTATAACTGATGTATTTCTAGAAAGGAATATTTCTTTTAAAGAAATTAAGATATCCAAAAATTGTGAGCTTAACTAGTTGGGCTGCTGTGGAGATGTTATCCTACTCTGCCCTTGAAAATTCATGCTAAATTCGATTTCGAAATTCCAGAACTGAGATTTTATATCTGCTATTTAGAGAGAATATTTCTTTTCGATTGCCTGTCAGTATTTCCTTTACTCGTAGGTTCGAGATTCATTTATGAAACAATTGTGTTATTTTACGCAGTTTATTTTTTTGAGCAACCAGGTAATTTATATATTCAGTTTGTAAAAGGGCTATATATTTAAATATCTATATTTTTACATATCTATCAGTTTATCTGTCCCTTAATCTGTATATATATATATATATATATATATATATATATATATATATATATATATATATATATATATATATATATATATATATATATATATATATATATAAGAGCTTGTCTGTTTGTTTGTCCGCTATAGAATTATAGACTGTTTCACCCACCGGGACCAAATTCGTCACAGTTAATGTTTAGGACCCGAGAAACTTAAATCAGGAAAAACGAAATTTGGGGCTCAATTAGTTTTTTAAAAATTAATTTTTTAATGATTTTTGTGCACCTAAGAGCATTTCTTAAATGTGGATACAGCTCCTTCATCACAACCAGTCAAATTTCATACGCTGGGGAAAAGAGGTTTGTTCTGAGGGGTGATATGGGGGTGGTGGTTTGAGAGTTGGTCTGGGGGTGACGGGGGGAGGGCGAGGTGTTTATTTTATTTTTCTTACTTTTAGTGGAGTCGTGAGACTAAAAAGGTTGAGAACCGCTGCTTTAGACAATGGCGTTCAAACTAATAGAACTTAATAAAATTTGGAAAAAAAGGAAGAAAATAAAAAAAAATTAAGTTTGTCACATGGCCAGTTTTTGGAAGCCTTCTGTTGATCTAAATATATTAATTGTTTGAGGATCCTAAAATGGGAAGAAGTTTAAGAGTTCTACAGGTTTTTCCCCTAAGTTCGCGAAACAGACTTAACATACGATATGTATTTGAATTACTTATTCTGTGAAATCATATAAGATAAATCTTTTAGAGGTTTGGGGCTTTTTAAGCAGTGGGAGGAAAAGCTCTTTAAACAGAGAAACATAACCACACATAACTTTCATTCCGAACTATTAGTCCATTAGTTATATTAAGGCATAAGAAAATTAATGAAATTATTTTTAAAGAATGATTGCACAGGTAGATATAGAGATAAAAAAAATTTTTATGCTTTCCATCAAAAAAAAAAAAAATACTGGATATATCATTTCAGTAGAATCGCGCTAAGCGCATTCTGTCTGGCCAGATGAACATGAAGAGCGGGGGGTGAAGCCCAGTATTTTCTTGATGGAATGCATGAAAAAGTTTATATCTATATATCTACCCGGGCAAAGCCGGGCAATAATGCTAGTATATATATATATATATATATATATATATATATATATATATATATATATATATATATATATATATATATATATGTATATATATGTATATGTATATATATATATATATATAATATATATATCTTATCAGATGTTAATTATTACTCCATCGTTTTACTCAATTTGGAATGATGTAATTGCCAATTTTCGAGAGACAATTTTGATAGTATAAAGCATTTTATATCTAAATAGTCATTCTTTTGTTATATGACTTCAGTCAAAGTGTCCTGGATTTTTTTCAAAGCCAAAATTCCTGCCAAAGAAAAAATATAACCTTCCCTTACCCAAATTGTAACAACCAAGTTAGCACAAAAGCCTTTTTATAATTGGGTTCAAATTCATATCGCATGGCAAATAGAAACCCATTTTTTTTGTGTGTGATGACTGAGGTTTCGAGTTTCACTGTCTGCGGAAACCTATTTATTACGAAACGGTCATGTGCTCTAGAGCTTTAAAGAGATTTCTCGGGACTCACGTCAGCCCTACAAAACTGTGTCACTGTCACACAAAATATAAAATTGGGCGCCCATAAACTAAGCGCGCGGCGTCCCTCCCAGCGCCCCACTTCGTGACTTGCCGATGACACTGGACTGATAATCGTATCGTAATCGAATAAAGAAAAAAAAGCGCAGAGGATAGAAGAGTTTTTGATCTTTTTTCCGAAATATTTCGCTCTTTATGAACGCGGTATTTATTCCCGTGCATGACCCGGCGCATAATAATCAGGAAGCAATGTTTCCTGCTATATCGTACGGAAGAACGACAAGACTCGTGTTAGAGCGTATGGACACGTTGACGTTGTTGACATTATCTACAATAATGAATAATGGTCTTTACAGCAGCTAATAGTTTATCAACGGAAGTCGCGATTCCTGAATCTGCAGTTATTAATTCATTAAGTGAACAGCTATTTAATCATAAATATATGATACTTCAGTCATTGCCAACGCTGTTTTTTTCAGTTTCATTTTAATCTTTAGCTTACGGTTTCCATTTTTTCGATTCCCTCTTTAGAACGGGAAATTTCATACCCCCTTTGAAAGAACAGCCATTATGAGGGGTTATATATATAATGTAATATTATATATATATATATGTATGTATATATATATATATATATATGTATATATATATATATATATATATATATATATATATATATATATATATATATATATATATATATATATATATATATACATATATATATGTATATATATATATATATATATATATATATATATATATATGTATATATATATATATATATATATATATATATATATATATATATATATATATATATATATATATATATACATATATATATGTATATATATATATATATATATATATATATATATATATATATATATATATATATATATATATATATATATATATATATATATATATGTATATATATATATACACTCATGGGCAAAAAAATTAGCACACCAAGAAGGAGTCGTCAAAATGAAACAAAATTTTACATACGTAATGACTACTTTGATATAAGTAAATGATAAGAAAATCAAAGAAAAAGGATAATTTATTTCAGAGAATAAGGCAAAAGAACGGAGGAGTTAATACTCCGTTGGACCCCCTCTTGCGCGAATGCACGATGCGATACGATCGGGCATTGAGTCATACAAGTTCTGTATGACGTCTTGAGACATTTCGTTCCATATTTGCTGTAACCTTGCCTCTAGATCGTTCAAACTCGTGGGATGCCCAACTCGTCGTCCCAAATGATCCCAGATATGCTCGATTGGAGACAAATCTGGGGATCGGGCAGGCCAAGGAAGGGTAGTAACAGTGCGGAGACAGTCTTGTGACACCCTTACCGTATGAGGCCGAGCATTGTCTTGTTGAAAAATGGCTCCTGGGAGCCGTTGCATGAGTGGCAACACATGTGGTTGCAGGATTTCATGAACATACCGCTGGGCTGTCATGGTGCCACGGAACAATACTAGGGGTGACCGTGTATTGTAGGCAATAGCACCCCATACCATTACACCAGCTGTGGGAGCGATGTGTCGCTGTACAGCAAAGGCAGGATTGAAGCGTTCACCACGGGCTCTCCACACACGAACACGATTGTCATCACTGCCGAGATTGAATATGGATTCGTCGCTAAAGACGACCTGGTTCCATTCCGCTGCAGTCCAGTTTCCTCGTGCGCGGCAAAATTCCAAACGGAGGCGTCGATGTGAAGGCGTCAAGGGCAGAACACGTAATGGGCGCCGCGATACCAACTGTCCTTCAGCCAGGCGCCTTCGTATGGTTCGAGAAGACACAGAGGCCCCTAGTGAAGGTGCTACCTGTGCCTGGATGGCGGCCGATGAAGCAGTTGGCTGTACGCGTGCATTTCTGACGATGTGGCGGTCTTCTCGACGACTGGTCTGTCGAGGGCGTCCTGAGCCTGGTCTTCGTGTACATGACATCTCTCGGGTCCACTGGTCCCAACACACTCAGAGCGGCCTAATTGACGAGCTACTCGCCTAGCTGACCACCCAGCTTCCATCATCCCGACGATTCTCCCCCTCTCAGACTGCGACAACTGCTTATATTGTCTTCGAACACGGCGTAATGGCATGTCTATCTCAGCTCTTCCTTTGTAAATGATTCAGCACACTCAAACAAGCTTTGGTTACCTGTTTTATACTCCACAGAGTATGATTTTCAACGCCCTCTACCGGCTATACGTAATGCACAATCACGCTGCATTTCTAATCATTTGCATATCTCCCCGACATGAACCTTCATTGCAAGTTTCGTTACGATCCCGCAATTATTTCTTGGTGTGCTAATTTTTTTGTCCATGAGTGTATATATATATATATATATATATATATATATATATATATATATATATACTAGCGGCCCGTCCCGACTTTGTCCGGGTTGAACAAAATATTATACCAATAAATTTCCAGTTGATAGTCAATAAATTGTAAATCTTTTTTTTACCTTAATAATAACCTAAATAATACCTTAAATTAATTTTATGTTAGTTAATAATTAAAATAAATTTTTTAAAAGAAAAAGGCGTGCCGGAGAACGGCTAGGTTCGAATCGTTAGCGTCAGAGCAGAAGCCCACCGCAATAGCACCACGATAAGGATTGTTGAATCTTCGGAACAAAAAGCGGTAGAAGACAGTAGCGGAAACAATGAAGATTGTTAGGATTAAGCCCCTAACTTTATTTCTACTGATCAGATATACATAATATATAGCCTATGTCCATCTGGAATAATGTACCTTTCAAACAGTGAAAGAATTTTTCAAATAGGTACAGTGGTTCTGAAGATTACCCTCCACGTACAAAATCGCTCTCTCTCTTTATATATAAGTATAGATAGCACCACGCTAAGGATCGTTGAAGACTTCGGCACAAAAAGCGGTAGAGGACAGTAGCGGTAACAATGGAGATTGTTAGGATTAAGCCCCCTAACTTTATTTCTACTGATCAGATATACATAATATATAGCCTATGACCATCTGGAATAATGTACCTTTCAAACAGTGAAAGAATTTTTCAAACGGGTACAGTGGTTCTGAAGATTACCCTCCACGAACAAAATCGCCCTCTCTCTTTATATATAAGTATAGATAGCACCACGCTAAGGATCGTTGAAGACTTCGGCACAAAAAGCGGTAGAGGACAGTAGCGGAAACAATAGAGATTGTTAGGATTAAGCCCCCTAACTTTATTTCTACTGATCAGATATACATAATATATAGCCTATGACCATCTGGAATAATGTACCTTTCAAACAGTGAAAGAATTTTTCAAATGGGTACAGTGGTTTGAAGATTACCCTCCACGTACAAAATCGCTCTCTTTATATATAAGTATAATAGCACCACGCTAAGGACCGTTGAAGACTTCGGCACAAAAAGCGGTAGAGGACAGTAGCGGTAACAATGGAGATTGTTAGGATTAAGCCCCCTATTTTTATTTCTACTGATCAGATATACATAATATATAGCCTATGACCATCTGGAATAATGTACCTTTCAAACAGTGAAAGAATTTTTCAAATGGGTACAGTGGTTCTGAAGATTACCCTCCACGTACAAAATCGCTCTCTCTCTTTATATATAAGTATAGATAGCACCACGCTAAGGATCGTTGAAGACTTCGGCACAAAAAGCGGTAGAGGACAGTAGCGGTAACAATGGAGATTGTTAGGATTAAGCCCCCTAACTTTATTTCTACTGATCAGATATACATAATATATAGCCTATGACCATCTGGAATAATGTACCTTTCAAACAGTGAAAGAATTTTTCAAATGGGTACAGTGGTTCTGAAGATTACCCTCCACGTACAAAATCGCTCTCTCTCTTTATATATAAGTATAGATAGCACCACGCTAAGGATCGTTGAAGACTTCGGCACAAAAAGCGGTAGAGGACAGTAGCGGTAACAATGGAGATTGTTAGGATTAAGCCCCCTAACTTTATTTCTACTGATCAGATATACATAATATATAGCCTATGACCATCTGGAATAATGTACCTTTCAAACAGTGAAAGAATTTTTCAAATGGGTACAGTGGTTCTGAAGATTACCCTCCACGTACAAAATCGCTCTCTCTCTTTATATATAAGTATAGATAGCACCACGCTAAGGATTGTTGAAGACTTCGGCACAAAAAGCGGTAGAGGACAGTAGCGGTAACAATGGAGATTGTTAGGATTAAGCCCCCTAACTTTATTTCTACTGATCAGATATACATAATATATAGCCTATCACCATCTGGAATAATGTACCTTTCAAACAGTGAAATAATTTTTCAAATGGGTACAGTGGTTCTGGAGATTACCCTCCACGTACAAAATCGCTCTCTCTCTTTATATATAAGTATAGATAGCACCACGCTAAGGATCGTTGAAGACTTCGGCACAAAAAGCGGTAGACCACAGTAGCGGTAACAATGGAGATTGTTAGGATTAAGCCCCCTAACTTTATTTCTACTGATCAGATATACATAATATATAGCCTATGACCATCTGGAATAATGTACCTTTCAAACAGTGAAAGAATTTTTCAAATGGGTACAGTGGTTCTGAAGATTACCCTCCACGTACAAAATCGCTCTCTCTCTTTATATATAAGTATAGATATATATATATATACACTAGTCATCAAAAATTAAGGAAAAATCCCAAAAAGAGGGATAACACGTTCAAAACTAGGCCAATCTGTTTAAAATTTTAATATGTTGTTAAGTAAAAGGTGCTGAACAATACTACATTATGCAAAATAGTGGCGCTGCAGTCGGAATACGTCATTTGCGAGGAGCATAAAAGTGCATGTCTCAGAGCAAGGCGGGAATTGTCGCTGCGAGGCTGAGATTAGACATCTGGCATAGCCAAAATGTTACAATGACCTCCAGGCATCATTTGACCGAAGAACTGCGATGGCGAGCCATTGGGAGACTAGAGGCAAGACAAAGTCAGACAGAAGTGGACAGATGGCTAAATCTGAGTCCGTCTGTGGTTCATAGACTTTGGCGACAATTTCTAACCACGGATTCGGCATCCAAGAGTTTCAGCCGACGATGGTCATACGCTACGACGAGTGCCGATGACCGATATTTGTCATTATGCGCACGAAGGAATAGAACCACATCTCCATATGAACTCAGATCCTCCCTCGCTGCAAGCTCCGGAAGGTTGGTATCAACGTCAAACATGCGTAGAAGGCTTCAAGAAGGTGGTCTTTTTGCGAGGATACCAGCCATTTGCGTCCCGCTCACGTCACGCCATAGGCCGGAACGTTTGCAGTGGGCACGTCAACATGTCCACTGGACGCGTGATCAATGGAGGGCTGTTCTCTTTACGGATCAGTCCATGTTTAGCCTCCAAATCGATAGTAGGCTTATTTTGATTTGGAGAGACCATGGAACTCGTTTTCATCCATCACACATCCATGAAAGAGATGCATACGGATCAGGTAGTGTCTGTGTTTGGAGTGGTATCTCTTTGGATGGACGCACAGACCTATATGTCTTTACCCGTGGAAATATGAATGCTCACACCTATAGAGATGACATCCTTGATGTTTATGTGCGCCCTTATGCCGGGCAATAGGTGATGCTTTCGTGCTACAGGACGATAACGCGAGACCGCACAGGGCTCGCATCGTGGATGCTTATCTTGAGCAGGAAACAATTCAGTGCATTGAGTGGCCACCTAGATCACCGGACCTGAATCCTATTGAGCATGTTTGGGACGCTTTAGGACGTCATATAGCTGCTCTCAATCCTCCTTCTAGGACCCTAGCCACGCTTTCAACTGCTTTGCAAGAGCAATGGCTCTTACTTCCTACCGAACTCATAGACGGCATGATTGACAGCATCACACATCGCTGTATGTGCTGTATTGCTTCTCGGGGGGATTATGCGCCGTATTAAAGGTACTTTTGCTATACCAAACTGACACATCCGATTTGTTCATTGTATACATATGCTAGTTTCTATAACACTATAATTGTCTGGCGATTTCTTTTTATGCTGTTTTATTCCTACCTATGTGTTGTGTAATGTGTATAAGTTTCATTAATTTCTACACGTAACTTTTTGAGTAATAGCTATTTTTGTGACTTTTCCTTAATTTTTGATAACCAGTGTATATATGCATATATATACATACATATATATATATATATATATATATATATATATATATATATATATATATATATATATATATATATATACATTTCTCCATCAAAAATCTCGATCTATCGTTTTTCAAGGGCCGACTGAACAAACCATAAAGCTGTAAAACGATAGATGCGGGAAATTTAACAAAGCAATATGATAGTTGGGACTGGGTAAAATAAACGACACATACGGAAAAAATGATGATTCGGGGAACGATCGATCGAGATTCCACTGTATATTATATATATATATATATATGTGTGTGTGTGTGTGTGTGTTGTGTGTGTATTCATTTATATATCCTCAAAAGCACTGAATTAATGGCATTATCTAATGAAAAGTAAATGCAGTATAAATTGAATGGATGACTGAAGACCATACAGAGAAAAAAAGTGTGTAAATTAGCGGACAGTAATGTGCGTCATTTTTGTTTTATAGTTTGCAGAATCTATACTCATTAGAAAGAAATAATATGCACCATACCGTATGATTATTGATAAGGATTCTATTATTTTCATTCCTTACTGAGGATAGTTATATTCAACCCAAACTTTCCTGTTATTTACCATATGGCTGTTCGTCGAATTTTACGGAACTCACAAATAGTCAAGAAGAGTTTTAGCTCCCTAATTGTCAATGCAGAAGAGTCATACCCGTGTATTGATACACATATAGTTGTAGATTTTCATTATTTGAGATTCAGAAATAAACTTTAAATTTACGGCTTCTGAGGGGGAAGGTACATATGTCTATAAACGTCCGTTCATAAGAATAGATTTTTTTCCCGAGGCATAGATAATATCACCCATTAAATGAAAAAATGTATATTAACGTGCCTATGATTGCATGTATTTATATATATTTATATATATACAAAGGGCTGTTCGCACATTTTTAGACGATTTTGGTAAGCGGTAATAAAAAATCGTTTGCTGCAAAAGAAATAATTGCAATTGTACTATGTTTTTAAAAGTAAAAATTATCGTCTGCGGCTAGAAAGTTTTGCTTTCATTCAAAATGGCATTTTTAACAAATCAGTGGTTCGAAGGCTACATGTATGCTCTTTCCGGAGAGAAATAAGCATACTCCGTTATCCAAAAACGATGTGAGAGTCATGGTTTTGTGATATCTAAAGCATCGATAGGTAATATCGTCAACAAGAAAGGAAAAAAACGTCAAATTGGAGCCTCAAGTGGGACAAAAATTCCAAACAAGTATCCAAGGAAAAAACGGACATTTTCGACTATTGCAAAGGTACGTTGTTTAATGTTAAAAGAAAATCCCCCTAGTCAAAGGACAGTTGCAAAATCATTAAAATGCTCGGTGTCCACTGTAAACAAAATGATAAACGTTGATTTAAATCTTAAGAAAGTGAAAAAACGTAATGTGCATCGTCTTCTTCCAAATCATATCGCTGAACGCAGGACACGCTGCAGAATTCTATATGAGAAACACTTATCGAAAGAAAAATGGAAAACAACTGTCACAATAGACGAATCATGGGTGTATTTAAAAAATTGCAACAAAAAAAAGAGCCATTTATTATCATAAAAGGGGAGAAAAAAATTTAAGTACATGGTTCAAAGAATCGAAAGAAAGTTTTTCTAAGGGATTCATGATTGTTGCTGGTTTTTCTTATAATGGCAAGTTAAAAATAAAGAGAGTGGAAAAAAATGTCAAGATTAACTCCAAATACTATCAGGAACATATTTTATCGCCAATTTTTCTTAATGAAATATCATCGCTTTACCCACAGTGCCATCAATCTGTGAGACTCCATCAGGACAAAGCTAGCAGTCACACATCAAAATCCACTGTAAATTTCCTAAAAGAAATGGAACAAAAAACTGGTATCAAGGCCATACCCTTCACTGATATCCCTACTAAATCTCCCGATGTATCACCTATGGATATTTGTGCTTTCGGACTTTAAAATCTGCATTATCCAAACGTCGTCCCAAAACCCTTACAGGGACTCTGGAAAGCTGTTCAGGAGGAATGGGATAGAATACCTCTTCTGACACTTCAAAAGGCATTTTTATCCTGGAAATTGCGGTGTCGAAATATAGTTCAGAATAAGGGATGTCAAATAGAACATTTAAAACACAAGAATTTTATGTAATTTAGTTTTGTGAATACAATATACATCGTCTAAAAAATGTGCGAACAGCCTCTGTATATGGTCGAACCTCCATATATCGAACTTGCCCATATCGAAATTTTCTATTTATCGAACTCTTTGCAAATCTCCATGTTCATTACATGGAAAAACTGTTTCTATATAATCAAAAAATCTCTATATATCGAAATTTTTCACGACATATTGGGAGTTATTATACCACTTTAGAATAAAATCTCCCAATTTTTGGCGTTTGAAACAATACGTCGCGGATTCAATTCGCGGAAACTGTCCCTGGTAAAGTTTTTAGTGGACTGAATAAATGCGAGTATTTCTTTGATGAACTTTCTGCAAAACTGGGTGTTCAGCAAGATATTCGTAGTTTTATTTTTAAAGAATGTAACTGTGATCACTGTAACCACTGTCTGGATTTTTTAAAAGGTATATAGGGCTCAATAAATCTTTCATATTAATTCATTTTTAGTTATTAACTTTCATTCAATGTGATTCGCATATAAATGAGAAATGGAGTTTCGTATACGAAAATTAGCTTTAATGTTAATGTTTTAGGAGAATTACGGTAAAACCAAGATCAATTCTATATATCGAAATTTCTATATATCGAATTTTTTTCCGGTATTTTGCTACTTCGATATACGGAGGTTCGACTGTATATATCTATATTATATATATTATATATATATATATATATATATATATAGATGTGTGTGTGTGTGTGTGTGTGCGTGTGTGTCTGTGTGTGTGTGTATGTATATATATATATATATATATATATATATATATGAGCATGTGTGTGTGTGTGTACTTAAACACAGTTCCTAATTCCATGTGATTTTTGCTTCGCCTATCGGATTTGCTGTTTTTAATTTTCGGAAATAGGTATTTCACTTTCTTAACATGACTCAGTGTAATTATGATTGCTTTGAAGCTTTCAACAGCTTAGCAGAAATTTAAAATGTTTTATTGCAGTATAGGTCCCCGAGTTATTTTTTGCCTTCTTCTCACGTATTGAATAATTTATTTCGATCATTTCATTAACCATTATTGACAGAGCCAGAGTTCTACATAGTACAATGGGCTTTTGTCGAGGGAGTGTAGAAATAGAAAATTAGGCCTTCTAGAGCAGTGCTTCCCAACCTTTAATCGTCGCGCGGGACCGTCAACGTTTGATAATTTACCACGGCCGCTGAGGGGGGCTATGACTGCAATTTTAATTCATAATCTTGAAATGTTTAATAAACAATAAACTAATTTAAAATAGTTACAAGATTTCTTTGGTTACAAAGGTATAGATTAGCAGAACCCGAAAAAGTCGGCACTAACCCGAAAGAAATACCCAGAGTAAATAAAATGGAAATAATTTAATGTTCCTTGGTGGCCCGTACTATTTGATCCACGGACCGTTACGGTTCCGCGGCCCTCGGGTTGGGGACCATTGTTCTAGAGGATCAAGTGGGTAATGTTTTTTTCCTTTAGTTTTTCTTGGTCGTGCCACCAGATTTTTTTAAAATTTCAATTTATCAGAATAGTATAAGAGATTTTACAACTTACCCTATAAAACGTAACTTCTGGGTCTGAAAATCTTATAGATCTATACTATATAGGGCGAAGGTTATAAATTCAGATCGCTTCTAGAGCAGAGGTTCCCAATCTGTGGGTAACGACGTGTTTTCTGGGGGGGGGGGGAGGGTTACCATGGTTTATTCAATTAGATAACTTTTTAGAGAATGTCACCAAAAAAAATATTCGACAATATTTATTTACTGTGAAATTGTAAGGCAGTTTTGTTTTTTTAAAGGAAATAATGTCATGTCAAAACGCAACTCAGTTTGTTGGAAATCTACCGCCTTCATTCCGCGATAAATGAAAATCGCGGTTATTTACTACTACACAAATTTTAAACGTCAGTTTATCTTTGTCAGTCTCCTGTCCCTTTTGGCATTGCTGTTGTAGTTTCCCCAATGGAATAAAGCGATTTTATTTAGGGAGGAGTTTTCTTTGTTTATTGTTAAATGATTCTGACTCAGTCAAAGAGCAGCATATTTTCATTTGAGGTTCTGTTCTGCTTCTTGTTTTTACAACCTTTGATTGAGGGATGAATGTTTCTAATATTCTTCATCTTTTAAAAAATTCTTACAAATTTCATTTTTGTTAAATTAAACCTTGGTTGGTTGGAATTAAATTGCAGAAAAAGCATTTAGTGTTTTTTTCATTACGCCTTTAAAGGCTTTCTTTAATCGTTAGCTTACGGGACCCATTTTTCCCATTCCCTCTTTAGAACGGGAAATTTCATACCCCTTTGAAGGAACGGCCATTAAGGGGTTATACATATATATAATGTAATATAATATAATATAATACAATGTAATGAAATATAATATATATATATATGTATGTATGTATATACAGTGGAATCTCGATCTATTGTTTTTCAAGGGACCGACTGAACTGAACCATAAATGCGGTAAAATGATAAATGAGGGAGCATAAACAAAGCAATATGATAGTCGGGACTGGGTAAAATATTCGATACATACTGGAAAACGATGATTCGGGGAACGATCAATCGAGATTTCACTATATATATATATATATATATATATATATATATATATATATATATATATATATAATGTGTGTGTGTGTGTATACAGGCAACCCTCGTATAAACACGGTAGATAGTTCCTAGAAAACGTCGTGTTGTGTGAAGCCATGTTATTTGAGACCCAGAGGCCAGTTCAAAACGGAGGTTACGTTCCGAAAAACTTATTAAAAACAAACATTTTTTTAAAATTCCATGTAAGCAACTTAATTTTTATTAAAAATGTAAATGAATGCATAACACAAAACGAAAAGAAACAAAAAAAATTTCATTTAATATGACCTTAATTTAATAAATTTCTTCCTCATCATCACTGCTCAGTACTATCAAACGAGAAACGTTTTTTTCGATTGAACGATAAAGTTTGATCGATACGTATGATAACGTATCACCTTCTCTTTCAGAACCTTTTTCTTCATTTAGATTTTTTGTACCTTCTATCCTCTTTAAAAAATCTGAAATTTTCGTTTATTTGCTGGTTCTTACAAGGTCATTGTAGATCTCACGGTATGGAGATAGACAATTTTGCAGCTCCCTTTCGAATTTTCTGCTTCTTCCAGCGGAAGGGTCTGCATTCAGGAAAATTGATTCAAGATTTTCGGCTAAGCTTAGGCCTTCTTATAATTTTATAGAGTTATAAATGAATAATTTATAATTTGTTTATACATTTTCATGTAAAGCCACTATAGTTCATTATTCCTTCCGTTATTATTTTAAGGTAATTTAGTTTTTAAATGTGTAAAACAAAATCATATTATCTAGTGCTATAGAAGTACAGTGTTGTACAAATAGGTTTTCGCCATTTTTTTATCGTATTAGAGCGAAACCCTGTTACAGGTTGCAGTGTTATACGAGGGTTCCCGTAATTTATCCTATCATGTTAGAGCGAACCTTGTTGTAAGATGCCGTGCTATAGGAGGGCGTACCTGTATATATATATATATATATATAATATATATATATATATATATATATATATATATATAATATATTATATATATATATATATATAGATAGATAGATGATAGATAGTAGATAGATAGATAGATAGATAGATATTCCCTTTTTGGGCCCGTAGTCTTGGATACATGCTTCTCCTACCCGTAAGGAAAAGGGTATAAAGTAAATATGCAGAGTGGGAAAGGGATGGTGGTTCGCAGACACGTGGAAGCCATGAAAGGGGGTCGCTTCTCGAAAAAGATTGGGAACACTGTTCTAAAGGTTTATAAAGCGAAGTACAACTTAGTTTATTAGTACAACAGATCAGGGATTCCAAAAGGCACTTAGTGTGCCGAGATATTCTTGATGTGTGCAGCCAATGCAATGCCCATACATAAGCGACATCAGACAAGTAGTTCAATCGGTTCTACACTTCCTAGCGGGGACTAGCTGAACTAATGCGCAATGACTATTGCAGTTCTGGTCTGGTAACTGGTAACTCTGGACTACTGCAGTCATGGACTTTTAAATCTGGATCAAGAACTAGCATTATCATTTTTTACGCCCAAAAATAAATTCAGTTATCGAAAAAAAACAAGCTAAAATTTCACATAAAATGTAATTTGTAGTTATATAAACATATTGTTTAATTTGTAATGCATTTCATCTTATGTTTCAATTAAAATTTTTTCGTATGCTATTTTTACTAAATCTATTATAGGCACATCAATTATCATCTAATAAAATTCTTTTGAATTTATCTTTTTGTTTGTGGGCCGACAAATTTTTAAATTATTAAAAGTGTACCGTGCCGAAAATAAGGTTGAGAATCACTGCAATAGATACAAGAGAATGCAAGTTTCAATTCTTTAGATTGAAGCAAATAGTTACGATATGGTTCCCGTATCGGTAAAACTAAGCAACGATGTGTTATCCCCCTGTAATGTTTCTGGTTGTAATTTGTATATTGTAACATGGAATATTGCAACATCTGAAGGTTGAGAGTTCAGACTCGCGTGTTATATGCTAATCATATATTACGTAGAATCAGAGAGTTACATTTCCTAGAGAAGAAAGCTTTCACAAAGGGTTTTCCCCATATTATAACTGATTGCACTTTTCAATACAATGCTTTAGATTCCTTTTGGAAGATTTGAATGTATAACCAGCAGTGAAATTGTAGGTCATGTTCAATATCATAAAGGTTTTTCGATTATAACAGCATCTTAATTGCAAGTATCTTTATACGTTAACATATGTTGCGTCCCGAACGAAATGTTGTAAATCATTTTAGATGCAAAAAACAAGAGTGACATCAGTATTTTCCTGAGTTCGCGTTTTAAAAATGACTTCTTTCTCCTTCAAGCCGATCAGTGAAATTGTACAAAATTGTTTCGCTGTACTCTTTTATGATTATGTGTCACATTATTGAAACATAAATGAATATATCAACTTTATTTTACGCTAGTTCAATAAAACAAATTCTTCCTATTCAGAATGATGACTTTGTGTACTATTGCATCTTATTTAGTCGTCATTTTTCATTTGTTAATCTTCAGTTTACGGGGTCCGTTTTTCCGATTCCCTCTTTCGAAAGGGAAACTTCATACCCCCCTTTGTAAGAACTGCCGTTAAGGGATATATATATATATATATATCTTATATATATATATTTCTTCTGTCCGTGTGTATGTAACTGAACTCCTCCTAAACGACTGGACTGATTTTATGAAATTTGTGGTGTGTAATTTAGTTGATTCGAGAATGGTTTAGGATTCACAATTTGATCCGATGAGAATATGTTTTATATTTTTAATTATTACTAATAAACCAACAATTTATAAGGGGGTGCGTCCGGTAAATGGAAGCTGTTACAGTTTGTGAAATCACCCCTCTAGATAATGGCGTCCACGTTAGGTTTAGTTTAGCAAACAGCGAGCGAAAAAAATAAAAATAAATAAAATCAAAAAGTTTCAAGTCATATATTAATCCAGAATAATAAATGAAAATAATGAATCTTTCAAGTCAGATTTTATACTCTAAAATGGATCAGATCCAACGGCATATTGATACTCTCGACACGCGATGGAAAATTCGAATCAACCACGTTAAGTGACACGAGATCTTTTTTAATCGCTACTGCAATCCTCCTCCCTATATCGTTGTGTCTATTGAAGAGCTAAAGACTAAGCTTCTATCCTGCTAACTTATTTCTGACGTAAAAACTCCTCTGACATTTATAATCACCAAGCCCACAACAACTTTCCAATAGCGAATATGTTTCACTTTACCCACTAGAACACCGTGTCGTCGTGGCGCATTCGGAAGGTCGCCAATTTGGAAAGTGCCATACTCTCGACCCGGGTTCGAATCCAGAGTTGTGTAAATTTTGCTAGACCTGTTATTTCAGCTTTTTTTTAGGCTTTTTTATTTCAGCTTTTATTTTATTATTTTTTTAATTATTTAATTATTATTTTATTTTCTTTTATTATTTTTTTCTTTTAATTTTTTAAAATTATTATTTTTATTTATTTTTATTTTTTCAGCTTTTTTATGATGAAATACCGAATATAGCTGAAATCTGAGGATTTTATTATACATTTATACATTTTTAATTGGGTTTTCATATTATTAATATGTATAACATTTCGTATGCTTTTTTTTTCTATGTTATTTATACTGTGTTTTTAAATTGATTTTGGTTAACAAACATTCTTAAAATCCTGGGCATCGCCGGGTACTTCAGCTAGAATTACAACGTTTGAACAGGACAACGTCTGTCGGGTCCGCTAGTATATATATATATCCCTTAGAGAGAGAGAGAGAGAGAGAGAGAGAGAGAGATACATACATATATATATTCATTCTTGGGATACATGCTATCCCATCCCGAAAGGAAAAGGTTAAGGAACTAAATTTAGACATACCAATACCAATAACTTTCTTTTCATTTTTCAGACTCAAAAAACCTTGAAAGCTTTTCACAGAGAATAAGTTATACAGTATTAACCCTCAGTTGGTCATCTGTGCAACGTTACGTAAGACATGCATCTGGTACTAATTGGTCAATAAAGGTACGGATAAAATAATGTTGTTGATGTTTTAATGCCCCTAGCCGGAATTTATTCCAGGCCAGATCCGTATAGGCTAACGCAGTGGTCCCCAACCCCCGGGCCGCGGACCGGTACCGGTCCGTGGCTCAAATAGTACCGGGCCGCCAGCTTAGGGCCACAAGCTCAGGGTTCTCACTGATTTAGCCTTCTAGTGAGTTAAAATGTTAAATCACTTTATATTCATTTTTTAGTGTAACTGTATTTTATTTTGAACGCATGTTTAAGTACAATTAAATTAAAATTATTATGTCAAAATAATCTAAAATATAAACAATCAACGTCCCCCCCCCCCTCATTAGGCCGTGGTAAAATTATCAAACGTTGACCGGTCCGCGGCGATAAAAAGGTTGGGGAGCACTGGGCTAGCGGCCTGAAGGGTGCGGCTGAGGTTTAAAATGGAACCACAGGGGTCGGAGTCCGAGTTAGCCAAGTGCCACCTCAATTTTGACGGAGCATCTCCAGGAGCAACATCTGGGGAATCGTACCCTCTCCCACCCTCTCTGACCTCATACAGGGACTTTCCGGAACGCGGATTGACCGTTCTCATAACCGGCCTAGACACGAAGGTACTTAATGGGGCTTGTCGGGACTCGATCCCAGCATATTTTTCACTAACATAATTTAACTTGTTGTTGTTGCTGCTTCTAATGCCCTCTTGTCGAAATCATATTCATGACCAGGTCATCATGACTGGGCGAGCTTAGGGGGTGCGGCTCCACTTTGTAATGACTCCACAAAGGTCGGAATCCGATTCAGCCATGTGCACCGCAATTTTGACCGAGCACCCCCAGAGGGCGGCACCTGGGGGGATCGAACCCTGTCCCACCCTCTCTGACCTCATAGAGGAACTCTCCGGCATACGTATTTAACGTGCCCATATCTGGCCTAGACATGGGATAAAATCATAGAGAGCTGAATGAAAACACATGTTTTTTCTGAATTTATTTGAAAATATTTAGCTAATCTACAAGCTAATCTATCTGTATATATATATATATATATTATATATATATATATAACAGTCCCGTACCTGACTGACTGACTGACTGACAGATAATGCACAGACCAACCGCTGAACCGAAAGCGGTGAAAATTTGCATGATGATTCTTTTTATAGTGTAGGGGCACTAAGAAAGATGTTTGAAAATTAGATTCTTAGATTTTTTTAAATTAAATTTTTAAGCTGTTTTTGTAAACTTTTTAAAGTTTTCTTTTAAAAATAATCTGAGGGTTTATAACATTTTATCCGAGAAAGATCCTAAAAATTCCTTTAAAATGAAATCTTTTTCGAATCTTTACCTTCATTTTCCTGATTTTGAGGAATTTTAAAGATTAATTTTTAGAATTTAAATTTATTAAATGCCAATCACGTGTTTCTTTTCTTTTGGGATACTTTAAATTAATTTTGCATCACGTGCATAACAACGAAATAGACAAAAATATTTTTTCTTTCTTGCTAATGCGGCAGACGTTGGACATTATCCAAAAAAATATTAAAATACAGTAAAAGATATATTCCTCAACGTACTATATTAACTGTACTATATTCTTTACTATGTTCTATAGATTTATTAATTTGAATATTTTCTATCTATTATTGTCTATAAAAATATCCGTTACGATTTTTTTATAAATATATTTTTTTTTTTCATCAAATGCATACATTGACCGTTGTATTTATTTTGAATGTACTCCGTAGTGAAAGTACCTGTATTTTAGCTAGTAAAAATATAAATGCTAAATATAATTCGACCAGTTTAAAAGAGAGTTGAGCATAAATTACTAAAACTTCCCGATCCTAGGGCAACGGTGCAAATCCGATATAACGCGCAAGTTGTTGTTAGTTCGGATTTATTTTTTCTAACGGTGTACAAATTATGAAGGATAATTTAATTTTTTTTTTGTTTTTTATAAATTTCAGCTACTTTCAAAGTAGGATTTTCAAATCAGGAATATTTTTTGAGAATGATCGTTATCACAGCAAAGTAAAATATAGCTGTCCTCGTGAAGGCTGCGGATGACAGCCAGGGGACACGTTTTGCTTTTCGGAAGATGTTTTACGGGGTTTATTGAACTCCCTCTTTTGACTTCCGGCGTAAATGTCAGGACTAGTAGCCCCCTTTTGTTTCCGCTGTCGAGCTCAGCAAGTGAGAAGTCAAAACACGGGAAATAAATAAGTCCGTTTTGGTTTAAAAAAAAAAGTGATATAACGTTCTATTCTTAGAATACAATTTATATTCATGTAGGTGCATATAATATGGCTCTAGCACCTATTAAATGAAAACCTTTTTAAGCTGATACTACTCAATTACTTAAGAAAATAAAGAAAAGTACTAATGACGACACCATTTTAATCTTTACATTTTACAAGAAGTAAGGCTATAACGGAAAACTGTAAATAAATAAATAATATATATATATATATATATTATATATATAATATATATTATATATATATATATATATATAAATATAGATATATATATATATATATATATATATATATAATATATATATATATATATATTATATATATATGTTATATATATATATATATATATATATATATATATATATTATATATATATATGTATATACACACACCCATCCCTGGATTTACGCGAACGATACGTTCCGCGCTGAAAGCGAAAATCACGTAAATTGAAATCTAAGGAAACCACATAATAATTACAAGTTAAAAAAAAACATTTTATATACCCTGTTTTAAATTTTTTGTTGAATCATATAAACTTGACAATTCTATGTATTAATAAATCCTTTTTAAAAATTTTTTGATGAGTATCCCATCAACTTGAAAGAAAATGAAATAATTGGAAGTTAACTTTCGTTTAACTTTTCTGTTCCGTCCCGGTCGATAGATGACTGCACCATTCTACAAAACAAAATTAACTGAAATTTCAATTCAATCTGCTTAAATATGGATAAAAGTATTAAAATAATGCGTTGTGCATCGTGTTCTGAGCTATTCTAAAAGTTTCAAATGTCTAGCTAGGCGGGAAGATAGTTAACAATTGATTGGAAGATTTGTACGGGACAAACACACACACAAACAATCAAACAAGAAACGAGTTAATAAAAACATGGTAATAAAACTAACCCGTAGTAACGAACCCGCGAAAAGCGCGTACAAAAGAGTGCATAGAATATATAAAAAAATGGCAACATATGGTCCAGAAAAAAAGTCTCTTTGAAGACTAAGAAATGATTTTAAAACAGGTTAGATTTATATGTACATACTAGCTGAATACCCTTGCTTCGTTACGGAGTTCATTCCAAATTAATACAACAATCAATGTATGCAATTAATTTGTATGTTTAATATCCATAAAACATACTAATTTGAATTAAATTCTTAAAAAACTTCCATCTCAATGAGCCTAGTGGTTAAATTTTATGTTTTGTCAGTATTTCAGCATTTTTTTCTCAATTTATTTCGTTGTTATGCACGTAACGCAAATTAATTTAAAGTATTACAAAATAAAGGAAACCACGTGGTCAGCATTTAATAGATTAATTCTAAAAATTAATTTTTAAAAATTCCCCAAAAATCAGAATATGGAGATAAAGATTCGAAAATGATTTCATTTTAAAGGAATTTTTATGCTCTTTCTCGTGATATAAGTTTTATAACCCCCAGATCATTATTTTAAATGCAACTTTAAAAAAGTTACAAAAACAGCTTAAAAAATTTAATTTAAAAAAAATCTTAGAATTTTTTAAAATCTTTCCCAGTGCACCCCTACACTATAAGAAGAATCGCCATGCAAAATTCAGCCCTTTAGATTCAGCGGTTTGGTCTGTTCGTTATCTGTCAGTCAGTCAGTTTCGGAACTGTTTATGTATATACAGAGGCTGTTCACACATTTTTTAGACGATGTATATTGTATTTACAAAACTAAATTACATAAATTCTTGTGTTTGAAATGTTCTATTGACATCCCTTATTCTGGACTATTCGACACCGCAATTTCCAGGATAATAATGCCTTTTGAAGTGTCAGATGAGGTATTCTATCCCATTCCTCCTGAACAGCTTTCCAGAGTCCTGTAAGGGTTTTGGGACGACGTTTGGATAATGCAGATTTTAAAAGTCCGAAAGCACAAAAATCCATAGGTAATACATCGGGAGATTTAGTAGGGATATCAGTGAAGGGTATGACCTTGATGCCAGTTTTTTGTTCCTTTTCTTTTAGGAAATTTACAGTGGATTTTGATGTGTGACTGCTAGCTCTGCCCTGATGGAGTCTCACAGATTGATGGCACTGTGTGTAAAGCGATGGTATTTCATTCAGAAAAATTGGCGATAAAATATGTTCCTGATTGTATTTGGAGTTAATCCTGACATTTTTTCCACTCTCTTTATTTTTAACTTGCCATTATAAGAAAAACCAGCAACAATCATGAATCCCTTAGAAAAACATTCTTTCGATTCTTTGAACCATGTACTTAAATTTTTTTCTCCCCTTTTATGATAATAAATGGATCTTTTTTGTTGCAATCATTTAAATACACCCATGATTCATCTATTGTGACAATTGTTTTCTATTTTTCTTTGGATAAGTGTTACTCATATAGAATTCTGCAGCGGTGTCCTGCGTTCAGCGATATGATTTGGAAGAAGACGATGCACATTGCGTTTTTTCGCTTTCTTAAGATTTAAATCACGTTTATCATTTGTTTACAGTGGACACCGAGCATTTTAATGATTTGCAACTGTCCTTTGACTAGGGTTTTTTCTTTTAACATTAAACAACGTACCTTTCCAATAGTCGAAGATGTCCGTTTTTTCCTTGGATACTTGTTTGGAAATTTTTGTCCCACTTGAGGCTCCCAATTTGACGTTTTTTTTCCTTTCTTGTTGACGATATTACCTATCGACGCTTAAGATATCACAAAACCATGACTCTCACATCGTTTTTGGATAACGGAGTATGCATATTTCTCTTTGGAAAGAGCATAAATGTAGCCTTCGAACCACTGCTTTATTAAAAAAACGCCATTTGAATAAAAACAAAACTTTCAAGCCGCAGACGATTAATTTTGACTATTAAAAACCTAGTACATTGCAATTATTTCTTTGTACAGCAAACGATTTTTTATTACCGCTTACCAAAATCGTCTAAAAATGTGCGAACAAGCCTCTGTAGACTACGGCGCGAACTCTCAAAACTCTCAGGATCCTAGTGTATCTCAACGACGCCAACAACTGTGATCATCATTTTTTTTCTATCATTAAAAAGGAGTTATGACCAATGCGAATATTGAACCGATTGTCTTCGACATTCACGGCTGATATTCTAGCCTTAAACTACCATGCTGCACTTAACTGATTTATTCAAACAAGGCTATTAGGGGAATCGTTTGTATTCTCCGAAAAATGAATTCATTCTGTGTTCGAGAAATCTTGAGGCAACTTTATTCACCCGATTTCCATAGAAATTTATGTAAGACCGTACTAAAGATCGCAAAATAGCTTGGGAGTGTAGAAACCCTTAGAGTTTAAGTAAGGATGTTGGAATCATCGTTGGAAAGACTAGCATGCACCTTTTTTTTTCAACTGTCAAAAACAGGGAGAAATCTTAGTAAGTGAGAAGTAAGTGTTATAACTTTTCTACTATCCTTAAAGAGTCTTTAGAGAATGACAGTTGTTTGGACCTTAAGACTCAGACATTTTTACTGTTCATTTTTTGTGTTTTTTATGTTAATTTCTTATCTATTTTAATTAGTGTTCACCAACAGATGGCAGTGCTTCACTTGGGTTGAAATTTCATTTTTCTGAAGTGGCAACGCAATAAGCTTTTAGATTTCTGTTTCACTACCTTTGCAATTAATATTTTAGTCAGTGATGTAGTTTTAAGTCAGTAGTGTAATTTAAAGGCTGTCGTATATTTAACTCAAATTAGGAAGCTGCTTGTCAAATTTATGGTTTAACAGTAAAGAATTTTTAGCGAGCTTGCACAGGGCAGGTCCTCCCATTGTGGATGCAGGTAAGTTTTTTAAACGTATTTGTATATTTTGGACCAGTCTCCCTTTCTTCGATGAAGCTAAGTTGAATTGCTGCCATCTTACAACGTTTTGTTCTACTCAACATATCACTGGTTGTGAAAATTGGAATAAATATCTACACGTGAACTGTGTATGATTCTGATTTCATTTTCTGAAGTGTTGCAAACTATGCCCCTAGTTTACCTCAAAATTAGAAGATTTTAACCCCTCCCCCCCCCCCAAAAAAAAAAAAAATTCCTTACCACGATTCCATATCCATTTACAAGTACCATTATTTGCAAAGCCTCGTTCTTTTAGGGGAGTTGATTTAAAAAATAATCAAATACTTTTTGAAATCTAACAAACAAAAAAATAAGAAAGCAAATATTACAGATTTTTTAAAATATTATAATAGAAGTAGAGTAATTGCTGATTATTAAATAAAATTTAAACTGTTTTTGCTTTGATTTTCAGTTTTATTGATTTATATACAGATTTAACATCTTTGAATTTCGTTTTTACAGACAATAAATTTTGTTTAACTTTCTTTGGAGTTTCTTTTTCTTCTGCTTCTATTTGCGCATTCCCTACGATATTTGGGGAACACGGTAACCGTTTTGTGAATCATTATCTTATAAATAACTGTTTTAACAAATTAAACTTACTGTGCATGACTAATTTCACTGTTTGAACGAAGCTTACAATGCATGACCTTAACATGGAATTCTGCACTTCAAAATAAGGATTAAACACCAAATTGATTTATTTACAGTATTTTATTTTGTAATGCCTATCTTGCATGTAGGATTAGAATACTTACCATTTCACTTACAGACTTCATATGCTAGAATTTTATCAGGAGAAAATTTCATCACGCTGTCATTCTGCCATGCTAAGCTAATTTTTTTTGTTGTGATTATATTCCTATTCACATTCGACATATATTAGATACGAGAAAGTGAACCTTTCATTTAGGTTATCAAACCTAAAGCATCGATTCTGGTTGCATAAAAGTATTGCTCTAATCTTGCCATCACTGGTTTTGAACGCATAAATTTGAGCTTAAAAAATATACTTTCGGAAGACAAAAATGTTTTCAATGAGGAAACGGAATACCTAATTTTTCTGCCATCTTATATTATGTTGCCTTCTTCAAAACAAAATGGTAGAACGGGTAGTATGAAGCGTGTCGATATTTGGCTATAAAAGCAGAACAAATGTCGCTAAACCATCACAACTGTTTGACAGTGGTTACATTTTGAGTTTGTTTGAAGACGAGCTTCATACCGAAATAAAAATGGTGTGCTAAATACATGGTAGCCGATGAATTTGTTTTCTAAATTGTTTATTTTAAATATTAAGTTATCAAACATGGCTCTGATAATACTGAATTTCTTTTATACCAAGGCAGATAATCCCTTTTTACTGTAGCAAGTTAAAAAGTGTTATCTTGTATATGCAACTGATTAATTCTTAAAAAAAAATGAATACCAATCGTTTGTCAGGTGCACTGGATTACTTCTGCTTTGCAAAGCGAGTTGCAAGGACTTGTAATTCTTTTGAAACAAGGAACTTTTTCTCCTGATCAGACCGTAGTAAATTAAACAAAATTCGATTTGGTTAGTTTCATAAAATTTCGATTGTACGCCATTCCGTGTATTTAAAATATTGTTTGATCCCTACCTTTCGTTGACTGTATATAAAAGATTATGAAAAACACAAAAACGTCATTGACAGTACAATATAAGATTAATTTCCTATAATTGTATTTTGATCATGGCAAATGATTCAGAGCAAGTTCTAAGCATCTAAGAATTATATCCAATGCAAAAATTTTACTGACATATAATCTTAAGTGTGATTTTGAGCAGAGCAAAGTGATTTTAAAAAACGTAAAAATAACAAAAATTAAGTTTCAGAATTCATTAACGTTTTAAAGTCCCGCATAGAGACTCGAGTATGTTTCATATTGCTTTATAATACTCTCTGATTTAAAAAAAAATTCCTTCAAGGAACATAAATTTTAGCATTATGTAATGTGATAAAGCATTACGAGTTAACAACATTCATACAGCTATAAATGAATTCTGAATTAGGTTTTTTATGCCCTGACAATTCCTTTCTTTATTCCAGCTTCTCTTCTGCGTTGTCATTGCCACCGTCAATGCATCTGGCATCCTCCCTGGTGTGTTGCCAGCAGTGAATTACGGATACAATAATGGCGTCCGTGAAAACTACTTCAGGGACCGCGTCGTCAGTAATTTCGTATACAACAATGGATTGGCCGGATACGCTGGTGGTCTCGGATATCCAGGATATCTGGGATTCAATGGACTTGGATTTGGTGGTCTCGGAGGTAGATATCTAGGATACAATGGACTTGGATTTGCCGGTCTCGGAGGTAGATATCTAGGATACAACGGACTTGGATATTCCGGTCTCGGATTTGCTAGATAAGCAGATGGATATTTCGTTTTGAAAAAATTATCTCCATATGAGGTAAGAATTTAGATAATATTTTTATGTTAAATAAATGGATGTAGTTTTCAAGGGCAATATCTGTATTAAAAGATATTTTTCATCAAATGCATGTAACAATACTGTTTGAATAAAATTTAAATGATCAAAGCTTTAAGGGGATATTTAAATACACATATGTTTACCAGAATGGTTGTTAATCGATATTTTTACTGTCATTATTTTCATGAAAAGTACACATTATGTCCACGAGGGAAAATAGGTTAAAGTTTTTGTGCTTAGTAAGAATTAAAACTACTTGAAAATGACTAGCAATATAGTCTGAAAAGCTTCAAACACGTTTAATGAAAATTGACAGTAAAAAATAACATGCTTTTCTAAATAGGAGAAATTATTTCTTCTTCATTTCTGCCTTTCAAACTTTAACTATATTATATAGATATTAATATTGAAGGACTTACCTATAAATGAAATTTGGTAAGAGAGCGAGCGCCACCACAATGTCTTAGCCACTCGAGTTCTTGAAAAAATATCGCTTGAAATATTTATATCGCATGATATTGTAATAAGTAAAAATGATTGATACATTATAATGCATATAATTGTCCTTAGTTATATATTTTATGTTTTTTTTCAGATGGGTTTTGGACTCTTGGACCCGTAACAAATTTGAAGATAATGTATTGAAAAATGTTTGATTCAAAATTAGAGAATAAGATTTAACAGAAATAATGTCGGCGGTTTTTATTATTTACGGAGCCTATTGCATTCTCGTATTCAAAATTCTGTACTCATTCACTGGGGCTCGAATTACTAAAACTTCCTCCACTCTTTGTCACATTGCGCAGCATTATCAAATTTCTACTGAACCTATCGCCTGAGGCACAAAGCCCAAAAACCCTTTTTAAGGGTAAATAAGTCCTTTATAAGTCCTTCCTTGCAGAAGAAAATGAAATCGGTAAAGATTATTAACTTATATTATCACTTCATTTGAGACTAACTCATAGAGCATATTATACAGTAGACTACGGCGCAACTAACAAACTCTCAGGAATCCTAGTGTATCTCAACGACGCCAACACTGTGCTCATTCCTTTTTTTCTATCATTTAAAAAGGAGTTATGACCAATGCGAATATTGAACCGATTGTCTTTGACATTCACGGCTGATATTCTAGCCTTTAAACTACCATGCCGCACTGAACTGATTTATTCAAACAAGGCTATTAGGGGAATCGTTTGTATTCTCCGAAAAATGAATTCATTCTGTGTTCGAGAAATCTTGAGGCAACTTTATTCACCCGTACTTCCATAGAAAATTTATGTAAGGACCGTACTAAAGATCGCAAAATAGCTTGGAGTGTAGAAACCCTTAGAGTTTAAGTAGGATAGTTGGAATCATCGGTTGGAAAGACTAGCATGCACCTTTTTTTTCAACTGTCAAAAACATGGGAAATCTTAGTAAGTAAGTGTTATAACTTTTCTACTATCCTTAAAGAGTCTTATAGATAATGACAGTGTTTGGACTTAAAAGACTCAGACATTTTTACTGTTCATTTTTTGTGTTTCTTATGTTAATTTCTTATCTATGTTAATTAGTGTCACCAACAGATGGCAGTGCTATCACTTTGTGAAATTTCATTTTTCTGAAGTGGCAACGCAATAAGCTTTTAGATTTCTGTTCACTACCTTTGCAATTAATATTTTAGTCAGTGATGTAGTTTAAGTCAGTAGTGTAATTTTAAGGCTGTCGTATATTTTAACTCGAATTAGGAAGCTGCTTGTCAAATTATGGTTTTAACAGTAAAGAATTTTTAGGCGAGGCTTGCACAGGGCAGGTCCTCCATTATGATGCAGGTAATAGTTTTTAAACGTATTTGTATATTTGGGACCAGTTCTCCCTTTCTTCGATGAAGCTAAGTTGAATTGCTGCCATCTTACAACGGTTTTTGTTCTACTCAACATATCACTGATTGTGAAAATTGGAATAAATATCTACACGTGATGTGTTTGATTCTGATTAGTGGATGACTTGGAATATCTTGCATTGATGCGACACCATACTGCAAGAAAACTGAGAAGTAAGAATGTTTTATTCATGCCTACCTGATTAGTTACTTCCCACATTGGTTGCGTGGCAGTTCAGTACTGGGTTGGTTTGAATAACTTTAGTTAGTTTATCCGATTTACACACATTTGGCACCTCCGCAATTGTCGTTTGCTTCTACTTCCTATTTAGAATTTAGCATTTAGCATTTTTTTGCTTCTATTTCCCATTTCCCTAGTTAGACAGTGAATTCAAATTCTTTCCTACCACTTACGCAAAAACCTTCCCAAATAAACTCTCTGTATGATCGTCTGCTAGGGCCGAGTCGAACCAGGATCCCCTAACCTCGAGACTTTATTTCTCTCAGCTACACAGTCTGTTACTTTAGTCTGTTATATAAGGCAATGTAATATTTTATTCCATTTCACTACTCTCCTATATCAAATAGGCGCGAAAACTATGAACGACCTCCGAGCCACCGAAACAAATACATTTAATGCCTATAATTACTCTCATTTCGTTGATATTTGAATATCTAGATACCTGGCATTGAAAATATAAGATGAAGCGTATCCAATAACATCAAAATTGCTTTTTTTTTTTACTACTTTCGTGTTTTTCCAGGGGTTGACATGTTTTTCCGTTAAGAGACATGATAATATGGGATTTTTCTCTGTTATTCTATTGAATTCCACAAAAGGTCCCCAGAATGGATTAGCACTTTTCCACGGAATCCCATGGCATGTCAGTCATCACGAGAGTAATAAAGAGTGATGCATCTAGATGCTAAAACGGAAATGAATAATGAGATTTAACTCGTGAAAATGGAGATCGTGCCCATTGGATTTCTGGTGAAAGTTTATCATGCGTAACTGTGTCGAGGATTTCCTGAATCCACTCTTGCAAAATTCAGTCTAGAATCTTTCAGTGTCTATTTGTATTTTCGAAAATAATACCCTTTCAATCTTTCATAAAGTACTTTAAATCTTTGGAAATAGTGTTTATTGTATTTTGGCTTAACTACTGTTTCACGTGCAATTTACTTTTTTTTGTGCTATGAATTCTGTCAATGCTCTTCTCTCAACACAGGGCGGTACCGGAACGGTTGCCAAACCATTATAACAATTAAGGGAAGAATAGTAAGCAAATCCTGAACGCCCTGTAGGTAGGCTTGACATAGCCCATAATTTACATAAACTTAACTCAAACAACAGTCCTAAACAAGTCATAGGATTGCATCTTGCAGTTAAGAAAGATATTTAATAATAAAAAAAGTATGTATAAATTAAATCAAATTAAATTAAGCAAGGCCAGAAATAATATTAAACCCACAACCTCATTTAGACTGACCTGGACATATCTCCCAATTTACATAAATTTAATTAATACACGCAGTCCTATATAATTTATTTCCACAGTTCTTGCACTCATTAAAAATATTGATAATAAAAAATATAACGAATAAAATAAACTATTAGACACAATTTGTGTTCAATTACCAATTACACGAGAAACTGTGTATTATACTTACCATTGTCCAAAATTTTGAGATAGCGAATCCTCCCATGCTACGAGGGAGAGTCCGAAAATAAGTTTCCCCTGGCGACTGTGGACATAGGTGTGTATGAAAGACAAAAATATAATGAGACATTAAAGATAGACGTAACTTTATTTTTCCACATAAGTACCAAGTACGTTGAGACATTTGTCATACCGCTTTATAAGCTTCAATAAGCCCTCCGGGAAAAAATCAGGGCTCTGCATACGGAAGAAGCGTTTTAACGCTTGTGTGACGTCAGCATTGCTTGCCAAAGCGCTTTCCTGCGATATTCTTTTTCAAAGCCGGAAACAGATGGAAGTCACTGGTTGCGAGATCAGGACTGTATGGTGGATGGTCAAGGGCGCTCCCAACCAAAGTTGCAATATGGTTTTGCTTTGCTGTCGCCGTGTGGGGTCTCGCATTGCCATCAAACACCAGAACGGCAGATGTGAGAAGGCTAGGCCGCTTTTCCGAATAGCCTCCTTCAAATTCGACAGGGAGTGACAGTACCGCGTAGCATTGATGGTTCCAACCTCCAAAAAGTCCAGCAACAAAACTGCTTTAAAGAAGAATCTCGGCAGAAGGTGCTTTGGAAGCAATCCTGAAGTCACACAAGCCGTCAAACACTTCTTCCGTACGCAGAGCCCTGATTTTTCCTGGAGGGCTTTGCACCGTAGTCAATAATCCGACAAGCCTTTCGCTTCATTACTTTACTACGATACGTTAAACATACTACAGCTACAACAGTTAAAGCAAGTGGTACATCAAGTTAGAATATATACAGTTAGCTAGTCAGGATGGATTCGGGTTCACCGACAGCGCTGGCCTACAGAAGGCCTCTCGGACGCAGAAGACGTCTCTCTCGCACTCAAAAACAGATCTCGTCTCGTTGACTATTGGGGGTCTTCTTTTATACCTGCAGGGCGAATTCAAAGGGGATGTCTCTGGCGGTTGAAGTGCTGTAGTGTTTGAAGTTATGGGATTCTAACCGTCAGAATAGTGCCAAAATTCTGGAGAGCCCTCGAACCACTCTGGGATCTATGCGTTCTATAACGTCAGAACCGCACATGACAAGAACTTTATGGCCTCTTATCCTAGAGTTTATGAGACCGCCCAGATCAACAGTTCGCCGATAGATGACATGTTGAGGGGTAGGAACGGGGCATCACATAGAAATGCTAATTTCGTGTAGTAATTGAGACAGTGTCACAACTTCTTGAAGCTTATAAAGCGGTATGACAAATGTCTCAACGTACTTGAAACTTATGTGGAAAAATAAAGTCTTATCTTTAATGTCTCATTGTATTTTTTGTCTTCATACACCTATGTCCACAGTCTCCAGGGGAAATTTATTTTCGGACTACCCTCGTATCATCTCATGACGATATAGATAGTTTATTAAGCCATTAAAATTAGTTAGGCAAGAAATAATAATAAATCCCTGGACACCATTTCGAGTCGACTCCGATATAGCCACTAATTTACGTGACTTAATTAATCCTATACAATGTATTATCTCATATCTTGCTCCTATGAAAAAATATTGATAATAAAAAATGTATTAAATAGAATAGAACTATTACACTCCACCAAAATACGTTACACAGGAATCAAAATTGAAGTAATTGAAATATTTTTGACTTTTGACTTTTTTATCCTATTTTTCTCTTCAATGCAGCGTGATACACACAGTTGTATCTGTTATTGTTCATATGACTGAAATTATTTTCTTATTCGTTGCACTACATATTAACATTGAACCAGTAATAAATTTCTCCTCTTCAATGGTTAGGTTTCCTTTATATGAGACAACTAAAATTCATGTTCAGTTCTTCCTTAGCCAAGTTGCTTAGTTGCAAAACTGACTTAAAGACAATTTATTAGATACTTAAATGCACACATCCAGTTTAATCTATATATATAAAACAGTTCCGTAACTGACTGACTCACTGTCTCACTGACATACAACACACAGACCAAACCGCGGACCTAAAGGACTGAAATTTGCATGGCGATTCTTCTTATAGGTGTAGGGGTGCATTAAGAAAGATTTTTGAAAAATTCTTCTTAGATTCTTTTAAATTAATTTTTAAGCTGTTTTAATGTAAACTTTTTTTTTAAGTGTTGCATTAAAATAATAATTTGGGGTTATAAAAATTTATATCTCAGAAAGATCGTAAAAATTCCTTTAGAATGAGATCCTTTCGAATTTAACTTCCATTTTCTGATTTTGGTGAATGTTTAAAGATTCATTTTTAGAATTTATTTATTAAATGCTGATCACGTGAGTTTCTTTTCTGGTACAATAAATAAATTTATCGTCACGTGCATAACAACTAAATAGACAAAAAAAAATTTCTTGCTAATGCGGCAGACGATGGACATTATCCAAAAAAGTATAAAATACAGTAAAAGATACTATGTTTCCTCAAAACTGTACATATTCTTTAATATTTCCTATTACATTTAATTTAAATATTTTTTCTACATTATTTTGTCTATAAAAATATCTCTTACGATTTTTTTATAAATATATCTTTTTTGGTTTTTTTTACATCAATTGTATACATTGATCTTCGTATTTATTATAAATATATATACTCAAGAGCCAAAACATGATGACCACCTGTCAATAACGAGTTGGCCCACCTTTGGGCGCGCAACACAGCTTCAACCCGCCTTGTCATGGATGCCACAAGTCCTTGGTAGATGGCCGGAGACAGATTGTACCAGATGTTTAAAGCAACGGTCACGCAGATCCGAGATATTGCGAATTGGTGGTCTTTGAACTCTGAGCTGCCGTCCCATGACATCCCAAATGTGTTCTAGTCGGATTGAGATCCGGTGAGTTAGGCGGCTAGGACATTAACTGGAATTCAGCATCATGTTACCTGGAACCACTCCAACACATTTGCCTTGTGACAACGGGGCGTTGTCCTGTTGGAACATTCCATTTCCAAGCAGGAAAAACAGAGGCCATGTAAGGGTGCAACTGGTCCGCATGATGTTCAGATACCCTGTAGCATTCATGGTCTGCTCTACCCAACAACCACGGGTCCCAGAGACGCCCAAGAGAACGTCCCCAAGCATAATACCGCCACCACCGGCCTGTGTATGACCTACTGTATATTGATGGTAGCAACAGTTCGCCTGGAAGACCGGCGAAATCCTGACACGGCCATAGGCGTGATGAATGACAAACCGTGATTCATCTGACCAGGCAACTCTCTCCCACTGTCCATGGACCATCGCAATGTTCCCGGGCCCCAGCGCAGGCGCAGTTGGCGATGACCTTGGTCAGCAAAGGCACACGAGTGGGACGTTTGCTGCGTAGCCCCATATCCAACAGTGTCCGCTGACAGTGTGCTGCGATACTATTCTACTTGGCCCTGCATTATATTGGGCTGTCAGCTGAGCCACTGTCTGGCTCCGTTTTGCTCTAACCATGCGAGACAGTCTCCGACGACCTTTTCTTTGATAGCGTGGGACGTCCAACACCATGTCGTCCGACTGCTGGTTTCATCACACTCGTCATTCATCCACTTTGCATAAGTACTAACAACTGTAGGTCGCGAACAACCCACGAGTCGTGCAGTTTCGGAAATACTTGTTCCGAGCCTTCGAGCCATTACAATCTGACCTCTATCAAAGTCGCTTAGATCCGCACCTTTCCCATCACACACAGAAGTAAGTGAAAGAATGATTCTTCAGACTCTCCAGCAGCAGTTAACATACCACTTCCCCTGATCACGTGCCTTCCACGTCATCCAGGCGAATTCATTGCAAAATGTAGGGGTGGTCATAATGTTTTGGCTCTTGAGTGTATATATATAGATATATACATTTTTTGGCATTAATTGCATACATTGACCGTTGTATTTAATTTTAATGTACTCCGTAGCGAAGTACGGTTTTCAGCTAGTATTAATATAATTATCGAACATAGCATGGATTGTCATCCAAGCATGTTGCTTAAGACAGATATATGCGGTCTGTTTTGAGATATTAAGAAACAAACTTAATGCAACAACAATAATATTAAAAAAAGACATGGGCATCCATAAACTGAAAGAAATTTAGATATAGAAAAGACCTGATAAGAACAAATACCACACACTATCTGTTTCTTTTGATAGAGATAATCTTCCAGTTTACGGAAGACCCAAATAACCATCACAATCCGAAGCTAGAGTATCAACTCGACTGTACCCTAAATATATAGGCTCTCTGCGAGCGCCTTCTATGTGAAGCGATCTACATTAACCAGGACCACTTACTACCTAGACTCGTGAATAAATTTCACGAACTCCGAGTTATAACCGTAACTATACTGCTGAGAACACTGCTTATGATGCAAAGGTGATGGAAACGATGCTATAAAAAGAGCATCCGGAAAAAAGAGCATCATTTCCAAAAAATATAGAACAGCAATAAAAATGAGCTTCAGGAATTATTTATTACATATGTTAATTTCTGTCACTTCTCAAAATTTCTAAACTGTTTCTGCTTGCAAAGATGAAACTTTTATTTTAAGAAAATCATGTAGAACCAATATATCCACTTTACAGTTTTTGCTTTAACGTTACAATGATTCCAACCCATCATATCTGTTACGTATAATTATCTCTAAGTTTCCTTTCTGTAGCATAAATTGTTCCAGGGAGAATCCGTAGAAAAAATAGCTCAAAACGAAAACTTTCATTGTGTATATTTTTTCTGTGTTTATATACTCTAATTGAATGAAATTGAAATGGTGGTCATGTTAATAGCTCTCCAGTATAGGTAAAATCAGTTATATACATGCCAATTTCCGATCGTTATTAATACAAAAAACATCATATTGCAATTCAGGCTCAGGTCCCCAGCGTTTTGATCACACAAGAACCCCCCATAAGGCCTTTTGGTCTCATTACATCTGAGTTTGTAAATAAGTAATTAAAGTTTGAATTTTCATCATGCTACAATTACCGGGTGGGCCATTACAGAAAAATTTGTAATAAAAAAAGTAATTTGAATTGAGTTTGGTACTAAATAATTATATTGAGTTGATAAAAGCTACTAATCATACTCAATGATATTCATTTACTTATACATTCAATCAAGATTGAATTATTCCTTAAGGTGTTTAATTCAAAGTATCTTAGATAAAAAAATAAATTATATGTTTTTTGGCATAATATGATAACTAGGAGCATGTTAAATTAGTTTAACCTCCCCCAATTGCAAGAAGGGAAAATTTAAAACACCTTTAAAAAACTTACGTATTCCACACATGCAAACTTAAGTGTATAAAATTTCATAAGTCCAGCAATATCAGTTGATGAATATTTTTTAAAAATTATAAGAATTAATAATTAGCAAAGTGAGACAACACTTGCTTACTTTGCAATTTAAGACACCCTAGTGATCTTCATAATTGTTCTATCCACAATGTTTATTATTTTTTACTTTAAAGACGAAGAAACTGAGATATCATTAGCAAAATCCATAGAGTTGTCATATTTATACATGCATAAACAAAAATGTATAAATATCACAATATATTAAATTTCCTGATTTCAGTTTAATTTTTAATGCGTCAGAGCTTTACACTCTCAAAAAGGAAATAATTTTAGACTAAATATAGAGACGTGGGTCTAGACAGAGTCCCTTCAAATTTGTTTATAGCACTAAGTTTCTTCCAAGGCACTTTATCTTCCTAAATACCGAGATGGATATCAGAATTAAAATAATGAAAAAAATGTAATAAAATTCAGCAGTGATATAGTTAAGGGTATTGTATTCTAAGCGTGATTAATTTGCCCGCTTTAATCAAGAGGATAGAAAACTGTTTATTTAATATAAATGCATAGGTATAAAAAATTAGCTTGTCAAACCTATAAAAAAATTACTCTACATGAAATTCAATTTTAAATAATATCTAAAATTCAGTACTCCTGAGGATCTGCATCGGCATCGATTCGTATAATCCAATCTTTCATAGTGAAAAATTTCGTCACGCTTGAAGTCCTGCAGCTGCATCCAGGTATGCGATGTAGTATATTCATCTCCTCATTCAAAATTATGTATTCTGTTAATTTGATTTGCAAGCAATTTTTACGTTAACGCTTGTCACTTTCAAACTCCTACAATATTAGCTTTTCAATGTTATGAAAGATGGTAGAGATTGTGGGGGGAAATTAATTCACACAGAAAGATTTAACTTTGGAAATAATCAGATGACCTACAAGAGCATTGTCTCTTTTGATATCTTAAAGATGTAGGTTATGAATTGCAATACAGCAGGTTAATTGATGAGGAAGACGGAAGTTTCTTGGGTTTAATTGTTTGAATGGATTAGTATGCTTGTTGATGCTAATGGTTCAAATGCATAAACGAAATTTAGAAAGGTTAAAAAAATGAAATTAATGTATCATTTTCTACAATCAATTTTTTTAAAGTCTTGTTTATAACATGTTAGCTGTGTTTTATTTAGTTTGGAATTATTTTACTTTTCAATTTCCTATGTTTAATAAAAGTCTGTCAGAAACAATTTTTCAGCGTAAAGGATATCAGTTCAGTTATATATATATTTCAATGTGGAGGCCTTTGTCCCTATAAACATTTGCCTGTTACATCGCGGTTATGGCGGTCTCTATATTATGGGATTACCATAGGTACGCATCGTCCCCTATGACCAGTTCCGTAAATTTTGGACCGAGTCAAGTGACGAGACTTGGGAACGCTTGACACCGACCTACAGAGATGTTTTGGAACTGGAGAGACATTGCAGCTACGACAGAATTTTCCCCGTGAACCAGCGCCATTAGTGTACACGCCGGTGGGTTTGTCGGGGGGTATCGAACCCGTAGCTTGCAGGTTACTGCTCGATGCCTTTGTCAACTTAACCACCTGCGTCCCCCAGTTCAGTTTATATAATGTCATAGATTCGATAGGCGGGATATATATTCCAAATATAGAAAAATATTTAAACACTCCTCCTAGCTCGAGGTCTGCCCAACTCAAAATGTGATTATGGCCTTATAATTTTACAGAAAGCGGCGACAGGCCAAAAGAAAACGGGATAGATTGGAAATCGAAAAATATTTTTATCTAACAAAGCATAAATTAATGATTATTTTAAAAATTAAATTAAATATTAATAATTATATATATATATATTATATATATATTATATATATAAATCAGGTTCCGTGACTGACTGATTGACTGACTGACAGATAACGCAGAGGACCGCTGGACCTAAAGGGCTGAAATTTTGCATGGCGATTCTTCTTATACTTTAGGGGTGCACTAAGAGAGATTTTTGAAATATTCTTCTAGAGTTTTTAAAATTAAATTTTTAAGCTGTTTTGTAACTTTTTTTAAGTTTCATTTAAAATAATATATAAGGTTATTAAATTTATATCACGAGACAGATCATAAAAATTCCTTTAAAATGAATCTTTTTCGTATCTTTACCTCCATTTTCCGATATTTGGTGAATTTTTAAAGATTTATTTTTAGAATTTAATGTATTAAATGATGATCACGTAGTTTCTTTCTTTTTTTTGAATTCTTTAAATTAATTTTGCGGTCATATGCATAACAGCGAAATTAATTGATAAAAAAATTAAAATACGGTAAAAGATAAAATTTAACCACTGGACTAATTGGGATGGAAGTTTTTTAAGAATTTAATTCAAATTAGTAAGTTTTATGTATATTAAACATACAAATTAATTGAATACATTGAACGTTGTATTTAATTTGAATATTTTCTTGTACATAATTTTGTCTATAAAAATATCCCTTACGATTTTTTTATAAATATATTTTTTTGGCATTAGTTGCATACATTAGTCGTTTTATTTATTATAAATATATATATTTTTGGTTTTTTTTTTTTTTTTTGGCATTAATTGCATACATTGCCCGCTGTATTTAATTTGAATGTACTCCGTAGCGAAGCACGGGTATTCAGCTAGTTGCTTATATATTCCTTTCGTAATATTATGAATCTAAAAATATTCTTCCGTAATTTTTAGATTTGTTATATTATGGTTGTGCACAAAAGACTTCGTGGGCGACAGATTGTGTGTCCCTCGGGCCGTACGTTGTATAGTCCTGTCCTAACCCATAATTTGATGCAGGGAATTTTCAATTAAAATATGCATATGTGCTATCAGTATTAGCTCCAATATTCTTGTATTTATAAAATGTGTTCTAAAAATACGATATTTCCTCATATTTTCTAAAAAGTATTTTAATTGTTCCTGCGGTAGTAGTTAATTGTAATAAATATGCCCAACATAAAAAATAGATTCTTCAAACATATTAACGACTGATCAGAAATATCTAAGAAAGGGTATTATTTGAAATATATTAGTTATTGATTGCTAATATTTCTAATGAGAGGCCAATAGCAGTCAAATCCTGACTGCTGACCTCTGGAAATACATACTTTTCAACCAACATTATTTTGGTACTAGCCGCTGCGCGATCAGCATGGTTGCTTTTAGTTTTATATTTTCTTTTGCAAAACAACTTTAACTGAAAGTAACATATAGAAATGTTACCATGACCTGTCATCATAAATATACGTTGATAAGGGGTATTTTCTATAAGGCTGATTTTAAACATCGTGATTAAAAAATTAGAATTTCATTGCTTCAGAACAGAGTTAAAGATAAGACTGAGAACCCATCACCAATGATTTTAAAATTACATTCCTCTCTGTATGTACTACTTTTCAAAATTAAGATATCTACACTTTATCATTACATCAAATAAGAAATTGTTGGGGGAAAATATTTTTCAAGTAAAAAGTGGAGTAAAAATTCAGCAAGTACTAAAATAGTGTAGATTACATCACTCTCTGTATGTACTATTATTCACAATGCAGATATATACTCTTAATCATATCAAATAATAAATTGTTGGGAAAATTTCTTCACTTATAAAATGGAGCAAAAATTCAGCAAGTACTCAAAAAAGTGTAGAAAATTAACTATTACTGGCTGTTGGTTGCTATGCAGGCGACGATTAAGCCTAACCTCGTGATCAATTACGCTCTCTCTTAATGAATTATTTCTTCTTCGCTTTCTTTCTTGAGACTGTTTTCAATTTTCACTTGATCATGCAGCTCGCTTTCGAGCGTTCCTGATTTCAGTGCGTAAATCCATGTTGACACGCGGTTGCGAATTGCGGACGGCCGCTAATGTTTACATCTGTGACTGCAGCCATTGCCATTCGAAGTGTAGAAATATCGTGGATTTTTGTGCCGCATACCTACGCGTTTTATATATATATAGATTTATCCCTACTATAGCTAAAGTGCTGTTAGTAAAGTATCCAAGTTGATAGTAGATAATTTACTGTGTTATGAAAAAAATCATTTTACAAACGATAAACGAGAGATAAACTACTCCTTTACTGTATGACATAAAAGAATTATACATAGATATAACTGTAAGTTTAGTCTTGTTTATTTAAAAAAAAACAGGATAAAGTGGGTTTGTTCTATATAAAACTTAGATTAGTGAGAGTTAAATATAGGAACGATAGACAAATAGCTAAAGCTCTTAAAAAAATAGTAAAAAATTCTCATTTTTCTACACCGATGTGAAATTACCAAATTTTAAAAAAAGCAGCTGTGAAAAAAAAATTACGTGAATACATCTATAAAAGTAAAACGCTCAATTTTTTTCTTATTTGTCTTATATTTTGCATTCTAATTTTCCATTCATGCCCAATTCTCCTTCTGGAAAAGAGTTAAATAAATGGTAATAGCATACTTCGAAGAACTGTTTCGCTAAAGCCCATTGAAACGTTTCACTCGTATTCCATGCGATTGTTTATTTGATGAAACACAGTGCATGAACCGCGGTAGTGTCCCCAGAAAGGTCATCACCGTACGACTTGCGTGTACGTGAAAGCGTGTATATCTGCACTTCCACCCTCTATTATCTAAACTGTGGTAATTTTGGTGGTAATCACGACCCTTTGAAATCCTTGCGAACGGATGCCGCAATTTTTTGTTCTCTTCCTTCTATAGAAATTTGCTCATTTAGGGAAAAAGTATTCAATGCTGTGGAAAGGGCGTCATGAATAACTCTCATAAATCTTATTGTTTCTCTCTTTCCGAAAGTCCCAGGATAATCGCTACATGTGTTTGTTTATTTTATTATAAAATAAAATTTGCCCTTAGTAGGAAACTTTGGATGATGTGATTCATCATCAATGGCATGAGAAATAATTCATTAAATATTATTGAAAGATACTAGATATCATTTTTAAGGTTGTACCAGTGGTTAAGCTATTATATATATATATATATATATAGATATATATATATATATATATATATATATATATATAGATATATATAATATATATATATATATATATATATATATATATATATATATATATATGTATACATACATATATATATATATATATTTATATATATATTATATATATATATATATATATATATATATATATATATATATATATATATATATATATAAGAACATATTATAAGCATAATATTAGATAAGTTCATAATCTTTACGAATAAATTTCCTACTGCAAGGAAAGAACTTCCCTTAAAAAGGCTTTAATGCTTTGTGTCTCAGGAGACAGGTTCAGCAGAAATTTGATTATTCCGCTCAAAGTGACAAAGAGTATTGGAAGTTTTTAGCAACTTGAGCTCCAGTGAATGAGGAAAGAATTTTGAATACAATATTTTAATATGCTCAGTAAATAATAAGGACACACAGACTTTATTTCTTTTAAAGACTTTATTCTCTTAATTTGCACGAAACTTTTGTTTACATATTATCTTCAAAGTCGTTACGGATCCAAGAGTCCAAAACCCATCTAAAAAAAAAAACATAAAATATACAACTAATACAAATATATGTTTTTGTTTTATAATATATAACAAATTTTTACTTATTAAACTATAGGTATACGATGTATGTAAGTGTTTCAAGCGATATTTTTCAAGAATTCCAATACTTAATATTTTACGATGGCTCTCTCTAACCTTATTCATTCATAGGTAAGACACCTTAATATTAATATATATATATATATATATATATATATATAACACATTAATTTGAATTAAATTCTTAAAAAATTTCCATCTCAATTACTGTAGTGGTTAAATTTTATCTTTTACCGCATTTCAATATTTTTTGTCAATTTATTTCGTTGTCATGCACGTGACGCAAAATTAATTTAAAGTATCACAAAAAGAAAATAAACCTCGTGATCAGCATTTAATAAATTAAATTCTAAAAATTTATCGTTAAAAAATTCACCAAAATCAGAAAAGGGAGGTAAAAGATTCGAAAAAGATTTCATTTTAAAGAAATTTTTATGATCTTTCTCGTGATGTAAATTTTACAACCCTCAGATTATAATTTTAAATGCAAACTTAAAATTTTTACCAAAGCAGCTTAAAAATTTAATCTTAAAAAAATCTAAGAAAAATTTTTCAAAAATCTTTCTTAGTTCACCTCCACACTATAAGAAGAATCGCCATGCAAAATTTCAGCTCTTTAGGTCCAGCGGTTTGGTCTCTGCGTTATTTGTCAGTCAGTCAGTCACGGAACTGTTTTATATATATAGATAACTAAGTTAAGTTTAAAACACAGAAATATTGAAAGAAATTGTTTCTCCTATTCTAGAAGGAAATCATATTTCTTATTGTCGCTTTTCATTAAACTTGTTTGAAGCTCGGGTGATATTTATTGCTAGTCTCTTCCAAGGATATTTTTATTCTTAGTAATCATTAAAAATTTATCTACAAGTATCTACTTAGTGATCATTAAAATAAATAAATGTGTTTTCGGACAATAATAAGAGTAAAAATATAGATTAACAATCATTCTGGTTACATTTAAACATATACATTAAACTATCCTCCTGAAACTTTAAGCTTTGATCATTTAACCTTGTCATTCAAATAATCGTAATATATATTTGAGGAAAATTTTCTTTGAATACAGATACCACCCTTGAAAATGACACCCATTTATTTACCATAAAATTATTTATCTAGATCTGCAGTTTGCAATCCTCACCCCGCGGGCAGCATGCGACCCTAGATAGCCAGCAATGCAGCCCCACAAGATTGCAAACTTTGCAAGGCATATCTTCCCAGACCAAATTATCCCTCTCTTCACAATCGGGCCCTATCTATTTCATCACTTTTTGGCGCCACGTACACTTGTGAACAACTATTTTCAAAGATGAACCATACGAAGAGTAAAATTAGACAAATAAATTTTAGAGGAGAAACCTTGGGGACTCGCTAAAAATTAGCAACAACTTCCATCAAACCAGGCATTGATGCATTTGATTCCCAAAAAGGTCAAATATCTCTCTAGTTTTACGTTTATATTGCCCTCATTTTTAAATTTTGTAATAAGAAACAAAGGCAGTTTTTTTAATTATCTGCATTAACATTTAGCTTACGGGGCCTATTTTTCCGATTCGCTCTTTAGAACGGGAAATTTCATACCCCCTTAGTAAGAACGGTATTCTGGGGGTTATGTATATATATATATATATATATACTCGTATATATATATATATATATATATATATATATATACATATATATATATATATAATATATATATATATGTATATATACATATATGTATATATATACATATATATATTGCAACAGCTTGGCCGGTTGGATCACTATTACTGAAATCCACTGTGTAAGGCGAAAAGCACTAAGCATGGACGATTAATATCACATGCAAATTTTATTAACAACAAAAGAACACAACATTTTAAATATAAGTTACAATCACATATCAGCGCGGGGAAAAAAACTCCCAGCGCGTGTAAAAAACTCCCAACCTCGCGCTTGGAAAAAACTCCCAACGCCGTTGTAAACAAACAATCTTAGTCTACTGTCCAGTGGAGAACTACGGCTTTCATTTTTCAACTCTGGCGTTGTCACAATACACACACACACACACATATATATATATATATATTTGATATACTTATATCGATTCTGCGGCTCTTATTCTTGGGATGCATGCTATCCCACTCCATAAGGAAAAGGTTAATTATATAATATATTTTCTATGAGGACCAAGACAAATTCTCATCACTGTGTGGCCCAGACTAGCCATAAGATTGGACACACATAGTCTTTCAGTTTCTTACCTTAGAGAGATATCCTTTTCTCAAAACGAGATATCCATCTGTTTATCTACCATATCCCAGACCAGCATATCCAAGTCCATCGTTTCCTTGGAATCTACCTCCAAGACCGGCAAATCCAAGTCCATCGTTTCCTAGGAATCTACCTCCAAGACCGGCAAATCCAAGTCCATTGTATCCTAGATATCTATCTCCGAGACCACCAAATCCAAGTCCATTGAATCCTAGATATCCTGGATATCCGAAACCACCAGAGTATCCGGCCAATCCATCATTGTATTCGAAATTACTCACGACACGGTCCCTGAAGTAGTTTTGACGGACGCCGTTGTTGTATCCGTAATTCACCGCTGGCACCACACCAGGGAGGATGCCAGATGCATTGACGGCGGCGATGACAGCGCAAAAGAGAAGCTGGAATAAAGAGTTGGCAGGGCATAAGGGCATATAATTCTGAATTCATTTGGAATGTTGGTACTCATAATACTTTAACACATAATGTTGAAAATATAGGTTCCTTGCAAGACCATTTTTTTTTATCAAAGAGTATTATAAAACAATATCAAACATATTCGACTCTCTATGGGGGATTTAAAAGGTTTAATGAATTCTGAAACTTTATTTTTTGCTAAGTTGAAGTTTTTTATTCTTTACTTTGTTCTGCATAAAATTGCATGTAACAATCAATGTCAGTAAACTTTTTGCATTGCATATTTTCCTTAGGTGCTTCCTTAGGTGCTTAACTTTCTCTGAATCATTTGGGCTGTTCAAAACATTTGTATTGCAATTTGTCTTTATATTGTGCTATTGACGACATTACAATCTTTTATATACACCCAAAGAGAAGGATGTGACCCAACAATCTTTTAACTACATTGGAACGTTCAACTACGAAATTTTTTTCTTACCTAACTATCAGAATTTTGTTATATATTTGTTAATTCTGAGGAGGTGAAAAAGTTCCTCATTTTAAAAAGCCTTAAATCGTTATTTTAAAGTCCACGCAACTCGTTTTGCTGTTCAAAAGTAATCTACAGTATAAACAACAATTGTTAATATTAATTTTTTTACGAATTCATATCTATATGTATGTATATAACAGTTCCGTAACTGACTGACTCACTGACTGACATACAACGCACAGACCAAACCGCTGGACCTAAAAGGCTGAAATTTTGCATGGCGATTCTTCTTATAGTGTAGGGGTGCACTAAGAGAGATTTTTGAAAAGTTCTTCTTAGATTTTTTAAAATTAAATTTTTAAGCTGTTTTAGTAACTTTTTTAAAGTTCGCATTTAAAATAATAATTTGAGGCTTATAAAATTTATATCACGAGAAAGATCATAAAAATTATTTAAAATGAAATATTTTTCGAATCTTTATCTCCATTTTCTAATTTTTGGTGAATTTTTAAAGATTAATTTTTAGAATTTAATTTATTAATTGCTTATCATGTGATTTCTTTTTCTGGTACTTTAAATAAATTTATCGTCACGTGCATAACAACTAAATAGACAAAAAAAAAATTTTCTTGCTAATGCGGCAGACGATTGGACTTTATCCAAAGAAATATTAAAATACAATAAAAGATATTATGTTCCTCAAACTGTACTATATTAACTGTACTATATTCTTTAGTATGTCCTATTACATTTAATTTGAATATTTTCTTCTACATTATTTTGTCTAGAAAAATATCCCTTACGATTTTTTTATAAATACATTTTTTTACATCAATTGTATTCATTGATCATCGTATTTATTATATATATATATATATATATATATATATATATATATTGGCATTAATTGCATACATTGACCGTTGTATTTAATCTGAATGTACTCCGTAGCGAAGTGCGTTTTTTCAGCTAGTCTTTCATATACACGAATAATTCTTTTTACTTGCTAAAGTTAAAAGGGATATATATACATTGGTATAAAAGAAAATGAATATTATTAGAGCTGTGACAACTTAAAATTTAGAATAAACAACTGGGAAAACAAATTCATCATCTTACCATGTATTTAGCAACCATTTTTATTCCGGTATAAACTCGTCTTCAAACAAAACTCGAAATGTAATACTGTCAAACAGTTGTGATGGTTTAGTGACATTTGTTTCTGCTTTTATAGAAAAATATCGACACGCTTCATACTACCCGTACTACCATTTTGTTTCGAGGAAGACCAATATCGGTTATAAGATCTGAGAAAAAAATTAGGAATTCCGTTTCCTCACTTGAAAGACGTTTTTGTCCTCGGAAAGTATATTTTTTAAAGCTCAAAATTATGCGTTCAAAACCAGTGATGGCAAAGATTAAAGAGCGATACTTTTATACAACGGATTTTTTGCTTAATCTTGATAACCTAAATGAAAGGTTCATTTTCGCGTATTTAACATCTGTCATCTGTAAATAGGAATATAATTACAAAAAAAAAAAAATTAGCTTAGCATGGCAGAATGACAGCATAATGAAATTTTCTCCTGATAACATTCCAGCACTTGTTAATTAATGCTAATCCTACATGCAAAGACAAACTTTACAAAATAAATACTTTTAGTAAATCAGTGTGATGTTTAATCCTTATTTTGAAGTGCAGAAATCCATGTTACGGTCATGCATTGTAGTTTCGTTCAAAACAGTGAAATTCGTCATGCACTGTAAATTGGTTGTTGTTTCTAAGGTCCCAGGGGCTGACGACTATTTCAGACCCCAGATCTGTGTACCTACGAATTCAAGACAATAAACATAAACATAAACACACAGAGGAATTTATTTACAAATAATGATACGGCCGTCAGACAGTGGATTGTAGCTCCCCTTACTAGACGGGGCTCTTTCAGCAGGCTGAAGACTGACGAGTTCCCCGAAATACAACTAAGTCCTTTATGGGAATCTAACCTGCAACCTCGGAGTGGAAGGATGATGCCTCCACCACTACTGATGGAAATTTAATTTATAGAACAGTTATTCATAAGATAATGATTCCCAAAACAGTGATCAGCCCCAAAATATCATATTGAATGCGTAAAATAGAGGCAGAACAAAAGCAAATTTCAAGGGAAGATAAACAAATATATTGGGTTGTAAAACGAAATTCAAAGATGGTAAAGCTGTAGTCAAAAAGGTAAAGGCTAAAAACTAAAGCAAAAACAATTTGAATTTTCATTTAGCAGTCAACATTTACTCTGCTTTTACTTGCTTTATTTTAAAAAAAATCTGCAATATTTGCTTTCTTAATGTTTATTTGTTTTGATTTCAAGCAAAAATTAAATTATTTTTTAAATCAAACTCCTCTAAAATGACGAGGCTTTGGAAATACGGTACTTGTGATTCGTAGCAAAGGAAAATATTTTACGGGGTTTTCAATCCTTTTACTTTTGAAAAAAAATAGGGCATAGTCATAGGCATAGTTTCGGAGGAGAAGTTCCCCCCCCCCAACTTAACTTGAAATAAATTAAAACGTTAATAGAAGTTCAGTTAAAATCGGAAAATTGTAGAAAACTTTTTAAGAAAGTTAGTTTTTTCCGCTTTTTCAAACTGTGAAACTGAAGAGTCCGATTATGTCTTAAGGCTGCTATGTACTAAGAAAAAAAATCGCATTTCCCTTTTCCTCTTCTTGCAGACTCTTGTGGTGGGAGGAGTCCAGTTGACAGTTCGAGAATTCCACCCCCCTTAGGATTGACATCTTGAGGGATTGTAATGGTTCTCTCTCTATAGAGGATTTAAGAGCTGCCCCCAAATGTTTTATTTTAAATATATTTTTGTCAACTATTTACAGGTACATAAATGCCGATAATCAAATAAAATTGGTATTGTCAGATAGCCTGAACTTTTCTGTAAAGCGCTACAGGATTCATTTTACAAATTTCGTCCACCGAAGGAATTTATGAGCGTTTAAAACACACTATACCAGATTTTTCCCAGAATAATTTAAATTTTAAAATGTTAATTGCATTTTTTTAACAAAACGAAAAATGTACACAAATGTAAAATTTCTTTCTCTATGACGGAGTACAATTTTTTTAAAAAAATCTTATAATCTTAAAAAGATCTATAAATCTTAAAAAAATCTTATCTGGATATTGTTGCCTGAAGCATTGTAATCACATATAGTAAACAATTATTACTGTACCTTAATAATTTATTTTGACAAAATGCGCAGAGCAGTTGACTTAAAAATGCTCGATTTTTAAAAAAATTATTCACATTTTATGCATAAAAAATAATTTTATTTTTTTAATTGCCTTGAAATATTGTATATATATATAATAAACAGTATGTTAAGGAGTTTCTCAAAAAATTTCACGAAAATCAAGCAAAAATCATTAGTAGTACATACAATCGAACATTGGTCTAAAGAAGATACTTTTGAAGGTACTTAAAAGTTACCACTCCCCTTAAAAAAAATCTTTCAATCTAAGTCGGCAACCTGTGGACAAATTTTCTCCATAGGTTAACATTGATGTGAGCGAATCCAATGGGGTTAGTACATATCAGCCTTAAGCCTTAACATAGTTTGTAACAATGATATGATCCATAACAATTATTTGATGCTATATTTTTTCCTCATTTTATTTATAGTATATTTATTTTTCTCATTGAATAGCTTTTGAATACTTCTAAAACATCAATTCTATTATTATTCAATTTAAAAAAGTCATAATATTTCCTATTTTCAGGACCGTCAATGCGCTGAGCAGTCAATGCGCTGAGGAGGTCCCTAACTGAATTCAATTCGTGCACCCCCTCCCCCCCCTCCCCCCCAAAAAAAGTTAGAAGCCCTCTATGCCTATGGATATAGTTACAACAATACCGGAGAGTCGATGGCATTCGGTAAAATTTCAATCAGAGATTGATTCTATCCGGAGGTTAACACATTCGTGTAAATTCTTTAAAGTAAAGCCAAGTGGGAATTTCCGAAGACATTTTTTTATTTTGATTCAATGACTGGGATGTTGCAGCACGAATTTGTCCGAACTCTATTCGATTCAAATCTATTTCACTCTATCATACAACGAAATTTTCACAGTCTTCCCTCACTAATTATATCTTTTCTTCTGCAACGCTACTTAAAAGTCTCCCAGACTTAAATAACAATACGACTTGATGCTACAAAATTTTCTGCAGGGTCGCAGATGCTGGTCTAAGATACTTGACAAATTAAACTTTGGTGTCGTTGATGCACGCAGTTTTGACGACATTTTTCTTATCCAGAGAATGCGTAAATTAGAAGCAGAAGAAAACAAAAACTCCAAGGAAAGGTAAGTAAATGTATTGGTTGTAAAACGAAATTCATAGATGGTAAGGCTGTAGCTAAAATGATAAAGGCTAAAAAGATAAAGGCTGACTGCATTCTCTGGATAAGAAAACTGTCGTCGCCCCCCCCCCCCGAAATTAACTTGAAATGAATTAAAATGGTAATAGAAGTTCAGTTAAAATCGGAAAATTGTTTAAAACTTTTTAAGAAAGTTCGTTTTTTTCTCAATTTTTCAAACTGTGAAACTAAAGATTCCGATTATGTCTTTAGCCTTAACATAATTTTTAACAATGATATGATCCATAAGAAAAATTCGATGCTATATTTTTTTTTTCTCATTTTATTTATATCATATTTATTTTTCTCATTGTATAACTTTTGAATACTACTCAAACATCAATTCTATTGTTATGCAATTGAAAAAAAAAGTCATAATATTTCATATTTTTAGGACCGTCCGGCATTCAATGCGCTGAGGAGGCCAAACTGAATTCAATTCGTGCCCCTCCCCCCCCCAAAAAAAAAAAAAAAAAAAAAAAAGAAGTTAGAAGAACCCTACACCTATGCCTGTTCAGCACAAAAACTCTTTCTTCCGTGTGGGTGTTTTATTTTAAACGGGAAGGACACGGAAGAAAAGCATTTTTATAGCACATGTCTGTAAATGAAATGAAGAAAGTCATCTCAAATGCGAGTTCTAAACAGATAATGGTCAGCACCTCAAAATTAAGGCGCTATATCGCGAAAAACGTTGAGTTAGGCCGTCTGCACACGGGGCAAACCCGTCCGGGACGGGTTTGTAACCAGTTGCGTCGTGTGCGTGGCTCCATTCAATTACATAGGTTGCGACTCATCACGGACTGGTTTGTGATTTGAGTCATTTATCAGTTTCTTTTGAGTTGCTCCGTGTGCAGACGGCCTAAGAGCAGAGGTTCCTAACCTGGGGGGGGGGGAAGGGGAGAGTCGCCGTTGTTTTACTCAATTAAAATAACTTTTTAGCGAATTTTATTTAAATAAATTTGTCAATATTTATTTACCATGAAACTTTAAGACGGTGATGTTTTTCAAAGGAAAACGTCTCCATCAAAGTTCAAACTCAGTTCGTTAGAAATCCACTTCCTTTTTGTGTTTTTGGCAGTAAATAAAAATCACGGTCACTTACTAAGTACAGTACACAAATTGTACACGTCAGTTTTCCTCTCATCAATCTATGCTGTCAATTTTAGCATTACTCTTGTAGTTTCTCCTGCGGAATAAAACAGTTATGTAGGTAAGACTTTTTTTCCATTTTTATTGTGTTATAATTTTGAATTAATACTGTAGGTTCATTATTTTTCTCGGGGGTCTGTTCCTTTCTGTTCGTGCTTTTACCCATCTTTGACTGAATTATGAATGTTTCTTAATTTTATTAATTCCTTATATTTTTATCAAATTAAACTTTTAGTTCGAATTCAATTACGGAAAATTTCATCTAGGTTTTTTCTTCGACTCTTAAAAGATCTTTTTAATGAAAATATGCTGGGTAGGAAGGAGAGGGGGGGAGTACATGAGGCATGGAAACATTCAGAGGGGATCGCAACTCGAAACAGAATGGGAAACGCTGAGTTAGAGCAACATATGAATAGGATAAAAAAACAAACTTTATTGTAGTGCGATATTCAACGGCTTCGATGAAAACGGGCACACGACGCGGGAACATGTAAAATCGGGATTTTACTTTATTTGATACTAGCCGAATACCCGTGCTTCGCTACGGAGCATATTCAAATTAAATACAGGGGTCAATGTGTACAATTAATGCCAAAAGAAAACAAAAATATATTTATAATAAATACAACGGTCAATGTATGCAATTAATACCAAAAAAATATATTTATAAAAAAATCGTAACGGATACTTTTATAGACAAAATAATGGAGAAAAAAATATTCAAATTAAATACAACGGTCAATGTAAGCACTTAATACCAAAAAAATATATTTATAAAAAAATCGTAACGGATACTTTTATAGACAAAATAATGGAGAAAAAAATATTCAAATTAAATACAACGGTCAATATATGCAATTTATTTATATGTTTAATATCCATAAAACATACTAATTTGAATTAAATTCTTAAAAAACTTCCATCTCAATAAGTCTCAATGAGTCAACCGTCTCAATGAGTGGTTAAATTTTATCTTTTACCGTATTTTAATATTTTCTTTTGCCAATTTATTTCGTTGTTATGCACGTGACGCAAAATTAATTTAAAGTACCACAAAAAGAAAAGAAACCACGTGATCAGCATCTAATAAATTAAATTCTAAAAATTAATCTTCAAAAATTCAGCAAAAATCAGAAAATGGAGGCAAAGATTCGAAAAAGATTTCATTTTAAAGGAATTTTTTGGATCTTTCTCATGATATAAATTTTATAACCCTCAAATTATATTATTTTAAATGCAAACTTAAAAAAAGTTACAAAAACACCTTAAAAATTTAATTTTTAAAAAATCTAAGAAGAATTTTTCAAAAATCTTTCTTTGTGCACCCCTACACTATAAGAAGAATAGCCATGCAAAATTTCAGCCCTTTAGGTCCATCATCGGTTTGGTCTGCTCGTTATCTGTCAGTCAGTCACGGAAATGTTTTATATATATAGATTAATAGAGAATTTCACAATCTAGACTTTTTTCGTTTTTTTTCCATAGAAAAAAAAATTTTAAAAAGCTCCATATGGAAATATAAACATAGATGACAGAAAAAGTTTCTGACATTTAAAATTATAAAGCGATTCCTTTGTGAAACTCTTCTTGTATTACTCATAATCTCCGGTTGTGTCATTCCAGATATTTATATGGTCGAGAGATAGCCTCACCACTGAAATATGGAGTACGAATATTAAAATTTTAATGCGCATGTTGTGTGGCAAACAAAATATTTAACAAAAAGATTTTTGTCAATAAAACTTCCCACTCACGGTAATACATTGTGACACATAATTTTTGTGTAGAAGATTACATTACATAAATAAAAAACTCTAACTTGAACAGTACGTAAGAAAAGAAACTGTAGTCAGAATTTAGCGCAAAGCAATTTATTCCCACTCCTGTTGACATATTTGTAATTTCGCATCTTTTTATAATGTTCATCGTTACAGTATTATTTGCTATTGATAATATTCATCGCAATATCATTTGATAATACTCACCATAAAGATAAAACTTTCTGAACATTTTTTCAGAGGGGGAATTTTTACTTTAGGTCACTTCCCCGTCCGGACGGGTTTGTAACCAGTTGCGCCGTGTGTGTGGCTTCATTCAGTTACATAGGTTGCGACTCATCACGGGCTGGTTTGTGATTTGAGTCAGTTATCAGTTTCTTTTTGAGTTGCTACGTGTGCAGACGCCTTAGGTAGTCTTGTACGAAGCGATTTGTTTGGTGGGTGTGAAACAGGTTATACTTCCCTTTCGGAGTATGCTTATTAATTTGTGAAATTATTCAGTGTCTGGCAAGTTAATGTTCAAGAACAAAAGGTGTCAGGAAGAAAACATTCATATTATTGTTCGTGTTTTTTTATGCTACACTCTTTGAAATAAACCTACGTTTCTACGAAATTTGATTTTGAAGTTTTTATTTATTTATGTATTTATTTATTGTGGCCCACATAAACTTAAATTTTGTTTATTTGGTCCATCTCAGCCTTTCAGTTTAACACGCTTACTTAAATTCATCTTAAAGCTCTAGTACTCCAAAAGATCTCTGCCCAGAAACCCGAACATATAGCTTTTGGCGCGGATTCCTAATTAACCGTGAAATCAGTGACGTCAGACTATCGAATTTACTGATTTTTTCCCCTCTGCCGATCGAACACACAGGGAGCTTTCGGGACGACCTCACGACCCCTCACGCGTCGGGTGTCGCAGAGCCCCAACAATACTGGAATTTGCGAGTTTTTTTTTTTTTCCAAATCCCGAGGAGAACGGAGCGATACAGTCTCCACCATGTCCGTGAAGCCAGCGATCTCCCCATATGACGTCATACTGCTGAAGACTCCCTGGAAGTCATTCCTAAAGCATTTTTATTCCTAGAGAAATATGCTCTGCCAAATGCATCCCGAAAACGAACACGATGCACAGATTTCAAATTACTCGTGAAAGCGATGACGTCAGCGAAACTGCCATACGAGTTTATCGTTTTTTTGGCATCCCATTGGCTAAAAGTAGCCCCAGATATACCTTTAATTCAGGCATGTCAAACTCGTAGCCCTCAACGCTTATTTGTGCCGCTCAGGCTCAGCCAATATACTACATCGGTAAATAAATATCGTGTCACCTTATGTACTTTACTCACAGGCGCACCGTTTCCCCCCACTAGCAGTGAGTATTTTAGCAGCCGACTACCCCCAGACCAGTAGTCCGTTCAGTAAGTAGTCTTGTATGAAGCGATTTCGTTCGTTGGTTTTTCGTGGTACGCTTATTGATTTGTGCAATTGTTCAGTGTCTGGTAAGTTAATGTTCAAGAACAAAAAGTGTCAGAAAGAAAACATTAATATATGTTTTGTTTTTTTTCCTTTCCAATGCGGCAGACGAATGGACCTCATCCTTACCGCCATATGACACCGAGGTTTTGCTGGCCACTTTTCTGGGAACACAGTATAGGTGAACCAGCATTATCTCCTATGGGCCGGTCCCGTAATTTTGAACCGAGTCAAGTGTCAAGACCGGAGCAATTGACTCCGCACCTCCAGAAGTAATTAATATTGTTGTCATTCTTGTTTTTATTATACTATACTTTTCGGAATAAACCTACGTTTCTTTAAAAATTGATTTTGAAGTTGTTTTTTTTTGGGGGGGGGGGCACGAATTGAATTCAGTTAGGCCCTCCTCAGCGCATTGACTGCCGGACGGTCCTTAAAATATGAAATATTATGATTTTTTTTATATTGAATAACAATGGAATTGATGTTTGAGTAGTATTCAAAAGTTATACAGTGAGAAAAATAAATATGATATAAATAAAATGGGATTAAAAAAAAATATAGCATCGAATTTTTGTTATTGATCTTATCATTGTTAAAAACTATGTTAAGGCTAAAGACATAATCGGAATCCTCAGTTTCACAGTTTGAAAAAGCGGGAAAAACCCAACTTTCTTAAAAGTTTTCTGCAATTTTCCGATTTTAACTGAACTTCTATTAACGTTTTAATTTATTTCAAGTTAAGTTGGGGAAGTGCCCCCGTGCCCCCCCCCCTCCCCTTACGCTACGCCTATGCTTGTTTATTTGGCCCATGTCAGACTTTGAGTTTGACACGCTTGCTTTAGAATTTCAGGTCCCCTTATCCACGCAATTATTGTGTTTTATGAAATTAGAAAAACGATCGAGATTTAAATTTCCTAATTGTCTTGAATAAGGGTGTTAGTTTTATTTTAAATACGTCAGTTGCATTTACGAAACTTGTAAATATTTTTTCTTCTTTTCCCTGAGTTTGTAAATATAAAATATTCAATTGATTAGTGATATCAGTTATAAGAAGCAAAATCTTTCAATCACTTGATTCATTCATCGAAAAGAATATTTTTTTGTAGAAATCTTATAACATGCCTTAATTTTGAAAATCTTTCTAATGCTTTTCTTTATGATAGCCCACGTATTTTGCAATGAAGTAATAATTCACCACTCTCTAATTCTTCAGTAATAGTACGAAACTGACGACGATAGAAATCCGTTATACGAGAGCAACTTTGAAAACCCAATCTCTGAACAGAACCATACGGTGTAGCGTACTGGAAATATGGTCTTTTTTTCCCGAGACCCCACAAGGGCTGAAACACAGCTGCGTGTTTTTCAAGGAATGTGTTGTTCGGTTCCACCAGTTCGGAACACGTGGGGGGGGGATTAAAAACCGTTTTCCTCACAGAGGCATCTACTAAAGCTGTCATCTTAACGTTCTGCAATGTAGTAAAGTTCGGCGTGTAAGAAGAAACTGTCAGCCGGTAATCTGCCGGGCCCTCCACCCCTTCTGAAAAATCCAGACATTAGGGAGAGCGGCGTAGAACATCGACTCGAGCGGTTGTGTTTTTGTGAGGCTCCTGTTTTTTTGGGCCGGAATGGGCCCTGGAGCTCGCACTGTAAATCTGCACGTAAATTATGTTAATATGTCGAAAATTTCTAATGTTTAATTTTTTTGTTAATAAATTGTTGAATTTTTGTTTTAAAAATTTGGCCTTCGTTTGTTAATTAGAACTCTGTCTTTCTTGGTATGGATCAATAGTTGTGAAATTTCTTCAAAATGCCTCAGAGTGGCTAAGCTAGCTATGATGCAAGGAGTGGTTGTAATTCTTGTGGAGGGTAAAAACTACCCTGGCTGTATTGCTTAAAATGTTTTTAAAAAAATAGATACAAGTGGTATTTTTTTCTCGATAATTTTTTGAAACAGTTATTATATGAGTTTTGTGATAATTTTGGGTAAGCTACCTGTCACAAACTGTTTTTTTTAAAATAAATACAGTGGTATTTTTTTTTTTTTTTTTTTGGTTTCTCTCGATAATTTTGTTAAAGCATGTATTGAGAGTTTTTGAAACGTTAACTAACGTTGTTAATTAGAAGCTTCTAATTGTTTTCAAAGGTTAACTAAGCTAGTGCCTTTGTGGGTTGGATATACAAACTGTATATTCCGGTTAATGCTTGTAGCGGTATAAGTGTTGATTAACGTTTGCTACTTGGTTATTAATTGAGTTTTTGTAAATAAAGGTTGACTAAACTAGTGCCTTTGTGGAAAATATACAAGCTGTATATCTCAATTATAGTAGCGGGATAAATTATAATTCACCGACTTGCTATGTAGAATTATTGTTTTTGTGTGTTATCGAATGTTAAAAAGGTTAATCTAATGTTTTGATTTTGAAAAAGTTATTATTGCAATTTGGAAAAGTTAAGCTAAAGTGTTATATATGAAATTTTTGCTATTTTGTTTGTTTATGTGTATGATCCCATTGTAAAATACATGGTTTTACGAAGAAAATTTAATTGAAGGTGTTTTAGTTATTTTGAGTTTTTTTTAAATTTTCCTGACGTGTGCTTATAAATTTGTGATTAATTTTGTGTGTAAAAATGGCTTATCTGAGTAGGGGGAGAAAAGCAGATCTGAAAATTTTGGCGATGAGGTTGGGTCAACAGCCCGCCCCAGATGCATTAATAATCCATCTAAAAAATTTAATAGAGAGTAGTCCAAATTATGAGGAGAAATTTGTTAGGGGTCTTCTTGAGACCATTATGCAAGATAGGTTACGGGAAGAAGAGGAAAAAAGGGAGAAAGAGGAAAAAGAGTGGATTTTGGCTATGGAAAATCTAAAAAAAGAAAGAGCTCTCGAATTACAACAATTGCAGATTATGTATCAGGCCCGTTTGGCGACTCTAGAATATCCCCAGAATACGGTAAGGGAAACAGAGAATTATGATTCTGAGCAAATGGAAGAGGGGAAGAAGACTCAAGTAGACTCTGCGGATATTCCGCAAGCGGAAAAGCCGCCCGGGGGAAAAATAGGTTCCTCTAGGTGAGATCCCCCAAAATGAGCACATAAAACACCACCATACCTCGTTGTATCGAGACTAAGAACCTGATCACACTACGTCCGTCAGCGTCAGCTTTACTCGTATTGACATACTTTAAACCAATTGCAGGCCTTAACAGTTTCGTTGCTAACAGTTTGCTGGTTTGTAATTTGTTAAAAGTATTTCAATACGAGTAACGCTGACGCTGACGCACGCAGTGTGAACAGGCTCTTATCCTCAATTGATAAAGTTTATTTCACTGAAGCCAATAATTACAACAATTTGCCACATATGCAAGCAAAATAACAATTAAACAGAATACATATAGTATAAACAAAACAATCCAGTATGCAATATATCCAATTTATACAATACACAAGTAATACATTAATGACAAAACAGTACTTTATACAATATACATACACAAAAAAAGAGAGTACAATAATGGCAATAAGAGTAGAATAAATAATACATTGTTGCTGTTTCTGATCCCCGAAATGGTCTAGCTATGCTAGACCAAACCCATAAGTCCATATACTCCCAGAAAGTCCAAAAAAAGAAAAGGTTTTGAGTAAACCTCGTCCAAGGTAAAATATAGACAGTTTAAAAAATGTGAAGCCTGAACAGCCCTATGCTTTGTGCAGGTCTTAAAAACCTTCTGTTCGTGCTCATAGAAGAGACCTCTCAAGTGTCCACTGGCAAAACGTGAAATGCAAGTTTGCTGTCCCCTGTGTCCGTAAAAAAAAGAGGGCGCCACCAGGACATTTTCTCGAGCACTAGACACTGACAGGGGGGACACTCCAAAGATGTTTAATATTTCTCTTATACTCGGAGAACACCTCACTATAAATGCTAAGCGTGTCTGACTGGAGAGTTTCTGAAGAGGCAGCCTTTGTCAGAGAATCCGCAATCTCGTTTCCTCTAATTCCGACATGGGAGGGAATCCATTGGATATGCACCTCATAATATACCGAAAGCTGAGAAAGCAATTTCAGAATGGATATGCCCGCCCTGTCCCCCAACCGTTGACCACTTACCCAGATGTTGGACAGAGGAGCGGCTGTCAGTTAGGATCCAAGTAGCCACAAAATCAGGGTCAACTATGGTCTCAACATATCGCAGGCCTCTTTCGATAGCTATGAGATCGGATCTAAAAAAGAGCAGGAATTAGAATCTCTAATTTTAAGGCTAACGCTTACTCCACACCAACGGCGACAGCAACGAAAGACAGACACATTTTGCCACCTGTCTCTGTTGCCGTCACAAAAGCCTTCACATCGCTAGGGAGACAGGGAGAAGAGGCAATTTATTTGCGCATGCGCATAATCTTCTCTTTCTATTCTGATTGGCTGTCGAGCATGGCGGCAGAGACAAAAGTTGATTTTTTTCCAACTTGGAACCGCAGAGACCAGAGACGGAGACGAACCGAGGAGTGAAATTTTTTTTGCAATACGCATGCGCAACATTGAAGATACATGATTTTCGTCTCCGTCGTCGTTGGTGTGGAGTAAACATAAGAGTAGAAGTAGGGGTCTTGATGAAGGCACCACTACCAGAAAGATCCCGGTCACTCCTGCTGCCATCTGTGTACAATTAAAGAGCATCTCTAGGTATACGACAGATAGTTACAAGAGCCATCTGTTTCACGAATTCAGGGTTGTCAGAATTTTTGTTAACTGGACTCATAAGCACAGTGTGAAAGTGAACGCCACTGAAATTACTGACAGGACTGAAGAGAGGCCCCAGGGAATGATGTCCAATCCGGTAAGGAGGGAGAAAAGATATGTTTTAAATAATGCATACTACCATCAAAATAAACATTATAGTTCAATACATAAAAAAAAAATCCGATATATATGTTTCAGAGTGCAATTAACTCAATCCAATCTCCACAAACCGGTTCTATAACTCATTAAAACAAAATATATTCATCTATATATATATAAAATATCATCTATATATATAAAATATCATCTATATATATATATTCACCTTTCCCGAACATTTAAAAGCTATAGCTCTGGAAACCATCGACACCAAATTCCCAAAAAGTGAGTGGTTAGATGTCTTTACAGATGGCTCCATGCTGGACAGACACCATGGTGCTGGAGCTGGCGTGTTTTGCGAGCTTTTTAATTTTTATCTCTCCGTTGGTCCATTTTCTACCGTCTTTGATGGCGAGATTGAGGCCATTGCTGTAGCGGTACAACAACTAGCTTTAAGAAGGGCTAATTTCGTTAGAGCCGTCATTTTTTCTGACTCTAAGTCAGCTTTACAGGCCTTATCGCAAAATAGCCAGTGTCAGTCTCAACGAATTCTGGATTGCAGATCAATTTTAAAAGATCTTTCTCATAAAATCTCTTTCCAGTGGGTACCAGCACATTGTGACATCACTGGAAATGAACATGCAGACTTTCTAGCTAAAAAAGGAGCCATGGTGACCCAGAGTTATAAAAGAGCCTCATCTTTCCATTCCCTGAGGCTAATTACAAATTTGACTTTCAGGAGTAATTTTAAATTTGAGGCTGCGGAGACATCTAAGAACAAGAGTTGGACGATTCTTGTCCAATTATGTTCCCGAGGCCCCAAGAAAAACTGCCGTAGCGCATTTTAGATTATTAACTGGACATGACTGTTTAGGGTCCCATCTTTTCCGTATCGGCTGTCTGTACCCTCTGTGACTCTGGCCGGACTATGACGGCGGAACATTTAGACGAGTGCTCTGCACTAAAACGTTTTACTGATCTTGTTGAGAAGTATTGGAGAGCACGTGCACTGATGGCACAGGTGCTATTTTTGGTAGTGTGTGGCATTTGTAAAATAAAAATATATATAAAACAGTTCCGTAACTGACTGACTCAGTGACTGACATACAAAGCACAGGCCAAACCGCTGGACCTAAAGGGCTGAAATTTTGCATGACGATTCTTCTTATAGTGTAGGGGTGCACTAAGAAAGATTTTTGAAAAATTCTCCTTAGATTTTTTTAAATTAAATTTTTGAGTTGTTTTTGTAACTTTTTTTAAGTTTGCATTTAAAATAATAATTTGAGAGTTGTAAAATTTAAATCACGAGAAAGATCCTAAAAATTCCTTTAAAATGAAATCTTTTTCGAATCTGCACCTTCATTTTCTGATTTTTGGTGAATTTTAAAAGATTCATTTTTAGAATTTAATTTTTTAAATGCTGATCACGGGATTTCTTTTTCTGGTACTTTAAATAAATTTATCGTCACGTGCATAACATCTTAATAAACAAAAAAAAATTCTTGCTAATGCGGCAGACGATTAGACATTATCCAAAAAAAATTAAAATACAGTAAAAGATATGTTCCTCAAACTGTACTATATTACCTGTACTATATAGTTTAGTATGTTTTATTAGATTTAATTTGAATATTTTCTTCTACATTATTTTGTGTATAAAAATATCCCTTACGATTTTTTTATAAATATAATTTTTTGTTTTTGTACATCAATTGCATACATTGATCGTTGTATTTACTATAAATATATATATATATTTTTTTTGGCATTAATTGCATACATTGACCGTTGTATTAAATTTGAATGTACACCGTAGCGAAGTGCGGGTTTTCACCTAGTATAACATATACGACATATTAGTAATTATGCACAAAAGTTCTAGACCAGTCATACTCAACCTTTTGTTCCTGTCGGGCCACATGCATACGTTTGCTACGTTACGCGGGCCGCAGCATAGTACACTATACCTCATAATATAATAAAGTTAAATAATATAATTACAAGATAAAAAGAACTTTTTATGTACCATGTTTTTAAATTTTCTGTTGAATCATATAAACTTGACAATTCTGTGTATTAATAAATACTTTTAAAAAAATTTTTTGATGAATTATCCCATCAACTTGAAAGAAAATGAAGTTAATTGGAAGTTAACTTGCGCTTAACTTTTCGTTCCCGTACCGGCCGATAGATGACTGCACCAGTCTACAAAACAAAATTAATTGAAAATAATTGAAAATGAATTCAATTCTGCTTAAATATGGCTAAAAGTATTAAAATAATGCATTGTCATCGTGTTCTGAGCTATTGTAAAAGTTTCAAATGTCTAGCTAGTCGGGAAGTTAGTTAAAAATCGATTGCAAGATTTTAACTGGACTATCACACAAACACACAAACAAACAAGAAAGCGAGTTAATAAAAACATGTAAAAAATACGGAGCCAATTGAAAACCAGATGAATGCTGTTTTAGATTAAGATTTTATCTCCCACTTGTCTAAGTTCATTTCAATGAATCCATTGTCATAAGTTCGTGAATTGCTTATATATTAAACTTAGTGATATTTAATAGCCTTGAAAAATTCAAAGGATGAAAAAAATATTCAGATTGCCCTGTAATTTTTTATATTTAGTTTTATAACTAGTCGGGAAGTTAGTTAAAAATCGATTGCAAGATTTGGACTGGACAAACAGACAAACACACAAACATACAAGAAAGTGAGTTAATAAAAACAAGTAAAAAAATGAAATTGAAGACCTAAATATATTCAAACACTTATTTAAAATTGAGTGTGATATTTTTTTTTATGTTGACACAAACTTTCGACCATTTTAGACAACTCAGGTTTATACTTGCTACATGCTACTTTCGATATACGTCATCAAGGTAAAAATCCGTAGGTCGATTTCTATGCGCGTTCTTCGCGTATTCCGTTTTGGAATTGGATGATTTACAAAGATACGTTGATGTCAACAACGTGAGCAGCAGGCGGCACACTTTTGTCCAGCTTTGTATTTTTCACGCATAAATTTTCAAAATTGTGTTTTTAAAATCACCTGCCTAGTAATAATATTGAAGAACATGTTTTTGTTTTAATTTCCAATTGTAATGTTGCTTGAATTTAGTTTCAAAATAAATTGCTAGAAAATTTTATGTAAAGGTTTCCTAAAGACCTATACGTTTAAAAATTATATTTATGAATGAAGCTAATAACATGCGGAACATACATGGATTATGCTCATTTCGACTGATACAAAAATGGGAAAGTAAAAGACCATTACTGATTATTTCATAATATTCACTCTTTTACGCATTTCGATATATGGGTAATTTTAAAATTTTAAAATTCTTGAAGTATTACAAAAAATACAAATATATTTTGTTGTTGTTGCTTAGGGACCCTTCCTGGGAGTAACTAATAAATTTTACCTGCAGTCAATCATATAACCCTTTTAAGTACATCATATCTCTCTATAATATGCTCTTATGAGTTAGTCTCAAATGAAGTGATAGTATAAGTTCATAATCTTTACGATTTAATTTTCGTCTGCAAGGAAAGGACTTCCCATAAAAAGGGTATTGTGCTTTGTGCCTCAGGCGATAGGTTCAGTAGAAATTTGATAATGCAGCTCAATGTGATAAAGAGTTGAGGAAGTTTTTAGTAATTCGAGCCCCAGTGAATGAGTAGAGAATTTTGAATACGAGAATGCAATAGGCTCCGTAAATAATAAAAAGCACAGACATTATTTCTCTTAAAATCTTTATTCTCTTATTTTGAATCAAACATTTTTCATACATTATCTTCAAATTTGTTACGGGTCCAAGAGTCCAAAACCCATCTGAAAAAAAAAAAAAAACATAAAATATATAACTAAAGACAATTATATGCATTATAATGTATCACTAATTTTTATTTATTAAACTATAATCATGCGATATAAATATTTCAAGCGATATTTTTCAAGAACTCGAGTAGCTAAGACTTTGTGGTAACGTTCTTTAACCAATTTTCCTTTATAGGTAAGTCACTTCAATATCAATATCTATATAATATAGTTAAAGTTTGAAAGGCAGAAATGAAGAAAGAAATCGTTTCTCCTATTTAGAAAGGCGTGTTATTTTTTGTCACTTTTCATTAAACTTGTTTGAAGCTTTTCAGACTATATTGCTAGTCATTTTCAAGTACGTTTTAATTCTTAATAAGCACAAAAACTTTTAATCTATTTCCCATGATATAAATTAATGTGTACTTTTCATGAAAATAATGACAGTAAAAATATCGATCAACAACCATTCTGGTAAACATATGTGTATTTAAATATCCTCTTAAAGCTTTGATCATTTAAATTTTATTCAAACAATATTGTTACATGCATTTGATGAAAAATGTCTTTTAATACAGATATTGCCCTTGAAAATTACACCCGTTTATTTAACATAAAAAATATTTATCTAAATTCTTACCTCATATGGAGATCATTTTTTCAAAACGAAATATCCATCTGCTTATCTAGCAAATCCGAGACCGGCATATCCAAGTCCGTTGTATCCTAGATATCTACCTCCGAGACCGGCAAATCCAAGTCCATTGTATCCTAGATATCTACCTCCGAGACCACCAAATCCAAGTCCATTGAATCCTAGATATCCGGGATATCCGAGACCACCAGCGTATCCGGCCAATCCATTGTTGTATTCGAAATTACTGACGACCCGGTCCCTGAAGTAGTTTTCACGGACGCCATTATTGTATCCATAATTCACTGCTGGCACCACACCAGGGAGGATGCCAGATGCATTGACGGCGGCAATGACAACGCAGAAGAGAAGCTGGAATAAAGAAAGGAATTGTCAGGGCATAAAAACCTAATTCAGAATTCATTTATAGCTGTATGGAATGTTGTAACTTATAATGCTTTATCACATTACATAATGCTAAAAATATTAGTTTCCTTGAAGGAAATTTTTTTTAAATCAGAGAGTATTATAAAGCAATATGAAACATACTCGAGTCTCCATGCGGGACTTAAAAGGTTTAATGAATTCTGAAACTTAATTTTTGTTATTTTTAAGTTTTTTAAAATCAATTTGCTCTGCATAAAATCACACTTAAGATTATATGTCAGTAAAAATTTTTGCATTGGATATAATTCTTAGATGCTTAGAACTTGCTCTGAATCATTTGCCATGATCAAAATACAGTTATAGGAAATTAATCTTTATATTGTACTGTCAATGACGTTTTTGTGTTTTCATAATCTTTTATATACAGTCAACGAAAAGGATGGGATCAAACAATATTTTAAATACACGGAATGGCGTACAACCGAAATTTTATGAAACTAACCAAATCGAATTTTGTTTAATTTACTACGGTCTGATCAGGAGAAAAAGTTCCTTGTTTCAAAAGAATTACGAGTCCATGCAACTCGCTTTGCAAAGCAGAAGTAATCCAGTGCACCTGACAACGATTGGTATTCATTTTTTTAAGAATTCATCAGTTGCATATACAAGAATAACACTTTTTATTTGCTACAGTAAAAAGGGATTTATCTGCATTGGTATAAAAGAAATTCAGTATTATCAGAGCCATGTTTTGATAACTTAATATTTAAAATAAACAATTTAGAAAACAAATTCATCGGCTTACCATGTATTTAGCAACCATTTTTATTTCGGTATGAAGCTCGTCTTCAAACAAAACTCAAAATGTAACACTGTCAAACAGTTGTGATGGTTTAGCGACATTTGTTTCTGCTTTTATAGCAAAATATCGACACGCTTCATACTACCCGTACTACCATTTTGTTTTGAAGAAGGCCAACATAATATAAGATGGCAGAAAAAATTAGGTATTCCGTTTCCTCATTTGAAAAACATTTTTGTCTTCCGAAAGTATATTTTTTAAAGCTCAAAATTATGCGTTCAAAATCAGTGATGGCAAAGATTAGAGCAATACTTTTATGCAACAGAATCGATGCTTAATTTTGATAACCTAAATGAAAGGTTCACTTTCTCGTATCTAATATATGTCGACTGTGAATAGGAATATAATCACACAAAATTTAGCTTAGCATGGCAGAATGACAGCGTGATGAAATTTTCTCCTGATAAAATTCCAGCATATGAAGTCTGTAAGTGACATGGTAATTAATTCTAATCCTACATGCAAAGATAGGCATTACAAAATAAAATACTGTAAATAAATCAATTTGGTGTTTAATCCTTATTTTGAAGTGCAGAATTCCATGTTAAGGTCATGCATTGTAAGCTTCGTTCAAAACAGTGAAATTAGTCATGCACAGTAAGTTTAATTTGTAAAACAGTTATTCATAAGATAGTGATTCACAAAACGGTGACCGGGCCCCCAAATATCGTAGGGAATGCGTAAAATGGAAGCAGAAGAAAAAGAAACTCCGAAGAAAGTTAAACAAAATTTATTGGCTGTAAAACGAAATTCAAAGATGTTAAATCTGTATATAAAATCATAAAAACTGAAAATCAAAGCAAAAACAGTTTAAATTTTATTTAATAATCAGCATTTACTCTACTTCTATTTATAATATTTTTAAAAAAATCTGTAATATTTGCTTTCTTATTTTTTTTTTTTGCTTGTTTAGATTTCAAGAGTATTTTTGATTATTTTTTAAATCAAATTCCCTTAAAAGAACGAGGCTTTGCAAATATGGTACTTGTAAATGGAATATGGAATCGTGGTAAAGGAATTTTTTTTTTTGGGGGGGAGGGGTTAAAACCTTCTAATTTTGAGGTAAACTAGGGCATAGTTGCAACATTTTTGTTGTAACTATGCCCTCTCTAGTCGTCGTTGTTCGTTAAAAATTCTATCAGAAATTGTGTCTGTCCGATTGAGGTAATGACATTCCTGTAAATTCTTTAAAGCGAAGCCAAGTAGGAATTTTTGAAGACTTTTAAAGAATCCAAATACTGGGATGTTGCAGCACGGACCTGTCTGAATTCTATTCGATTAAAATGTATATCACTTATGTCATATCCAAATTCTATAAAATGTATAATAAACGACTACTTTTCAGAAGTGTTTAGCAAAACACTCAAATGATATTTTTTGCTAGCTCCTAAATTTTGCTTAATGCTTATTCCAAAATACCACTTTAGTATACAAATCTCTTGTTTACTTGACTTGACTGCGCAAATGCATGACCTACGCCAGCCGGATCTTCAACCGAGGTTTATGGTCCATATTTGCCCTTCCTATCCTGAGAACATTCCCAAACTTTAAATGCTATTTCCCAACACCATGAATTTCATATTCGATCTTTCTATTCAGGGCTCCTGATATCCATTTTATACGTGCTTGAAAGGAAGGATTCGCTTTATCTTTCTCCAAGCTGCTAACGCGTTGCTCATCTCTCTACTCTCTTCTAACTAGACCAGGGGTGAGCAACTTTTTCGAGAGTGCGCGCTAAAATTGGTCAAATCTCTGATACAAAATTTTTCCACGTGCCAACCAAATTTTTTTGAGAGCATATTATTTGATATCTTTATTTTTGATTTATAAGTGATTATGTAAATCATGGAAAACTGTTTGAATGAAAAAAAAGACAGGTTTTTTACTAAAAATGTTCTTTGTGGATATTTTTTATTAGACTGTAAGTCTAACTTTAACTGCCATACATATTCACACAATTTAAAGACACTATTATTAGCCTCAACACAAAAAGTGAACACTAACTGTTATTTTTCTCGATTAAGCCGTCGTTATTGTTTCCCAGTTATACATTTGTATGAATAAAACACAGTAAAAGGTAAATTACAGATAATCTTTTGCTGATTTTAACACTAGAAGCGCCGATCTTTCTCCCTACCTAGAAGCGCCAACGGCAGTCAAATTGACTGCTCAATGAATTTAATGCATATCTTAAATTGTAAATGTTTTATACAACTTTAAAATAATTTTCAATATTTTTAATTATATCTTTTAAGACCATATTTAATAAACAACGGTTTATTAAAAAATTATATAAATTTTCACTTACCTTTAATAAAACACATTTTATTGCTTTTCGCAGTTTTTACACAACAAAACTTTTTCAACGCTGGAAGTGCATTTTCCACATACATAATATGAACATTTTTTACACATATCACTTGTTTTATTGTTGTTACATTGTCCAATCTGGCATTGACGTATTTTCTTTGAGAGCCTAATGCTAGTATTGGAAATTTCCTGGGGCAATCTTGAGCTTGTTTTCCTCGTCAAATGAAGCTCTCTTAACTCCTCCGCTACTTGAAATAGGAAGCTATGCCTTGAAATATTTTTACCAATTGATTCTCTGTAAATAAAATAAGCATTTGATCCTGCCAAATCCAGCACATTATAAAAAACATGCACTGCCCATCTACGTGAAGCAGCCCGTACGGAATATTTACGCGTCATCTGGTCAACGATATCAACTCCACATTTGGTTTTGTTGTAGAACTCGACTGTATCTGGAAGTTTCTTCTTATTATGTGATTCTACATTTACATTTGGATGCAAGGTACTTAGTAGCAAGACATTTTTATTCTTTTTTACCTTGATAAACCGTCATAGTAGTTTCTCCATTCTTTAGTAAAACAGTTTCATACAGCTGGGTTTTTTATTTCCTTACTTCATGCGGAATCTCTTTTCGATGTCTTCTTACTATGCCCACAAAACTTGTATTTTTCCTTTCAAGTCTTTTAGCCAATGATAGTGAGGAAAAATAGTTGTCCGCTGTCACATTTCTACCTGTATTCAGATAAGGGCTTATAAGACGCATTATATTTTCAGGAAGGCTTTCAGCTTCATCCCTTGATTTATCTTTTCCACGATATAGAAAAGCATTCCACATAAACTTCGAGTTTACTTCAACTAGCATCCAAAATTTTATACCAAATTTGCCGGGTTTATTCGGCATAAACTGTATAAATTTACACCTGGCTTTTGATGGAAATAACTGTTCATCCACAACAAGATTTGCTCCTGGCTTATATGGACTAGCACAGTTCTCTATAAATGTATCCCAAATGTCAGAACACAGAGCAAACTTATCAGTTTCTTAACGCTGAGTCCTAGTTGACTTCAAATCAAACCTTAGGTTTTTCATTATATATTGAAAACGATTGCGAGACATTGTTTCTCGAAAAAAAGGAGGACCCCATGTATTATGCCATCGAAAATCGTAATCCATATCATTTCAACTGTATGCTCCTCTTGCTTAAATAATTGCAATAAAAGCATCAAGCTCTTCTAAAGTTATTGTGACGTTTTCTTCGTTGCTCAACACTGCCTGTGCTTCCGAGCATTTTTTTATATGGCATAACATTGATTCGTCCATAAACAACCTCCACTGGACACATTGTCCCCGATATTCCTTTTTGCAAATGGTGTTGGACCCGAAACTTCTTTTAGCACATTTAGTGCTCCATATTTTCCAGCTTTCGTTTCTGAAGCAGATATCACAGTCCATGAGGTTCCATCTTTCAAGACATATATAGATCCTTCCTCGTGATGTTTGAAACAACATTCTCTTTCCCGTCCATATCCTGATTTAGATGAATAATGCCTCTTTGATCCTCGACCTTGTTCACTACTGGAACCTAACATTTAAAATATATATATATGTAGGGTTTTGACAATAAATGAGTCATTATGCTTTTAAAAATGCAAGTACTTCAAAAATTATCACAAAAAAATTGCAATACATAAACATAAACATTTCTTACCTGTTTCAGCAGATGTGGATGCCGCAAGTACTATTGACGAACTATTTACTGCAGAAATTCCGATGGGCTGACTATTTTGGCCAGAGGGTTGCTCGTCCATGCTTTCATCAGAATCACTAGAACCTACTTTTTGCTTCGAAGTTTTGTGGAAGCTCGTAATCCATATCATCATCAATACTATGTTCTTCAACATCAGATTCATTTTCAGATATATCCTGTAAAAGTTGTACAATTTCCTCTGGACTAAGATAACGCGGTCTTCGAGTAGCCATTATAGTGAGCTTGAAAGATTGAAATACCACAAAAAGATAAGCTGACTCAACTACTGCAAACTATGGACTGTTACCTTTCTCCAAAATGGGGTAGACGGTAGAGAGGGAGGGAGAAGGGGGGGGGGAGTATTCCTTGTTGTAAAGAATCAGTGAATGATAGGAATGTGCATGGGAAATATTTTTCCAAGAAAAGTTGTTTTCCTAGAGAGAAATCAAGATAAACCTATCCAATTTTACTAGCAGTCAATTTGACAAATCTGGGCGCTTCTAGGTATAATTACAAATAACTTTGTTAATTTTAATTTCATTCGATTAATATTTATTTGATACTAATAATTTTTGAGTTTTTTTAGAAAACTCAAAAAATTGTGAGTTCCCAAGACAGCGGGTTTTATTACGAATCCAATTTGAAAAAACGAAAACAGTCAAAATGACTGCTCTGGCGCTTCTAGTGTTAAATCTCTTATAAATGATGTATAAAAAGAAAATATGTTTGTTCACCTTCAAAACTACATTTAAACAACCCTGAACCTTTACCATTTTCAGACGAAAACATCAGATAAAACTAGAGACAGAAAATTTGCTGACTCTTTTTATATAATTTATGAGGGACTACTGCTGTTGCAGCACTGACAGAGATTTTATATCGGGTTTATACACTGCTGGCCACTGTAAATGCGACACCCTGAAGGAAACATGCAAATAACATGAAATTTACAACATACATTAGCGGAGGTGAGATATGCAAATGATTAGAATTTCAGCGCAGACGCACATCACGCGCGCCTGTGGTGCCACTTCAAAGCGCTATTTAAGGCTTGGAGATTTCGACGATTTCAAGTTCGGCAATTGTGTTTTTCTTGTGGTTTTTTTCAAAAAAAACGATCAATTATGCCTCGTCGAAAACAGCGATCATCTTTTGATCAAGTATCCGAGTTCGACAGAGGAAGGATAGTGGCCTACCGAGATTGTGGATTATCTTTCAGGGAAATCGGTAGTCGTGTTGGACGAAACCAAACAACTGTAATGAGGATATGTGATCGTTGGATGCAGGACGGTATGACGGACCGGCGTGTTCGATCGCATCCACCTCAGCGCACCACTTCACGTGATGACAGGCAAATTGTGCGCATGGCAGTGACGGATCGCTCAGTCACATCACGAACCATAGCACAGCACATGCAGTCTGTAACGCATCATCCAGTGTCTACCATTTCGTACCATTCGACGACCTACCATTTCGTACCAGTGTCGTACCATTCGACGCCGTTTACAGCAGAGTGGTCTGTCCGCAAGACGTCCATTGCTTTGTCTACCCTTGACGCAGAACCACAGACGTCTCCGCCGCCAATGGTGCGATGACAGAAGGATGTGGACGGCAGAATGGAATGAAATTGTCTTTACTGATGAGTCACGCTTCTGTCTGCAACACCACGATGGTCGCATTCGAGTCTGGAGACACCGTGAAGAGAGGATGCTGAACAGCTGCGTTATGCACCGCCACACTGGTCCTGCACCGGGTATTATGGTATGGGGCATTATTGGATATCACTCTCGCACACCTCTAGTACGCATTAAACAGCCAGCGCTACATCTCCGAGGTGTTGGAGCCAGTTGTCCTTCCTTACCTTCAGGGCTTGCCCACAGCCATATTTCAACAGCATAATGCGCGACCACACGTGGCACGCATTGTCCAACGGTTCTTCGTCAATCGCCAGATTGAATTGCTTCCCTGGCCGCTTCGCTCTCCGGATCTTTCGCCGATAGAAAACATGTGGTCCATGGTTGCTCTACGATTGACCCAGATTCCATCCCCAGCTGTCACAGCAGATCAACTTTGGCAACGTGTGGAAGCTGCTTGGTCTGCTGTACCCCAAGAACTCATCCAAAGTCTCTTTGAATCAATGCCGAGGCGTGTGGCAGCGGTGATCTCCAACAATGGCGGCTACTCTGGCTACTGATTTTGGCAGGAACCACACTTCACAGAAGTCTATAAATTTAATCATTTGATACTTGGTCAACATGTTATCTACAAAATAAATTTTGTTGTGATATCTCTTGTCTTTCTTGGTGTTGCAATTTGGGTGGCCAGCAGTGTATTTAGTAATCTTGAGACAGAGCCGTTCCAACCCGCGGATGCCAGGTGTGTGGGGCACACGGGTGGCAAGTCAAGGGGAGGAGGGCGGCAAGTCAGCCGCTCGGATAAAAAAAATTTAAAACTAATTTATTAGTACAATAATCAATATAAAAATATTATCATTATGCTAGGTAACTACTTAGAGATAAAAATGCATTTTACAAGTATAACTGGAAATAAACAAAACGACATTGGTTTTAAAAACGCTACTCCACATCGCAACCAGTTGGGAAATTAGCGCCCTCTACACGTGCGCTCTTTCACGTGTGCTTGGAGAGTACGGGATTGCGCGCGGGAAAACTTGCAGTACGCTCCAAAGCAGCTTTCCCTTCCTCTCCGACACCTTCACACGTGCACTCAATAGCGCCCTTTACACGTACGCTCTTTCGCGAGTACTTGGAGCGTACGGGATTGCGCGCTGGAAAACTTGCAGTACACTCCAAAGCAGCTTTCCCTGCCTGTTCGACACCTTCACACGTTCACTCAAACGCGCGGGATTGTGTTTTCACGCTGGAAAGAGCGTACGTGTAAAGGGCGCTATTGCTCGTTTTTGTTCTAACATGTTTTAACCCATCATCCCATCAAATCGCGTCGCATCGCCGGCATCGTGTCGGTGCGGTCGGTTTTTGTCAGGTTGCAGGAAAATACTCGTTTATGCCCTGAAACAAAATGTAAATCTGTGGAAAGTATGTTACAGGATCCATTTAAAAATGAAAAAGATATTACAGCTGAAGATATTATGCGATGAAATTGACAACATTGCACCCATTATTTCCCCTGAAGAGAACGCGTTAAATGTGATTCAATACCTTTTTGCAAATAACCTCATCTATCTGTTTCCAAATTTGGTGAATAGGGCCCTTTACATCTACGCTCTTTCCCGCGTGAAACCACAATCCCGCGCGATTGAGTGCACGTGTGAAGGTGTCGGAGAGGAAGGGAAAGCTGCTTTGGAGAGTACTGCAAGTTTTCCCTCGCGCAATCCCGTACGCTCCAAGCACTCGCGAAAGAGCGTACGTGTAAAGGGCGCTATTGCCATACGAATTTTTTTAACATTACCTGTGACTGTGGCTAGCGGGGATAGAAGCTTTTCAAAACTTAAAATAATAAACAATTATTTGAGATCAACAATGGGACAAGAAAGAAAGGCTTTCAGACTTATCTATTATTAGTATCGAAAAGGACATTTCGGAAAATATAGATGTATCAGATATTGTAACAGAATTTGCATTAAAAAATGCTAGAAAAGCAAAGATTATTTAAGCTTTTTGACTGACTTATTAAGTATATGTATTAATAGATATGTGTTGTATGTATTTAATATAACGTATTCATTTGGTTATTATATCAATACCTTAATAATTATTATTATGTTAGGTTGTAAAATTTAAAAATAAACTGAATTTATAATATTTTCTGTAATTCGTTGTTTTATTTAAGGTAAAAATATTTCAGATAAATTTCAATTAATCCATACTGTATGAGAAGGTGGGGGGGGAGGCAAAATTATTCTCGCACACGGGCGGCAGCTACCCTAGGAACGACCCTGCCTTGAGAGATATGCACTCTTAGATACAAAAGAGACGACGCACCAAGAAGGAGTTATCCGAATGGGACGAAAATCAGTAGATGTACTGTACATGTACAGAAAAACAAATGATTACAATTTGAGAAAAATTGGATGATTTATTCAAGAGAAAGAGTTTTACAAAGTGAAAAAGACAATAACGCGTTGGTCCACCTCTGGCCCTTAAGCAAGCGGTTATTCGGCTTGGCATTGAATGATAGAGGTGGCGGATGTCCTCCTGCGGGGTATCGTGCCAAATTCTGTCCAATTGGCGAGTTAAAATCCCGAGCTGGTTGGAAGGCCCTGCCCATAATGCTCCAAACGTGCTCAATGGGGGAGAGCTCCGGCGACCTTGCTGGCCAAGGTAGCGTTGGGCAAGCACGAAGACAATTAGTAGAAATTCTCGTCGTGTGCGGACGGGCATTATCTTGCTGAAATGTAAGCGCAGGTGTATATATATATATATATATATATATATATATATATATATATATATATATATATACAGGGTGTCCCATAAATACCGCCCAAACTCTGCACATCCAGATTCCCCGTTGGGAGTACATAAAAAATGCCCAAAGAACTGTACCTGTACGACCCATAGTTTTCGAGAAAAATACGAAAAACAAAGCATGACATTACATCCGGTGCAAGGAAAAACACTTTATTTGACACATCGACAACAGCATTCGCAAATATTTATAAAGTCAGATGTTCAAAGTATCCGCCGTGCATATCGAGGCAAGCTTGAACGCGCCGTGGAATGGATGACTGCACACGTCGCAGCAGAGCGGTGTCCACTGAAGTACAAGCAGCATTCAGACGCAGCAAGCAGCATGATGACAAACAACTGAGTCCGTTTTTGTAGTCACTACGTCTCGATACACCTATTCCTTCAGATGGCCTCATAGGAAATAATCCAACATCATCCTACATCTGACTTTATAAATATTTGCGAATACTGCTGTTGATGTGTCAAATAAAGTGCTTTTTTCCTTTCACCGGATGTGACATCATACTTTGTTTTTCGCATTTTCCTCGAAAATTATGGGTCTTACAGGTACAGTTCTTCTGGCATTTTTATGTACTTCCAACGAGGAATCTGGCTGTGCAGAGTTTGGGCGGTATTTATGGGATACCCTGTATATATATATATATATATATATATATATATATATATATATATATATATATATATATATATATATATATATATAACATCTGGACACCCAAGGAGAGAGATGACTGGCATCCAGCATGTCACAAGGGATGATGGGTAGTCGTGGCTCGAAGAATAGACGACTCGGAAAGTTACGGTATTACAAAACTTTATTAGGAGGAGAGTACGTCTCCCCAAGACAGTTACAAAATCCGAAAAGCGTATATGTATGTTGGTCATACAGCTTATATAGACTCTGTCATGTGATCATGATAGCAATTAGGGATTTGCTGCTGTCAACAAATCACATGGGGTTTTATGTAATCTGCGCAAAGCCTATATGAAATTTTGACTGACGCTACGCTGGTTTGAAAAAGGAAGCCATTTAATATTTTTCACCCGAGGGCTTTTAGGACTTAGAATCGAAAGTGAAAATTAGCTGAAAGTGAAAACGCCCAAGAAAATTTAGAACAATTTTAGAATTTAAAATGGTATGGGGTTTTTAAATGTTATATATATATATATATATATATATACTAGGGGCTTCGCCCCTAGGCTCGCTACTCTCGCTCCTCTGGTGAATCAAGTGAATGAATGACTCAATAGTTGTTTACAGCGATTGAGTCATTCATTTGTTTACAGTTAAAGCTCCCCCCCCCCTCCCGGTGAAATGGATGAAACCCGGGTAGATGGGGGGTATAAGCCCGGATGAAGATGGGTGAAAAATCGGATCTTCTTTCATGTCCTTCTGCAAAGGAAGCGAATGAGAAGATTTTTTTGAAGTATTTCTTTAAAATTCAATTAAAAATCGAAATTTTAAGATAGAGACTTGAAATGAAGTTTATATGAATGAGAAAGCTTTCATCTTCCAGTTGATATAAATATTTTCTTTGTAACATAATAAGTCTGAGAGCTTCGAATTTATATATCTCGAAACGCATAAATTTTTCCAAAAAGTGGGTTTTTAATTTTAATAAAAATATCAGTCTGTTTTAAATTATTTTTAAACAAATGAGGTCTTGTTTGAAGGAGAAATGTCTGTAGTCTTAGATTGTAAAAAAAAATTCTACGATCCTTTTTTGGCGAGTTATCGTAATCTGAACATGAAAAAGTCAATATTTTCCCACAAAATATAAAATTAAAAAACTTAAAGTCCGACGAATATGAGACATGTCTTACTTTCTTCCCCACATTATTCTGCATCGATTGGTATCGGTCTCGACCCCATACCCCCAGCGGTTTTGGAGGAGATAGCGTGACAAGCTTTCGACAGCGGCGGCAGTTAGTTTTTTTAGAATATATATATATATATATATATATATATATATATATATATATATTCTAACGCGGCAAATATGGAAATTGTATGGATCACATAAGAATTCTGCATGTATATTGAATTGTAAGAACAAAGTGTGGAGTGTATAATAACTACAAAAATATTAGCTATCAGTAATTAATTCACCGGTTGAAAGCATTAATTTCCTTGCGCATTTAAATATATGTGACCTTCTTGATTTTATTATTCAGTAAGTATTATCATGTAACTACATCCCACAAGAGCCTTCATCTATTGTTTTGCAATGGATCCCTGGACATTGCGGTACCGCGGCTAATGACAGGGCTGACTCTCTGAACGGCTGTTAACCAGACCTCTCATATTGACATCCCTTTCACCTCAATTAAACGTTTGATAAGCGATCGTATCAATGTCAAATCTAAAGTACAGCAATTTGAATATTATAATTCGAAATCATGGAGGTTCGATATCCAAAAAGTCATAGGAAAAAAGCGGTTGCATTCTTCAAATTCATCATAGGCCATGATAACATCGTTCGACACATCTCGTGTATTAAAGTCCTCAACAGTCCTTATTACCTTTTATGTGACCTGCTAGACGCTATGGACAGATCCCGCCTATCCGTCTGCCCTGCTCTCTTTCCTTCTGAGGAACACGTCCGTTACCAGGAGAGCCCCTAATGGCTAACGGGCAAGTTCTCTTTCTCTCATTGTTTTGCTTTTGGCGATCTTTTTTTAACGTAGGATTATGTTCCTCAATAACGGTCCTTCGGAGACAAAAAAAAATTGTCCTGAGTCGCGAGTTATAATTTTGGCAGCGCGCCAAACCCACTGGCAGTAAACAGTTAAACAGAAAAGTACCAAAATGCGTTCAAAAAAAAAGAGGTAAGCAACGATAAGTAAAGGCCTGTTCACATAGGAGTCCGGTAGCGGAAACGTTAAAAGTATTGAAATATATTTAACCAATGAGAAACCTCCAAACGATTAGTAACGAAATTTTTAACGCCTATGATTGGTTTATTTCCGTCTCGGCGCCATTTTATGCTTCCGCTACCGGACTCCTATGTGAACAGGCCCTAATCCTACGTTAATACCCCGCGGTAGTTTCGTTAGAAGAGACTACCTGAAATATTTTTTGTTTCTTCATTGGGCGGAACTAATATTACCAGTCTCGTCCGCGAACTTACAGGCGAGCAAGCTACGTAAATCTGGCCGTGGCAGAAACAATTTTCTCTTAAATCAACGCCAGCGTATTTTAAAATTTTGGCTTTGAGACTTATTTATCGTCATCGCGAAGCATACTTTGAGGGGAAATTGTAGGCTCTTAAAGTCAAAGGGGAGGTCATTGGGTATTAGAGGAATGGCACGAACACTTTTTTATTCTTTCCAGTGTAACCCGCTAATGGAAATTTAAAAAAAATATATTTATCTACAAATTTTACTTTAATTTATCCCTGTTACCATTTTAGAAGATGTAATAATTGACAAAAGCATTATCCTATGAGAGTACTTCAAGTGCAGGGTCTATTACAAGACAATTTAAAACCAACCTGCTTCATGCTTAAAAATACAAGAGTTGCAGATCAATAATCAAATCTATGATTAATTCTAAAAAAAATTTTGTCCTGCAATGGATACCATCCCATTTCGGCATACCAGGAAATAAGGTAGCAGATTCATTAGCAAAAAAAGGAACCTCAAAATCCCTCTGTGATCCTAATAAAATTCCTTATAAAACTGCATGTAAAATTATAAAGCAGAAAATGAAGGCTTCTTTTATTTCTGACCTCCAAAACCGTATTTAGAATAAAATCTGGAGCAAGACCCAGAATGGTCTGCCACGCGAAATTGCAGTTGTTGCTTTCAAAACTGCAAATGCCTGGCTGTGTATTTAAAGTACTATATGCCCTATTTGCCATTCTGATAACATGGTCGATAAGCACACACACACACACACACACACACACATATATATATATATATATATATATATATGTGTGTGTGTGTGTGTGTGTGTCCTGCTCTGCCTTCACTAGGCGATCTCTGTACATACGTTATTGGGAGGCCCGTGATCGCATGAGAATTTTATCTTAGTTACTTTTCTTGTTTATGCATTTTTGATTTTGTTCTCTTTTACATTTTTGTATTTCTCTGTATACCTAAGGACTTTGTTCACAGGTTTCTGAATTAGAAAAAATAATTAAAGAAACATGACTATTTAATGTTTTTTTCTATATATATAAATCAGTTCGGCGTAACTGACTGACTGACTGACTGACTGACTGACAGATAACGCACAGACCAAACCGCTGGACCTAAAGGGCCGAAATTTTGCATGGTGATTCATCTTATAGTGTAAAGGTGTACTAAGAAAGATTTTTGAAAAATTCTGTTTAGATTTTTTTAAATTAAATTTTTAAGCTGTTTTTGTAACATTCTTTGAAGTTTGCTTTCAAAATAATAATTTTAGAGTTATAAAATTTATATCACGAGAAAGATCCTAAAAATTCCTTTAAAATGAAATCCTTTTTCGAATCTTTACCTCTCTTTTCTGATTTTTGGTGAATTTTAAAGATTAATTTTTAGAATTTAATTTATTAAATGCTGACCACGTGGTTTCTTTTCCTTTTGTGATACTTTAAATTAATTTTGCATCACGGGCATAACGACGAAATAAATTGACAAAAAAAATATTGAAATACGGTAAAAGAAAAAATTTGACCAGTAGACTAATTGAGATGAAAGTCTTTTAAGAATTTAATTCAAATTAGTATATTTTATGGATATTAAACATACAAATTGATTGCGTACATTGACCATTGTATTTAATTTGAATATTTTCTTCTGCATTATTTTGTATATAAAAATATCCGTTACGATTTTTTATACATATATTTTTTTGGCATTGGTTGCATACATTGACCGTTGTATTTATTATAAATGTTTATATTTTTTGGAATTAATTGCATAAATTGACCGTTGTATTTAATTTGAATGTACTCCATAACAAAGCACGGGTATACAGCTAGTAAATATATAAAGATAGAATACCCTTTAAAAAGGCTCGTAAGTGTTGCATATATGCTCTTAAATACCAGCAATAGTCCACTCAGTGGGACTTATATAACGTCTTGAGTGTTATAGTAAATTCAGTTTTGAATTTTGAATACAAAAATACGTTGAATTCAGTAAACAAAGAAAATACAGACATTTTATGAGAATATACTTTATTCTTGTTATATCAATCATCCCAAAAGAAAATTTAAATCAAATTTAGAAATTTATAAAATATGTTGGGAAACAAGCATTAAATTAAAAATTTATACTAAAGTGAATAAAATTTATAATTTATTTTTCCCGCGTATTTAATCCTCTGTAAACTTTCCCATAAGCTAGTGGAATTAAAAGTAAATTAAATTTTGCTTAAATCCTTTAACTTGAACTAAACTTTTTCATAATTTGTCTTCATATTCTTGTAGGGTTCAGAAGTCCAAGGTCCACCTAAAAAGGTATAAAATAATACAAAATTAATTATAAATATACTTTACAATACTAAATATGTAACATAATTCCTAATGATTAAACAAGAGAAATATTATGTAAAGGCTTCGATCAGTTCTTTACGAAACTTGAAGGATCAAGATTATATGGTGAAGCTAGGCAATCACTAATATTTAATACATACATTTATTTGTGAGATATTTCAAAACTTATAGATAATTGATAAAAAAAATATAATTTAAGCCTCAAATATAGAAATTTAGTAAGACGTTAGATCATTAATTTTCAATGACATCTTTAATTCAGACTTGAGGGATGTTAATATGGGTGGGATACAATTGCTGCCAGTGAACTATTCAATCATTTTAATCTTTGAAGAGATTTTGTATTCTCAGTGTTAGAAGGTTTTACTTTAAAACTTGTTGTTCTTTTAAATTGAGTAATTTGCAATTGATGCGAATTTTTTTAATGAAAATTATAACTTATTAATATATTTCTGGATTCATTAAAAAGTGTAGGGATTAAAATTTGGTTACGCAAATCCAATATATAGGTGCATTGTTACATACACATTCATGTTTAATATGGGAGTATTTTTAGGGCATTTTTACAACAATGTCCTTTTATTTCAAGCAAATTTTAAACGTACTTGAAGGAAAATGTTATTTCTCTTAACCTTTAGCTTACGACGGGACCCATTTTTCCGATTCCCTCTTTAGAACGGTAAATTTCATACCTCCTTTGTAAGAACGGTCAGTAAGGGGTATATATACAGTAACCACCGCTTACAGTGATCAGTGGTTATAAGAGTCAACCGTTTATAAGAATCAATATCGCGAAAACAAAAACAAATGTATTATTTCCATGTTAAAATTTTCGCTTTAAAGAATCAATCCACCGGTTTTAAGAATCAGTTTACACTCTTCGCTTTCCTTTCATTTTTCCAAAAAAGGCCACTTAAACCCTCAAAAGGCACGAAGTTCTTTTTTGATTTTTTTAAAGAAAGATTGATAAGATGGGATGGAATATAGTCGTAAAATTCATCCCTTTCTTTGTTAGACATAACATAATAGTTTCCCCTATCATAACATAATAGTGTCCACTATCACTTAGGCAAACGTGACATTAGTAGATTCAGCACGTTATCAAACCGCGAAACGTAAGCTAGAAGGTGAATCTTCGTCTGAGACTATTAGTATTGAAAGAGGTATAAACAGCCTCCTGAAAACTTCATTACGTTAAACTACCATAGAAAACTTTTTCTTGCTCCCTTCCTGTAGTTGAAATGTTAAAACTGTTAAGCAGGTATGTTGTAACAAATATTGGATTTGTTCTCCTCTTACTACTATAATCATGTGTATCTAAGGTCTAAAAATGAAGTTGTATTTTTAAAATTATAAAAAATAATTGTAATAAAAGATTATTAACGTAAATTAAAGAGTATTTTATGGTAAATTATCTAATATATGTATATATAGGTGTTTGTGGGCTTGTCCAAAAACCTAAATTTTGGTTATAAGAATCAACCGCTTATAAGAATCAAAAACAGTAATAACAAACGTGATTCTTATAAGCGGAAATCACTGTATATACATACATATATATATATATATATATATATATATATATATATATATATATATATATATATATATATATATATATATATATATATATTCATTCATTCTTGGGCCCGTATTCTTGGGATACATGCTATCTAACCCCGTAAGGAAAAGGTTAGTACACATGCCCTCCTGTAAATTTTTCACATTCATTTGTTAGGTCAAGCAAATTTCCCTGCATACTTACTTTTAAAAAGGAGCTTTTTCTTTAATGCAGATATTTTCCGTAAGGAAAGCCGAAGAATCTACCGTATCCGAAACCAGGGTATCCAGGGTATCCAAAATATCCGGGATATCCGATAACACCACCATATACATTATTATATCCGTATCCACTCACGACTCGGTCCCTGAAGTAGTTCTCCCGGACGTTGCTACCGTACCCGTAATTCACTGTCGGCACCACAGCAGGGAGGATAGATGCACTGACAGCGGCAACGAGGACGCAGAAGAGAAGCTGAAAGAAACAAAGGCGTTGTCGGTGCGTGAGACCGGGTAATAACGAATTGATTTCTTGCTGTAAGGAGTAGGGTTCCTGAAAATGATCTTACACATTACTTAATGATTAGAGTACCTATTTCCGCATAAGACATTTCTTTGAATAAGAAAGTTGTATCGAACACCTTTGACAGAGTTGTTGTTGTTGTTGCTAATGCTCCCTGGTTGGAGGTTCCATTCACCAGGTCCTAATAGGCTATTGGGCTGAAAGGGGCGGCTCCTGTTTTGAATTAGCACCACAAGGGTTGGAGTCAGACTTGGCTGAATGACCGGTCCCGTAATTTTGAAACGAGTCAAGGGACGAGACCGGAACACTTGACCCCGCACCTCCAGAGGTAAATTTGAGAACTTGGAGGACATTGCTGTCGCGACCTATTTTACGTGCCCCGGCCACCATTAGTGAACACGGTGGTGGATTTGCAGCGACGAGCTTCGAACCAGGGACGTTCAGATCACAGGCCATTTGCTCTTGCCAACTGGGCCATCGCGCTCCCTTTGACAGAGTAAAATAGGTTTATGAAATTTTTAAGTATCGTGAAATTTTAATCGCAACACCATTCATTTTCAAACTATTTCTTGTTACTCGGCGTTTAATTGCACTTGCAAATTAATAGCAGGTTACGCTTTGTATATATTTTCTTTAATGGTTCTCCCTTGCTCTGAATTATTTGAGATGATTTTAACGTAGGATTACGTTCCTCCATAACGGCCCTCCGGAAAGCAAAATTTCAGATGTCCTGCGTCATTAATTATAATTTTGGCAGCGAACCAAACCCAATTTGGATCGCTTGGGCAAGCAGTAAACAGTTAAACAGAAAAGTACCAAAATGCGTCAAAATTTTGACATACATATATATATATATATATATGTCAAAATTTTGACGCATTTACATATATATATATATATATGTGTGTGTGTGTGTGTATACATAGCACATACATACATATATATACATACAATAGAGGTAAGCAACAATAAGTAATCCTACGTTAATAACCCGCGGTAGTTTCGTTAGAAAGAAAAGAAAGCGGAGATGGGTACCGCCGGCCCTGGTCCACATCGGACTGTTGCGCCGTGAGTTTAGTTTTTAGTTTCGTTAGAACAGACTACCTGAATTTTTTTTGTTTTTGTTTTTCGTAATATTTCGCTTGGAAATTTCTCCTGATCTCGTACTATTGTCTAATTTGTAAGATTACCTTTGAAATAGAGTCAAAAAGAAGAATGCTCCCCAGAATCATTTTATTGCACTTAACGATCTAATACCTAGTACTCAAACTTAGCACAAAAATATTTGAAAACTAAATGACTAGAATCAAGTTTAGTTTAACAAGTGCGTGTAACTAAACCTCTCATTCTTACCATTTCCTGCAACTCGTTGTACTATTTATAAGTTCCACAGAAATAACTGATTTTTTATTTCAGAATTTAATATTTACTTATGCAAGGAAATCAAAATTAACTTTCTGCAGTTAAAATGAATAATTATTAATCTGCATTGGTTAAAGAAACGATATACATGTTAAACAAGAGTCAAAAAAAGTGCATCATATCATTCTAAAATTTTTAAATAAATATAATGTTTAGATAAATGTTTAAAAAAATCAAGAGAGTCAGCTTACCACGTATTTAAACATTTTAATTTTGGTCTAAAGCTCGACTTCAGGCAATGCTCAGAATACAGTAATGTCGAACACTTTTGATACCTTGGTGTTGTTTGTTTCTGGTTCTATAGTACGGTGTAGTTACCGTCAACTTTTGCTACACGAGGGTTAATTGGATCGGGACCTACTGTTTAAAGCCGATTCTGAACAGCAACAAACGTCCATGTCATGAGTGGGATTCGAACCCACATACTCCGGCACCGATTGCCAGCGCCCTAGCCATTCGCAAATCTGTTTGTTTCTGCTTTAATAGTAAAACAACGACACGTTTCATAATACTTCCATTATGCCTTGGGGATAAGTAAATTTGAGTTGTCAGATTTAAAAAAAAACTATCTGTTTCTTCATTTGCGTCTAAAAACGCTCTTAAGTAACACCTTTTCAGTGTTAAAAGACACATTTTAAAATCTTCATTCATAATGAAGTTTACGGGATAATACATTTTTACAACGTAAACACTGATCAAAGTCTATTTTGAGAATATAAATAACTGGTAATTGAACCCAAAAGTAACTGTGTTTTTTTCTGAATTCGTTATTTACGTATACAAGAAAATCAAAATTAATTTTTTGCATTTAAAATGAATAATTATTAATCTGTATTGGTTAAAGAAATGATATACATGTTAAACATGAGTCATAAAAAGTGCATCATAGCATTCTAAAATTTTTACATAAATATAATATTTAGATAAACGTTTAAAAAAAATCAAGAACGTCAGCTTACCACGTATTTAAACATTTTAATTTTGATCTAAAGCTGGACTTCAGGCAACAGTCAGAATGCAGTACTGTCAGGCAGTTTTGATTGCTTGGTGTTGTCTGTTTCTGCTTTTATAGTAAAACAACGACACGCTTCATAATACTTCCATTATGTCTTGGGGATAAGTAAAGTTTAGTTATCAGATTAAAAAAAACTAACTATCTGTTTCTTCATTTGCATCTAAATCGCTCTTACGTAACACCTTTTCGAAGTTAAAAGCCACGTGTTCCAATTCTTCAGTGGTTATGAAGTTTAAGGAGAAATACATTATTGCGACGTTAACACTGATCAAAGATTATCTTGAGAATTTAAATGAATGGTTCCCTGTCCTATACTTAACATGTATACTAACCATAAATGTCGATTTAAACGGTGGGAATAAATTAGTATATGGTAGAAGGATGGTGGAGAGATGCAATCTGTTGTAGATAAAACTTCAGCTTATTAAGATGAAAAAAATAGGTTAATTTATGATAATCTTGTCGTGTACTGATAGACATTTTAAAAAATATTCTGAACAAAATCGATAGGGAGAGCATTTGGCTTTATCCCACTAAAAAAATCGTGAAAATGTTCTATTTTTCAGTGAGCTATAATTCAAGAGCTATAATTGTCTGATATCATTGAAAAGAGAATTTATATGGGGTATATCTGTTATTACAATCAAATAGTAACTGATTTTGTTGATTACTTTTTAAGCAGTTGTATGGCAAGGTTAAAAATCAGTAAATAACATGTTTCGGTATTTGAGGTATTGTTATTAATTTAGTATTGGCATAAGGTGAAATAAACCTGAACGTTTCTAAATATACACATAAAACTCTTTTTTAAAATAAGGGATTATTGCGTAATGTAGTCTTCATATGATGAATTTTCTTTAATTTTTTTTTTATTGTTCCTACCAACATATGTCAAATGGCCATCCCATGGCCCCATATATATATATATATATATATATATATATATATATATATTCCAAATTTTTGCATTTATTATAAAAAATCTCAATTGTACTTACTTGGTTAGGGAAGTATCAAAATTCTTAGTTAAAATCTAACATTGTACTAGTCTCCACATTACAAAGTCCATCAGCAATTGTTTTATAAATTATTACTATTTTACATAATTTCGCTTTAAAAGCCGTTTGTCACCGAGTTTTCGCCGATAAGTAGTAAAAAAAATAATTTTCGCATTTATTCGCTCATATCAGCAAATTTCGCATTTACTCGCATCTATTTCGTAAATACGAAAATTACGTATTCCTACATATAACCAATATGAAACTCTCTGACACCTTTCATTATTATTTCTCATCCATTTGTGTAATACCGTGTTTTCTACCAGTGTAACGTTAATAACTGTCCTCCCTCCAATTCACAAACTTAGTCACTGTGAAGAGTAAGTAAAAGGAACAAAACCTTAATTAACTACAATTATGAGAACATAAGGGAGATGGAAGTACATTATTTTAATATAGCTCCGTTCTTGTTTTCAAATTTTATTTTTTTCTCTCGAGTTCAATTTTATTATTTTTAATCGTGAAATCTCCAAATTCTTTATATTGTGTCATTCAAACGATTGGAGTATTTCTATGTTACTAAAAACGTAATTGTACAGTTGGAATTGTTGTAGATATGTAGCTCTAGAGACCTCTGAAAGTGGTGAGAAATAACCTTGAAAATCGAATATAAATGGGCAACTTACGCGAAAGGAATTTTAGAATTTAATCGTAATTCCAATAAAACTTCTCAGGTTCAATATAACATAAACACAGAAAATATTACACCAATGAAAGAAAAATCTTTTATATGAGAAAAGAGATGAGGCACTCTATTTAACTTTTAAAACAGAGCAAATGTTTGTATTGATTTTCATACATTTACCCTTTTACAACTCTTGATAATATTTCTTTATAAAAACGTATTTTGTCTAATAAATTGGAATACTGCAAAAAAATCGGCGAGTTCAACATTCGTAAACAACAGATTTTGGGTAGTCTTTCAACAAAGGTAGTAAATATTCACTCCTTTGCTGTCAAACTCATCGCACTCGGCCAAGAAAAGTGACGCAAGTAAAAAAAAATGGCAATTTTGAGGTTATTGTAATGCTAGTTCAAGCTGTAGAGCAGCGGTTCTCAACCTGGGGGGCGTTGAAGAATTTCAAGGGAGGCGTGCGTTAAAAAGAAAGTAAAATAAAAAGTAAAACTAACTGTCATTTATTGTACTCAATTTTGCGGTCACAATGTAACCGTAATGAATTTCGACATACGAACACGAACACAATAATTGTCGTACACGATAGTTGTCGTAATTGTAAAAATACGATAATTTTCGGACGTCTGGATGTTGAAAGTGAACTTAGGTGTGCTTTGTCACAGTTACAACCTAATATTCAAAAACTTGTCAAGGACAAATAGTGCCAGTCCCCTCATTAATGTTGTGAAAGTGACTGGTATTACATGCCAACCTCACCTAGATCCTTGATTACCTCAAATATATTTGATCTGTATTTAATTCTTTGATTTCATATGTTCTAATAATAATATGTTCCAAATTAAGATATGAGTAGTAATAAATTTTGTGTATGAAATTATCTATTCTATATTTTCATTTAATAACCAACTTCAGTTTCAAATTCCGATTGTACTATACTTGTATTGACCACATATGGTGGTGGCGGTGGGGAGGCGTAACCTCGCATCAGTGTTCAAAGGGGGGGCGTAGAGCCTGAAAGGTTGAGAACCCCTGCTGTAGAGTATTCTTTAAGTCGATTTGCAAATGCTGCCTTTTTGAGTTGTGTCACTTTTGTTGCCGGGGTGCGATATTTAAACAGCATTGGGAATTTATAGGGAATTATGAAGAAAATGCTGTAATAGACAAAAAATTCATTTCCTGTCTCATGACCAAATGGACATGTTTCAGATAGCCAACCGTGTATAAATTATTAAAAAATGCCTATGATACACCTAATAAAATATACATAAAAGGTCCGAATCACAGAATTGATTTATTTTGTCATCACAAGGTGAAAAGATGTCATCACAAGGTGAAAGGGAGCCGGGGATATTTTTAAAGTATAATTTCTGTGCCGCATTAATATTTTTCTGTCTAAAACCTTTCTAAGGCACACAATGAAGGTAACACACCCTCATGGGAGGGGTCACTTTTGCAAAGATATAATACATGTGTTGCGAAGTGATCTGGAGATGTATACTTTTCAAAAAAAAAAAAAAAACTGTAGTCTTGTATAACTCGAGCAGTCAGGTTACTGCTTTCATTTGTCTCTAATATAAAAATTAAGTTCACCAAGAGATCTAAAAAAACTAAAACTAAACTCATGGCACAACAGTCTGCAGTGGACCAAGGCCGGCGGTGCCCATCTCCGCTTTCTTGACCGTGAGCATGGGTTGCCATACAACATGAGACATATTATGTCTCATTCAGGTGTTCAACCTGACGTGGGACCCCTTAGTTCCCAACTTGGTCCTCATTTCATCGACCCACTCAAGGGATGAAAGGCCGAGTCGACTTTGGCCACTCGCAGGATCCAAGAGATCTAACCTAAGCCTAATAGTACACGTGCCGATGATTATGAAAGTGATCTGCTTTTCATTTTGAGATATTTTTTGATGGTTGGAGTTTGAACAGATTAAAAAATATTTTTATATAAAATAATAAAATTAAGGCTCAACTTTTGCAATTTTGCAAAGATTGCTTCAGATTACGGTAATGTAAAGGAATGTAATGCGAAATAATTGATGAAATCTTTTTTTTTATTTTTAACGTAGGATTACGTTCCTTAATAACGGTCCTCCGGAAAGCAAAATTTCAGATATCCTGCATCTCGAGTTATAATTTTGGCAGCGTGACAAACCCAGTCTGTATCGCTTGGGCAAGCAGTAAACAGTCAAACAGAAAAGTACCAAAATGAGTCAAAATTTTGACAGACAGACAAACACACACACACACACACACACACACACACATATATATATATATATATATATATATATATATATATATATATATATATATATATATATATATATATATATATATATATATATATATATATATATATATATATATACATATATACAAAAGAGGTAAGCATCGATAAGTAATCCTACGTTAATAACTCGCGGTAGTTTAGTTATTAGAGACTACCTGAATTTTTTTTTAGATTTTTGTCTTGACCACTTTCATCATTATCGGCACATATATGGTGGAAAAGTATTTATATCCTTTCAGAAACCGAAATAAAGGAGTAAGCCATTTTATGAGTATAAATTATGGTTATTTCCGAGCCTAAAAACCTTTCCCTGTAACTCTTTCATGACGATGAAAATTCTGATATATTACACTGAAACATTTGAACAAATCTCGGATTCAAAAATTTTTAAAAATTTGAATTAAAAATAAAATTTAATCGCTATACTTATTAACTGCTACTATCTTATTCAATGCTGTACCTGTGTATAACAGACAAAAGTTTGCTTTCGTAACATGTTTACATTCGTTCAGGTTTCTCTTTACACGACAGGATTAGCATCTATTAGCATGTTATTTTCATTTTTCAAAAGATAAAACTTTTCAAAGGTTAGATCATGCATTTCGTTGATACACTTGACTGATTCGTTGATTTTATGTTCAAAATTCACGTTTTCTAGGTATGTGAATCTTGTAACGGAAGAAGATCATCGAGGTTATCTCTAAAGATAAGTTTATATGATTGAATGCGAATATTTCCCAGTAATCTTTGGCATCAGTTGTCAGTATATGGCAAACTGATGGCAATGAGATAGAAATAAATGTATGGATAACTTAAGTGATGGTCAAAGATTAAAAAAAAAAGAGTTTTACTCTCTTTTAAAATGATGTGACTTGAAGCGTGTCTATGTTACAGCTATAAAAGAAAGATACAAACCACTCGAGCCATTGTCACAAGTGCCTCACAGCATCGAAATTTGGCCGTCGTTTGAAACCGAGCTCTGCACAGGAGAAAAAAATGCTTAAATCAGTGGTAAGATATTTTTTTCCAATATTCGAAATCATTTATTTTGAAATAAATTAAAAAAAATTACTGTAATTATCTATTAAATTTCTCTTTGGGTCCTCTCAGTAGAAAAAATTACTTTTCTTTGAGCTGCTGCATTAACACTAGAAAGACGGCTGCCGTCATTTTGACGGTTTCAGATATACTATTGAGCTCAATTTCTGTATTTATGTCCTCGGGCTTCTGAAATTTTATGACTTTTTTTCTAATTTTACGCGAAATATGCACACACATTTACAAAGTTATATTCGATGGTAAAGAGGGGGAGAAAATAGGTCGTATACCTACTAAGACCGTAAGTCGGCAACTTGACGGCAATATAGAAAACAGGCAGAAATCTTTAAAACAATACCTGAAAAATGTTAGTTACTTTTCGTCTCTTCCCTCTTTTGCGGATAACAGAAATATTGGCTCTTCGGAAATATTGGTGTAGAAAAATAAAGACTGCACAGACCATGCATATATTTTTACGGATTAATTATACCAGGTTGTCAGCTCGGCATACCTGCATAAAAATATATCTAAATATATACAAAAAAAAAAAAAAAAAAAAAATCCCGTCTTTCTAGTGTTAAAGCTGAGGTGTACTAACCCTACTGGATAATTCGCTCACGTCAATGTTAACCTATGTAGAAAATATGTCTACTATTTACAGCTACCTAAATGCCGATAATCCAAAAGAAATGGTATTTTCAGATTGCCTGAACTTTTCTGCACCTTGCAACAGGATTTCGTCCACCAAAGGAAATTATGAGAGTTTAAAAAACACTAGACCAGATTTTCCCTCCCCCCCCCCCCGAATAATTTAAATTTAAAAATATTATTTGCATTTATTAACAAAAACGAAAAATTGCCCCAAAATGTCAAATTTCATTCTCTATTACGGAGTACAATTTAAAAGGGGAATGGTCACTTTTACGTACCTTTAAAAGTATCATTTTTAGACCTATGTTCGATTGTATGTACGACTCATGATTTTTGCTTGATTTACATGAAATTTTTGAGTAACTGCCTCACATACTGTTTATTATATATATACAATATTTTACGGTATTTAAAAAAACAAGATTATTTTTATGCATAAAAAGTAAATTTAAGTTTTTAAAAAAAAAAAAGCATTTTGCTGTCAACTACTGTGCGCATTCTGTCAAAATAAATTATTAAGGTATAGTAATAATTGTTTACTTATATGTGATTACAATACTTCAGGCAACAAAATCCACCAACATTTTTTAACCTTAACATATTTTAACTTTTTTTAAAACTTTTTTATAAGCTTTTACTCAGTCATTTTTGAAATTTCTAATTAAAAATAGCTCGTACTAAAATGTTTTAATATATTTTAGAATAATGTTGGTGGATATTGTTGCCTGAAGTATTGTAATCACATATAGTAAACAATTATTACTGTACCTTAATAATTTATTTTGACAGAATGCGCACAGCAGTTGACTTAAAAATGCTCGATTTTTAAAAAAATTATTCATTTTTTATGCATAAAAAATATTTATTTTAATTACCTTGAAATATTGTATGTATATAATAAACAGTATGTTAAGGAGTTACTCAAAAAATTTCACGTAAATCAAGCAAAAATCATGAGTAGTACATACAATCGAACATTGGTCTAAAAAAGATACTTTTAAAGGTACTTAAAAGTGACCACTCCCCTTAAAAAAAATCTTTCAATCCAAGTCGGCAATCCTTGGACACATTTTCTTCATAGGGAGGTCATTGAGGTCAGCGAATCTAATAGGGTTAGTACACAGCAGTCTTAAAAGCAGAGCATGAAGTTTCAGGCTGAGCAAGAGGAATATGTAAATCTAAATTTTCATAATAATAAAGTTTTATATTCCACAAAATTCGAGATTAAATTTGTTCTTCCGAGTCAAAGTGTCCGACATTCCTCCCACATAATAAAGGATATTACAAGGAACTGAATACCAAAAACATTAAATACATTATTACGATTGACTGTAGAAATTGCAAGTGACTGTAAACTGATCATGTTCTGTTTATTCTACGTTCTCTTCACGGACCATTGTTTTGGCTCTTCCAGCTCCTCGTTTGCCTTCTCATTGCTGCTGCCAATGCATCTGGTGTTGTTGTAGCTCCAGTGGTGAACTATGGATTCAATCGCGGATTCCTCGGATACCCCGGTGGTCTCGTATATCCGGGATATTTAGGATACAGAGGTCTTGGATACCCTGGTTTCGGATATGGGGGATATCTAGGATATCCTTACGGAGGATATTACCATTAAGGAAAACACATCACGTTCTCGTCAAAGTGAGTTTTCCGTAAGATATTTATTTTATAATTTATGAAACTTAAATCTGAAATGTAAGACATTTTAATTTAAATATATTTTTGTATTATATTGTTCACATGACTGAATCCGATGAGGGAAAGAAATCCCATCAAAAGAATGACGTTAACAAAATGTAGCAGAAATGATATAAAGCTTTAAAATATTCCTTTTTAGTAAAAAGTTAAAAATTACCTGAATGTGACTCTACACATTATATTTTTTATATGTAACGCTATTATATATGCTAATTTGTCAATTTTTAGAGAAGTCCAATAGTTAAATATCAAACCTTTTGTTATTTTATTTTAATAATGTTTATAAATAATTAAATTTACAAGTAATAGATAATCTTACAATGATAGCTTTACTGACCTATTTCACAAAGCTTTTCAATGCACTTTATTCAAATTTGCAGTACAGGTCGCCCTCCTACAGCTCGGCATCTTACAACACGGTTTCGCTCTAACACGATAGGATAAATTGCGGGAACCCCCGTATAACACTGCAACCTGTAACACGGTTTCGCTCTAACACGATAAAAACAATCCGAAAACCTTTGTACATCTCTGTACTTCTATAGCACTAGATAACGTGATTTTTGTTAAACACATTTAAAAACTAAATTACCTTAAAATAATGACGGGAAGGAATAATTAACTATAGTGGCTTTACATGAAAATGTGTAAACAAATTATAATTTATTAATTTATAACTCTATAAAATTACAAGAAGGCCTAAGCTTAGCTGAAAATCTTGAATCATTTTTCCTGAATGCAGACCCTTCCCCTGAAAGAAGCCGAAAATTCAAAAGGGAGCTGCAAAATTGTCTATCTCCATATCGTGAATCTACAATGACCTTGTAAGAACTAGCAAATAAACTAAAATTGCAGATTTTTTAAAGAGGATAGAAGGCGCAAAAAATCTAAATGAAGAAAAAGGTTCTGAAAGTGAAGGTGGTATCGTTCAATCGAAAACACGTTCTCGTTTGATTGAACTGAGCAGTGATGAGGAAGAAATTTATTAAATTACGGTCGCATTAAATGAAAATAATATTTTTTTGTTTCTTTTTGTTTTGTGTTATATACATACATTTGTATTTTTAATAAAAATTAAGTTACTTATGGAATTTTTAAAAAATGTTTGTTTTTAGTAAAATTTTAGAACGTAATCCCCCTTTTTTGAACTGTCTCTGGGTCTCATATAACACGGTTCACACAACACGGCATTTTCTAGGAACCTATCTGCCGTGTTATAGGAGGGTTACCTGTACTCCTATTGAGGCTTTACATTTTGCCTATTTTAACATTAAATCGTACTTTAACAATCTTTTGCTTTTTATGCATTTTTACAGGACCCCAGGAGTTTCGAAATCATACAGATTTTGAAGAAACATAAGCAAGGTAATCCAGGAGGAAGTATCTAGAACAAGAAACAACCTAGTCGAAATTTTATTTTATAAAGTATTTTTTAACTTTCGAAAAATGAGCTTAAATTTATCAATTGAATAATACACGAAATTGGCTCATAAAATCTTTACAAAGTCAGATAATGTCTCACACAATAAAAGAAAAACTTTCAAGAGCATCTTTGGTATTTTACTATGCTAATTGTACATTAAACTCTATTCTTGTGTAACTCAAATTGGTGACATAAATAAAACTTTTGCATTAAAAATTTTAAGTTTTCTTTATCAGCTTATGTTTTACTGTAATACACAGACCGAATAAAATGTTTGTAAATTGTTAAATATACAAAAAAAATTCTTTCATGCATTTCATTAAGTGCATTTCAATGGGCAAATCACTGATCGGCGCCATTCAAAGGAAACTGAGTCTTACAAATTACATAGACCGATATTTTTACAATTGATTTTTCACCTGGTGTTCCTAGGTTATAAAAACATGGATAGGTTGAGTAATTATTCCAAACCACACATTTAGGTTGGGTTTTAGTCAAAATATAATACAGTGGTACCTCGGTACTTGACTTTAATTGATTTCAGAAGACACGACGAGTACCGAACGAATTTTTTCCGTAAAAGGTAATGTACGTAAATTGAAATAATTCGCTACTAGACCCCAGAAATTTCCCGTTTCACTTGGCAGTTTATAAATGGTTGGGGTTGTTTTTGGAAGCAAAACACAAAACTAGAGAGACATAAATAAAAAACAATAATTATATAAAATTAAATAAAATTTAACTTCACTTAGCCTGTACTAAGAGGAGTAGTCCAGGACTTAATCGGATGGTGGCGAAAGGATTTTGATTGAAAGGGGCGATCCCTTCAGATAAAACAACAGGAACTCTAACAGGGGTTCTTTGTCTCCTCTAGCTACCACTGAACCCTCCTGTAGATTCGGATTCATAGATAGCCTATCTGAGGACCCTATCAGGGACAGGACAAAACCTATCAAGAGAAACTTTGCCTACGTTTCAAAATGTTTTTAAAGTCACATTTCGGCTTGCTAGGGCTTTGCCAGGGAATTCTTTTCAACGAAATTTTGTGATTCAACCCATTTAGAACACATTTTTGTAGCAGTGCAGTAGGGGCCTCCACCCGTCCCTCCTCTTCAAAGAAAGTTCCCTAGCCACTATCTGTTGCTGCTCCCTTTGAAGTTCCTTCAGCTCCTCAGTGTCGACCTCTTGTCTGTGTTCTTCCACTAACTCTTCGATGTCTTGATCCCTGACCTCCAGAACCATGGACGTTCCCACAGACATGATGTCCTCCACTATTGGTACAACCTCAAAGCTTTCAAAGTCCCTCGGAATTACCCCTATCATTGTTCTACAGCGAGATCAGACACATAGCTATACCAATCTCATACTTAGCTGTTGTCTCATTGTGGTTCTCACTAATTTCTGCTGCGTGGTATCAATAACCTACTTTGAATTCAAAAGGACTTATACGGCACCCCCCCCCCCCAAAAAAAAAAAAAAACAATTCTCGAAATGGGAAGAAAAAAAGAACATGGCGAAATATGTGAGTTGTAATCTGAGTTCGAACTAACACGTCTGTCTCTGTTTCGTCCAGAGCAACTATAATCAAACTTTTTCTCTCTCGGGCCGCATGCATTTTCCAGATGATATCAAACAGAATAGTTTGATAAATATGGTGTGAATGAAAAGAATAAAACGACTATGTTTAATTTGTAACAAAAAATTCACTTCACGTACATACAATGTAAAAAGACATTTTGAAAAGTTGCATTCTAATCTCGACCTTTCAACATAAAGAAGGAAGAACATATTTTTTACAAAAGAAAAAAGAGAATCATTCACAAACCAATGTTTTAAAAACATTTTTGATTACAAAAAATAACATTACAGCTGATAGTTTTCAAGTTTTCTATTGCATTGCTCACCACAGGATAACTCTTTTAGAAGGAGAGTACGTAAAGCAAGCGTTTTTAGAATGTAGTGCTATTCTGTTTGAAGATTTTAAAGAAAAATTCTTGATTATAAAGCGCATAAATGAGTTACCAATAAGTCGCAATACAATTAAATCTAATTCGAGCAATAGAATTAGAAAGAAAATTTGTTCGCAAATACATAACGACTTAAATTATGCAGAAATGTATTTCAATTGCTTTAGATGAGAGTAATGATGTAAATGGTTATGCACAATTACTAGTTTTTGCTCGATATAAATGAACCAATATAATGAAAGAAGAGCTAATGAAACTAATAACGTTGAAAGGGAAGTGTACCGGTTTTAATATTTTTAAAGAATATGATACTGCATTTAAAGAAATGGATATTGACCTACAGAAAATTGTTTCTGTAACAACAGACGATGCACCCTGTAATAACTCAGACTGGGGTTATTAGACTGTGATCGTATACGTACAATTAACGTCGCGTTGCGACCAAATCTGTTCAACACACAACTAATAAAAATGGGAGCAACTCTCAAAGAATACTCGCTAGTTATACATATATACAGTTTATTTACATATATAAATATTTACACGTACATAAATTAGCATCTGGCTAAATTCATAGTCTCATTCAAACACAGTATTGATCTATATATATATATTCAAGTGCGATTATAATGCATATTATTCGTATACAGTAAGCAATGCCGACTTTTGTGGGCAAGTGGCGAGTATGTAATAAGCAAAGGGATGTGATAAGAATATATATATATATATATATAATATCAATGCTCACCCATGGCTGCCGATACTGTCGCTTACTATCTTTTTAACACTGGTACTCGCACAAATTCGTGGTATGTTAGTTAGTCCTTGCACACTAAATTCATCAACAGAGTCCTATATTTCGATACGGCAACGTTCTGGATCTCATACTCAAAAGAGTTCTGGATATCAAAAGTCGATTATCCTTCTGAAGTATTATTCGAATACACTCTATAGATATACGGGTCCGTCAGCATTGGTCCTCGTCGTCATCACGTTCCTCTCGGCACCTCGAAGTAAGTTGCGTTCCGTCCCGTCACTCGGACAATTGGCTCCATACTTGTAGATTCTTTCATCGATGGGCACTTCGGATACTCAATATGCGCTCGTTCATGGAGTGGCTATGCGGAGGTAATTTCATTCAATCCTTTTTTGCATTTCTTTGGCATCAAGTCGACTTCGTCGTGAATTGCGAGCCTTCGCTGGGCATTCAATATTTTCGTAGTTTTTTTCTTAGAAATGCTCGTCAGCCCTGAATTAGCTAGATTACTTTTCCTTCATGTTTTTAGTAAAGGAGCTCCTATAACGTGCTTCACACCATGTATATATATTTCTTTTCTTTTTTTGTGATTGGTTCTTGCCTTCTTGGCTTCCTATTCGCTCGCCCCACCCATTAATTGAGCAGGGGGACGAGCCACCTTGTTTATAGGTTCGTTCATGGCTTATTTTTATCGCATTGGCTGCTTTTGAAATATATCTGTGCGTACTAATTAATCATTACGCCTGATCGTGTCTGGGATCTTCTCAACCCCCCATGCACCTGCTTCTTAATCTTTGACCTCTGATTTACTGCTTCTGTCTTCTTAATTTTGACGTTTTATGGCCCGTGTTGTTCAACACGAGGCCAAGCCGCATTCATTGACGCCGTAAAGCGTCGTAGCCATAAATCGATTGTCACCTTAGGCTGGGTGGTTCTCCTATCAATTTAGATCACCGCACATTCACATCCTGCTTATTACACACCCTATGTGGTGGGGGAAAACATTGGTTTTATACAGCATCTTAAGCAAAATATTATACATTCTCTTATTGAATTTCATTGTATAATACACCAGAAAGTTCTTTGTGCGAAGCAAAGTTTAAAAACATTTTCCAATGTAATGCTAGTTGTAATAAAATTCATCAACTATATAAACACAAGAGGTACTAATAAACGACAATTTGCACAAATATTAGAGGAAACAGAGTGAGTGCCAGTATTCAGGGATTTTAACATGCAACAATGTTCGATGGCTCAGTTGCGGTTAAGTTCTAAATCGGTTTGTTATTTTATTAAAATAAGTTAAGCTCTTTTTAAATGGAAAAAACAATAGTTTGACGAATTTTCAAATACAGATTAGTTAAATTATTTAATGTTTTTATGTGACATCACTCAACATTTTAATGAACTGAATAAAAAACTTCAAGGAAATGGACAAATTGTTTTAATGATGGTTGGAAATATTAAAATACTTACGACGAAACTTGACACCTTTACTAAGGATTTGGAAATGAAAATCATGAAATATTTTCCTCAATTACAAAAACATTTTCAAAACACAATAAATTTTGAAAATACGCTTGACGTTCAAGAAAATGCAATAAACAATATTTAATGATTATACAGGAAATGAAACAAGCTTTTGAGGAGAGATTTGATGAATTTAAAAGTTTGGAAAATACATTTCCCTTTGTTTTATATCCATACAAAACGGAATTCGAAACAATGGAGTTAATCGAATTTATGTGGCTAGGTATCCATGATTTAGCAATGGAATAAGTTGAATTTCAAAGCTTCATAGCGTGTAAAAATAATTTGAAAACTTGATTTCCGAAGTAAAATGAAAAATGTCTGAAAGTAGTGCGGATAATAATGATCCCACACTAAAAATTGAAAATATTACATTAAACGTATGGGATTCTTTTTCAAATAATTTTATATTAATGAAGAAACTTGCTAACGCTCTTTTAACGATGTTTGGGTCCACACATTCGTGTGAAAAATTGTTTTTCCAATGAATTTTGTAAAATCTACCAATAGAAATAAACTTGGAAATGAATTGACTGCGAAATGCGTTAAACCAAGGAATACGGAATATGAACCTAATATTAAGGAACTATCTGAAAATAAAAAACAACAGATTTCTCATTAAATATACTTTAGCTCCATTATTATACATACTTTATTATACATACACATACCTGTAACTATATCTATTAATAAATAATATTTCGTAATATATATGTGATTTTCTTTATTCCTTGTTCATTCAAACAGCCAGTGCAAGGGCTACTGCTGACTGGACATGGTGTCACCTGGTGCGGAAATTCATGGCATCACCTCATTTATATCAACTTTCATGACGTCGACCTTTCTTTTTTGTTCTTCTCTTGCAAAAGTAAAAGTTGTAATACAAAAAGAAAACGTAAACTTTTTAGAGGATTTTAAAAGTGAGAACCTCCCCAAAAAGTAGTTTGTAACTATTCTCCCCTCCCCCTTTTCCAAGTGACGCCACTGACTTAGTGACCCATGAGCTAGTACTACAAAAAACTAGTGAACAAAATTTGACCCACTTCTCAAAAAGGTTCGCCATAACTGCCCTATACGAAAATTTATGTGCGGTCTTTACTCCTGTTCCATGGCGTTTTTTCCTCTATCCGTTTATATGCTATCTGGGGTTGATCTCTTCATTCAAATTAATACTATTTATTTTAAATCGGCGAGAAAGAACCAGATTTAGAGTATCCCGAATATTACGCCACAGGAATATTACGCCCGGATATTACGCCAATTCCCGAATATTACGCCAATTTAAATTTTGAAATAAGTTGGACAATTGCGGCACGATTTACAACAAAGCAAATTAATATTAATTAGCATCATAGCAACATAATTGTGAAGTTTGGAAAGAATTGTGAGTTTCCGAGTTAAAGTTTTGACTGCAGCAAAGTGCTGGAACGCCGATATCTGTCGATTGGTGCAATCCGGTCGAAACTCCTGTGGCACCGATTCTCCAGACGATTTGTATTCTAAATTAAGGGTATCACAGAGCTGGACCGTTCCGAAATTTCCCTTGTTGTATCTGCCCGGGTGCCTTTTACTGTTTGGTGTATAGAGCGTTTTTTTACATATACATAAACAGAGACATATTCTGAAATGCGATGAATGCACTTTACACTAAATCAACCCCATACTTTCTACTATACTTAGCTTTAAACTTATATTGGGGATTCAGTTTGTTTCAGGGATGAGTTTATTTTTAACGGCTAAAATTGAGTCTGTTGATCTTTATTTTGTAGGAGAATATGCGAGTGAAACGTATGTTTGTAAATTTCCCGTTGTGTCTTGTTGTATTTGATCAGATGCCTCTTACTGTTCGTTGTATAGAGCGATTTTTTACGTATATATTAACAAAGCCATATTCTAACGACGAATGTCAGATAAGACCTCTGTGAAATGTGCTGAATAACACTTATTGATTAATTGTGGGTGATTTGGCAAATCGGCGCTCAGTGACTTAGGACAGTATACATATCCTTATCTGTGAAGATATATTGCTGAGTTAAAAAATATTACAGTGAGTGTCCATTAAAGAAACAACCTCGTAAAAAATTAATAGGAGGAATTTGATTTAAATTCACCGCACGTTCTAAAAACCTTTGTATATGCTTGCAAAACTTCCTTCGTTAACATGGAATTCGCTGAGTAAAAAATGCATCATGGTGACAATCGTAAAAGTACTTTAAGCTGAGTAATGGTAGACAACTATTTATTAAAGCAGCTTCAGAGAGAGGCGAAAGCAACTCTCCGTAGAGAAGAGCAGTCAAGAGACATGGCTTCTACCTTTCTCCAGACGGTATTTTTCCTCGTGTTTGTAGCTGCGATCCTATTCAGCATGTTTGGCGAGCAACGGGCCTGGTGTAAACCACAGCTTGGAGACTTATTGGGGGGCGTTGGTGGCACGTTAGACGGAGTCGTCGGTAGCCTGCGATAAGGTAGGTTCTTTCGATTATTTTTCTTTACTATAGCATGATAGACATGAAATACATAATTGCTGCTAGGGTTTCTCAGCGTAAAATTCTAACTAGAGACAAGCTCCAAAAATTCATAAAGGGCCCAGGCAGATAACACAGTGGTTGACCGTGTTTAGGAACTTTTTTCTAAACAAGGTCTTGTTATTGTTGGTAAATGCAATGGCAAGTGTTTATTACATAGAGGAACATATTGTTAGGTTTAAGTTTGGCTCCACAGACAAAAAAAAAGTTCTTTAGCACTAAAGACTCTCTTCATCGTAGTTACGTCATCAAAAATCATTAAGTTAAATGTATCCGGAAACATCATGGCTTGCTGTTTCATTTAAAAGTAGTTCAATTGTGACGTTGATTTGTAAAACATTAAGTTTTAAACGGATTTAAGTTTAAAAGGATAAGAACGGTGATATAAAAAAAGCAATGAAAAACACAAAAATATAATTTTTATAAAAGCAGCAATATGTGTGATAAAATGTCAAGTGCGTGGGTGATCAAGTAGCAGTGAAACGTGAAACAAATAAGGTCTGATTGAGGGCTATCCCATCCAGATTACGTACAGGCACTGAAAATCAATAAAACAGAGGTAAAAACCTTCAGGTTAAATACACGGATAAAATATTTTAAAAACCAGAAATTAGTTAAGTGAGGTGTAGTAATGTAAGTTAGTAGTTTATTAATAATCTATACTAATCTATAAAGAGAGCGGATTTTGTATGTGGAGGGTAATCTCTGGAACCAGTGCACCTATTCGAAAAATTCTTTCACTATTTGAAAGGTACATTATTTCAGATGGACATAGGCTATATATTATGTGTATCTGATCAGCAGAAAGAAAGTTAGGGGGCTAAATGTTGAGCTGATGCTTCACTATTACAACTTTTCCTTTGACAACCATAGTCAAGTAACCATAGCAACACGTCAAACGATATTTTCATTTGTTATCAGTAAAACATTTAACATTAGAATTTTCTTTGTCAACCATAGTCATGTAACCATAGCAGCACATCAAACTACATTTTCATTTATTATCAGTAAAAAATTTAATATTTTAAAGATTCAAGTGGAGGAGGTATTGATAAATACAAAATGGATTTTTGAAATTGGCAACATTTAAAGGTTTATTGAAGAAAATTACATTTGAAACTACGCTTTTTATTGGTCATTTAAGGTAAAAACAGGTTTACAATTTATTGGCTATCAACTGGAAATTTATTGGTACAATATTACAGAACTTTATTTAACTTATAAACTTTATGTTTTGAATTTATGTACAATTTTATGCACAATTTGAATAAATCGAACTTGAATTATTGAACTTTATTCAAAAATCAGTGTGTTTCATTGAAACTGTGAAATTAATTGATTATTTCTAATAGGCCTATGTTTGTTCCTTTATAAGTGAAAAAGTATTGTTTCAATTGAGGTGAAATTTTGTATAGATATAGTTGATAGTTCAGATTAAAACATAGGCATATTAATTTTTGAAAATTGGGCCCCGGAGTTGTGTCCTCGCTGACAGCGAGACTATAGGTCCAAATCGTACCAAAATCGGCACGCGGGTGGATCCGGACACGATTCAATGCCTGACGTAGCCGGATTTTTAAATTTTTAACTAAAAAAATTGAATATTTTGTGCTTTTTTCGTGTTTTTTTGTGTGTGGACTCTGTAGCGGATAGGCTATGGGGTCGAATCGTATCAAAATCGGCATACAGGTGGCCCCCGGACACAATTCAGTGCCTGACGTTACAGTTTCGAATAAAAATTTCTTTTGCCATCACCATCAACAAATCCGAAGGTCAAACATAGAAATATATTGGACTTGACTTACCGGAAGATTGCTTTACTCATGGACAATTATATGTTGGTCTCTCTAGGGCAGGAAATGCAGAGAATCAATTTATTTTAAAACCTCAGAAAAACGAAAAATGTGGTATACCATGAAGTTTTAAAATAAATTATACCTACCTAATATTTACTTAAGACAGATAATTGTTCAACCCGGACGAAGTCGGGACGGGCCGCTAGTTATTAGTATAAACTAGCAGAATTATGGAATTAAAGTACTTATTTATTTATTTTTCAATCTATAATAGATTATTTTTATTTGGAAAGGATAATTATATTTAAATAAAGACTTTCTTTCTTCACAAATTGCATTTTTATTTATATAATAAATATAATTTATTATTATCCTCTTGAATGAAAAATATTGTGAATGAAAAATATTTATATCTATTATTACGTATGGCAACTCCATTTCCAAGGAGCTCGCCCAAGTGAAGCTTTAATTTCAGAGTGGTGGTTTATAACAGATGTGAATAAGACTAGGTGCTCTTGATGGAAATTGACCTTTGCCGACCAGTCTTATCCGTGACATATAAATATAAAAACATACCATGTAAGAAATTTTATAATTAAATTAAAAGTGATAAAAATATATAATGAAATAAATGTGACAAACCGTTATCGGATTTAACAGATCGAAAAAATAGGACAGACACTTGACCGAGAAAACCTTACTGGGAATTTTTTAAATTATAATAAATATGATTATTAGCTCTCAGTTCAAGAGTACTGTTGAAAATACTCTTTTGTTTTTGTTTCGAAATTTTCTATTTATTTGAAAAAATGAATTATATTTAGATAAAAATATACCAGGTGGTCGAAAAGTCCTTGACACATTTCAGAAAAGAATATATAAAATAGAAATTGCCATAAAAGAGTTCAGTTTGCGGTCACTTTTTTAATAGAATGTTAAGTTTTTTATCAACAGAAAATTTCGAACTGCTGCCAAAAGAGGGCCCCACAGGACCAAAAATCGATAGAATGACATATCTCGTTTTCGAATGCCATTTCTTCGCTTTGTTTGCAAATTGCGTCATTCTTAAAATGACTTCTCCCACTGAAAAGGCGAATTGTGTTGGTTGGTATTTTGAAAGCAAATTAATTGTAAAAGTGCAACGTAACTTTCATACCAAATTTAATAAACCACCTCCAAGTCGGAACAGCATTTTGTCCTGGCATAAGAAATTTCTAGGGACTGGTAGTGTTCTGGATAAACCAAGAAGTGGTCGACCATCAACCTTTGATAGCGATGTCGAACGAATACGTGAAGCTTTTCCTCGTTCTCCCACGAAATAAACAAGACAGGCTTCTAATGAATTAGGAGTTATCCGATCATCAATAAGGGATGTGCTCCATAAACGACTACACTTTAAACCATACAAAATGCAACTCGTACAGCAATTAAAACCGAGTGATTTGCCAATCCATTTCAACTTCGCTGTTGATATGCTGCATCGCATTGATGTTGATAATGAATTTTTACAACGCATTATCTTTACGGACGAAGCAACTTTTCATTTGTCGGGCCACGTCAATAAGCACAACACCAGAATATGGGGATCTGAAAACCCACACTTTATAATTGAAACGGTACGTGATAGTCCAAAAGTTAATGTTTGGTGTGGTTTAATGGCAGACCGTGTCATTGGTCCATTCTTCTTTGCCGAATCGACTGTAACTAAAGAAGTTTATTTGGATATGTTACAGTTATTTGCCATTCCACAAATATCACATATACCTAACATCTTTTGGCAACAAGATGGAGCTCCAGAACATTGGGGAAAAATAGTACGCAGCTACCTCGATACACAATTCCCTCAGCGATGGATTGGACGAGATGGTCCACTAGTATGGCCACCTAGATCTACAGATTTAACTCCGCTTGATTTTTTCTTGGGGAGATATGTCAATTACAAAGTCTTCGCTTCGAAAATGACCGACATTACACAGCTCAAGACACGGATCATCGAAGTCATTGAGAATATTCCACAATCCATGTTGACAAGCACGTGGAATGAGATCGAGTATCGCCTAGATGAGACACGAGCTACGAAAGGTGCGCATATCGAAATTTGGTAACAAGAAACTTGTTCTGTAAGGGTAACTATTAAAAAGTTTTTCATATAAAATGTCATTCTATGGATTTTTTGTCCTGTTGCGCCCTCTTTTGGCAGCAGTTCGAAATTTTCTGTTGATAAAAAAAAGTTTTATTAAAGAAGTGACCGCAAACTGAACTCTTTTATGGCAATTTGTATTTTATATATTATTTTCTGAAATGTGTCAAGGACTTTTAGCCCACCCGGTATATATGAGGCGGTGAAAGGCAATGTATTGTAAATCAGTAAGTGAAGAGGTGTAAGTCCAAAGCGTTTTACTGCAAAAACTACAAAAAATTCCTCTATAGATTGAACAAATTATAATTCATAATAATTATTATGATATTGAAAATAATGATTATTTGCAATTCCACTATAAATTGAACATGGAGATTGCATTTTCGCCCTCAAATAAGAAAAGTTGAAAATGTGACTTACACCACTTTGCCTTTCACCGCTTCATATGTTAAATAATTATAGATATTCCAAATAATTCTGCTAAAGATCAATGTTAAGTTGTTCACTGTTCAACTCAATTAAATATATTTATGAAATAATATTGGAAAATTGAATATTGCGTTCCTAACGTGTATTATTTATTTTCTCAATCTTTATTCTGAAAGAGTCAAATATGAAATAGAGCGATATCCAAATTGTCTCTGTTTGATAATCGTAAGTGAGACCACGTTTGATAATCGTAAGTGAAACATAATCTCGATAACTTTTTTTTTCAAAAGCAGAATATAAATGTGCAAAAACATCTTTGACTTTCGATGATTATGTGGAAATATAGCAAAACTTAAATTTCTGATTGCAAAAATTTATTAGAAAGATGAATCATATTCTCTACTTTAACAAAGCTTTAGAAATTTATGACTCGTTTCGAAAGTAAATATAATATAGTTACATTTCTTTTGTCTTTGCAGGTGTTCTCAGAAATACACAGGTTTGGCGACAAACGATGCGACCGGCTGGCATACAGTTTTTCTTCCATTTTCATTTCTAAAAGTTGCAGTAATTATTTAGATACACTACGTAAAAAAATAGTTTTTGTTAAATTAAAGTACTCTTTTATAAACAGAGAAAATGCACGCTTATTTCAAATTACCTGATATTGTGAGAAAATCTGCTGTGAACACGTTAAGATGGACGACGATTACACGAGCATTTAGAGTTTTATTTTTTGAACATTTACAGTGTAAAATGTTTAATATGTAACAATAAAGATTTTGAATCTCAAAATGTATTTTTCATACATAATGTTTCCTTTAAAGCACCAAAGTTTGGGGGAAACTCTTGTACCTAGGACCGGCTATTTTCAAATGGCAGTATCTTTGTTTATAACTAACTTACAATAATAAAAATAGATTGTATACATTAAGTTCTTTATTCTCTTTAAATAAAAATCATTTCAAGTACAGAAAAAAAAAATTGAAAATGATATTGAAAATTTTAAAAAAAATTACAAATGGCCCTAGGTACAATAACACTATTGTACCTAGAGCGAGTTATGTCCAAAAACTGAACTTGTTGTTTACAATAAAAAAAATACAATTTGTATGAATAATTTCTTTCATGAACAATTTCTAAAATCTTCGTAAGGAAGAAATGTTAATTGTAGGCAATGTGTTAAGGGAACGGTGGACGTTAAAATCTATTTTTTTTTTTAACTTTTCATCATAGAGATATGAAATTGTGTACATATTTACATTTCCCTATAAACATATAGAATACCTTAAAAGAAATTTCCAATCTCATTAAAATTTTAACATTTTTTAAAAACTTGAAATTCATAAACAAATTTTTAAAATGCTCCTTGCTATGTAATTTTTGAGATATTTCCTCGAATTTGCATTTTAATCACTTTAAACTGTATAACAAACAAATCTGGGTATCAATTATTTAATCCATTGAATAGTTAATTTTCGAGAGGTTTTGTTTTTTAAATTCCATCCCGATTTTCATCAAAATTTTGCCTTTTAATAAGTTAAAAATCAAATTTAATTACCTTAATGAAGTCGAATTGTAAAAAGAATACCCAGTTTTTTTGTAAACAGTATCAGGATTCTTCCTTAACAATTTCCTGAATTTTGAACAAAAATTAAGTAGCATGGAGCATTTAAAAAATCTAAAAACCTTGAAAAATCTCTTTTGAGAAAAAACAGATTTCAAGTTTATTACTACACTTACCCTTTATAAATTACTTCGTAGAAGCTTCATAAATGATTTTTTACTTGAAAAAAACTATTTTGGTATTATTAATCTGAAGAAATATATATATTTTTACAGTAAAATAATCAATATTACAATGAAAAGATTGAGGCCGTGGTGGCCTTGTGGTACAGCGCGCTGGTTTTCGGTGCTGATGGTGCTCAGATCGAATCCTGGCGAAGCGCCACTAAAATGCTTCTGTTTGTGTCGTCCCTTCATAGGGGGCAATGCTGGTCCGCCTATATGGCGCCCCCATAATAAAGTGGCCAGCAAAACTGCGGTGAATTATAGGTGAATGTCTTCGCGACAAGTGCCTCCGCATTGAAAAAAAACAATGAAAAGATTAGCTCAAATAAAGGTCCACCGTTCCCTTAAAGGAAGAAATGTTTATTATTCCGCATTGTAATTCACAAAATCGACACCAAAAGTAAGTGACAGGCACGGCCGTTCTGAGCCTCCAACTGTTTTTGGTTCAGGCAGTTCAAACTTAACATTACCTCTGTTAACAACATAAGCTGTATCATTCCGATACAAAATCTGAATCCTTACTGAGTTCATTTCAGGTATTTTGATCATCCGTTACGTCAACTATTCCTGCAATGTAAAAATGCTTTAGTTCCCCCCCCCCCCCTCGTCTAATTTCGTCAAACAGAAGTCTCCCTTTTCAAGTTTATCACTAGGCCTTCATCAGCTATTAGAGAATCTACGTTGCTCTCAGAATCTGAAGAGTCCATCACTTCAAGTGATTCCTCATTTGTTTCATCATCACTTTCTAATGTATGTTTTTCTCCATTCTTAACGATCCCACGTAAATCATCTGTTTCAAACACAGATTTCATAACTTTTTTTTTAACAATTACTTTTTTCAATTTTTGGGCGTGAATTTCATTTTTCTCGGAGGTGTCTATGAGAAATCTACACTTGCCAGGTTTTCGTCCACCTCTTTTGTACCGGAGGACATGGCCCTAGTTACAAGACAAGATTATGGCCCTAGGTACAAGATGTTGTTGTTTTTGGCAAAATGGCTTCCATAGCCAAGCACCTGCAGAAACCAAACTTTGTTTGTATTTCATTTTTTTCCATTAATGATTACAAAAATTATCTGTTATACATTAAAATATAAGTTTGCACTCACTTTCACAAAGTAAGACTTCAGTTTTGGTGAAAAAATTTAGTTTTGATCATCAAATCAAGACTTTCTTTTCTATTTAACTATAAATTCTTCTTGCTTTCATTACAAATGGCTGCTATGATTTGAAACAGTGTTGTCACTCACTTTAATGAGTAAAAATGCTGTAAAATTATAAGTATTTAAATAAAGCATGGTGGACCTAGGTACATGATGGCCCTAGGTACAAGAGTTGCCCCTACATAGCTTAACACAGTCAGATTCAAACATGGTAAATATCTTATTACTTGTGGTAACGTATGTTTTGGACTCATGGACTATGTCCTTAAAAAATGATTAATACTTTGTGTATTTGAAAGAAAGATTCTATGAGGTGTTTTTGGTAATGTGCAGGTACATGAATTGTGGAGAAGACGATTCGACCATGAATTATATCACCTTCATAACCGCCCTGACACTTTTAAGTTCATTAAAATACGTAGAATGAAATGCTGATGAAAGTAATGCCAAGAAACGTTTGTGGCTAAGATATTTGGCCGTCGATCCAGTGGTACACCGAAAGAAAGATAGTCTGATTCTATCGACAGGGCTATCGATCTTACCTTTTAAATTGTAGAACTTGGAAAACTACGGCCGGGAACAGTTCAAAATAGGAGAAACTCCTTGGGATCAAAAGTTAATTTAATAACAAATAAAAAAATCTTTATTATTAAATTAACAGAAATAAAAATAGTTTTAAACTAAAATAACTTATCGATATTCTCTTCTATTCTGTGATAAGAAATTTGTCCTAATATTCAAGTTTCCCAAGTGCGGGTCAAAAATCCTCAAAATAATGACATAACTTTACATTTGTCTAAAACATAGGTGTTAAACCTTTTGGCTTTCGTGCGCCGCATTCAGTAACAAAGCTTCCAATCTTTTGTTTTTAATTTTTTTTATTATTACATAAAAAAAGGCGGCAACATAAATATGAAACTTGTGGGATATTTATCTTGTCCTTTACGAAACTAATACACAAATATTTGATTCAGTGGACTTCAAACATTTCTTGGCGAGGTCTTATGGTAAACACCAAAATTTTACTGTACGAGTCCCTCACCTTTGAAAACATATATACATATATATATATATATATATATATATATATATATATATATATATATATATATATATATATATATATATACACATACATACATATATATACATATATATATATATATATATATATATATATATATATATATATATATATATATATATATATATATACACATACATACATATATATACATATATATATATATATATATATATATATATATATACACATACATACATATATATATATATATATATATATATATATATATATATATATATATATATATAACTGACAGGCGTTGGCTTTGCCTGCTATTATGTCGTTTGTAGTCTTCTTGTTTTATAATCCATGACATCGACGTAAGGCATTCACTCCAAAATGACTCAGCATCGTATCCAATAAGTAGAATTTATTCAGTTCAATTCCATGTAGACCACCTCTCTAGATCTACGCATTTCATTATTCGCCATTTCTTTTTTAGAGACGCGGAGAAACATACGTACGTCAGCATTGACTTTTATCCCGCGGTCTCTAAAATTCGCGGTCAGCTGCGCGCGCCTACCCTCCTTGTACATGCGCAGGGCCCAAAACTAGACATCTCTCCAGGGCGACTTATATAATCCTTCCTCTTCGACGCTCAAACCACAGACGCGCCAAGATTATATAATGAAAAGGGGAATTTCATTTTCCCAATTCGCGTCTTGAAATTCGAACAATTAGAGGCGAATTACGCCACGAATATAATTTAATTCCCAAGCCCCCTTTAAATTTAAGGTAATCATTCTTTTCCCACTTAAATTCTGACGACTTTCCCCCCCCCCGTCCCCCTGAAGACTTGCACACAAGGAGCAGCTAATTCCATGTGGCAAGACTTCAGAAGAGCAAAATCATCAAACCAACCAACTGGTAAACATGCTGAGTAGGGACGTCTCCCCACACAGCAAAGATCCCAGAGAACCCCATTATTAAAATCAAATGTCCCCATTATAACCCCTGGATAATCTCTTTCTGTGCTGTAAGACCTGGAGCAGTGGTTTTAACTAAATATACACAGTTTAAAATTTCTTCACAAGTTACATTAAAAGTATTCTTGAGTTGTACAGTGTAGTACATTTTTCGGCAAACCGTGGCTCGCGAGCCACATGTGGCTCTTTGGCCCATTGAGTGTGGCTCTTCCACAAAATACCACGTACAGTGCGCTTGAAACTCGTGTTCTTATTTCTATTTTTAAATACTGTGTTGGTGTTTATGTATCTTTATCTTTAGGCGAGTGCTCTGAAGCGACTTAATGAGAAAACATTTCAAGAAAGATTAAATGTCAACGCTTATCGTCAAGTCGTATCTTTGCATCGTGTTCTACGATGTATTACTTCCGAGCGCGTGTTCCCACAGGAAAGTCTAGTCTAGTCAAAATGTCTTCGAATATAACCAACCAGCAAATCGAAGATCTTAAGTTGGTTTCATCTTTATCAATAGCAGTTGACGAGTCTTGTGACATAAATGATACAGCGCAAGTTTCACTTTTTGTACGATTTAGTTCATCTACAGATCCTAAAGAAGAACATTTAGGATTATTGCCACTCAAAGGTCAAACACGTGGAGAGGATATAGAAAATGCTGTAATTCAGTGCATTGAAAAACATCATATTCAACTCTGTAAAATTATCTCAATTTCAACAGACGGGGCGAAAAGTATGACAGGCGTAAGAAACGGGTTTGTTGCTATTTTTAAAAGAAAAATTAATCACGAGATACTTACTTACCATTGCATCATTCCTCAATAAGTGCTTTGTGCGCAGACATTTCCAGAAGAAATTTGCAAAGTTATGGAATTGTTGATTAAAATTATCAACTCCGTTATAACTAAAGCTCTTAATCACCGACAATTAAAATAATTTTTGTGTGAAATGGAGAGTGAGTACGCAGATCTTCTGCTGCATAACAAGGCAAGGTACGTTGGTAATCAGGAGGAAACTTTTTGAAACGTTTCGCTTCCTTAAAAACAGAAATTAAAGCATTTCTCCTCGAGAAGAGTATTTCACTATCCAGAACTAACGAACGATTAGTGGATCCAAAAAATTAATTTCATGGTCGACGTTACGTCTCATCTACGAGTCCGTATATCAGCTTAATCGTAAACTACAGGGGAAAGGAAACACACTTTTTTTATGTTAGAAGAAGTTATTTCATTCGAAAACAAATTATCTCTTTTTACTCAAGATTTTGATAAATCGACTTTGATTCACTTTCCAAGCCAATTGAAACATTGCCAAGAAAATAATTCTGATATTGATATTTGCTATTTGAAAACAACGCTTTTAAATATGAGGGAAGCTTTTTTCAACAGGTTTCAGGAAGTCAAAAACAGCAAAGCGACGTTAGCATTTCTAAAAAACCTCTTAATGCTACTGTAACAGAATTAAATTTTTCTCCCTTTAATATTGACACTGGCAACTTTGAAATGCAATTGATTTGAAAAACAAAGAATTGTGGAGCTCGAAATTTGAACGTCTTTGTGCTGATATAGAAATATATCTATCTATATATTATTTCTAAAAGGTGTTTTTTTGTTTTATCCCTTTTACTCCCTTCATACTGAACCAAAATCGATAAATGAGGTACCATTTTAAAGATTAAGTTCTCCTCCTCTGACGAATTGTTAATTCAGAATGACACATTGTATTGTTTGTTAAAAACTCGAAGCGAAAAATTGACTTTTGGCCCTAAAGTTCTTTCCCTGGATGCGTCGAAACGGCACGGTCAAATAGTGTGCACAAAGAGGTTTTGTAATGTAAATCTCACATTTTCCACGAGTTTTTGTCGTAATTGACTTTTAATATTGTCTACAAAGGTGTTTTGACGTATACATATCTCATATTCCCCTGTTTTGTCTCATACTTCACCTCCAATATTGTGGCCAAAGGCATTTTGTAATTGGTTTTGTATTATCCTTACGCACCACTGTTATTTGACAAATAAACAATTGCTACAAATGAACCGGCTTTTCTTTCATCCTACTACAAACCACCAACCCCGCTATAAAATTTATCGTAATTTAATCGCATGCGAAAGGGTCTCACGGGCCACCTAGTATTAAAGAAAAACAAATGTGAACTTAGTTCAAAGCACAAGTGGTCTGCTTTGAAAGACCTGGAGAAGGAAGATGTTGATTTTTAACACCTGGAATAGTATTCCTGACTCATACATATAATCAGATGAAAAAAATAGCGTTTGCTGTTATTTTCTTATTTGGTTCTATAAATTCATACGAACAATCATTTTCTAGCATGAACCTCATCAAGAGTAAATTCAGATGTCTTATTGATGAGAACCTGGAATTGTGCCTAAAATTAAAATCAACAATATACAAACTCGACTTGCCCAAACTTTCCAAGGAGATGCAAGGCCATTGTTCCCATTAGTGTTTGTCTGTCATTGTCATGATTTAATTTTATGGATACCTTACAATTTAATTTTATCAATTAATAATATCGTTATTAAGTATGATATCAAGTTTTATTCAACGCACCTATAGTTTTACTATGGCTTAAAACTTTAAGTAAAGTTTATGAAGTTAATTTAGGGAGCGTTATGGAGTGAAAGAAGATCTAGTGTCGAGGATTGAGAAAAGTATGTTCAGAGGATTTGAGCATATAGAGAGGATGAACGAAAGGAGATAGACGAAATAAGTATACAAGACGAGTATGTGTGGGCGAGTTGGAAGGGGTCGACCTCAGCGAACGTACCTTAATCAGATTGGGGATGTTTTTAGCAAAAGCCAGCTTTGGAGAATCCTAATTAAGTTAATAACAATGTACCTACCTATATAGTTTAAGTTTTAAAAATGTGGCTCTAAAAAGATAATTTAATCTTTGTACTGTTGATATTTGGCTCTGTTGACTAATGAGTTTGCCGACCACTGGTGTAGTATATTATATCACTGATGACTTCAAAGGAAATAGGAAGGTATTATAACACTATCTGAAAATATATCACTATAAATATTCAAAATATCACTTTAATTATACCAAAATATCATCTCAATAAGACATCACCTGAAAATAATGTCACTTTAAAAACTCATTTAGGAACCTTTTTTTATATAATTTATTAATTATTATTATTATTATTATTATTATTATTATTATTATTATTATTATTATTATTATTATTAAATGAAATTAATAGAATAAAAATGTTTGCAATTAACGTGGACTGTCAGTAGAATTTTACAATATAAAGCCCATGCTTTAATATTTTCCTCAAATTCTTTGAGTGGAAATGAAATCGACAGTCCTGTAAGCTGTCCACTCACCTTCTATTTTACAACAGTTCCAGTTTAAATTTCTACAAATTTATAATTTATTTACACAGATTATGGTAATGAAAATGGACGTAAACTGAAAAGAACAATTAAATATGAACGATAAAAAAACTGCGGTCGACCGTCTTGCTTGGAGGCCTCCTTGACATGGTTGACTCTGTAAAAATACTCAGAGACACAACATATTAGTAATTGAAAAAGAAAGAGAAATTTTTATCAATTAACCATGGGAATTTTCTCATTTACCTCTATTTACTAAATATCACAAAATTATTTACATCAATTCAAATATAACTTATTTTTCATTTAGAGCTCTTTTATACCTTCGACTTATATTACATATGAAATTCAAAATATTCTACATATTATTTATATTTTTTATAACACAAAAATATAACAATAATTTTAAAAACAATATTTTTTATAAAACAATATTTTTTATAACACAAAAAAACTCTGATTCAAATTTATTACAATTCAAATTTATCAAAACATTTTATAATTTACACTTCATTCACCTTAATATTTCACAATGATAGATTCATTATGTTAACACGCGTTCTAATTTCGGAGTAATTGTGCATAGTTGGGTCAGAGGAGAGCAGGTTCAGAATTTTCCCACCGTCATAACCACAACAATGGCTTGAAAAATATCTGGAGAGTGTTCGTGTGTTGGAATGTGTGTTCCCCACACTGCCCTAGGTTTAAATTCTTAATAACTTTACTACTAAGGAGTGAAGGGGGTGTGTAGTTGTTTGCATATAGTGTTTGTGGCCGTACAGTGGACCAACCGTAATTCTCCCACAGGACATGACTGCCCAAACAACACCTTGTCAAGAACTAAGATGGAGAAACAGGAAAAGTGGGCGATTGTCATGCCTTAAGAAGTATTAAGTAAGAATTGGGAGGGCAAAAGGAGCGGTCATCCCATGGCCTGTCTTTAGGCATTTCGTTTAAGTAATTATTTTTCAGCACATTGTGACTGAGTATATGAAGTACAATTTATTTATAAGGTTACAATGAGGTCGGGATGACTTCCAACGCGCGAGTAGGTGGGTGATAGGATAGAGTAATCAAGAAGTAGAAAATTTGCTGAAAGATGAAAGAAGTAGGGGTGTCACAGTCGGTTATTGGCTCAGAAGATCCAGGAAATCACATACAAACGTTTTCTAGTAGAAAGTTTAACCAAGATAGCTTTTTTTTAGTATTTTATTAATTAATTTTAATTTAAGACAACACACAAAGTTTCGAAAAAGGTATTAGTCACCCAACATGTAAATTAATTAAGAAATGGATCTCTGAGTTAGGAAGTTTAGTCATATTCGGGAAAATGTAAACACAGTTCAGCACATTGATACAAACAAAACATTGCAAAAATGGTAACAAAATATTTCAAAATAATCCAAAATTATGTTTAGCCAAAGTTCTTTCATTTGTTACTAAATTTCAATTCCAAGCACACAATTATTAAAAACCAATAATTTCAATACAAATCATCTTCTAGTTTAATTTTACAATAAAATCAATTCCAATTTTATTATCTTAGTTACTCATTAACATTCATAATTTTATAATTTCAATTTTTTACTTGTAATTCGTACCAAAATCTTCTCTTAATTTCCCCCCCCCCCTTCCCCAAGAAAATTGTGCATGAAACAAAATTATTTTAATTTAAACTCATTCTGTGGATGAAAATGCCTTAACCTGGTTGAATGCACAATTTCAGTCTTTTTCCCAGTGTATTGGTTTGGTTTATCAATTTCAAAATTAACATTAGAAAGTTAACTTAAAATTTTATAAGGGCCTGAAAAAGGTGGATCTAATTTTCTTGAATTTGGGTATTTAAATTCTTCGTACATCACTAAGTCACCAATTTTGAAGTTTGACTGTACAAAATGTCTGTCATATCTCTGTTTATTAATTTTATGGTGCTGAAAGGTTCTTTGCACTGCAATCTTTCTTGCTTCTTCAACTGGCGGATAATTTAATGAAGTTGTTTTAGGTAATGGTGAGTCATATGGTAAATTTCCAAATAAAAGGTAATTCGGGGGGAATCCAGTTACACTATGGGGTTGATTATTATATTCAGAAGTTACTTGCTCTAAATTTTTTGTCCATGGAATTTTTTTCGAAGAGGTATTTACCTTACACCTTAATTTCGACACAATAGTTTGATTACATCTTTCATTTTTACCGTTACACTGAGGCCTGTGGACTGACGTGAGTAATTGTTTCGTATTGTGGTGTTTTAGGAATTTTTTAAACCTTGAGGAAGTAAATGCAGAATTTCTGTCACTTAATATTTGTTTGGGAACTTTAATTTTGAAAATTTGCTTTAAACAGATTGTATATGTCTCACTTGTCAGACTTTTAGAAGGAAAAGTCCAAATATATCTTGTCGCATGATTAATCACCAGATGAAGATATTTTTTGTCGAGTTATAATAGTTAAAACCTCCAATTGTATCAACTGAAATTAGGTCAAATGGTTCATGGGCAACTGGCACCTGCTCCATCAGTCCAAATTTTCTCTGAGTCGATTTCTTGTTTTTCTGACGTGTTTCACAACAACGAACAAAATTCGAAATATCTATTATTATATCTTGCCAATAGTAAATAGGGGAAATTAACTCTAACATTTTTTTCACACCTGGGTAGCTAAATTTTTCATGTGCAGCGGTTATTAATTTTAGTCTTAATGATGGCGGAACTACAATTTTTACTAGATTTTTCTTTTTCACTGTTAAAACTCCACTGTATTTCTTGTACTTTACATTATTTACATTATCATTTAATTGTCCCTGAATAATTTCATCTGGGCTTAGAAAAAAAACAATATTGAGATACAAAGTGGCTTATAGGATTTCTTGATAGCATATCAGCTTCATAATTATATTTACCTTTTATGTGTACCTTTTATGTTTCATAATCATACATGGAAAGTTTTAAAGACCATCTAAACAGTCGTCCAGTTAAATTTTTAACATTTTTGAGCCATTGTAAGGCTGAATGATCCGAATTAATTGTGAATTTCTTCCCATGTAAGTAACAATGGTATTTATCAATAGAATCAATAATCACCAAACACTCCAGCTCAGTTATAGTATAATTTCTTTCGTGTTTTTTCAATTGTCTTGAATGAAAAACGATTGGGTGTAGTTGACCATCAGGGTGTTTTTGTTTTAAGACAGCAGCAACTGCTTCTTGACTCGCGTCGACAAAAAGGTGGCATAGATAATTTGGGTTAAAAAGAGTTAAAATTGGTTTGGAAATGAGCTCATCTTTTAATCTTTGATAGGAATTTTGACAATCTTGGGACCAATTCCATTTCACATCCTTTTTAAGTAATTTGTTTAACGGAAGTCTCAATTTAGAATAATCTTGTATAAATTTCTGATAGACATTTATGGATCCTAAAAATCTTTGCAATTCTTTAACATTTTTGGGTGGTAGTAATTTTTTTATTGTTTCAATGTTTACATTATGGGGTGAATATTGTCCTTGTGAAATCTCATATCCTAAAAATTTTATTTCTTTCTTAGCAAACTGGTATTTTGATTGATTTAATTTGATATTTTCTTTTTGACAAATTTTAAAAATTTCTTCTAAATGTTTCATATGTTCATCAAAGGTTTTGGAAAAGATTATTATATCATCAAAATAGTTCAAGGCATAGTCGATTTGGTATTTATTTAGAATTTGTCTAATTGCCCTCTGGAAGGCACTTGGTGCAATTTTCCATCCAAACGGTAGTCTTGACTATTCATAAAGTCCAAAATTTGTTGTGAATGCCAATTTTTCAGTGTCACGTTCGTGTATTTCTATATGCCAATATCCTGAAGTTAAATCTAATGTTGAAAAAAAAATTGGCATGGGCTAGTTGATCTAATAAGTCAACAATTCGTGGTATGGGTTCAGAATCACTTTTTGTAATTACATTTAATTTTCTATAGTCTATGCATAACCTAGTTTTTCCTTGGCCTTTCTTAATTACTAAAGTTACTGGGGCGCTAAATGGAGAATGTGAGGTCTTAATAAAACCTGCTTTTAACAATTCGTCTATTTGTCTTTTTATTTCAGCATTTTCAGTTTGGGATGTACGATATGGCCTTTGTGCAGTTGGGAGCTCTGAAGTTAAATGTATCTTTTGGGGTTCTAATTTTATTTTTCCAACATCATATTTATTTTTTGAAATATATGTTCGAAAGTTTCTAAAATGTTTTCTAATCGGGGCCAGTCCTCGGGTATTTGCTCTGGTGTCACAAAGTCCAAAGCATCACCGGGCTGTTTAAACAGAGTATTCAATGTATCATCGGGGATACCTGATGTCTCTTTTAAATTTTGAACATTACAATCAGTACTTGTTATTTTGTTTGAATTCTCATTATTTACATTTGAGAGTCTCATTCTTTGTTTTTTGTCAAAAGTCAGGGTTTCATAGTCATTTGAAAAAACATTATTCACATTATTTTTCATATAATTTTTGTAAACAGTCCCTTTGTAGTGCTCAGGAGAGTGATTATATCTTAAATAGTTTTTCTTAACAAATTTTCTACCTTTATAATACCCGCTATTACTATTCACAGTCCAATGATTAAAATATTTTCTATTTTCATATACATTTTCAAAACACAATAAATTTTGAAAATACGCCTGACGTTCAAGAAAATGCAATAAAAAATATTTAATGATTATACAGGAAATGAAACAAACTAGTGAGGAGAGATTTAATCAATTTAAAAGTTTGGAAAATACATTTCACTTTATTTTATATCCATACAAAATGGAATTCTAAATAATGGAGTTAACCGAATGTATGTGGCTAGAGGTATCCATGATTTAGAAATGGAATTAGTTGAATTTCAAAGCTGCGTAGTGTGGAAAAATAAATTTGAAAACTTGATTTCCGAAGTAGAAGGGAAAATGTCTGAAAGTAGTGCAGAAAATAATGATCCCACACTAAAATTGAAATTATTATATTAAACGTATGGGATTCTTTACCAAATAATTTTATATCATTGAAGGAACTTGCTAATGCTTTTTCAACGATGTTTGGGCCCACATATTCGTGTGAAAAATTGTTTTCTTCAATGAATTTTGTAAAATCTACCAATAGAAATAACCTTGTAAATGAATTGACTGCGAAATGCGTTAAACTAATGAATACGGAATATGAACCTAATATTAATAAACTATCTGTCAATAAACAACAACAGATTTCTCATTAAATATACTTTAACTTTATTATCAAATTTATTAAACATACACATATCTGCAACTATAAAATAAGTACCTATTAATAAATAATATTTCATAATATATATGTGATTTTCTTTATTTCTTGTTCATTCAAATACTCAGTGCAGAGGCGACTGCCGACTGGGCATGGGATCACCTGGTGGGATAATTCGTGGTATCACCCCATTTATATCATCTTTTGACATCGACTTTTATTTTTTGTTCTCCACTTGCAAAATTAAAAGTTGTTAAACAAAAGGAAAGCGTAAGCTTTTTAGAGGATTTGAAAAGTGAGAACAAAAAAAATTAGTTTTTAACCATACCCCCCTTTCCAAGTGACACCACTGATTTAGTGATCCACGAGCTAGTACTAAAAAAAAAATAATGAATAAAATTTTACCCACTTCTCAAAAAGGTTCGCCATCACTGGGCTAGAGTATCGGTGCAATAGAACATGAGTTATGACCGGACATAAATTTTAGTATAGGAATCTAAGGCGGAAATTTCGGGACGGTCTAACTTGGGTTCTAATGCATAGATTTTTTTTTAATCGATTTTTTTTAAAAATCGATTTTTTTAAATCGATTTTTTTTTAAATCGATATTTTTTTTTTTTTTTTTTTTTTTTTTTTGTGACAAGAAGAGATCCCTCGGTTAGCATACAAACGGCTATAGGACTGGTGCCATAGAACAGAAGTTATGACTGCACATAAATATTTGTATAGGGGTCTGTAGCAGAAATTTAGGACGGTCAAACCCCTGTTCTAATGCACAAATTTAAAAAAAAGGATTATATGGAAAGAAGAGATCCCTCAGTCCCCCCCCCCCAGCAGCTGCCGTATAACTGCCACAAATAGTGAAACCACAAACGTTTCCTGGGCACCAACCAAAAACACCTCATAGAATTTTTCTATAGAATACACGAAAGGATTATTCATGTCTGACGGCCATATTCCAGGAATTCGGAGCATACTTTACCACCTGTAGTAAGAGATTCACCGTCCTTGAATAACTGTGTTAGGTTATGTAAACTTTGATGATTTTAAAGAAATATTAAGTCAGAATAATAGAAGTCGAGACTCAAAAATCTTTATTTTTATATAGCAAACATTTTACAATGTAAATGTTCAAAAAATAAAACTTTGAATGCCCGTGCAATTGTCGTCCATTTTAACATGTTTGCAGCAGATTTTCACACAATATCAGGTAATTTGAAATAAGCGTGCATTTTCTCTGTTTATAAAAGCGTACTTTAATTTAACAAAAACTATTTTTTACGTAATGTATCTAAATAAATAATACAACATTTAGAAATGAAAATTAAAGAATCAGAACTGTATGCCAGCCGGTCGTATCGCTTGTCGCCACACCAGCGTATTCCTGAGAACACCTGCAAAGACAAAAGAAATGTAACTAAATTATATTTACTTTCGAAACGAGTCATGTTTTATACATTTATATTTTGCTTTTGAAAGAGAAAAGTTATCAAGATTATGTTTCACTTTCGATTATCAAACGTGGTCTCACGATTATCAAACAAAGGCAGTTTGGTTATCGCTCAATTTCATATTTCATTCTTTCAGAATAAAGATTGAGCAAATAAATAATACACGTTGGGAACACAAAAGTATTTTCCAATATTATTTCATCAATATATTTAACCGAGTTTATCTATATATATAAAACAGTTCCGTAACTGACTCATTCATTCATTCATTCATTCATTCACTGACTGACTGACATACAACGCACAGACCAAATCGCTGGACCTAAAGGGCTGAAATTTTGCATGGCGATTCTTCTTATAGTGTAGGGGTGCACTAAGAGAGATTTTTTGAAAAATTCTTCTTAGATTTTTTTAAATTAAATTTTTAAGCTTTTTTTTTACTTTTTTTAAGTTTGCATTTAAAATAATAATTTGAGGGTTATAAAATTTATATCACGAGAAAGATCATAAAAATTCCTTTAAAATGAAATCTTTTTCGAATCTTTACCTTCATTTCCTGATTTTTGGTGAATTTTTAAAGATTAATTTTTAGAATTTAATTTATTAAATGCTGATCACGTGACTTCTTTTTCTGGTACTTTAAATAAATTTATCGTCACGTGCATAAAAACTAAATAGACAAAAAATATTTTTTTTTCTTGCTAATGCGGCAGACGATTGGACATTATCCAAAAAAATATTAAAATACAGTAAAAGAAATGTTCTAGAAACTGTACTATATTAACTGTACTATATTCTTTAGTATTCTTTATATTAGATTTAATTTGAATATCTTCTACATTATTTTGTCTATAAAAATATCCCTTACGATTTTTTTATAAATATATATATATTTTACATCAATTATATACATTGATCGTGGTATTTATTATATATATATTGGCATTAATTGCATACATTCACCGATGTTTTTACTTTGAATGTACTCCGTAGCGAAGTGCGGGTTTTCAGCTAGTCAGTCTATATATATAAAACAGTTCCGTAACTGACTCATTCATTCACTGACTGACTGACTGACTGACATACAACGCACAGACCAAACCGCTGGACCTAAAGGGCTGAAATTTTGCATGGCGATTCTTCTAATAGTGTAGGGGTGCACTAAGAAAGATTTTTCAAAAATTCTTCTTAGATTTTTTTAAATTAAATTTTTAAGCTGTTTTTTAAACTTTTTTTACGTTTGCATTTAAAATAATACATTGAGGGTTATAAAATTTATATCACAAGAAAGATCATAAAAATTCCTTCAAAATGAAATTTTTTTCGAATTTTTACCTCCATTTCCTGATTTTTGGTGAATTTTTAAAGATTAATTTTTAGAATTTAATTTATTAAATGCTGATCACGTGATTTCTTTTTCTGGTACTTTCAATAAATTTATCGTCACGTGCGTAACAACTAAATAGACAAAAAAAAAAATTTTTTCTTTCTAATGCAGCAGACGATTGGATATTATCCAAAAACAATAAATATTCCTTATGATTTTTTTATAAATATATATATATAGATAGATATATATTTTACATCAATTGTATACATTGATCATCGCATTTATTATAAATATATATATTTATTTTTTGGCATAAATTGCATACGTTGACCGTTGTATTTAATTTGAATGTACTCCGTAGCGAAGCGCGGGTTTTCAGCTAGTGAACATATAATTCAGTGCCTCCAAACTTTAAATGTTTTTGAAATACAAAAAAATTCCGGCTTTGAAGTACGCGGCCCATAAATTTGGGAGAGTACACAATTTTCATTTCACGATGTTACTACAAACAAATCATCATTTAAAGTGAAAAAAAATCTAGTCAAGTTGTATGCAGGCGAAGTTAGAGGCGAAACTGAAATCAAACAAGTCCTCTTAAGTTTTCAAATTTATAAAAATAAACATGTTTTTCTTTAGGCATTTGGCGCACAACGATTCATTTAATATTTTATTAAGCCATTATATAAAAAGTTCTCTTTTTTCCGTACTTGGTGATCTTTAGCAAAATTATTAGGAATATCTATGATTTTACAACATATTTACATTCTTATCTAAATATACTTAACTTTTTCAAATAAATACAACATTTAAAAACAAAAACAAAACAGTATCTTTAAATTCTTAAAACTAAGAGTTAATAATGATAATTATAATATTTTTTAAAAATCACAATAAGGTTTCCTCGGTCACGTGTCTGTCCTATTTTTTCGATCTATCCATTCAAATTGTCACATTTATTTCATTATATCTTTTTGTCACTTTAAATTTAATTATAAAATTGCTTACATAATATGCTTTTATATTCATATGTCACGGATAAGACTGGTCGGTAAAGGTCGATTTCCATCAAGAGCACCCAGTGTTATTCACATCAGTTACGAAGATTACCTAACCACCACTCTGAAAGCAAAGCTTCACTTGGGTCAGCTCTTTGGAAATGCAGTAGCCATAGGAATAATGGATATAAATATTTTTCATGGACAAAAGAGGATAATAATAATTTATATTTATAATATAAATAAAAAAATTGAAAAAAAGAACGTTTTTATTTAAATATAATTCTATTTTCGAAATAAAAATAATGTATTATAAATTTAAAAATTAATTAATAAATCTTTAAATCCATAATTCTGCTAGTTTATAGTAATAATTATTAATAAACTACTAGCTTATAGTACTGCACCTCACCTAGCTACTTTCTGGTTTTTAAAATATTTTATCCCTGTATTTTATGTGAAGTTTTTTACCTCTGTTTTATTGATTTTCAGTGCCTGACTGTAATCTGGATGCGATAGCCCTCGATCAGACCTTATTTGTTTCACCTTTCACTGCTACTTGATCACCCACGCACTTGGCCTTTTATCACACATATCGCTGTTTTTATAAAAACTATATTTCAGTGTTTTTCATTACTTTTTTACAGCACCGTTCTTATCTCATATTTGATTGGTTTTAGCACTCTTCCGATTTGACTGATTTTATCACCTTTTTATATCGTTGTTATTGCCTTTACTCCCTACCTTGTACAAATATATCTTTATTTAGCTCTTCTTGCTTTTGGTACAGCTTGTTTTTTCTGGAACTTCAGCAACAACAAAAAAAGCCTCAACCAGCCAAACAACCAGATGTCAGTTGTTTCGCTTTCACTCCAACATCTTGGATAAGGGGAGTATTTTGCGAGAACTTAAATCATTTTAAAACTTAATAATTTACAAATCGCCGTGACAATTGAACTACTTTTAAATGAAACAACAGTAGGCCACGATGTATCCGGATACATTTTACTTATAGTAGGGGAGCATATGTAGTCCCGTGGCGGTATTAATGATGGGAACATGGGTGGATATTTTTTTTCATCAGAAACTACCTGTAGATGAATAATTTCCATGGTGTCACTCTTTGGTGTGTGGCGTATAGCAGTAATGACGCCATCAAGATGGCCGCCATGGAATTAAAAAAATCCACTTTATTTCGGTTATTTATCGGCCGATTTTCTTTTGTAATGCCTCATATTGAAGATAAATAAAATGTCTAGATGACAGATGCAGAATCTGGGGAGACAGAGTCGTCATAGAGCACAAAAGGGAGAAAGCGCGTCCTCTGAAGAAGATGGTTGGCTCGAGGTTGGAACCTGTGTTATGCTAGGTCAAAGTTACATTGGAGACCCTCCATGAAGGATAAAAAACTTTTGTGCTTGTAATTAAATTAACATTATACAAAAAGACAAAACACTTCATGTCGGCTGGCCAGCCATTGAAAAAACAAAGAATAAAAACACCCCTGTAAATTATACAAAGAAAGTGCATTCAAAACACATGGAAAAATGGTAACAAAATAATTACAAAACAACTTAAATTGGTGTCATACATAAATGAATGCACTATAAGAGTCAACCTTGTGACAAAGAGCATGGTTGCATAGTAAAATAAGTGTCATTACTATATAAGGAAGGTTACAAGACACGTCTGCATGAAAAACATAACCCTCAAAACAGTGTATAACACTGTACCATGCCTAGCACAAAAAGTAAAAAGGAAATCTGCTTACAAACTTAAAAAAAAACAAGTGCAAAAATTACATTGGGATACACATGTTAAGATGAGTACATACGCTAGAACAGGGGTGGGCATTTAGTCGATCGCGACCGACCGGTGGACCACCAAGACATTTTGGGGTGACCGCCTTTACTAAGACCGAAGACGCGCATAGTATAAGAAACATATTTTTGGAACACCGACGCGATTTGCTTTAAACGCGGTTTTAAAAGAGTAAGTTTTTTTTTCTTGTAGTTATGTAGGTAAGTACATATTCCGCATTTATTATTAAGTTATAATAAATATTGTAGACCTTTTTTTTAGCTCACCACACCTACGTCACTGGGTGGACCGCAACACCTTGACAAAATTAGAAGTAGCCCGTACCTTGGAAAAGTCTGCCCACCCCTGCCCTAGAGCATTAAAAAAAAACTTAACGAATCATAGAAATATGCAACAGCATGTTATTCAAAAATGTTACACAGTATAGCAAAATTACATGATGATTTTGTTTGCTAAAAGGACAAGTTAAGGATTTATACACTTCACAAAATGGCAGGTGAGATATACAAAAATAAGAAAAAATATAAAAATTTCACCAATATAAAGTTATAAAGGCATGAGTTATAAATGCATGAATTGTGATCTACACATAATACATAAGTGCATTTACAACAGTTGTTGTTGAACTAAAGACAGTACAACTTGTGTTCGGTTCAAGATTGCCTATATTTTTTTTTTGGCTTCAAGTGGTAAATTTTAACTTAAAATATGGATGGTGTAATTAAATTCGACCGACCGTCTAAGCGAAAGCGAGTGAAGGACATAGACTTTGAATTGTGTATATTGTGCCAACATCTATTGAATGAGGATTTGGTTAAAACCTCAAGTACTCAGCACAAACTGTTTGATGCAGTGAGAGTTCGAAACAAGTGTAAAGACAGTGATTATCAGCACCTCGAAGAATACGCTCGAAAATTTACAGTGGAAGGAATAACCCAGCTAAATGCCCGGTGGCATTTAACTTGTCACAAGAAATGCACGCACAAAGGTAACATTGATAGACTACAGGCCAGGTATAAAAAGCAACAAGCGGAAATTGAAATAACTTCCCCAGGCTCGGTGTGCAATAAGGTCCACCCGTGTACAAGAGGCCAAAATCTTGGCACGAAACTACATTAAAAATGCCTGCTTCTTTTTCGATAGACTTGAAGCTAGGAGACATCCATTATATACCGCTTCCATCAAAAAGGTAGGTCAGAGGATCTGATGCTGTCTAGCGAAGTGAAAATAGCAATTGGAAGTTAAAACTGAGTGGATTCATTAATCCAGAAGATGTACATGCATATGATGTAGCATACCACAAAGAATGTTGCACAAAAAACGTCATTGCGAAGCACTGATGAAGTTAAAACAACACCTAACTTGCCAGAATGTATTAGTCAAGTAGAATCCATAGATCGTTTGCTAGATTCTTTTTTGGAAGGTAATGTTGTCACGATGGCAGATCCTGAGAGACGCTATAGAGATATCTGTCACTGGAATGGTGTTAAACGGCAAGACATGTTGTCAAGAAAATCTCTTAAAATACTTATTGAGCATGAATTATTTTACATGAATGTAGTATTTAACGACCCTATCTCCAAAAATCAATCACAGCGTATTTCTTTGAAATTTGTCAATGATGGTTTGTTGTCGCGGGTGGAATCCAATTCTGATATGAATGCGAGTATGGAAGTTCTGTATCAAGCAGCTAAATTATCACGTAAAACCATACTGACAGAGGAGAAATGGAAGTTTACAAGTTCTATAACGAAGAAAAAAATCATAAATATCATACCGAAAGAAGTTCTATACTTTTTCAAATGGTATATTGGAGGGAACAAAAAAAAAGAGGAAAGTTTGCAGATTGATAACAAACATTTGAATCAAAGGGGTACTGCATTATCACAAACTCTTATGTATTAGTGCCAAACTGAAAGACAAACCGTTTATAGTAGCACGGCGTTAGTTAAACACAGACACTCACGGGACCTTCCTCTACAAGTTGCTGTTGACCTAACGATACATAGTAAAACTCGCAGAAAATTCTTGGTTCAGCTCATGCATGGTTCGGGTTACTCGATTGATTATAATAAAGTTTTCTGCCTTGAGACTGCTATAGCCAATGAAGTTCTGAACCATATGGAAGACAATGATGGATTGTATGTCCAACCCGATATTGTGAAAGGGAGATTTATCTTTTGTACAGCAGATAATTTAGACTTCCTTGGAGACACGCCTCATGGACGAGGAACCCTTCACGCAACTGTGATGACTTCTTATCAAGAATATAACGAAGGTGAATTGCAATCTATAACCCTGTCTGATGCTGAAACACAGGTACCCAATCGTTCGCTACAGAAACGACCCAGATACATGACAGACTTTATTCACTCATACAATGGGCCAAAACTCTTAAAGCCTAACAGTTTTGCTTTTAAGAAATCTGAAATATATATATATGTATGTAGGAAGGAGTTAGTACTCCTTCCTTTAGAAGTGAATCATTAGACTTAATTATTTTGAACATTTAATTAAACTAGACGATGTTTACAAGACAGGACTAACACTTAGTATGAAATTAAAAAAATAAACACAGAAGCATCAAAAGAGCTAAACATCGGGAGCTTGCAGAACAACACATCCGCTTAAAGTCCTTCGTGCCGAAGTAGTGAGGAGTGGAAGTTGTAGTAATAGTTCAGTTGTGTTGCCAAACTCATTCTCACACGGCCGTTCTGACTTTCCAGACGTCCGCGGCTGGGTTGTCAACAATAATTCTGAAAAGATAAAAAAAAAAGAGCAGAAAAAGGAAAAATATTTCAAAAAATCAAGCAGTGTTCAACACAGTGGTATTGGTGTTCAGTTTCTGCACCACTGTTTCATTTTGTCCGCTGCAGTTGATGTTATGGTTGGACCATCGTGATGTCTTAACTTTCGAACTTCGTAACGATCGTTGGGGTTGATGTTCGTGATCTCATATGGTCCGAAGAACTTTGGTCGGAGCTTTAATCCGGTTCCAAATTGAGTTCGTTGTATTGCCACTTTGTCATCTATCTTGTATTTACGAGCTGGTTTACGCCGTTTCTTATATTGTCGTATGTTTTCTTTCTGTTTTCCAGATTTTTATATATACAGAGGCTGTTCACACATTTTTTAGACGATGTATATTGTATTCACAAAACTAAATTACATAAAATTCTTGTGTTTTAAATGTTCTATTTGACATCCCTTATTCTGAACTATCTATCGACACCGCAATTCCCAGGATAATAATGCCTTTTGAAGTGTCAGAAGAGGTATTCTATCCCATTCCTCCTGAACAGCTTTCCAGAGTCCTGTAAAGGTTTAGTGACGACGTTTGGATAATGCAGATTTTAAAAGTCCGAAAGCACATAAATCCATAGGTGATACATCGGGAGATTTAGTAGGGATATCAGTGAAGGGTATAGCCTTGATACCAGATTTTGTTCCATTTCTTTTAGGAAATTTACATTGGATTTTGATGTGTGACTGCTAGCTCTGTCCTGATGGAGTCTCACAGATTGATGACACTGTGGGTAAAGCGATGGTATTTCATTCAGAAAATTTGCCGATAAAATATGTTCCTGATAGTATTTGGAGTTAATTTTGACATTTTTTTACACTCTCTTTATTTTTAACTTGCCATTATAAGAAAAACCAGCAACAATCATGAATCCCTTAGAAAAACTTTCTTTCGATTCTTTGAACCATGTACTTAAATTTTTTTCTCCCCTTTTATGATTATAAATGGCTCTTTTTTCGTTGCAATCATTTAAATACACCCATGATTCATCTATTGTGACAATTGTTTTCCATTTTTCTTTGGATAATTGTTTCTCATATAGAATTCTGCAGCGTGTCCTGCGTTCAGCGATATGATTTGGAAGAAGACGATGCACATTGCGTTTTTTTCGCTTTCTTAAGATTTAAATCAACGTTTATCATTTTGTTTACAGTGTACACCGAGCATTTTAATGATTTTGCAACTGTCCTTTGACTAGGGGGATTTTCTTTTAACATTAAACAACGTACCTTTGCAATAGTCGAAGATGTCCGTTTTTTCCTTGGATACTGGTTTGCAATTTTTGTCCCACTTGAGGCTCTAATTTGACGTTTTTTTTCCTTTCTTGTTGACGATATAACCTATCGACACTTTAGATATCACAAATCCATGACTCTAACATCGTTTTTGGATAACGGAGTATGCATATTTCTCTTCGGAAAGTGCATAAATGTAGCCTTCGAACCACTGCTTTGTTAAAAACGCCATTTTGAATAAAACAAAAACTTTCAAGCCGCAGACGATAATTTTGACTTTTAAAAACATAGTACAATTGCAATTATTTCTTTTGCAGCAAACGAATTTTTATTACCGCTTACCAAAATCGTCTAAAAAATGTGCGAACAGCCTCTGTGTATATATATATATATATATATATATATATATATATAATTCAGCGTTTAAAACTACATAATGTAGAAGATTTAGCGTGGTGTCTGTGCAAAAACAAAATAATACGTGATATAGAAGAAATATCCGATAGTTCCGGAAATCGACCTTCAAGTTCTAATCATGAAAGTAGTTATAATCCAGCATCTGATCCAACTTGGACTGTCTTTAATGCAAAGCTGTTAAAAGACCAAAAACCAATCACTCACATATGTACTCTACCAATCACACCAGCTACTCCAACAGATCGTTCCATACAATTGACTTTCTAGACGTACTTTGAAAAATTGACTATATATGTGTGTGGAGTAGATTCAAAATGTGTTGTTCCATTAGATTTGGGTCTTTACCGTCGTGTGCAGCAACTTATCATGGCTCAACAGAATCTTCGAGATCGCTTTGTGCTACGACCTGGAGAGTTACACATATGTATGGCCTTATTACGTGCTATTGGCACATTTATTGAGGCACATTTTTATTCGCACATTTTGGGGGGGCTCTTCCTCTCTTTTCTAAGAATCACACACAGGTCCCAACCGCGAGCCAACCATCTTCTTCACAGGACGCGCTCTCTCCCTTTTGTGCTCTGTGATGACTCCGTCGTCCTTGATTCTGCATCTGTCATCTAGACATTTTATTTATCTTCAATATGAGGTATTACAAAAGGAAATCGGCCGATAAATAACCGAAATAAAGTGGATTTTTTTAATTACATGGCGGCCATCTTGATGACGTCATTACTACTATACGCCACACACCAAAGAGTGACACCATGGAAATTATTCATCTACAGGTAGTTTCTGATGAAAAAAATATCCACCCATGTTCCCATCATTAATACCGCCACGGAGCTCATTTTTTCGACATATGCTCCCCTACTATTAATGATTTTTGATGACGTAACTACGATGAAAAGAGTCTTTAGTGCTAAAGAACTTTTTTTTCTCTGTGGAACCGAACTTAAACCTTACGATCTGTCCCTCTATGTAATAAACATCTGCTGTTGCATTTGCCAACAGTAACAAGACCTTGTTTAGGAACAAGTACCTAAACACGGTCAACGACCGTGTTATCTGCCAGGGCCCTTTATGAATTTTTGGAGCTTGTCTCGAGTTAGAATTTTACGCTGAGCAACCCTAGGAGCAATGATGTATTTCATGTCTATCATGCTGTAGTAAAGAAAAATAATCGAAAGAACCTACCTTATCGCAGGCTACCGACGACTCTGTCTAACGTTTCACCAACGCCCCCCAATAAGCCGCCAAGCTGTGGTTTACACCAGGCTCGTTGCTCGCCAAACATGCTGAACAGGATTGCAGCTACAAACACGAGAAAAAATACCGTCTGGAGAAAGGTAGAAGCCATGTCTCTTGACTGCTCTTCTCTACAGAGAGTTGCTTTCGCCTTTCTCTGACGGTGCTTTTATAAATAGCAGTCCACCATTACTCATCTCAAAGCACTTTTATGTCTGTCACCATGATGCATTTTTTACTCGGCAAATTGCTTATTAACGAAGGAACTTTTGCAAGTAAGCTACAAAGTGTTTTCGAACGTGCGGTGAATTTAAATTAAATTCCTCTTATTAATTTTTTACGGGGCTGTGTCCTTGCAGGACAATCACAGTGACATTTTTTGACTCAGCAATATATCTTCACCGATAAGGATATGTGTACTTGTCCTAAGTCGATGAAGGCCGATTTGCCAAATCCCCACAATTAATCAATAAGTGTTATTCAGCACATTTCATAGAGGTCTTATCTGACAGTTGTCGTTAGAGTATGGCTTTGTTAATATATGCGTAAAAAACCGTTCTACGCAACGAACAGTAAGAGGCATCCGATCAAATACAACAAGATTCGACGGGAAATTTACAAACATACGTTTCACTCGCATTTTATCCTGCAAAATAAAGACCAAATGACTTAATTTTAGCCATTAAAAATAAACTCATCTCTCTCTCGGAGAAATAGGTCGAATTTTGATCAAATTCAGAGAAGCGGGTTCATATTTTACCACCTCCTGGATATTTTCAGCAGCCGATAATATTCCTACCGAAAAAAATCTCTTAATTCTTTAAGTTGATGGTGTTCTTTTTCGAAACTGAATCCTCAATGTAAGTTTAAAGCCAAGTATAGTAGAAAGTGTGGGTTGATTTAGTTTAAAGTGCATTCATCGCATTTCAGAATATGGCTCTATTAATATATACAGTGACTCCCAAAAGTGTTCGTACACTTACGATTTTCAATGAAATAGGGGTCTATCCATTAATTAAAATGAATATTTCAGAATGGCTATTTAATAATAAGATCTATAATCTATTCTTAACAAAACTACATGAAATATTCTAAAAACATAGTAAAACTTTATTTTTAAGAAACCAATAATCAAAAAGTAACAAAAACTTTATCTCACAAAAGGCATCGTACACTTGTAAAAATTCTCTACATATTAGTAAATATTCTCATTTTTCGTTAAATTAATATTTAGTGGGATATCCTTTAACCTCCACAACAGCTTTTAAACGTCTGGGAGTAGATTGCTTTAGTTCTTTTGTAATTTTTGCATCAATGTTCATCCATTCTTCCATCATAATTGTTTTTAGTTCACTTTTCGTGTGAATGTCGTGTTTCCGTAATCGAACCTCCAGTTCTCTCCAAATATGTTCTATTTGGTTTTAAATCTGGCGATTGAGGTGGTGTTTTCAAATCTTGTGGACAATTATTGAGACACCAGAGGCGAACGTTGAGAGCCGTGTGCTTAGGATCGTTATCTGGAGAAAAAACGAAGTTGTTTCCAATACCCAAATTTTGGGCTGATAATTTTAAATTGTCTCTTAAAATATTTATATAAACAGCATGATTCATTATGCCATCAATAAATACCAAATTACCTAGTCCTGAGGCTGACATGCACCCCCACACAAGGATACCTCCACCACCATGCTTAACTGTTCTTACTAAGTTCTTGGGATTAAGTTCCTCATTTTTTCTTCTCCATACAATTATCGGAACCAAAAATGTTAAACTTGCTTTCATCGGCAAATAAGACATTATTCCAATACGTTTGGGGCTTATTTATCATTGATAGTGCGAAGGAAAGCCTAAGCTTTCAGTTTTTCTCACAAAAAATTTTCTACGGGCAGAACGCCCATGTAATCCAGCCGCTCTGAGAACTCGTCGAACAGTTTCAGGTGAAATTGAAGAAAAAATGTTTCATTAAATTCTGCAGAAACTTTTACAGCACTCAAACGTGGATTTTCCACAAATTTTCTAATTATAAATCTCTGATCAGGTTTTGTTAACTTTACCGGACGGCCTTTTCTTACCTTGTTTTCGATCCGATTTTCTTTTTTAAAGCGTTTTATCACATACTGCACAGTATAATGGGATAAATTAAGTAATTTAGCAATATTCCTAACTGAATTACCACTACTATGATGAAAAATAATCAATTTTCGAATGCTGTTTGTTGTTTCTTTACGACTACGAGCCAAATACCCCTAATTTAGAATACAAATCATCTAGAGCAGGGGTTCTCAACCTTTCAAGCTCTGCTCCCCTCCCTTTGAACAGTGATGTGAGGTCATGCCTCCCCTCCCCCACCACCACCACCATATGTGGTCAATGCATGTAGTACAATCGGAATTTGAAACTGAAGCCGGTTATTAAATGAAAATATAGAATAGATAATTTCATACAAAAAATTTAATATTACTACACATACCTTAATTTCGACCATATCATTATTAGAACATATGAAATCAAAGAATTAAATACAGATCAAATATATTTGACGTAATCAAGGATCTAGATGAGGTTGGCATGTAATAAAAGTCACTTTTACAACATTAATGAGAGGGCTCACAATGTTTGTCCTTGACAAGTTTTTGAATATTTGGTTGTAACTGTTACAAAGCACACCTCAACGAACAGTTTCAGGAAGAAAGAACAGTTTCAGGTGAAATTGAAGAAAAAATGTTTCATTAAATTCTGCAGAAACTTTTACAGCACGCAAACGTGGATTTTCCACAAATTTTCTAATTATAAATCTCTGATCACGTTTTGTTAACTTTACCGGACGGCCTTTTCTTACCTTGTTTTCGATCCGATTTTCTTTTTTAAAGCGTTTTATCACATACTGCACAGTATAATGGGATAAATTAAGTAATTTAGCAATATTCCTAACTGAATTACCACTACTATGATGAAAAATAATCAATTTTCGAATGCTGTTTGTTGTTTCTTTACGACTACGAGCCATTTTTAAATAATAAATAGAATATTACGGAGTAGGCAAGCAAAAATTAAAGCCAAACGATATTTTAAATGCCACCACAATTCAAAAATAAAAATAAAGCGCTAGACAATAATTTTAATTATGAATTTATCCGAAAATATTTCAGTGTACGATGACTTTTGTGAGATAAAGTTTATGTTAGTTTTTGATTACTGGTTTCTTAAAAATAAAGTTTTACTATGTTTTCAAAATATTTCATGTAGTTTTGTATAAGAATAGATTATAGATCTTATTATTAAATACCCATTCTGAAATATTCATTTTAACTAATGGATAGACCCCTATTTCATTGAAAATCGTAAGTGTACGAACACTTTTGGGAGCCACTGTACGTAAAAAAAATCGCTCTATACTCAGAACAGTAAAAGGCACCCGAACAGATACAACAAGGGGAATTTCGGGACGGTCCAAATCTGGTTCTTTCGCACCGATCTTAAAAGAATTGTGCAATGAAAAGATATGATACCCCTAATTTAGAATTCAAATCATCTAGAGCAGGGGTTCTCAACCTTTCAAGCTCTGCTCCCCCCCTTTGAACAGTGATGTGAGGTCACGCCTCCCCTCCCCCACCACCACCACCATATGTGGTCAATGCATGTAGTACAATCGGAATTTGAAACTGAAGCCGGTTATTAAATGAAAATATAGAATAGATAATTTCATACAAAAAATTTAATATTACTACACATACCTTAATTTGGACCATATCATTATTAGAACATATGAAATCAAAGAATTAAATACAGATCAAATATATTTGACGTAATCAAGGATCTAGATGAGGTTGGCATGTAATAAAAGTCACTTTTACAACATTAATGAGAGGGCTCACAATGTTTGTCCTTGACAAGTTTTTGAATATTTGGTTGTAACTGTTACAAAGCACACCTCAGGTCACTTTCAACGTCCAGACGTGCGACAATTATAGTGTTTTTACAATTACGACAATTATCGTGTACGACAATTATCGTATTCGTGTTCGTATGTCGAAAATATGTTATGATTAAATTGTGACCGCAAAATTGAGTACAGTAAATTACAGTTAGTTTTACTTTTTATTTTACTTTTTTAATCACGCCTCCCTTGAAATTCTTCTACGCCCCCCCAGGGGGGCGCGCCCCCCAGGTTGAGAACCGCTGATCTAGAGAATCGGTGCTACAGAACAGGACTTTCGACCGAATTGCGCCAATCGAGAGATATCGGCGTTCCAGTACTTTGCTGCATTCAAAGCTTTAACTCAGAAACTCGCAATTCTCTTCAAACTTCTATGATGCTAATTAATATAAATTTTTTTTTGTCTAAATCGTGCCGCAATTTTCCAACGTATTTCGAAATTTAAATTTTTGCATGGGGGCCTGTGGCGAAATATACGGGAGTATATAAATCTGGTTCTTTCACACCGATTTAAAATAAATAGTATTTATTGGAATGGAGAGATCAATCCGAAATAGCATATGAACGGATATGGGATCGGTCCCCTTTCTTGTTAATCATTTTACTTACCAAGTAAATGTAACCGATCTAGCTACATACATTTCAGAGCTTGTGCAAATATGAACAGAAGAATTGGCGATAGAAATTTTGTATCTTCAGAATGACACTGTCCTAAAATCCATTGTATCAGATGAGAATTTCTGGCATATAGTAGTTGACAGAAACAAATTTCCATTCTTGAAAAGAGCAGCATATAAAATAAAATCGTTTTTCGGTTTCACATATTTGTGTGAATCATTGTTTTCGACAGTGAATATCATAAAATGAAAGTGAAGATCACGACTTACAGATGAAGACCTTGATGATTGCTTAAGAATATATATATATATATATATATATATATATATATATATGTGTGTGTGTGTGTGTGTGTGTGTGTGTTTGTATACAGGTGGTTATCAAAATAATGGAAACACCTATCAATATTAGTGGTGTTTATGAATGTGCTTCGTATTCCTTAAAAAACAAGTCTGGCCACCGGTATTTTTTTTATACTACAGTGTATGTATTAAACAACGTAAAATGTCAAACCTTGCAGATCTTGTGAAAAGGGCAAATTGTTGGAGAGCGTTTAAATTGAAGTATCTGCTACTGCAACCCCCGGCTAATGGGTGTTTTTCGAGCTATGGTATAGAAAGTCATGATAGCATACAGAGTGCACGGAAAAACATTCTTTTCCAAACAGAATAGTGGACGAAAGGGAGAGCTGAGTGAAACAGACGGCGAGGTATTGAAGCGGATTGTGACACGAAGAAAGAAAACAACTGCAACCAAAATGACCGAAGAACTCAATCGGCATCTGCATGTTCTGGTATCAACCATTAGAGTTAGAAGGGAACTTCACAAACAAAGCATTTACGGAACAGTAGTTATTCCCAAGCCACTTGTAATAGATGCCAATACCAAATATCGTCCACAATGGTGCCACGAGTGCAAATCCTGGTCGAGTAATATGTCGAAAAACGACATTTGGTCCGACGAATCATTGTTCACATTGTTCCTCGCAACAGGACGTACGTAAGTCTGGAGAACACCTACACAAGCCTAAGATTCTGGCTATCTCATCTCAACCGTCAATCATGGAAGTAGATCAATCAGGGTTTGGCATGGCATCTCATGGTTTTCTTCAGGCCCTATTGTAACCCTAAAAGAGAGATTGAATGAGAAGGACTACGTCGAAATTTTAGCTCACTACTCCATCCTATGGGGCAAACATTGTTCTTGCAGGAGATGGCGTTCTCCGGTATAACAATTCCCCTATACATAGAGCTAAATCTATCAAGTACTGGTTTGAAGAACATGAAAAAGAAGTCAAATATCTTATCTTGCACTGTACAATCCCCCCGACTATAAATCATCCAACCACTATGATCTGTATAAGCGGATAGATAAAGGTATCGATATCCACCACAGCATTTCTACAGGAACTTTCATGATTTTTCCCTGAAGAATGGTATAATATATTCTTGAACACTATTTATGACTTGTATAATCCAATTCCAAGGTGAATCATGTGGTATTACATGCCAAAGGTGATCCTGCCCCATCTTAATAGAGGTTTTCATGGTTTTTCTTAGTGTTTCCATTATTTTGATAACCACCTATATATATACATATATATATATATATATATATATATATATATATATATATATATATATATATATATATATATATATATATATACATATATATATATATGTATATATATATACCTATATATATATATATACATATATATACATATATACATATATATATACATATATATACACATATGTATATATACATATATATACATATATATATACATATATATATGCTATATATATGTACATACATACATGCATACACACACACATACATATATATATATATATATATATATATATATATATATATATATATATATATATATATATATATATATGACAGGTGTGTGGTTTGCCTGTTCTCACATTAATTTGCAGTCATCATGTTAATACTGGTGGCGAGTGGTAAGTAGTCTAAATCCAATAAACAAACATAGTTCCAACGAAATCAAGTCAATTTATTTCACCTTCCAGCAACCACTGATCCAAGTAGCGCATATTTGAGCGCTCGCCATTTTCAAATTGTGGACCCAGCTGACACGCGTCCACTAGCAACGATTAAATCCCGCGTTCTGACAAAAATTCGCGGGCATCTCCGCGCGTCAACTCTCCCTGCACATGCGCAGAAACCAAACCAGACATCTTTCAAGGATAAATGTAATGTTTCCTCCTCGACCGCAGAACCCACAGGCGCGCCAAGATTACATAATGAAAAGGGGAATTTCCCTTTCCCAATTCGCGTCTTGAAATACGAACAATTAGAGGGGAATTACGCCACGAATATAATTTAATTCCCAAGCCCCCTTTAATTTTAAGGTAATCATTCTTTTCCCACTTAAATTCTGACATATATATATATATATATATATATATATATATATATATATATATATATATATATATATATACCCGTGCTGCGCGACGGAATACATTACTACCATCAAACTTTCAAAGTAAAGTGTTTTCATTCCTCTGAGAAGTTCACCTTATAATTTAATGACAGTGGTCCGACATTAGATATGGGTTCAATATTTTTTTTTTAATTTTGGGAAACTAAAGCCCCATTTTTAACACCCTTAAAAGTTGAATGTATTTTTTAAAAACTTTCTGAGTGAACACCTGGGGCATTAGAAGAACGAAAGTCGAAACTTTGTCTCCTTAGGCCTTCTGGTTTCAGACAAACAGTGATCAAAGTTTTGTGTATGGGACCAGTATGCAAAATTTTAACTTTCTAGTCGATATGGTTTCATAGATACAGTAATCAGTCAGTCAGTATTTTATTTTTGAATAATAAGTCTATTTTAACCCGATTAAAGATCGTATATTTTTAAATGATTTTTTACTAATCACTTAGTGTCAAAGAGCAACACTGTACAAAATGTTAACTTCCTAGAAAGTATGGTTACAGACATACAGTCATCTGTCAGTTAATGTTTTATTTTGTGTGTTCAAGCCCTTTTTAACCCCTTTAAGGGGACAAGGGATGTTCAACATGGAATTTTTAAAATTTTCAATTTTTAACCTTTATATATAGATTGAGGACATGTAATATTCCTTTTTACTACACTAAATACCTTCAGAATTCCAAATACAGATTTTGGGGAAGAATACTGCCCATTTTTCAAATTTTTTTTCAAAAATACTAGCATTTTTCAAAATGCTCCAGGTGCATTCCATATCATTTTAAAATCTTAATTTTCTAAATATAAGTTTACCATATATGTATAAACATAATTGTGCAGTGAATTTTTATTTTTTGAATGAATGCAAAGCCATAGATTTTTTTTTTAAATTTGCCCTTTATTTTATGTTTTTACATCTTCTTACTTCATTTAAGGGTGAATAGATTTAGAAAATATTTGTTGTTTCAAAGAACTATGCACAGTGTTGTGACAATCATTTCTATTAACAATACCGAAAATTTTGGAAGAAATCAAAAGGAAATGAATGCTCATGGTGCATTTTGAAAAATGCAAGGAATTTTTGAGGAATTTTTTGAAAAACAGGTCCTATTCTCCCCCAAAATACTTATCTGTTAATTCTAAGTGTCTTTAATGTAGTAGAAAAGAATATTAATTAGTCTCATTTTGTGCATATAGTAAAATATTGAAAATTTGAAGAAAACGAGGTTGAAGGTCCCTTCTCCCCTTAAAATATGAATTTTTAAAAAGATTTCTTAGTGAGCGCCTAGGTTATAAAAGGAAATACTTTGCAAAATTTCAGTTTCTTAGCACACATCAGGTTTCGTAAATACAGAGCTTTCTTTTAAGGGGGAAAGACGTCAAGCTCCTTTTAACCCGCTTAAAATTTATTTATTAAAAAAATACTTCTTAGTGTGCATCTAGGTTTCAAGAGGAACTACCATTTAAAATTATATATATATATATATATATATATATATATATATATATATATATATGTAACATGATGGTCCCCAACGTGAGAAGACCGAAGAGACTATGGACCCACCATGTCAAAACGCTGACTTAGAAGAAGTGTCGTAGTCGAGGCCAGAGCAAACGGCAATCATTACATTAAACTAAATATTTATTAGGCATACTGACATAACTTCTCGGGACGGCTGAAACCCCAGGAGTGCATACTTCTGCATGACCTAGGGTCTTTTATAGACTGTTTGAGGTCGCTCGTCATGTGATCTTGAATAGGAATAATAATTGGCTAGCTCTGACTTTGGTGTCAGAGGTGACGTATTATATGCTCGATTATTTTTGATTTTGGGAGGAGCTGCTTTGTCTTTAAAATCGGAAACGAAATTAGCTCAACACCCAAGGAAATTTAGAATAGACTAGAATTTGGAAAGGATATAGGGGTTTTATGTTATATATATATATATATATATATACCAGCTATTTGCCGGCGTTGCCCAGGTATTTATTTATCCCAAATTATTACACGGGAAAAGGAATGGATTCTACCTATAGTGTAAAATCTAAGTAATTTAATTTACAGATATTTCAAAGTAAGTACAGTATGCAAATGATAAAGAAAAATTATAAATTCACTCTATTATTAATCTAACTCAAAACTTGATTATAAACAACATTTTTTGTTTACTATATTCTTCTCAGTGACTCCGAAAACTATGGATTTGACACTCATCTCGGTCAGTTTGGATTTTTTATTACCCCTTCTCCCCCACCAATAGTGATGGGAGACTGTGCTTTCACTTAAACGGCATCGGAAGGGTCCTATTCATCTCAGCGACACAAAAACTATGGATTCGACACTTTTCTCGGTAATTTTGAGCATTTTACTTCTCCCCCTTCTTCCCCCCTCCAATAGTGTTGGGAGGCCAAACATGCATTTAAACGGTATCGGGACTAACCCTATTGTTCGCAGCGAACCCGAAAACTATGGATTCGACACTATTCACGCTCATTTTGAACATTTTATATTAACACTTTCTTACCCCCACCTCACCCAACAATGCTGATGCGGGGCTGCACTCTCACTTAAATGGCATCGGTAGTGTCCCTATTCATCTCAGAGACATCGAAAATTATAGATTCGACACTACTCTCAGTCATTATGGACATTTTATATTCCCCCTTCTCCCCTCCCCCATGCTGATGGGGGATGAACTTGCACTTAAACAGCATCGGGAGTATCACTATTCATCTCTCTGACCTCGAAAGCTATTGATACGACATTACTCTCGGTCAATTTTGACATTTTATTTTTACCCCTTCTTCCCCCCTCCTCCCTAATGGTGGTAGGAGGCTGAACTTGCATTTAAACTTCATTGGGAGTGTCCCTATTCGTCGCAGAGAACCTGAAAACTACGGATTCGAAACTATTCCCGGTCACTTTGGATATTTATATTCACCCCTTCTTCCCTTCCCCCTATGCTAATGGGAGGCTGAACTTGCACTTAAACGGCATCAGAAATGTCACTATTCGTCTCAGCGACCCAAAAAACTATAGTTTTGACACTACTCTTGGTCATTTTGGACATTTTATATTGCCCCCTTCTTCCCCCACTTACCCCCAGTGCTAATGGGGGGGGCTGAACTTGCACTTAAACGGCATCAGAAATGTCACTATTCGTCTCAGCGACCCCGAAAACTATGGTTTTGACACAACTCTCGGTATTATGGACATTCTATATTCACCCATTCTTCCCCCCCCCCCCCCCTCTCCCCTATGCTTATGGGGGGCTGTGCACTTAAGCAGCATCAGAATTGTCACTATTCGTCTCAGCAACCCGAAAACTATGATTTTGACAATACTGTCGGTCATTTTGGACATTTTATATTCACTCCTTCTTCTCTCCCCCCTTCACCCCCGTGCTAATGGGGGGGCTGAACTTGCACTTAAACGGCATCAGAAATGTCACTATTCATCTCAGCGACCGCGAAAACTATGATTTTGACACTACTCTCGGTATTTTGAACATTTTATATTGACTCCTTCTTCCCCCTCCCCCCTCCCCCAATGCTGATGTGGGGGGCTGAATTTTCACATAGACGGCAACGGGAGTGTCACCATTAATCTCAGGGACCCCGAAAACTATGGATTCTACACTTATATCAGTCGTTTTCGATTATTTTTGCATGTGACCCCTGTCCCTCCTATAGGTGCTGGAGGTGTCTTACCCCCCCCCCATTGTTTCTTTCCAGATTGCAAGTGATATGTGTCTGAAGTTTGGTTGAAATTGCTCCAGGCGTTGCAGAGTGATGCTGGATCATACACACATACACACATACATACATACATACATTTATATATATATAGATTTATATTCACCCCTTCTTCTCTCCCCCTCCCCCCTATGCTAATAGGGGCTGAACTTGCACTCAAGCGGCATAAGAATTGTCACTATTCGTTTTGCGACTGGAAAACTATGATTTTGACACTACTCTCGGTCATTTTGGACATTTTATATCCCCCCCTTCTTCCCCCCTCACCCCCAGTGCTAATGGGGGGGGGCTGAACTTGCACTTAAACGGCATCAGAAATGTCACTATTCGTCTCAGCGACCCCGAAAACTATGGTTTTGACACAACTCTCGGTATTATGGACATTTTATATTCACCCATTCTTCCCTCCCCCCCTCTCCCCTATGCTTATGGGGGGCTGTGCACTTAAGCAGCATCAGAATTGTCACTATTCGTCTCAGCAACCCCGAAAACTATGGTTTCGACACTACTTTCGGTATTTTGAATATTTTATATTGACTCCTTCTTTCAGCTCCCCCCTCCCCCCCCAATGCTGATGGGGGGGCTGAACTTTCACATAGACGGTAACGGGAGTGTCACCATTAATCTAAGCGACCCCGAAAACTATGTATTCCACACTTATATCAGTCATTTTCGATTATTTTTACATGTCCTCCCTGCCCCCCCTGCCCCCCTATGGGTGCTAGGGTTGTCTTACCCCTCCAGTGTTTCTTACCAGGTTGTAAGTGATATGTGTACCAAGTTTGGTTGAAACTGCTCCAGGCGTTCCAGAGTGATGCTGAAACATGCACACATACATCCATATATATATATATATATATGTATATATATATATATATATATATATATATATATGTATATATATATATGTATATATATATATATATATCCGTCCACCAGATGACTGCTTGGAAACAGTCCCCCCCCATGAGATTTCAAACATTCCATTCCCATCATACGATTGACAATCTAATGAAAGTTCATTCGACTTCCTGCAAATATTCCTCCCCCACCCCCCATGAGATTTAAAACATTTCGTTATCGTTATTTACAACCCAAGGGGAGAATTTGCTTTTCTTCCTACCGCTTTTGAAGAACTGCGTAGAAAATTTGTGCTGGAGTATCGTTCTTTAAAATTCAATTAAAAATCGAAATTTTAAGATAGAGACTTGAAATGAAGTTTATATGAATGAGAAAGCTTTCATTTTCCAGATAATGTAAATATTTTCTTTGTAAGATAAAAACTCGAAGAGCATCGACCGTAGATCCTTAAAATGCGTAAATTTCTCGAAAAAGTGGGTTTAATATTTTGATGAAAATATTAGTCTGTTTTAAATTATTTTTAAACAAATGAGGTTTTGTTTGAAGGAGAAATATCTGTAGTCTTAGATTGTAAAAAGATCAAAATTCTACGATCATTTTTTGGCGAGATATCGTAATCTGAAATTAAAAAAACATAAAATATCCAACAAAACATAAAATAAAAAAATTTCTAGAATAAAATTTAAAATTCGGGTTTTGAAGTGCACTTTCCCATAGTCTGCACTACCCGTGTGCCAAATTTCATGGCTGTAAGTTTCACAGATTCGTCTCTAGGCGGCACACATATAAACACACACACGGACACTTGCTTTTATAAGTATATATATATATATGTGTGTGTGTGTGTCTGTGTGTGTGTGTGTGTCAGTGTCAGAATTTAAGTGGGAAAAGAATGATTACCTTAAATTTAAAGGGGGCTTGGGAATTAAATTATATTCGTGGCGTAATTCGCCTCTAATAGTTCGTATTTCAAGACGCGAATTGGGAACGGGAAATTCCCCTTTTCATTATATAATCTTGACGCGTCTGTGGTTTGAGCGTCGAAGAGGAAGGATTATATATGTCGCCCTGGAGAGATGTCTAGTTTTGGGCTCTGCGCATGTGCAGGAAGGGTTGGCGCGCGGAGCTGACCGCGAATTTTAGAGACCGCGGGATAAAAGTCAATTCTGACGTACGTATGTTTCTCCGCGTCTCTAAAAAAGAAATGGCGAATAATGAAATGCGTAGATCTGGAGAGGTGGTCTACATGGAATTGAACTGAATAAATTCTACTTATTGGATACGATGCTGAGTCATTTTGGAGTGAATGCCTTACGTCGATGCCATGGATTATAAAACATGAAGACTACAAACGACATAATAGCAGGCAAAGCCAACGCCTGTCAGATATATATATATATATATATATATATATATATGTGTGTGTGTGTGTGTGTATATGTATATATATATGTATATATGTAACATACTGGACAACCCAAGGAGAGAATGGGCGTCCAGCACATCACAGGGAATGAAGAGTAGTCGTGGCTTGAAGAATAGGTGACACTGCAAGTTACGGCATCACAAAACTTTATTAAGAGGAGACTTTATTACGTCTACTCAATACCGTTACATGATCAAAAAAGCGCACAGGTTTCTGTTCAGGCGGTTTATAGAGACTTTGTCATGTGATCAGGATAGCGATTAGGGATTTGCTGTTGTCGATAAGTCACATGTGGTTTTATGCAATCTGCGCAGAGCTTATCTAAAATATTGGGGGACGCTGCGCATGTTTGAAAAAGGAAGCCATTTAATATTTTCTCTCGAGGGTATTAGAGCTTAGAATCAAAAACGAAATTTAGCTCGTACGCCCAAGGGAATTTAGAATAATGTTAGATTTTAAAATGGTGTGGGGTTTTTAATGTTATATATATATATATGTATGTATGTATACCGGGTGGCCATAATTAAACTGACAGTGCTCACAGTGTTCTGTAGCGCGATCTATTTGCGAGAATGACGCCACATTTTGTAGGAAGATTAAACAAGACGGGGGACGAAGGATTCCGAGAAAAAATAAATTAGTTCCAAAAGTCACCGCTAGGAGAATATTTGGCGCTACGATGGACCTACGATAAATTCCGCTGTGAACCCACACCAAACAGTTACCTTGAATGTAAGGGAATGTAAGGGTGAATGTAAGGGAATTTTTGTGACTGCATGTGGTGATTTGTCATCCCAAATTCGGCAGTTCTGGGTATTCACAGTTCCATGCAGATAAAAGTGGGCCTCGTCTCCCCATAAGATTTTCCACGGCCAAGCATCATCCACCTCCATTTTGGCAAGAAAGGTGAGAGTAAAAGTCAATCGCTTATCATGGTCGGGGTACAGTAACTCCTGTACACGGCTGATCTTGTACGGATAGAAGTTGATAATCTTTCGTAAGATTTTCCATACCGTACTTTAAGGCATATCCATATTCCGAGCTAATCCACGAGCGCTAGAGGTGGCAGCAATATTGTCTGGTCCTCTGTCGACAATCGCCGTGGCAACTGCTTCGATTGTATCCTGTGGTACAGATTTTCGTCCTCTGCCTGACTGAACCTTCAGAGAACCTGTTTTCTCAAACGTCGCAACCATTGCTTTTAGCCCATTAACTGACACAGGACTGTTACCTTAACGCATTTTTTGTGCGTTTTAAAAGCACGAAGAGTGGCTGACTCGTTGCACTGGTTGAGGTAAAAGAATTTGACCAGTAACGCACGCTCGACTAAAGAAGGAGACATTGCACATAAACTTTCAATCCGATTGATTCGAAATGTAACACATTGCCTTTTAAAACCCAAGAAGCTGGCACTGTGCCAATAGATGTAACGTGAAATTTGAATAAAGAACTTCTTCGTCTGCTCAGCGTACGTGATATTGCAGATCACGAGACTTTATCGGTGTTTATGTAGATTTTACGCTTTTTTAAAAGTGTTGACATATTGCACTTGAACTAAATAAGAAAATGTGCATAATAAAAGGTAATTTTATTCCGTATTAATTTGCATTTGTTAACACTCTATTTTCTATTACACAGCGCCAAATATTCCCCTAGTGGTGACTTTTGGAACTAATTTATTTTTTCGCGGAATCCTTCGTCCCCCGTCTTGATTATTATTCCTACAAAATGTGGCGTCATTCTCGCAAATAGATCATGCTACAGAACACTGTGAGCACTGTCAGTTTAATTATGGCCACCCGGTATATATATATATATATATATATGTATATGTATATGAACAACTGTTTTCAAAGGTGAGGGACTCGTACAGTAAAATTTTGGTGTTTACTATAAGACCTCGCTAAGAAATGTTTCAAGTCCACGGAATCAAATATTTGTGTATTAGTTTCGTAAAGGACAAGATAAATATCCCACTAGTTTCATATTTATGTTGCCGCCTTTTTTTATGTAATAATAAAAAAATTAAAAACAAAAGATAGGAAGCTGTGTTACTGAATGCGGCGCACGAAAGCCAAAAGGTTTAACACCCATGTTTTAGACAAATGTAAAGTTATGTCATTATTTTGAGGATTTTTGACCCGCACTTGGGAAACTTGAATATTATGACAAATTTCTTATCAGAGAATACTAGAGAATATCGATAAGTTATTTTAGTTTAAAACTATTTTTATTTCTGTTAATTTAATAATAAAGATTTTTTTGTTAATAAATTAACTTTTGATCCCAAGGAGTATCTCCTATTTTGAACTGTTCCCGGCCGTAGTTTTCCAAGTTCTACAATTTAAAAGGTAAGATCGATAGCCCTGTCGATAGAATCAGACTATCTTTCTTTCGGTGTACCACTGGATCGACGGCCAAATATCTTAGCCACAAACGTTTCTTGGCATTACTTCCATCAGCATTTCATTCTACGTATTTTAATGAACTTAAAAGTGTCAGTGCGGTTATGAAGGTGATATAATTCATGGTCGAATCGTCTTCTCCACAATTCATGTACCTGCACATTACCAAAAACACCTCATAGAATCTTTCTTTCAAATACACAAGGTATTAATCATTTTTTAAGGACATAGTCCATGAGTCCAAAGCATATGTTACCACAGGTAATAAGATATTTACCATGTTTGAATCTGACTGTGTTAAGCTATGTAGGGGCAACTCTTGTACCTAGGGCCATCATGTATCTAGGTCCACTATGCTTTATTTAAATAATTATTATTTTACAGCATTTTTACTCATTAAAGTGAGTGACAACACTGTTTCAAATCATAGCAGCCATTTGTAATGAAAGCAAGAAGAATCTATAGTTAAATAGAAAAGAAAGTCTTGATTTGAGGATCAAAACTAAATTTTTTCACCACAACTGAAGTCTTACTTTGTGAAAGTGACTGCAAACTTATGTTTTAATGTATAGCAGATAATTTTTGCAATCATTAAAGGAAAAAAATGAAATACAAACAAAGTTTGGTTTCTGCAGGTGTTTGGCTATGGAAGCCATTTTGCCAAAAACAACAACATCTTGTACCTAGGGCCATAATCTTGTCGTGTACCTAGGGCCATAATCTTGTCTTGTACCTAGGGCCATGTCCTCTGGTACAAAAGAGGTGGACGAAAACCTGGCAAGTGTAGATTTCTCATTGACACCTCCGAAAAAAAATGAAATTCACGCCCAAAAATTGAAAAAAGTAATTGTTAAAAAAAAAAGTTATGAAATCTGTGTTTGAAACAGAAGATTTACGTGGAATCGTTAAGAATGGAGAAAAACATACATTAGAAAGTGATGATGAAACAAATGAGGAATCACTTGAAGTGATGGACTCTTCAGATTCTGAGAGCAACGTAGATTCTCTAATAGCTGATGAAGGCCTAGTGATAAACTTGAAAAGGGAGACTTCTGTTTGACGAAATTAGACGAGGGGGGGGGGGGAACTAAAGCATTTTTACATTGCAGGAATAGTTGACGTAACGGATGATCAAAATACCTGAAATGAACTCAGTAAGGATTCAGATTTTGTATCGGAATGATACAGCTTATGTTGTTAACAGAGGTAATGTTAAGTTTGAACTGCCTGAACCAAAAACAGTTGGAGGCTCAGAACGGCCGTGCCTGTCACTTACTTTTGGTGTCGATTTTGTGAATTACAATGTGGAATAATAAACATTTCTTCCTTTAAGGGGACGGTGGACCTTTATTTGAGCTAATCTTTTCATTGTTTTTTTTCAATGCGGAGGCACTTGTCGCGAAGACATTCACCTATAATTCACCGCAGTTTTGCTGGCCACTTTATTATGGGGGCGCCATATAGGCGGACCAGCATTGCCCCCTATGAAGGGACGACACAAACAGAAGCATTTTAGTGGCGCATCGCCAGGATTCGATCTGAGCACCCCCTGCACCGAAAACCAGCGAGCTGTACCACAAGGCCGCCACGGCCTCAATCTTTTCATTGTAATATTGATTATTTTACTGTAAAAATATATATATTTCTGCAGATTAATAATACCAAAATAGTTTTTTTCAAGTAAAAAATCATTTATGAAGCTTCTACGAAGTAATTTATAAAGGGTAAGTGTAGTAATAAACTTGAAATCTGTTTTTTCTCAAAAGAGATTTTTCAAGGTTTTTAGATTTTTTAAATGCTCCATGCTACTTAATTTTTGTTCAAAATTCAGGAAATTGTTAAGGAAGAATCCTGATACTGTTTACAAAAAAACTGGGTATTCATTTTACAATTCGATTTCATTAAGGTAATTAAATTTGATTTTTAACTTATTAAAAGGCAAAATTTTGATGAAAATCGGGATGGAATTAAAAAACAAATACCTCTCGAAAATTAACTATTCAATGGATTAAATAATTGATACGCAGATTTGTTTGTTATACAGTTTAAAGTGATTAAAATGCAAATTCGAGGAAATAGCTCAAAAATTACATACCAAGGAACATTTTAAAATTTTGTTTATGAATTTCAAGTTTTTTAAAAATGTTAAAATTCTAATGAGATTGGAAATTTCTTTTAAGGTATTCTATATGTTTATAGTGAAATGTAAATATGTACACAATTTCATATTTCTATGATGAAAAGTTAAAAAAAATAGATTTTAACGTCCACCGTTCCCTTGATACATTGCCTACAATTAACATTTCTCCCTTACGAAGATTTTAGAAATTGTGCATGAAAGAAATAATTCATACAAATTGTATTTTTTTTTATTGTAAACAACAATTTCAGTTTTTGGACATAACTCTCCCTAGGTACAATAGTGTTATTGTACCTAGGGCCATTTGTAATTTTTTAAAAATTTTCAATATCATTTTCAAATTTTTTTTTCTGTACTTGAAATGATTTTTATTTAAAGAGAATAAAGAACTTAATGTATACAATCTATTTTTATTATTGTAAGTTAGTTATAAACAAAGATACTGCCATTTGAAAATAGCCGGTCCTAGGTACAAGAGTTTCCCCCCAAACTTTGGTGCTTTAAAGGAAACATTATGTATGAAAAATACATTTTGAGAGTCAAAAATCTTTATTGTTACATATTAAACATTTTACACTGTAAATGTTCAAAAACTAAAACTCTAAATGCTCGTGTAATCGTCGTCCATCTTAACATGTTCGCAGCAGATTTTCTAACAATATCAGGTAATTTGATATAAGCGTGCATTTTCTCTGTTTATAAAAGCGTACTTTAATTTAACAAAAACTATTTTTTTACGTAGTGTATCTAAATAATTACTGCAACTTTTAGAAATGAAAATGGAAGAAAAACTGTATGCCAGCCGGTCGCATCGCTTGTCGCCAAACCTGTGTATTTCTGAGAACACCTGCAAAGACAAAAGAAATGTAACTATATTATATTTACTTTTGAAACGAGTCATAAATTTCTAAAGCTTTGTTAAAGTAGAGAATATGATTCATCTTTCCAATAAATTTTTGCAGTCAGAAATTTAAGTTTTGCTATGTTTCCACTTAATCATCGAAAGTCAAAGATGTTTTACACATTTATATTCTGCTTTTGAAAAAAAAAAGTTATCGAGATTATGTTTCACTTACGATTATCAAACGTGGTCTCACTTACGATTATCAAAGAGAGACAATTTGGATATCGCTCTATTTCATATTTGACTCTTTCAGAATAAAGATTGAGAAAATAAATAATACACGTTAGGAACGCAATATTCAATTTTCCAATATTATTTCATAAATATATTTAATCGAGTTGAACAGTGAACAACTTAACATTGATCTTTAGCAAAATTATTTGGAATATCTATAATTATTTAACATATGAAGCGGTGAAAGGCAAAAAGGTGTAAGTCACATTTTCAACTTTTCTTATTTGAGGACAAAAATGCAATCTCCATGTTCAATATATAGTGGAATAGCAAATAATCATTATTTTCAATATCATAATAATTATTATGAATTATAATTTGTTCAATTTATAGAGGAATTTTTTGTAGTTTTTGCAGTAAAACGCTTTGGACTTACACCACTTAACTTACTGACTTACACCACTTTGCCTTTCACGGCCTCATATATACCGGGTTGGCGAAAAGTCCTTGATACATTTCAGAAAATAATATATAAAATACAAATTGCCATTGCCATAAATGTGTTCAGTTTGCGGCCACTTCTTTAATAGAATGTTAAGTTTTATTATCAACAGAAAATTTCGAACTGCTGCCAAAAGAGGGACCAAAAATCCATAGAATGACATTTTATATGAAAAACTTTTTAATAGTTACCCTTACAGAACAAGTTTCTTGTTACCAAATTTCGATATGCGCACCTTTCGTAGCTCGTGTCTCATCTAGGCGATACTCGATCTCATTCCACGTGCTTGTCAACATGGATTGTGGAATATTCTCAATGACTTCGATGATCCGTGTCTTGAGCTGTGTAATGTCGGTCATTATCGAAGCGAAGACTTTGTACTTGACATATCCCCACAAGAAAAAATCAAGCGGAGTTAAATCTGGAGACCTAGGTGGCCATACTAGTGGACCATCTCGTCCAATCCATCGCTGAGGGAATTGTGTATCGATGTAGCTGCGTACAATTTTCCCCAATGTGGTGGAGCTCCATCTTGTTGCCAAAAGATGTTAGGTATATGTGATATTTGTGGAATGGCAAATAACTGCAACATATCCAAATAAACTTCTTTAGTTACAGTCGATTCGGCAAAGAAGAATGGACCAATGACACGGTCTGCCATTAAACCACACCAAACATTAACTTTTGGACTATCACGTACCGTTTCAATTATAAAGTGTGGATTTTCAGATCCCCATATTCTGGTGTTGTGCTTATTGACGTGGCCCGACAAATGAAAAGTTGCTTCGTCCGTAAAGATAATGCGTTGTAAAAATTCATTATCAACATCAATGCGATGCAGCATATCAACAGCGAAGTTGAAACGGATTGGCAAATCACTCGGTTTTAATTGCTGTACGAGTTGCATTTTGTATGGTTAAAAGTGCAGTCGTTTATGGAGCACATCCCTTATTGATGATCGGGTAACTCCTAATTCAATAGAAGCCTGTCTTGTTGATTTCGTAGGAGAACGAGTAAAAGCTTCACGTATTCGTTCGACATCGCTATCACAGGTTGATGGTCGACCACTTCTTGGTTTATCCAGAACACTACCAGTCTCTAGAAATTTCTTATGCCAGGACAAAATGCTGTTCCGACTTGGAGGTGGTTTATTAAATTTGGTATGAAAGTTACGTTGCACTTTTACAATTAATTTGCTTTCAAAATACCAACCAACACAATTCACCTTTTCCGTGGGAGAAGTCATTTTAAGAATGACGCAATTTGCAAACAAAGCGAAGAAAAGGCATTCGAAAACGAGATATGTCATTCTATGGATTTTTGGTCCTGTGGCGCCCTCTTTTGGCAGCAGTTCGAAATTTTCTGTTGATAAAAAAACTTAACATTCTATTAAAGAAGTGACCGCAAACTGAACTCTTTTATGGCAATTTCTATTTTATATATTATTTTCTGAAATGTGTCAAGGACTTTTCGACCACCCGGTATATTTTTATCTAAATATAATTCATTTTTTCAAATAAATAGAAAATTTCGAAACAAAAACAAAAGAGTATATTTAACAGTACTCTTGAACTGAGAGCTAATAATCATATTTATTATAATTTTAAAAATTCCCAGTAAGGTTTCCTCGGTCAAGTGTCTGTCCTATTTTTTCGATCTATTAAATCCGATAGCAATTTGTCACATTTATTTCATTATAGCTTTTTATCACTTTTAATTTAATTATAAAATTTCTTACATGATATGTTTTAATATTTATATGTGACTAATAAGACTGGTCAGCAAAGGTCAATTTCCATCAAGAGCACCTAGTCTTATTCACATCTGTTATAAACCACCACTCTGAAATTAAAGCTTCACTTGGGCGAGCTCCTTGGAAATGGAGTTGCCATACGTAATAATAGATATAAATATTTTTCATTCACAAAAGAGGATAATAATAAATTATATTTATTATATAAATAAAAATGCAATTTGTGAAGAAAGAAAGTCTTTATTTAAATATAATTATCCTTTCCAAATAAAAATAATCTATTATAGATTGAAAAATAAATAAATAAGTACTTTAAATCCATAATTCTGCTAGTTTATACTAATAACTAGCGGCCCGTCCCGACTTCGTCCGGGTTGAACAATTATCTGTCTTAAGTAAATATTAGGTAGGTATAATTTATTTTAAAACTTCATGGTATACCACATTTTTCGTTTTTCTGAGGTTTTAAAATAAATTGATTCTCCGCATTTCCTGCCCTAGAGAGACCAACATATAATTGTCCATGAGTAAAGCAATCTTCCGGTATGTCAAGTCCAATATATTTCTATGTTTGACCTTCGGATTTGTTGATGGTGATAGCAAAAGAAATTTTTATTCGAAACTGTAACGTCAGGCACTGAATTGTGTCCGGGGGCCACCTGTATGCCGATTTTGATACGATTCGACCCCATAGCCTATCCGCTACAGAGTCCACACACAAAAAAACACGAAAAGAGCACAAAAAATTTAATTTTTTTTAATTAAAAAATTTAAAAATCCGGCTACGTCAGGCATTGAATCGTGTCCGGGTCCACCCGCGTGCCGATTTTGGTACGATTTGGCCCTATAGTCTCGCTGTCAGCGAGGACAGCCTCGGAAGCTGTCGAAATAAGCAACTTTTAGGGTCAAAATCATTAAGACATTAATTAAAAAAACTCCGGGGCCCAATTTTCAAAAATTAATATGCCCATATTTTAATCTGAACTATCAACTATATATATACAAAATTTCAGCTCAATTGAAACAATACTTTTTCACTTATAAAGGAACAAACATAGGCCTATTCGAAATAATCAGTTAATTTCAGTTTCAATGAAACACACTGATTTTTGAATAAAGTTCAATAATTCAAGTTCGATTTATGCAAATTGTGCATAAAATTTCACATAAATTCAAAACATAAAGTTTATAAGTTAAATAAAGTTCTGTAATATTGTACCAATAAATTTCCAGTTGATAGCCAATAAATTGTAAACATTTTTTTACCTTAAATGTCCAATAAAAAGCGTAGTTTCAAATGTAATTTTCTTCAATAAACCTTTAAACGTTGTCAATTTCAAAAATCCATTTTGTATTTATCAATACCTCCTCCACTTGAATCTTTAAAATATTAAATGTTTTACTGATAATAAATGAAAATGTAGTTTGATGTGTTGCTATGGTTGCTATAGTTAACAAAGAAAATTCTAATGTTAAATGTTTTACTGATAACAAATGAAAATATCGTTTGACGTGTTGCTATGGTTACTTGACTATGGTTAACAAAGGAAAAGTTGTAAAAGTGAAGCATCAGCTCAACATTTAGGCTCTTAACTTTCTTTCTGCTGATCAGATACACATAATATATAGCCTACGCCCATCTGAAATAATGTACCTTTCAAATAGTGAAAGAATTTTTCGAATAGGTGCACTGGTTCTAGAGATTACCCTCCACATACAAAATCCGCTCTCTCTCTTTATAGATTAGTATAGATTATTAATAAACTACTAGCTTACAGTACTACACCTCACCTAACTACTTTCTAGTTTTTAAAATATTTTATCCGTGTATTTAATCTGAAGGTTTTTACCTCTGTTTTATTGATTTTCAGTGCCTGTACGTAATCTGGATGGGAAAGCCCTCAATCAGACCTTATTTGTTTCACGTTTTACTGCTACTTGATCACCCACGCACTTGACATTTTATCACATAGATTGCTGTTTTTATAAAAATTATATTTTTGTGTTTTTCATTGCTTTTTTATATCACCGATCTTATCCTTTTAAACTTAAATCCTTTTAAAACTTAATGTTTTACAAATCAACGTCACAATTTAACTACTTTTAAATGAAACAGTAAGCCATGATGTTTCCGGATACATTTAACTTAATGGTTTTTGATGACGTAACTATGGTGAAAAGAGTCTTTAGTGCTAAAGAACTTTTCTTTTGTCTGTGGAGTCAAACTTAAACCTAACAATCTGTTTCTCTATGTAATAAACACTTGCCATTGCATTTACCAACAATAACAAGACCTTGTTTAGAAAAAAGTTCCTAAAGACGGTCAACGACTGTGTTATCTGCCTGGGCCCTTTATGAATTTTTGGAGCTTGTCTCGAGTTAGAATTTTACGCTGAGAAACCCTAGCAGCAATTATGCATTTCATGTCTATCATGCTAGTAAAGAAAAATAATCGAAAGAACCTACCTTATCGCAGGCTACCGACGACATTGTCTAACGTGTCACCAACGCCCCCCAATAAGCCTCCAAGCTGTGGTTTACACCAGGCTCGTTGCTCGCCAAACATGCTGAATAGGATCGCAGCTACAAACACGAGGAAAAATACCGTCTGGAGAAAGGTAGAAGCCATGTCTCTTGACTGCTCTTCTCTACGAAGAGTTGCTTTCGCCTCTCTCTGAAGCTGCTTTAATAAATAGTCGTCTACCATTACTCAGCTTAAAGTACTTTTTCGATTGTCACCATGATGCATTTTTTACTCAGCGAATTCCATGTTAACGAAGGAACTTTTGCAAGCATCTACAAAGGTTTTTTGAACGTGCGGTGAATTCAAATCAACTTCCTCCTATTAATTTTTTACGGGGTTGTTTCTTTAAAGGACACTCACTGTAACATTTTTTAACTCAGCAATATATCTTCACCGATAAGGATATGTGTACTGTCCTAAATCACTGAGCGCCGATTTGCCAAATCACCCACAATTAATCAATAAGTGTTATTCAGCACATTTCACAGAGGTCTTATCTGACATTCGTCGTTAGAATATGGCTTTGTTAATATATACGTAAAAAACCGCTCTATACAACGAACAATAAGGGCCTGTTCACATAGGAGTCCGTTGCGTTGCGTTAAGGAAAAGATGACGTTGAGACGAAAATAAACCAATCATTGGCCTCCAAACGATTAGCAATGAAATTTTTAACGCCTTTGATTGGTTTATTTTCGTCTCAACGTCATCTTTTCCTTAACGCTACGCAACGGACTCCTATGTGAACAGGTCCTAAGAGGCATCTGATCAAATACAACAAGACACGACGGGAAATTTACAAACATACGTTTCACTCGCATTTTCTCCTGCAAAATAAAGATCAACTGACTCAATTTTAGCCGTTAAAAATAAACTCATCCCTCTCTCGGAGAAATAGGTTGAATTTCGATCAAATTCTGTGAAGTGGATTCATATTTTACTACCTCCTGGATATTTTCAGCAGCTGATAATATTTCTACCGAAAAAATCCCTTAATTCTTTAAGTTGATGATGTTCTTTTTCGAAACTGAATCCCCAATATAAGTTTAAAGCTAAGTATAGTAGAAAGTATGGGGTTGATTTAGTGTAAAGTGCATTCATCGCATTTCAGAATATGTCTCTGTTAATATATAAGTAAAAAAACGCTCTATACACCGAATAGTAAAAGGCACCCGGGCAGATATAACAAGGGAAATTTCGGAACGGTCCAGCTCTGTGATACCCTTAATTTAGAATACAAATCGTCTGGAGAATCGGTGCCACAGGAGTTTCGACCGGATTGCACCAATCGACAGATATCGCCGTTCCAGCACTTTGGTGCAGTCAAAACTTTAACTCGGAAACTCACAATTCTTTCCAAACTTCACAATTATGTTGCTATGATGCTAATTAATATTAATTTGCTTTCTTGTAAATCGTGCCGCAATTGTCCGACTTATTTCAAAATTTAAATTGGCGTAATATTCGGGCGTAATATTCTTGTGGCGTAATATTCGGGATCCTCTAAATCTGGTTCTTTCACGCCGATTTAAAATAAATAGTATTAATTTGAATGAAGAGATCAACCCCAGATAGCATATGAACGGATAGAGGAAAAGCGCCATGGAGCAGGAGTAAAGACCGCACATAAATTTTCGTATAGGGCAGTTATGGCAAACCTTTTTGAGAAGTGGGTCAAATTTTGTTCACTAGTTTTTTGTAGTACTAGCTCATGGGTCACTAAGTCAGTGGCGTCACTTGGAAAAGGGGGAGGGGAGAATAGTTAAAAACTACTTTTTGGGGAGGTTCTCACTTTTAAAATCCTCTAAAAAGTTTACGTTTTCTTTTTGTATTACAACTTTTACTTTTGCAAGAGAAGAACAAAAAAGAAAGGTCGACGTCATGAAAGTTGATATAAATGAGGTGATGCCATGAATTTCCGCACCAGGTGACACCATGTCCAGTCGGCAGTAGCCCTTGCACTGACTGTTTGAATGAACAAGGAATAAAGAAAATCACATATATATTACGAAATATTATTTATTAATAGATATAGTTACAGGTATGTGTATGTATAATAAAGTTGATAATGGAGCTAAAGTATATTTAATGAGAAATCTGTTGTTGTTTATTTTCAGATAGTTCCTTAATATTAGGTTCATATTCCGTATTCCTTGGTTTAACGCATTTCGCAGTCAATTCATTTCCAAGTTTATTTCTATTGGTAGATTTTACAAAATTCATTGGAAAAACAATTTTTCACACGAATATGTGGACCTAAACATCGTTAAAAGAGCATTAGCAAGTTTCTTCATTAATATAAAATTATTTGATAAAGAATCCCATACGTTTAATGTAATATTTTCAATTTTTAGTGTGGGATCATTATTTTCTGCACTACTTTCAGACATTTTCCCTTCTACTTCGGAAATCAAGTTTTCAAATTATTTTTACAGTCTATGAAGCTTTGAAATTCAACTTATTCCATTGCTAAATCATGGATACCTAGCCACATAAATTCGGTTAACTCCATTGTTTCGAATTCCGTTTTGTATGGATATAATACAAAGGGAAATGTATTTTCCAAACTTTTAAATTGATTAAATCTCTCCTCAAAAGCTTGTTTCATTTCCTGTATAATCATTAAATATTTTTTATTGCATTTTCTTGAACGTCAAGCGTATTTTCAAAATTTATTGTGTTTTGAAAATGTTTTTGTAATTGAGGAAAATATTTCATGATTTTCATTTCCAAATCCTTAGTAAAGGTGTCAAGTTTCGTCGTAAGTATTTTAATATTTCCAACCATCATTAAAACAATTTGTCCATTTCCTTAAAGTTTTTTATTCAGTTCATTAAAATGTTGAGTGATGTCACATAAAAACATTAAATAATTTAACCAATCTATATTTGAAAATTCGTCAAACTATTGTTTTTTCCATCCAAAGAGAGCTTAACTTATTTTAATAAAATGCCAAATCGATTTAGAACTTAACCGCAACTGAGCCATCGAACAATGTTGCATGTCAAAATCTCTGAATACTGGCACTCTGTTTCCTCCAATAATTGTGCAAATTGTCTTTTATTAGTACTTCCGTTTATAGAGTTCATGACTTTCATTACAACTGGCATTACATTGAAAAATTTGTTAAACCTTGCTTCGCACATAGAACTTTCTGGTGTATTATACAATGAAATTCAATAAGAGAATGTGTAATATTTTGCTTAAGATGCTGGATAAAACCAATGTTTTCCCCCACCAGTACATAGGGTACATCGTCTGTTGTTACAGAAACAATTTTCTGTAGGTTAATATCACGTTCTTTAAATGCAATATCAAATTGTTTAAAAATATCAATACCGGTACACTTCCCTTTCAACGTTATTACTTTCATTAGCTCTTCTTTCATTATATTACCTGATTTATATCAAGCAAAAACTCCTAATTGTGCATAACCATTTACATCATTACACGTATTCCTAGACATACGAACGAGATAGGGACCGAGACATTGGTCTAATTTGATTTGGTCGTATGTCGAGTTTCAAACAAACTATATATATATATATATATATATATATATATATATATATGTGTGTGTGTGTGTGTGTGTAGCTATGATTTATAAATGAATTTCTATAACTACAAAAAGAACTGATAACTTTAATGCGACAAACTTCTTATAAATCTGACATTAAAAAAAGAACGCACGAACAACCATAATTATAATACACAAAAAGTTGCCAATTTGTAGAATGTTAAAACAGTTAAGCTCCGTGAACTCGTGAGTACATGGACACTAAAATAATCTGAGAATCCCCACACACACACACACACACACACACACACACACACACACACATACATATATATATATATATATATATATATATATATATATATATATATATATATATATATATATATATATATATATATATATATATATGTCAGAATTTAAGTGGGAAAAGAATGATTACCTTAAATTTAAAGGGGGCTTGGGAATCAAATTATATTCGTGGAGTAATTCGTCTCTAATTGTTCGTATTTCAAGACGCTAATTGGGAAAGAGAAATTCCCTTTTTCATTATGTAATCTTGGCGCGCCTGTGGGTTCTGCGGTCGAGGAGGAAACATTATGTAATTCTCCTTGAAAGATGTCTGGTTTGGGCTCTGCGCATGTGCAAGGAGAGTTGACGCGCGGAGATGCCCGCGAATTTTTGTCAGAACGCGGGATTTAATCGTTGCTGGTGGACGTGCGTCAGCTGGGTCCACAATTTGAAAATGGCGAGCGCTCAAATATGCGCTACTTGGATCAGTGGTTGCTGGAAGGAGAAATAAATTAGACTTGATTTCGTTGGAACTATGTTTGTTTATTGGATTTAGACTACTTACCACTTGCCACCAGTATTAAGATGATGACTGCAAATTAATGTGAGAACAGGCAAACCAAACGCCTGTCATATATATATATATATATATATATATATATATATATATATATATATATATATATACACTGTAAGGAATTAAGAGAATTTGCAGACTTGGTCGATTATCTCTAGAACTACTGTACCGATTTTAATGAAATTTCATATATGTACATACATTGATACAATACAAAACAAATAACCATTCAATAATTGTAATACACACGCATGATCGTACGTAACACTCGTTGGAGTCGGAAGGTATGAAACAGCGGTTGCAGAATAAACAAAAAAAGGGGTTAAAAGATGGATTAATAGGGGGTATTGTCCCCTCTTACAGATATACAGGTCTCGCAGCGTGATTTCATACTTGAAATAATGCAGTTTATCATTTCCTGTGGCAATTGGTCCCACTCGTTCAGCAACACTGTTTTCATTCCCTGGATGGTTCTCGGAGGGGGGTTGCGAGTTGCAATTGTCCTCCCCAGAGCGTCCCTGACATGCTCTATAGGGTTAAGGTCTGAAGATCTGGCTGGCCAATCCATTCGGCGAATATCCTCACTCTCTAGAAATTCGTCGACCAGAAGAGCTCTATGTGTCCTCGCATTATCGTCCATTAAAATGAACTCAGGGCCAACTGCACCCCTGAAAAGGCGAACATAGGGCTCCAAGACCTCATCCCTATACCTCACACCAGTCACAGTGTCTCTTTCAAAGACATGGAGAGGTGTGCGGCCATCCAACATGATGCCTGCCCAGACCATTAAACCTCCTCCGCCAATCTGGTCGATTTCGCAGACATTTGAGTGTAGGTAGCGGGTCCCTGGTTCTCTCCATATGAACGTACGGCGAGAATCGGTGTTTAGGCTGAACCGGGACTCATCAGTAAAGAGAACGGTCGCCCATTGATCCATACACCAATCTCTATGCTCTCTGCACCATGATAAACGGATTCTCCTGTTCGTAGAAGTGAGCGGGACGCAAACAGCAGGTCTTCTTGCAAACAACCCTCTCTCATGAAGTCTTTTGGAAACAGTCACCCTTGATACACGGGTTCCTGTGGCTGTGTTATGCTAATTGCTCTGTTAGGTTTTAGCCATAATGATGTGTGTGTAGTTAATTAATTTGTGTAAATGCCAAGTATAATTGTTAATGCCAAGGAATGTAAATTAATTATTGTAAGCTGGTGGCGTAGGGAAAAGGAAATATGGTTGGCTGGTTTAAAGAGTAAAATGTAAAAGTGTAAAAAGTAATTATATTCTCTCTGACTCTTTTTTCTGGCCCTGGTAAAAATATCTGTCTTTAGAAAAGCTTCCTTATCTGTTCCCGTGCCGTAACCTGATACCTCCTGGCCTTGCTGTTTTCGAGGGGCGCGACGGACGGGGCCAGCGATGTTTTTCGCAGGCAAAAGGAATTTGCGGCGCCTTTACTGATTTCACCTACGCGCATGAATACAGTGCGTCAGCGGCGCAAGTGGTAGCGCCAATTATGTTTGAAATTAAAGCGTGCTGAAGTAACGAAAATGATGCAAGAAAAAATTAATACACGAACCAACAGTGTGATATGAAGTGATTTCGGTGCGTCTGAGGTGGTTTGGCGTTTTGAAACAACGGCGCCAGATAGCACTATTTAACCCGAGCCAGGGGCTCCCGGGCCGCGGGTTTTTTGAGGAGAGAAGGCACGGCGGTTCGTCGTTTCGATCCTGAAGGAAAAAAGTTATTCTGTTTTTCGGCGCTCATCGCAGGGGGTTGACCCTGTCTTCTACCTACCCGACGCCTATCTCCGCTCCGTTGGAACTCTTGAAACATTTTGAAGGAAGAGATGGCCAACTTCAACATGGGAACAGTCCTCATTTTATATCCCCTCTTTCTATTCCAGGGGCTTTACTATCTTGCCTTTGCTTTCCTGTTTCATATTTTTTTAGTTTAACCTGCAGCGCTGTGGTAAGTTTTTTTTTAAGATTTTTTTATTCGTGGAGCTCCTTCTAAGATTGTAATTTAAGCGCCAGCCAGCCTATTTGTAACTGTGTGATACTAAGGTACATATTTATATTTATATTTTTATGTGGGTAAAGTTACTCACTGCTAATTTGTTTTGGAATTAGGTTCATACGGAACTTGTTTAAATTGGCAACTATCGAAAATGTGAAATACAATGAGAGACCTAAGAGGCGATAATTTAATAAATAGTTCTTGCCTCCATTTTTATTGTTGACTCAGTTTTGCGTTATGTTTCTTGACATTTATCACCATTTTGTTTTGTTTTTTTGGGTTGCAATGAAAATAATTTTATCCACTTTACGGGCTTAAATGTTATGATGGGTATTCATTCTTCATACGGTGAAATGGTACCGAGTGCCCATTGCGATAATCATTCTAAACAACATACTCACAACAATGGTGCGGTGACCTTTTCTGGGTTTCACTCACAGCAATGTTAAGTGCTAGTAGCAGCGTAATTTTGTTATTAGTATTATAATTTAAGTGAGAAAAAATTCCAAATGGTGATAATGTGTTAAAGATAATGATTGAGTTATAACTGTGTGTAATGTCAATATTGATGATATCCATGTATATTTTGGGGGATTTAATGTATTCATGTTGGGGTATTCTAGTGTATAATGGTGTAAAAAGTATAGTGTCAGTTTGTATGTGAAAATTTTGGGGGATGAATTACCTATAGTGTTTTACTGAGAGAAAAGTTGAGTATTTTGTTTGATAAATTTAGGTTTGAAGGGAAATTCACGAATTTAGTATGCCTAACTCAGTTTGTTCTGAAACGGCAAGTCAGGCCGACTCTGAGAGACACGATGTGGAGGATGAGGAGACTCAACGGGTAGCGCGCGCTATGACTTTCCAGAGGCGCGATTTGTTGCTCAATCACCTAGATCTTATTCCAACTTTTACGGGTGCTGACCCACACCTAAATTTTACGAGATTCCAAAATAAGTTTCAGGAGATCGCAAAATTTTTACAGTGGTCTCCAGAGGATCAATTTTTTGCTGCACAGCAGCGTCTTGCGGGTCAGGCTCAAACTGTGTTTTCCAATTTTAGGGAAGAAATAAATTCGGTTGAGGACCTGTTTAAAACGTTAGGAGATAGGTTCCAATCTGAAAAAGACCCGGCAGCCCTGTTGGCTGAATTTTGGGCTCTGAAACAGGATAACCCTACTCCTGTAAACGAATTTATTGCGGTAGCGAGATCAAAGGTGAGAGTTGTGGTAAGGACACATAATTTGCCGGATTCGGCACGTCGTGACATGGAAGACCAGTGGCTTATGGCTATGCTTCTAAAAAACATGTTGGCCCCTATTCGTAGGGCAGTAATAGCGAGGAATCCAGAGAAACTGAGCGACCTTATTGACATTGCATGTCGGGAGGAGAAAGCGATAAAAGAGGTTGAAAATTCGATCCAGCCCGAGCCCCCAGCTACCGTGTACGCTATGGCTCAAGATAGAGACACCCCTAGTTACGACAGGCAGGCAAGTTTAGAAAATATAGTAGTAAAACTACAAGAATCGGTCAGCCTTCTTTCGTCAAAGTTGGAAAGCTTAACTCTTTCGCCGCAGCCTTCACCTCCCATACGTTGTTTCTTCTGTCATCAGTTAGGTCACGCCAGAAACCAGTGCCCACAGCGAGAGCTTAGTTCTAGGAGGGGTTCCGCGTTTCGCGAGCGGAGAAATCAGCGGCCGCCGCAGAATTTTCACCAGTCTCCCAGCGGGGGGCGGCGCGTTTTTACTCAGTCACACAACTCTGAGTGGGGTCAATTAGCGAGGAGAAACTTTTCCCCGTCACCGAGTAGGGAGCGGGGAGAATTCGGCAGGTCTCCTAGTCCGCACTTCCGAGGGAGGCAGAACGAGTACAATCAAAATTTTTCTACTCAGAGAAACTTTAACGGACAGCAGAGGCGCGTCCAGTTTCAGGAAAATTCGAGGCAAAATAATAATTTCAGAGGCCAAGGTAATACTAGAAATGTACAGGGCAATTTAAACTATTACAGCCCTCGTTAGGAAGCCAGCCTAGTGGTATTATGGGGCCTTCAAACTGGCGGTATGCCGAGAATTATTCAAACACAGCGGGCGCAAAGGCTTTAAATTGGCCAATCGTAGAGATTGTTGCCCAAGATAAGATTTTGATTGCTCTTTTAGATTCGGGTAGCTCTGTAAATTTAATTGGCAAGAAGCAAGTTCAGCATTTTAAAATTTTGAGTGGGTCGGAGTGCAGCATTCCCCTTAGAACCGTTTCGGGTAATTCATTACAGATTGAGTCGCAATGTGAGTTGTATTTTGAATTTGCAAATTTTCGATGTTGCGAAAATTTTAATATTATTCACGGTTCCATATCCAGTCATTTTGACCTCATTTTGGGGATTCCTTTCCTTGCTAAATATAACATAAATATTGATTTTAAGGAGAGTATGATTGTGTGCCCGGATTTCACCTTTATTCCCTTTAGTGTCGCCGTTGATAGAGAGGTAACGGAGGTTAACGCTGTTAATGCAAAAATAGAGATGTCACCAAAAATCAAGGTTTTTTCGAAATGTAAGGTTATATTAAACCCAGGGGAGCAGGTTGTTGTTCCGGCATGCGTTAAATCGCCGCTTCCTTCTAATTCTGACTTAATTTTAATCACGCCGAGTGCGCATATTTCGGACGTTTTGGTTGCTAATGCCATTTGCAAAAATGCGGAAAAATCCCTTTTTGTACGCCTACCAAATTTTGGTACGAGCCACGTCCATGTAAATAAAGGTTCCGAGTTAGGTTTTGTGGAGCCTCTTTTTAAGCTTAATGATTTTTCTTCGGTAAACTATGTAGACCAAGGTGAGATTGCTACTCTAGATCATGCCGACTTAACTTGGGATACTACTTTTGAACTTAATCATTTATCTCCTCAATTAAAACTCAAAGTGCAAAATTTTTTAAATCAAAATTCTGACATCTTCGCTGCTTCTGTTTTAGAGCTTCCCGGTTGTACTACTGTTCCGCATGATATTAATTTAACTGATGATGAGCCTGTTAAATCTAAACCGTATAGAGTGCCATATCATCTCCGAAATGAGATGAATGAGCAATTGAATATTTTGTTAGAAAGTGGAATTTTAGTGCCATCTAACTCTGACTTTTCGGCCCCCGTTATGTTAATAAAAAAAGCTGATGGTGGGTATCGTCTTGCTGTTGACTTTAGAAAATTAAATAAGAAGCTAATCAAAGACTCTTTTCCAATTCCAAATATAAATGAAACAATAGACTCTTTGGCAGGTGCCAAGTATTTTTCTACGCTTGATCTGACCTCAGGTTTCTTCCAGCAAGTAATTAAAGAGGAGGATCAGTACAAGTTAGCAATCTCGACCCATAAAGGTCTTTTTAATTTTACCCGTAGTCCTTTTGGACTTGCGACGAGTCCCAACGCGTTCCAAAGATTGATGAATGTAGTGTTAGGAGACCTGAGTGACCTCTCCATTCAGATTTATATTGACGACATTGCTATTGCTTCTAAGGATATTCCGTCTCATTTCAGTAAGTTGCAGTTGGTTTTTGACCGTTTAAGGCAGCATAATTTAAAATTAAAGCCTAGCAAGTGTTCCTTTTTTAAAACTGAAATTACTTTCCTGGGATTTAAAGTTAAAAATGGGCAGATTTCTCCCATGGATAAGAACGTTAAAGTAATTAAAAATTTTAAAATTCCCTCTTCTCGTAAGCAAGTCCGAAGTTTTTTAGGTACCCTCAATTTTTATAGAAAATTTTTGCCCGACTTCTCTAAACGTGCCCTCCACTTAACCAATCTAACTAAAGATAAAGGTAAATTTTTGTGGTCTAGGGAAGCGCAAGCCGAGTTTGATGATTTAAGTGCCGGTCTTGCAGCGATCCCAACTTTAAAACTCCCTGATTTAAGTAAGCCCTTCATTGTTTATACCGATTCATCAGGCTATGCCTCCGGTGCAGTTTTGGCGCAGTTGGACGATGATAATTTTCCACGCCCTGTAGCCTTTGCAAGCAGAAAGTTAAAAGACGTTGAAACGCGTTATTCCGCAACTGAGAGAGAGCTGCTAGCGGTAGTGTGGGCAGTTAATTACTTTAAATGCTATCTGTTCAACACTAAATTTATTTTGTTTACTGACCATGCTGCTCTAACCCATGCCCTTAAACTTAAAGACCCCACATCCCGTATCGCCCGTTGGTTATGTTCCTTAGCAGATTTTAACTTTGAAACGCGATTCATTAAAGGTAAATGTAACTCCACGGCAGATTTTCTTTCCCGTTATGTTAATTTTGAAATCCAGGAGGAGGTAAACGTTATCCAGGATCCTATAGACAGCGAACAGTGCTATACTATTTCTAAAGAGGAGGTTTCCTTTGAAGTCATGGAGGAGAATTTTTTAATTGAACTTAGGGCAGCCCAGAAGAAGGACCCTTTTTGTAAGAAAATTGTAAATTTATTAGAAAAGAATGTAAACATTAAGCCTGAGTATATAAAATTTTATGTAAATAATGATAAAGTGTTAAGTTGTATTGATTTAAGGGGAAAATCCAGGAGGGATTCCCAAGAAAAGGTTGTTCTCCCCATTAGTCTTTTAAACAAAGTTTTTTCATTAGCCCACGAGTCGTTAATTGCCTGTCATATGGGTCACTATAAAACTTACCAGCGTTTAAAACAGTATTTTTTTTGCCCAGGGTTAGGTGCCCATGTTAAAAATCTTGTGAGCTCTTGTATGCAGTGCCTTGAGAAGCGGGCACATAAACCAGGGGGGTTAGCTGAGTTGCAAAGAGCAAAGATTCCGGACGCTCCCATGCAAACTGTGCATTTAGATATTTCAGGGCCTTATCCACAGACGGAGCAGGGGAATAAATATATAGTGGCTTACGTATGCGCGTTTTCCAAGTGGCCCGAGGCTTACCCGGTTGCTAACTTAACATCCGACGCAATAGCGGAGACGCTCGTTGACTTTATTTCTCGTCACGGGTGCCCCAAGACGCTAATCACGGATAGGGGTCGAAATTTAATTGGAGAGGCCATCTCAAACGTATATAATCAATTCCAGATACGTCACATTGCTACTTCTGCGTACCATCCAGCCGGGAACGCGAAGGTGGAGCGACAGCATGCCACAATCTCCTCAGCCTTAGCACATTTAGTAAATAGCAGCCACACAGACTGGGATGTAAAATTAAAATTTGCCCTGTTATCTATTCGTTCTGCGGTACATTTATCCACCAAAGAGACCCCATCTTTCGTAACTTATGGTCGAGATCTGCGTCTCCCTTATAATATTCTAGCAGGGGAAAGTAAAATTAACTATAATGATGCTCCCTCCTTTTGTCAAAATTTAGTTCCCGCCCTTCAAAGTACCTTTAAACTTGTAAAATCCCATTTGGAAACCTCAGCCAAATCACAGGAAAATTACAGAAAGAAATTCGCTATAGATAAGAAAATTAAAATTGGTGATTTGGTTATGCTTTTTTCCCCAGCAATTAAGCCAGGCTTGTGCAAAAAGTTTTCAAAATGTAATAAAGGCCCTTTTCGAGTAGTTGCGCAGACCTCAAATGTTAACTTTAAAATACAGTTAGTCGCAGATCCTTCCCACGAGGAGCTTGTTCATGTAGATAGGTTATCTAGAGTCCCAGATAGAAAGATTTTTCCTGCGTGGCCGGAGCCAGAGGAGATTGATGTGCCAGCTGACGGTAAGGAGACCCAGCCCCAGGGTAGTGACGAAATAATTTTAAGTGCTGCTCCTAGGTTGCCTAAGCGTAAGACGCGAGTTTATGTGAATTCTGCTAGGATGGGGCAGAGTCGAGCGGTCAGAGCGAGCAGGGGTCAGGATAATGTGCCAAGGGACGCACCCAGGGTTGCTTCTGATGACGCACAGCGCCAGCAGGGTTCAACGCAGCAAACGCCAGTGGGGAGTTCAAGGTGGGATAACTTCCCCCCTTCTAGGATGGTTACCAGGTCGCAGGCTAGGCAGAAACCTTCTTCAGACTAAGCTCTTGCGGTGTTTTCAAGCATAATAATATAACGACCGCATGTACATGTAAGTTCTATTCTCCAGTTTTTTTTTAGTGTAATAGTGTAATTTTTGTATGTTACCACAGGTCAAGGTGTTAGCACTTGGTAGTCGGCCAAGTTAATTTTTTTGTATTATGTTTAATAGTGTATTTATATTTGTTTTTGGTTTGTGGTCGAATATTGCATTATGGCTTCCACAACCAACGAAAGAAAAAAAAACTGTTTCCGGGTGTAACAGGCCTTCATGAAATATCACCCGTGGCAACTGTAGTGCGGCAATGTTGGCCTGTTCAAGCCAGAGGTCTGCTGGACTTTATTATATGTGGTATTGTAACTCTTCAGAGAAGATGTCTCGACCTATCCCCTGTTATGGGAAGTGCTGCACAACTCTTTAGTTGTCAACCTATTGTACGGCAAATGCATGCTTGCCAATGTCATCCCAGCATGTAAAGTGACCCCCGATTTTGTCTCCTACACTCCACGCTATTCCTAAGAGAGAAAGATGTTGGAGGGGTATTTTTTTGTTTTTGTTAAGCGTCTACGGACGATCTTCGTTTACACCTTGTGGTAACATATGTTTTTGTGTTGCGTTTTCTTGTGTATTATACGAGCAAAGTATACTGTATTTTTTTTTGTGTGTGAACCAAGTCTATGTTCAATGTAGTTGCCTGTGTTAGGCAAAGTAGTACAAAGTCGACTTGGCACAGAGGTTCCCGGCTACAGAGAGGCTGGTGCGAGTTTTTTTTTTTTTTGCCAGGGTGGTCATTTTGTTGTTTTGAGAACACTTGCTTGCAACTTTAAGTATATTGTGTGTGTAATTCTTTTTGTAGCTAATATTGCTGTTTACCTTCTGTTTGAATTGAAATTGTGTCTCTGATCGCGAGATAAAAGTGCAGGTGTACCAAGCGTAATTTTTTTGTAGATTTTAGTTTATAACAGTGCTAGTTTTTGTGACGCAAATCTATTGTTGTAATTTTTTTTGGCATGTAACAATTAGCATAACACTTTCTCTCCGTGTAGTTTTCGTTTTGCTTTGCCAGTTAATTTGAGTTTTAGGTTGCGAGATTTTTCGCACTCTCAGGGGTTGGCGGTCGTGGACGCACGGCTGTTCGCTAGAGTAGTTTGCCAGGGAACTCACACTCCGCAGCGGGGGCAGGTGTGTTGTCAGCGCTCGGCGTCCAGTTCCGGGGATGCTGTTCGCTCTCGGGTATTTTCCTTATGTTTTTGTTTGACTCGTGCGGGTTGAAAAAAAATTTCCCTGCGTTTAATTTTTTTTTCGTTCAAGGGGGATATTGTTATGCTAATTGCTCTGTTAGGTTTTAGCCATAATGATGTGTGTGTAGTTAATTAATTTGTGTAAATGCCAAGTATAATTGTTAATGCCAAGGAATGTAAATTAATTATTGTAAGCTGGTGGCGTAGGGAAAAGGAAATATGGTTGGCTGGTTTAAAGAGTAAAATGTAAAAGTGTAAAAAGTAATTATATTCTCTCTGACTCTTTTTTCTGGCCCTGGTAAAAATATCTGTCTTTAGAAAAGCTTCCTTATCTGTTCCCGTGCCGTAACCTGATACCTCCTGGCCTTGCTGTTTTCGAGGGGCGCGACGGACGGGGCCAGCGATGTTTTTCGCAGGCAAAAGGAATTTTGCGGCGCCTTTACTGATTTCACCTACGCGCATGAATACAGTGCGTCAGCGGCGCAAGTGGTAGCGCCAATTATGTTTGAAATTAAAGCGTGCTGAAGTAACGAAAATGATGCAAGAAAAAATTAATACACGAACCAACAGTGTGATATGAAGTGATTTCGGTGCGTCTGAGGTGGTTTGGCGTTTTGAAACAACGGCGCCAGATAGCACTATTTAACCCGAGCCAGGGGCTCCCGGGCCGCGGGTTTTTTGAGGAGAGAAGGCACGGCGGTTCGTCGTTTCGATCCTGAAGGAAAAAAGTTATTCTGTTTTTCGGCGCTCATCGCAGGGGGTTGACCCTGTCTTCTACCTACCCGACGCCTATCTCCGCTCCGTTGGAACTCTTGAAACATTTTGAAGGAAGAGATGGCCAACTTCAACATGGGAACAGTCCTCATTTTATATCCCCTCTTTCTATTCCAGGGGCTTTACTATCTTGCCTTTGCTTTCCTGTTTCATATTTTTTTAGTTTAACCTGCAGCGCTGTGGTAAGTTTTTTTTTAAGATTTTTTTATTCGTGGAGCTCCTTCTAAGATTGTAATTTAAGCGCCAGCCAGCCTATTTGTAACTGTGTGATACTAAGGTACATATTTATATTTATATTTTTATGTGGGTAAAGTTACTCACTGCTAATTTGTTTTGGAATTAGGTTCATACGGAACTTGTTTAAATTGGCAACTATCGAAAATGTGAAATACAATGAGAGACCTAAGAGGCAATGTAAATTTGGATAGTATACTGCATATAAGATAATTTAATAAATAGTTCTTGCCTCCATTTTTATTGTTGACTCAGTTTTGCGTTATGTTTCTTGACATTTATCACCATTTTGTTTTGTTTTTTTGGGTTGCAATGAAAATAATTTTATCCACTTTACGGGCTTAAATGTTATGATGGGTATTCATTCTTCATACGGTGAAATGGTACCGAGTGCCCATTGCGATAATCATTCTAAACAACATACTCACAACAGCTGCATACAAGTCACGAGAGAGCTGAGAAGCTGTAGCACTCCTGTTACGCCTCGCTATAATCGACAAATGGCGATCTTCTCTGGCCGTCGTGGCTCTTGGACGACCTTGCCGAGGCTTTCTCTCGATGGATCCGGTATCCTGGAACTGTTTCCATAAGTTACACACGACGCTGGGAACTCTCTACAACTCTCTCAACTCTCTTAAATTGAACTCTCTACAAATTTGGATTTGAGATTGGCCTGCTTCTAGCCTCCCCACAATTCGCCACCTCATTCCATCATCTAAACGTTGGTGGTTACTCATTTTTACTGTTACAATTTGAAATTAACCGATTAATGCAAAATAACACCAAGAAATTCGCCGAGGTGTGCTAGCGAAAGAAAAGCGTCTTTACTTACGCGCGCTTATAAAGCCTGTTTCTCTACTGGCTCCGCCTACACACACGTGTACGCTAATGTATTTGACGTACAAGATTTGCATTTTTGTCTAGAAGCAGTGGTTTTACATTCAGTTCAGTTCTTTTCATGAAATTTGATAAAATATGCAAATTCTCTTAATTTGTTTCACCAGTGTATATGTATGTATATATATACATAAATAAATATATATATATATATTTCCTGACACTTGTAAATCTTTCTTCATTTGGATCCATTGCTTCTAACTGTTGTAGTACTTTATTAATATAGTGGAAAGCTGAAGCCATTTCTTTCAAAACATAATTTTTTATTGTACTTCGGCTTGTTCGTTTTTTTTATTTTTAAGTCTATTACACTTCTATTTATTTTTTTTTTTGTGGCACTTTTTCTATTCCAGCCATACTGGAAATAAGATTATGTATGCACTTAACTTCACAGATAAACATCGAACCACTGCATATTTAATTATACAAAATAGGTAGTCATTTTTTTATGTAATATTAATGAGAAACGATGACTGTGCACTTGTTTTGTTAACTTCCGAATGAAGGTCTACTTGATTTATCGTGTGGATATCGAAACTATTGCAGCATACATTTTTATTAATGCGTCATAAATTTTTGCAGTATTGTGGAATATTGCATCATATTTTTTAATAATTGTGTAATATATATATATAGGTATTTACTGCACATTCGGGGAACAATATTTTTGAGGAAAAAATATGAATAAATAAAAATTAAAATTAAAATTTTGGTCGTGATTGCGAGCTGTCGTAAGTACCGCGAAATACCTGTACTCTCATCTGCATAATTTAAGTCGTTATGTATTTGCTAACAAATTTTTCTTTCTAACTATATTACTCGATCTTTAATTGTATTGCGACTTATTGGTTATTAATTTATTCGCTTTATAATCAAGTCTTTTTCTTTAAAATCTACAAACAAAATAGCACTACATTCTAAAAACGCTTGCTTTACAAACTCTCCCTCTGAAAGAAGTTTCCCGTGGCGAGCAATGCAATGGGCAACTAGAAAACTAGCAGCTGTAGTGTTATTTTTTGGAATCAAAAATGATTCTAAAACACTGGTTTGTGAATGATTCACTTTTTTTCGTTTATAAAAATATGTCCTTCTTTCCAGGTGAATGACTCCTACAGTAAAATTTATGGTGTTTGCCATAAGACCTCACTAAGAAATGTTTCCACATCCACAGAATCAAATATTTTGTGCATTAGTTTCGTAAAGAGAAGATCAAATATCTCACTAGTTTCAAATTTATGTTGTCACTTTTTTATGCAATAATAAAAAAAATTAAAAACAAAAGATAGGAAGCTTTGTTACTGAATGCGGAGCACGAAAGCTAAAAAGGTTGAATACCCATGTTTTAGACAAAGGTAAAGGTATGTCATTATTTTGAGGATTTTTGACCCGCACTTGTGAAAATTATAACAAATCCCTTATTAGAGAATCCAAAGGAATATCCATAAGTTATTTCAGTTTAAAACTATTTATATTTCTGTTAATTTAATAATAAAGATTTTTTTTATTTATTATTAATTTAACTTTTGATCCCAGGGAGTTTCTCCTATTTTGAACTGTTCCCGGCCGTAGTTTTCCAAGTTCTACAATTAAAAAGGTAAGATCGATAGCCCTGTCGGTAGAATCAGACTATCTTTCTTTCGGTGTACCACTGGCCAGATAGCTTAGCCACAGACGTTTCTTGGAGTTACTCTCATCAGCATTACATTCTACGTATTTTAATGAACTTAAGAGTGTCAGGGCTGTTATGAAGGTGATATAGTTCATGGTCGAATCGTCTTCTCCACAATTCATATACCTGTACATTACCATAAAATTCTCATAGAATCTTTCTTTCGAATACACTAAGGGATTATTCATTTTTTTAAGGATACAGTCCATGAGTCCGAAGCATAGGTTACCACAGATAATAAGAAATTCACCGTGCTTCAATATGACTGTGTTAAGTTATGTCATCTTTGGGGCTTTAAAGGAAACATTATGTCTGAAAAATACAATTTGAGATTCAAAAATCTTTATTGTTACATATTAAACATTTTACACTGCAAATGTTCAAAAAATAAAACTTTAAATGCTCGTGTAATCGTCGTTCATCTTGATAAGGCGTCCACACACATACAGAATTGCAGGGAATTCTGCGGGGGAAACAGTTATTGCCCTAAAAGCGTAAAGCAGCCTTGCAAACAGCCGCCGGGATCGTAAGAAGCAATCCCTAAAACTCTCTCTTACTCCGTGGACAGAAACAACTACTAGCGTTCGTGCCTACGTGCCGATACCCTCTGAACTCTGATTGCTGAGAAAGGACGTTTAGCAGTCGATCCAATGTTTTCCTAGCTGGTAGCAGCATATTTTCGTGAGTGCCTGTAAACTTGTTAAAATTGTGTAATTCTGTAAGTAATTGTTTATGTTTTCATTAAATTAATTAAAATGTCACTTAGGGTTTCATATTTTTATTGTCGGGATCAAATTTACTTTCCCCCTGAAGTCAACAGGTATCGGTTGCTATGTGACTATTCCGGCGAACGGCCATAATACTATATTTTTTAAATTTATAATATGCATAATAATAAAAGACCTCGCGGGCCACAAAGTGAGTACTGGCGGGCAGCATATAGCCCGTGGACCGTATGTTGTGCAGGCCTGCTCTAATCCATTAGATTGGGGAATGAATCCAGAATTCAAGTTTTAAATAAAAAGGAATTCTGCAATGCTCTCATGTTATGGCAGATGGAAATAATCCATATAAATTATTTATAACTTGGTATGATTTAATAATATTTACGTATATTTACTTCGATATTAATATTTACGTTTATATATATATATATATATATATATATATATTCACCGAAGTAAATAAACGTAAATATTGATATTAATATTTACGTTTATTTACTTCGGTGTGTTTTACATCTCTTTAAAGTTCTAAAAAACTATTGATTTGCAGTTTTCGTTTTTAAGTTTTTGGAACGAAGTTCTTTTACGCGGCTTACAGTAGAGCAGGGTTTCCCAAAGTATGTGCCGCGGCACCCTGGGGTGCCACGCAGAGAGATCAGGGGTGCCGCGAAGCCAGAGCCTGACTAAGGCAGGGGCATACGGGGCAGTTGCCCCGGGTCCCCACATCAGAGGGGGGCCCCCAAATCGAATAGAAAGTTTAGTATTAAGTATTAAGTTCTTCATTACTGAAGTAGTGAAGCAGAGGGGGGGCCCCAAAGAAGTTTTTGCCCCGGGCCCCAATTAGGCTAAGTCGGGCCCTGCGCGAAGCGCCCATGATCTTCAATCTAATCTATTGCTAAGGACTATTCCGATATAACTTGACGAAAATGGACAAAAAGGGGCAAAACAACTCTCCTCTTCGAGTCCGCTATTGTATATCTTTGTGTTTGCTTCGAGAGGGGAGATCGAATCAGTAGATAAGACACAGTTTAAGGAGTGTCTGGTTTCGTCTCGTGGCACGTACCATGAAACATCTGCTATACAGGGCCTTTTTATCGCATGGGCAAATCGGGTCTTTGCCCAGGGCCCCCTGATGCAAGAGGGCCCCAAAACCCCCTTGGTGTATGCACCTAGTACTTATAATTGTATGTATTTTTAGAAATGTCCATAAGGGGGGGCCCACAAATAGCATCTGCCCAGGGGCCCCCAGCTTTCATAATCGGGCCCTGCTGCTGTAGGCTTTCCCATAGCCGGTCGTATTCTTGTCTTGTATGTGCATTCTTCCTTAGTAAAAGAAAAAATGTCAAGGTCAATCACCAAAAACCAGGACACTCCCCAACGGTCGGAAGGCACCTGCCCAAAGAATTTCGAGAATGCCTCTTGTACGATCTTTGCACCTGCCTTCTCGGCTGCTGATATTTTACAATAACCAATAACGAACGGGAGTGGTGACATTCCTTCTCCCCTTTCCTCCGACTGCTCATATTGTCTGATGATTCGGGCAGGTAGTCCCGTCGTCAGTTATCTCAAAAGTGGTCGCTGTAGATGTGTGTTTTAAGAAAGCTGTATAGATATTTTTCGTAAAAATGGATAGATTTTTGATGAAAAAAACCGACAATGCAAGTACTAATAAAGATTATGCATCGACACGTGACGTGCGTGGAAAGAAGCGGAAATGCCTCAAAAACAAAGAAGGCTACTTGGGTTTTAGCTTCACTTCAATAGAAGTCAATGATGAAGAGAGACCGCAGTGTGTGATCTGTTCTAAAGTTCTATCATCCGAGAGCATGAATACAAGTAAATTGAGACGACACGCATACCAACGTGGTCGACAAACCACGTGAATATTTTTGCAGAAAAATGAAAGATTTGCACCAACAAAAAAATGTTTTCACTAAGCAAGCGTCAGTGTCAAAAAATGCCTTGTTGACGTCATTCCAGGTGGCATACAAAGTAGCGAAGTGCAAAAAGGCCCACACTACTGCTGAGGAATTAATTCTACCGGCTTCTCTGGATATGGCTAATATAATGATAGGAGAAAATGCGGGGAAACTTCTGGCGAATATTCCTTTGTCGAAAAACACCATCAATAGAAGAATCCAGCACATGGTTCATGGTTCAGGATCTCAACGATCAATTGATAGAAAAAATGAAAGAAAATGAATTTGGACTGCAACTAGATGAGGCCACAGACAGCAATGAGGATGTACATTAGGGTGGAACGAAAAAAACTTTTTTTTGAATTTCAATATGCTCTAGTTTTCAAAAGTTTCCTTTTAACAAAATAAAGACGGAAATTAAATATTAGCGTAATTGGTGCATGTTTTCAGCTAGCGCAAGAAGGGCAAACTTTTGGTTTTTATTAAATTTTTGACAAATTTCGCAATTATTTTGAAATTGAATACACTTGTAGTACAAAAAAAGTAGCAAAATATGTAATTTAAACATTCCTTTTAGTCAGGAGATCTGCTAAACAGATTATATAATACGTTTTACTTCATAAAAATAGTACACATAAAGGCACTTAAGGACGAGGCACTTAAAAGACACTCCGACATCACGGTGGAACGAAAAAATATTTTTTCGGAATTTCAATATGCTCTAGTTTTTAAAAGTTGTTTTTTTAAATTAAAATTAAGAATATAAAATGTTTTTGCTCTACTAAAATATTTTCAAGTGCCGCAAAGGGCTTCAAAATGGATATTTTTATGAAAAAGTGATTATATTTGTATACAGTGGAATCTCGATCGATCGTTTTTGGATCCATCGTTTTTCCGTATGTGTCGTTCATTTTATCCAGTCCCAACGATCTTATTGCGTTGTTATGTTTCCACATCTATCGTTTTCCCGCATTTATCGTTCATTTCTATCGGTCCCTTGGAAAACGATAGATCGAGATTCCACTGTATTTTGTTAATTTCTTTTATAGTATATTAAAATAATGTATATTTGCTGTAAATAAAATATTCAAAATATAATATTTTGACAGAAAACTTGCATATTCTATGTATTTCTAATTTTTAGATGCCATAACAGAACAACTGATTTTGTGGAATTTCGCGATTTTCATCATATTAATTTTACATTAGCATATTATTATAATACACATTGGAATGAAAGAAAAACAATTTTTAACTGACGGACCTTAGTTAAAATAAACAAATCACACTTATTTAGAAAAATATTAATGTAATGTCTATTAAGGCAAAACATTATTTTGAAAAAAATATTCATGTTTTTCAAAAGTCCATATTAATCACACATAGTTTCCATTACTTATTTCACAGACACATTAAATTGTTTATTGTTTCAAATTTTGGCATTATTTTTTAATGTATTTTTGATTTTATCAATGCATCTCTTGGAGAAGTACCACGAACGAACAAGGATGACCAGGTAACTAATTTAACAATCCTTTCTACTACTTGTGTGTGACATGGAATGTTGTTGAAGTCAATAATTTGTTTCTCGTGATCAGATTCTTTTGCTTCCTTTATAAACAGTTTTAGTTTGTCATCAGAAACATCCCTCGTCATAGGAGGTTCTGATACTTTAACATCATTCCATTCAATCATATCAATATAATCCTTGGCATCAAAGTTTATACGTGGAACTAAATTCTTTCTGATGCCTCCTTCATTTTCCGCCCTTGCTTTTAGAATCCGGCTTAATCCAAGCTCTCTTACATGACTGCGATCGTCTAATATCATACAAAGGAGGAGATTTTCCGAAGCGGCAAAGTATGCATTTCTTTGAATGACAGGGTCAATTACATTTTTAAGAGTCTAATTGAGGTAACGTGAATAGCTTACAAGTTTCCACAAGTGCTTCGATCCACGGATACAAGATGGTTTCAGCTTTATGTTAAACCAAATTGGTGCATAAACTTTCAAAATGTACTCAGTCAGTATTCGGAGATTTATCGCAGGACATTTTGTTCCCACATACAAGCGAAGTATTCGGTTTGCTAATGTAAGCCATCGTGAATGACAAAGTTTTCCTGGTTTTCTCTTGGAGAAATCAGAAGAGCACTTTCCAACAGAGATTGCATTATACATTTCTAACAAATATTTTGGGTCCACACTTAAATCATCCTTAATTTCCAGTAATGTAATGTTATTTTCAATAGGTGAAAATTCAATCACTGGAAGTTCAGAGCAGTTTTCTAGTTGTTTAAGAATTTCTCCTCCAAATTCATTTAGGCCTTTAGTTTTTCCATATGGAAACAAAATAGGTGACGTAGGGGCAGTTCATTTAAATTATTGACTTCAACAACATTCCATGTCACACACAAGTAGTAGAAAGGATTGTTAAATTAGTTACCTGGTCATCCTTGTTCGTTCGTGGTACTTCTCCAAGAGATGCATTGAAAAAATCAAAAATACATTAAAAAAATAATGCCAAAATTTGAAACAAAAAACAATTCAATGTGTCTGTGAAATAAGTAATGGAAACCATGTGTGATTAATATGGACTTTTGAAAAACATGAATATTTTTTTCAAAATAATGTTTTGCCTTAATAGACATTACATTAATACTTTTCTAAATAAGTGTGATTTGTTTATTTTAACTAAGGTCCGTCCATTAAAAATTGTTTTTCTTTCATTCCAATGTGTATTATAAGAATATGCTAATGTAAAATTAATATGATGAAAATCGCCAAATTCCACAAAATCAGTTGTTCTGTTATGGCATCAAAAAATTAGAAATACTTAGAATATGCAAGTTTTCTGTCAAAATATCATATTTTGAATATTTTATTTACAGCTAATAGACATTATTTTAATATACTATAAAAGAAATTAACAAAAAATACAAATATAATCACTTTTTCATAAAAATATCCACTTTGAAGCCCTTTGCGGCACTTGAAAATATTTTAGTAGAAGAAAAATATTTTATATTCTTAATTTTAATTTTAAAAGACAACTTTTGAAAACTAGAGCATAATGAAATTCTGAAAAAAAAATTTTCGTTCCACCGTGATGTCAGAGTGCCTTTTAAGTGCCTCGTCCTTAAGTGCCTTTATGTGTACTATTTTTATGAAGTAAAACGTATTATATAATCTGTTTAGCAGATCTCCTGACTAAAAGGAATGTTTAAATTACATATTTTGCTACTTTTTTGTACTACAAGTGTATTCAATTTCAAAATAATTGCGAAATTTGTCAAAAATTTAATAAAAACCAAAAGTTTGCCCTTCTTGCGCTAGCTGAAAACATGCACCAATTACGCTAATATTTAATTTCCGTCTTTATTTTGTTAAAAGGCAACTTTTGAAAACTAGAGCATATTGAAATTCAAAAAAAAAGTTATTTTCGTTCCACCCTAATGTACATCTCATCAGCTATGTACGTTTCATTGATGGTTGTACTATTGTTGAAGATATTCTGTTTTGTAAAAGCATTACTGAAAGTGCAACGGCTGAAGATATGTTCGATATCCTTAACACATTTATGACGGAAAATGATTTGGATTGGACAAAGTGTATCGGTGTGTGCACTGGTGGTGCTTGATCGATGTCTGGGCATTACGGAGTCCTACAGGTGCTGATTCGCCGCAAAGCTCTGGATTGTTTGTGGACTCATTGCATTATTCACAGAGAAGTACTTGCATCAAAATCACAGAGTCATCCATTGAATCTCGTCCTAGAATGAGTAATAAAGGTGGTAAGCTATATAAAAACTAAGCCACTTAAAGCCAGATTTTTCAAAAACCTATGCGAGGATTTGGGGGCCGAGCACATGACCCTTTTATACTACTGCAGCTCGCTCTGGCTCTCACGGGGCAATGTACTGTCTCGGACGTTCGAACTTCGACAAGAAATTTGCAATTTCCTGAAAGAAAATGATCATGTGAACGCCAACAATTTCGCGGATCCAGACATTCTACTGAAAGTGGCATATTTGTGCGACATATTTGAAAAACCAAATGCATTAAATGTTTCTCTTCGGGGCCGTAACATGCATATGTTGAAGCTTGAAGAAAATATTTCATCATTCAAGAAAAAACTACAGATGTGGAAAAGAAAAATGAATGATAATTGAGGCAAAGATTGTTCTCCTGTATTGCAGCAGTACATGGTCTGTATTGGAGAAAAGGATCACATAGCATGCTGACAGTTTTCACAGAGCACCTACTACAACTAACTGACTGGTTCGCAAAGTACTTCGCAGAGGACCAAACCGAGAAGTTTGCGTGTATCCTTCACCCATTCCATGTTGAAGCTCCAAAAGAATTCACTTCACAAGAGGAAGAAAATCTAATTGCTATTGAGTGATCTATAAGCTATTGAGCTATGAGTTGAATCTATAAGCTATTGAGTGACAAAAGCCTGAAAGCGAAATTCGCTTGTTTGGATATGACGGAGTTTTGGATATCTATAAAAAATGAGTATCCCATTCTAAGTGCAAAAGCTATAAGGGTTCTCATTCCCTTTGCAACTTCATATCTGTGCGAAGCTGGGTTTTCAGCAGTTGCAAGAGCAAATATCGTTCGAAAATTAATGTCGAAAAAAAAATGAGAATAGCTGTATAAAGCTTTATTCTGCGATTCGAACAATTGTGCAGCGAGCCATTAAGGGTGCCTTCTAATTCCCTTAAGGGTGTCACGACTTGGATAAGTTTGGGAACCCCTGCAGTAGAGTGAACTGGCAGAAATCATCACGTAACGAAAAAGCGTTATGTCCCCTCCATAAGACCTTTCTCACAAGGACTCCGTGGCTGAATGGTTATCGCATCGGACTGCTGAGCGAGAAGTGCCCAGTTCAAATCCCCGCCCAAGCGCTGCGGACAATTTCAACTTTACTTTAATTTCTTTTGTTCTGTTAATTCTTGAAGTTTCTAGAATATTCTTAAGTTTACTATTCGCACGGGATTTATATTGTGTCATTATTGCAATTTATAATGGAAAGTCGAGAAACGGAAACTGCAGCAAGTGTAAATAGGAGTGGATCGGGAGCAAACGTTTGCTCATCTGAACTGTTTTGGCACCATCTATCGGGAAATATGATAAGCATTTTATGATTATATTTTTATGCACATTTTTAAAATAATAAAAATTCAGCATTGATGAATAAATTTTGAAAGCTTAATTTACCTGAATTGAACTCATGAAAATTATTATTTCTTAGATAAATATTATATATATATATATATATATATATATATATATATATATCTTATTAATAAAAGAGAATGTTTGCGTGCGTGTGTGTATGTGTGTGTGTGTGCGGCCCCCAGCCGAATCTGTGAAACTTACAGCCGTGAAATTTGGCACACGGGTATTGCAGACTATGGGAAGGTGCACCGCGAAGCCCGAATTTTAAATTTTACTCTAGAAAATTTTTTATTTTATGTTTTGTGGGATATTTTATGTTTTTTTAACTTCAGGTTACGAAATCTCGGCAAAAAATGATCGTAGAATTTTGATCTTTTTACAATCTAAGACTACAGACATTTCTCCTTCAAACATGACCTCATTTGTTTAAAAATAATTTAAAACAGACTAATATTTTCATCAAAATATTAAAACCACTTTTTCGATCTTTTTACACCCTTTTAAGCATCTACGGTCGATGCTCTTCGTGTTTTTATCTTACAAAGAAAATATTTACATCATCTGGAAGATGAAAGCTTTCTCATTCATATAAACCTCATTTCAAGTCTCTATCTTAAAATTTCGATTTTTAATTGAATTTTAAAGAACGATACTTCAGCACAAATTTCATGTGGTTCTTCCAACGCGAGACTCTAGGCGTTGGAATCAATAATTCATAAGAACTGCGCATGCGCACAAGGAAACATTTTATTTACTTTTGCCGGTGTTCACTTTTTCTGTATTCTGTCAATTTTTGTTTAATTTAGTTACTTTTTTGCATATTCTTTCTTTTTATGCTTCTGTCTGAAACTCTGGAATATTTTTTATTATCATTCTAATACTTCGAAACTTAAAATATTTACCAGGGGTGTTTTAAAACAACTGTTAATTATGTTTGTGTTTAGCTTTGATTATGTTTGTGTTTAGCTTTGAGAAAAAATAATTTTGTAAAGGTTTTTCTGGTCTTTTATGCTAAAATAGCACTTAAAAATAAAAAAAAAGAAACAAAAACTTACCTGTAAATAGCATACCTTTTTTATAAATTGATCAATTTGAAGTAATTTTTAATGAAATTTAGCTAAAATACCTATCATTCTGCACAAAATCCTAAAGCTAATATTTTAAACTAATTTTAACTTTGATTGTGGAAATTTTTGATGTTAAAACATTTTAGCAATGTATTACATATGCATTATTTTATACGTCAAATATAGTTGCACATTAATTTTATAGAAATTTGTGGTATGACTTTCTTAAGTAGCATGATTTATTTTTTCTCGATGATATTTTTTCTTAACTGTCATATTTCGAGAACATAACTTTTTTAAATTCAAAAAAACACAAATAACAGTTTAGGTTAACAAGATTTATTGTCAAGAATTATATTTCACATGATTGGATAAGCCACAGGTCAAGAAGTGTTGAAATTAATGGAGGTAAGGTTAATTTTTTTTACATGCAGTAATTTTTCCATGTCCTGATAAATGATTCATAAATTAGGATCTATAGCTGATTTATACCTCATTTATATTTTTAGAATTTAACTTCTTACTTCTGTTTTAACTTTCCTTTCTATTTTACCATCATGTTTTGTTTTGCTATTATTGAAGTGCGTAAATTTTTTTTCATTGATTACTACGATTTAAAAATTTTTTTTGTATTATTGGCCTGCGCATATCTGGCCGCAGCCTGTACTTTTTATTCATACTGTGTTATTTATACTGTTATTTTTCCTACGTTATTTATACTGTAATTAGTTTTTAAATTGATTTGGCATTTTTTACTTTTCAGCTTTTTCTGAATAATTTTCCGAATCTTTACCCCGGAAAGAGAAGCGAGACTGGAAGAAATCAGACAACAACAGCAAAGAATAGGTGGGCAAAAAACCACAGGATCGTCATGATTTGTTAGCAAGAGTGTTTCATCAAAAACAAAAATAACTTATGAGTCTCATCGCAAAGGCAAAGATTTTTGGAGAAGTTAGGTGTCATATGTACACCATAATTGCAGTTTTGGCTGATTTAAACTCTGTATTCTCACATTTTGATGCCCCTGTAGCAGTAGTGGATTACATGGTTAACTGGAGTTACTCATTTTGTTCCATTTTCAAGGAATTAGGCTGTGGTTCATATGGGAATGGCGTTTAGAAACATACGGCATATGAGGCAGATATTACAGATCAAATAATAGCCAAAGATGACACCAGTCAGTTGTCCGACATAATTGCAATTTTTGGCTGATTTAAACTCTGTATTCTCACATTTTGATGCCCCTGTAGCAGTAGTGGATTACATGGTTAACTGGAGTTACTCATTTTGTTCCATTTTAAAGGAATTAGACCGTGGTTCATATGGGAATGGCGTTTAGAAACATACGGCATATGAGGCAGATATTACAGATCAAATAATAGCCAAAGATGACACCAGTCAGTTGTCCGACATAATTACAATTTTTGGCTGATTTAAACTCTGTATTCTCACATTTTGATGCCCCTGTAGCAGTAGTGGATTACATGGTTAACTGGAGTTACTCATTTTGTTCCATTTTAAAGGAATTAGGCTGTGGTTCATATGGGAATGGCGTTTAGAAACATACGGCATATGAGGCAGATATTACAGATCAAATAATAGCCAAAGATGACACCAGTCAGTTGTCCGACATAATTGCAATTTTTGGCTGATTTAAACTCTGTATTCTCACATTTTGATGCCCCTGTAGCAGTAGTGGATTACATGGTTAACTGGAGTTACTCATTTTGTTCCATTTTAAAGGAATTAGGCTGTGGTTCATATGGGAATGGCGTTTAGAAACATACGGCATATAAGGCAGATATTACGGATCAAATAATAGCCAAAGATAGAAAGTGTCTATAGGCAATGCGTGGATTGTCCCGTATTGCCCTCTACTAACCACAATTTTCAATACCCATATAAACGTAGAGTGCTGTAATTCAGTTTTATAGTGTTGCGTGTGAGTGGAACACTGGTGTGTGGTTTTCAAATGATTTTAGCTTTTACAGGAAATTAGCAGAACATTAGCTTCCAAAACAATAATCGTTTGGAAAGTTTTTATTTATATACACAACTCACTACCATAATACTCTTAAATTTTACATTTTAAGACATTTCGGTTACTGCTGTTGTTTGTAAACACACGATCTTCATTGCCATGCTCATTTCAGAAATTTCTCATTGAGATGATGCTCATTTAATGCGTGTTTTCATAAGTGAAATATACCATGTTCTGTAAATGCCCTGAAAATATTTCTATACTGGAGATGTAGACAGATTAAAGAATTTAAGTAAACTTTTGTATAATTTATACATTTGTGTGTGTTTAATTATTTAAATTAATAGATTTATATTTTTTAAACGTTTTATTCTTGCATTCTTTTAGGGGTTTCTAGTGCTGCGTGTGAGTGGAACACTGGTGTGTGGTTTTCAAATGATTTTAGCTTTTACTGGAAAATAGCAGAACATTAGCTTCCAAAACAGTAATCGTTTGGAAAGTTTTGAATTTAATTTATTAAATGCTGATCACGAGATTTCTTTTCTTTTTGTGATAATTTAAATTAATTTTGCATCACGTGCATAACAACGAAATTAATTGACAAAGAAAATATTAAAATACAGTAAAAGATAAAATTTAACCACTAGACTAATTGAGATGGAAATTTTTAAAAATTTAGTTCAAATTAGTATGTTTTATGGATATTAAATCAAATCTATACTTATATATAAAGAGAGAGAGCGATTTTGTACGTGGAGGGTAATCTCCGGAACCACTGCACCTATTTGAAAAATTCTTTCACTGTTTGAAAGGTACATTATTCCAGATGGACATAGGCTATATATTATGTATATCTGATCAGTAGAAATAAAGTTAGGGGGGATATTCTAGATTTGTGTGCACGGCCGCCATCTTGGATTTTTCGGCCAGGGTTTGGCGCATTTCGCATGGCGATAATTATTGCGTTCTGGTAAAAATAACCCAATGTCAAATTCTCTAATTTTAAGATCAAACAGTTATTTCTGATGTGATCTTTTAATTACAGTATAATAATTTTAGGTCAGATCTTGGCCTTGACCTGGAAATCTGAGTCAAATTGACTATACTCAAAAGATTAAATTATTTTTAAAACTAAGAGTCTTTTTGTTGAAAATTTTTGAATCCATTATCAGTTTTTCGTTAACTTATTAAATTTAAGTTTCTTTTAAATTTGTTTATCGATTGTCAATTAGTATACTATAATGATACACCATTTCATTTATTTGAAGTAAAAATTATCTGCCATCATTTTTTCGTAAAATGTAAAATACAGTATACATTTTAAATACAATATATTTTAAAATATTTTATAATTCCAAGTTGTAGTGGATTACAAATAAATTTAAATAACTGAAGTTCAACTTATCTCTCCCCAGGAACCTAAGTTAGAAAGTTAGTTAAGGTTAAGTTATTGGTTTAGGAAAAGGTTTTTTTTTTCTTATTTCCAACACAGCAGGATAAATGGTCAAATAATCCTTGTCCCGATTTTATTGTATGCACCAAATATTTGGTTAAGGTCAAATCTGAAGTAAAATTTCATTACCACAATGGCCTAAGAACAAAAAAAAAAAAAAAAAAAAAAAAAAAGAGAGAGAGAGAGGATCTGGTTACTCACTATAAATTTATGGGTTCATAATTATTTTACATTTTTCAAAGCTGAATTTTAGATAATTTTTAAATTGCAAGTTATTTAGGTGGTACGAAAATGCTGTATTTTTTTTCTAATTAACAATATATTGGCATAATATTTTGGTGATTCATTGCTATTAGTCAAAGAGTTAGGGCAAACTGAATAGATGGCATTGAAATTTTATCTGTAAGTAAAATTCATTTGACCAAATTTTTCATATGGATCATAATTTAAAAAGGTAGTTTTTAATTAAAAATGACAAAAAAAAAATCTCAGTCCAACGATTAAATGATTTTTGAAAAATATTTCAAAGTTTCACAATTTAAAAAGGTAGTTTTTATTAAAAAAGGCTAAAAGAAAAACCCCAAATTTCCAATATTTGAGAATGATTTCTTCAAAAAAGTGGTTTTTATCAAAAACCCAAAAATAAATCTAAGTCCAACGTTTAAATGATTTTTCAAAAAATTTTCTAAGTTTCATAATTTAAACAGGTGGTTTTTATTAAAAAAGCGTTTTGAAAACACCGCTTAAAACACATTGGCGAGAAATTTTCCACTCCTCAAAACACGGTAAAATCGCCAAGTTGGCTCAAAAAAATCCAAGATGGTGGCCGTGCACACAATTATTAAGTAACGTAATATTAATTTGAATATTATTTTAGGTGCTTAAAATAATTAAAAAAACATTCTTTACTTAAAATCCTTTTTTTATTTTTGTATTTTTATTTCATCTCTTACTCTAATTTTGAGATACCAATGTGTATCTATACTTCTATAATCTATACTTATATATAAAGAGAGAGAGCGATTTTGTACGTGGAGGGTAATCTCCGGAACCACTGCACCTATTTGAAAAATTCTTTCACTGTTTGAAATGTACATTATTCCAGATGGACATAGGCTATATATTATGTATATCTGATCAGTAGAAATAAAGTTAGGGGCTTAATCCTAACAATCTCCATTGTTACCGCTATTGTCCTCTACCACTTTTTGTGCCGAAGTCTTCAACGATCCTTAGCGTGGTGCTATCGCGGTGGGCTTCTGTTCTGACGATAGTGGTTCGAACCTAGCCGTTTTCCGGCATGCCCTTTTTTCTTTTAAAAAATTAACTTTAGTTATTTATTAACGTAATATTAATTTGAATATTATTTTTGGAATATTATTTGAAAAAAAATTTAATATTATTTAAAATAAAACACTCTTTACTTAAAATCCTTTTTTTATTTTTATTTTTATTTCATCTCTATCTATATTATCTATATATATTTATATATAAAGAGAGAGCGATTTTGTACGTGGAGGGTAATCTCCAGAACATATACATATATATATATATATATATATATATATATATATATCCTTCGGATATATGCTATCCCACCCCGTAAGGAAAAGGTTTAATATTTTTAAGATTCAAGGAGAGGAGGTATTGATAAATACAAAAAGGATTTTTGAAACTGGCAACGTTAAAGGGTTTATTGAAGAAAACTACATTTGGAACTACGCTTTTTATTGGATATTTAAGGTAAAAAATGATTTACAATTTACTGGGTATCAACTGGAAATTTATTGGTATAATATTTTGTTCAACCCGGACAAAGTCGGGACGGGCCGCTAGTCTATATATAAAACTGTAATTTCCTCTCAAAATATGCTTCGCCATGACGATAAATAAGTCCCAAGGCCAAACTTTAAAATATGCTGGCGTACATTTACGAGAAAATTGTTTCTCCCACGGTCAGTTTTACGTAGCTTGCTCACGCGTAAGTTCGCGGACGAGCCTGGTAATATTAGTTCCGCCCAATGAAGAAACAAAATATATTGTTTATAAGAAAATCCACTAAAAAGCAATTTCATTACTTTTTTATTGTAATTATCCTAAAATGTACCCCGTAGCGAAGCACGGGTATTCAGCTAGTATATATATATATATACAGTTGGCTCTCTGTTTAACGACTTTCAAGGGACCGCGAAAAATCGTCCTTAAGTAGAAATCGCCCTTAAACAGAATTTGTGAAAAAAATAACATTTCCCTACACACTTTAATGCCTGTTTTCAAAAGTGAAATATACCATGTTCTGTAAATGCCCCGAAAATATTTCTATACTGGAGATGTAGACAGATTAAAGAATTTAAGTAAACTTTTGTGCAGTCTATATACACTGCTGGCCACCCAAATTGCAACACCAAGAAAGACAAGAGATATCACAACAAAATTTATTTTGTAGATAACATGTTGACCAAGTATCAAATGATTAAATTTATAGACTTCAGTGAAGTGTGGTTCCTGCCAAAATCAGTAGCCAGAGTAGCCGCCATTGTTGGAGATCACCGCTGCCACACGCCTCGGCATTGATTCAAAGAGACTTTGGATGAGTTCTTGGGGTACAGAAGACCAAGCAGCTTCAACACGTTGCCAAAGTTGATCTGCTGTGGCAGCTGGGGATGGAATCTGGGTCAATCGTAGAGCAACCATGGACCACATGTTTTCTATCGGCGAAAGATCCGGAGAGCGAGGCGGCCAGGGAAGCAATTCAATCCGGCGATTGACGAAGAACCGTTGGACAATGCGTGCCACGTGTGGTCGCGCATAATCCTGTTGAAATATGGCTGTGGGCAAGCCCTGAAGGTAAGGAAGGACAACTGGCTCCAACACCTCGGAGATGTAGCGCTGGCTGTTTAAAGTACCGGCAATGCGTACTAGAGGTGTGCGAGAGTGATATCCAATACCGCCCCATACCATAATACCCGGTGCAGGACCAGTGTGGCGGTGCAAAACGCAGCTGTTCAGCATCCTCTCTTCACGGTGTCTCCAGACTCGTGGTGTTGCAGACAGAAGCGTGACTCATCAGTAAAGACAATTTCATTCCATTCTGCCGTTCACATCCTTCTGTCATCGCACCATTGGCGGCGGAGACGTCTGTGGTTCTGCGTCAAGGGTAGACAAAGCAATGGACGTCTTGCGGACAGACCACTCTGCTGTAAACGGCGTCGAATGGTACGCGCAGACACTGGATGATGCGTTACAGACTGCATGTGCTGTGCTATGGTTCGTGATGTGACTGAGCGATACGTCACTGCCATGCGCACAATTTGCCTGTCATCACGTGAAGTGGTGCGCTGAGGTGGATGCGATCGAACATGCAGGTCCGTCGTACCCTCTTGCATCCAACGATCACATATCCACATTACAGTTGTTTGGTTTCGTCCAACACGACTACCGATTTCCCCGAAAGATAATCCACAATCTCGGTAGGCCACTATCCTTCCTGTGTCGAACTCGGATACTTGATCAAAAGATGATCGCTGTTTTCGACGAGGCATAATTGATCGTTTTTTTTAAAAAAACCACAAGAAAAACACAATTGCCGAACTTGAAATCGCCGAAATCTCCAAGCCTTAAATAGCGCTTTGAAGTGGCGCCACAGGCTCGCGTGATTTGCGTCTGCGCTGAAATTCTAATCATTTGTATATCTCACCTCCGCTAATGCATGTTGTGAATTTCATGTTATTTGCATGTTTCCTTCAGGGTGTTGCATTTACAGTGGCCAGCAGTGTATAAAACTGTAATTTCCTAAAGTTTAGAAACATAAAAATTAAAAATTTTTTTTTGTATTATTGGCCTGAGCATATCTGGCCGCAGCCTGTACTTTTTATTCATACTGTGTTATTTTACAATATTAATAAAAATATAATAAAATATTTATTTCATTTCTGTAATCTGTTGTTAAAACAGATTCACCAGGCTTTGGAGTATCAATATATTTCTTAATATATTGGCGTGTTTAAAAATGTTATTTTTATTATCATTATTATTTTATTCACAAAAAGTTATTTTAAATTACATTGAAAAAAGAGTACAAACAATACGATAAATTTGGTTTTAACAAAGTCAAAAAGTGTTAATTGCTTCATTTTTCGCCTTGTTTTCGTTATTCTCTTTTCCCGATTTTCTGAAATGTTAAATGTGTCATCTTCCATTTTCGATGTAATATAGCGTATAGAGCAGAAGTTGCATGTGTGTAAGACGGTGGCAGTGTCTCACTTTCCGTGTCTTCAACTTCACCTTCTTCGTCTGACTCTGTGTTTTCGCTTACTATATCTTCATAAATTTGTTCTACATTTCTGTAATCTGTTGTTAAAACAGATTCATCACAGCTGTAGAAATCTTGAATTGTAACATCCTCATCTTCAACAAGACTTCTCCATTCTTCAGGGGTAATGTCATCTTCGTTGATTTCTACATCCGTACTTTGCAGTCCCACTACAAGTTCTTTGTGAATTCCAGCAACACGAAAGCAGTTTTTTTATTGTGGATGAAGAACTTCTTTCCATGCTGATGTTATCATGTGCATTGCTTCCAAGATCGTAAATTTTCTAATTTTCATACTATCAGTCGAATGGTTTTTAATTTCCTAATTGAAGACTTTCTGTAGTATGCTTTCACACTGCGAATGATACCCAGGTCTAATGGCTACAACTTGCTAGTGCAATTAGCTGGTAAGAAATGAATAGTCAAATTTGTAAGTCAAGGGATATTTGGAGTATGTGTAGTACAATGGTTGATTAAAAGTAAAACTTTTATCTTTTCTTGATGCATTTTCGCATCAAATTTTCTAATTCAGTCAATAAAAATTTGTGATGTCATCCATGCTTTATTGTTAATCCGGTACTCACAAGGTTCCCTGGTGATATTCTTAAAACACCTTGGTTGGTTTGATTTGCCTATAACTAGTGGTGGGAATTTCTCGGATCCATCCGAATTAGTGTATAGTAAAACAGTCAATCGTTCCTTACTGTGTTTTCCAACAAAGCACTTTTCGCCCATATACGTTAAAGTTTTATTAGGCACCCTATTGTGGGGTAGGCCCGTCGCATCTGCATTGAATATGTTCTTCTCATTATATCCATCTAATATCCCCTTCAGCAATATTTTCCATTCTTCGACTATTTTTTCATCTACGGCGCCACATTAGCCAGATATGCTTTTAAATGCAATTCCATATTTTTATTTGAACTTTGCCAACAGACTAGCTGAAGCCTGAAAATTTTGCATTCCAAACTTTTCTGCCAGAACAATAGCATTTTCTTTAAATATCACTCCGAAAATTGGAATGTTGGATGCTCTTGCTTCATGAAACCATCAAACTCTTCTGATCGACCACATTAAATTTTCTGCCGTTTGGATTTGGATCTCAAACCAAATTTTTGTGCTGCTTCAAGAATATGCTCTTTGCTTGCTAAAATTCCTTTGAGAGTAGACTCGGATAGCTGATATTGTCTTGCGAATTGGACTTTTGTTAGTCCAACACTTTCTTCCCAGTATTCAATAATTTTCCCCTTTTCGTGTAGCGTAAGATGCTTTCGCTTTGATGCCATTTTGCTTTGCTCGTATTCGCACTGGAATGAGCTCCTACACACAACCATGAATTCTCTAAACATGAACATCTGCTTCCCGGAAGGAGTGAGAGAAGGCTGCTATTGGACAGTTCGCAAGTCACATAACAACAGATGTTAGGGACAATAGAGTGATTCAGCTCCCGCACTAAGAGCTCCATGAAAGAATATTCGATCTTCCGAGAAACAGTAATTTCCCCCTCCGTTTTTCACACCGAAAAAAAGGTTATGTGTTTTTTAAGGTCGAAAAAAAGGTTATGTGTTTTTAGGGATGAATGGATGAAAAGCGAAGATTGGCTTAGGTCTAGTCCCAACAACGACAATAAGGCCCGCTGTGGCTATTGTAATAAGGATTTTTCGGTTGCCCTTGGAGGTCGGAGTGACGTAACCCAACATGCTCAGGGTGCCGAGCACAATAAAAACAAAATAACTGTTCCATCTAGCAGCAATCTGTCAAAGTTTTTCACCACTAAAGTTTCCTCTGAAAGTGGCAAAATCGCTCTAGTAGAGTAAGCTACTGTATTTCACAAAGTAAAACACAGTATATCATACAATTCAATGGACTGTGGGAACACACTCATTCAAAAAATTTTATAACTCAAAAGTCGTTCCAAAGATTTTCTGTGCACATTATATTATGTACATTGTACAATAATAAAATTACAAATTTTACATACACGTCCCTAACACTTTATAAGGGCACTTACTTAGTTTATAGTAAACTTAATAAAATAAAAATCAGTTTTATACTATATGCCTAAAACAACTTTAAATTATTTTTGATTTGTAAATTTTCCATGTAATTATATTATTGTTTACTTAACCTAAACTCTATGTAAGTTGCAAAACTTGAACGAAAAATGCATCGAAAATGGCTATTTGAAAGGTTAAAATTTGAAAACTTTCCGGGGGAGTACCCCTGGACCCCTCTTTCTATGGGGGTGTTCCATACCCCTCAGTAGTATACTTATTAAAACCTATCCCTTATTTTTGGTGTTTTTATTTGGCAACCCTGCTCACTAGTCCATCCTGTGGTGCAAACATTGTTTCTTACAGGAGATGTCATTCTCCGGTATGATAATCCCCCTATACATACAGCTAAATCTATCAAGTATTGGTTTGAAGAGCATGAAAAGGAAGTCAAATATCTTGTCTTGCCCTGTACAATCCCCCCTTGACTATAAATCATCCAACCACTGTGATCTGTATAATCAGATAGATAAAGGTATCGATATCCACCACAGCATCTCTACAGGAACTTTCATGATTTTTTCCCTGTAGAATGGTATAAAATATTCTTAACCACTATTTATGACTTGTATAATCCAATTCCAAGGTGAATCAAGTGGTATTACATGACAAAGGTGATCCTGCCCCATATTAATAAAAGTTTTCATGATGTTTCTTAGTGTGTCCATTATTTTGATAACCATCTGTATGTGTGTATATATAATATATAAATAATTCAAAATTTTTACATTTATTTAAAAAAAATCACAATTTTACTTGGTTAGGTAAGTATCAAAATTCTTAGATAAAAGCTAACATTTAGTAGTCTCCCTATTCTCTTAAGTCTTCAGCAATAAGTAATAAGCAAATTTCGAGAGTAAGATCTCTCAGTTAAAGACCATGGATTGTCTTAGATAAACAATTATATTAATAAATTATTACTATTATTACCTAACTTTGATTTAAAAAGCCATTTACCACCGAGTTTTTGCCAATAAGTAGTAAAAGAAAATTTTTGCATTTATTTGCTCATATCAATAAATTTCACATTTATTCGCATCTATTTCATAAATAGGAAAATTACGTATCTCTAGCCATCAGAGTGAGGCGGCCATCTTGGAGAGGTTTGGAGAACAAAACTAAGAAACTATACAGATTCAACATTGCATCTGTTCGGTGGAGACTTAGCTTGAAACATGTTTATACTTAACGAAATTCCTAGATATTCATTAGTTGGTTTGGTTTGGAGCGCTACGGTCAACTTTTTGCTACACGAGGACAAATTAGACCAGGACCTACAGTTTTAAGTCGATTCCGAATGGCTACAAACATCCATGCCAAAGTGGGACTCGAACCCACAAGATCTGAACCAAACATCAGTACTCTAGCCATTCAGCCATCACCTGGCGTAATCATTAGTTGATTTAAAATATAAAACTTTAAAAAAAATTAAACCTGGAAATGCCATTTTTAATAAGAAAAACTATAAATATTATTCAGTTTCGAATGTCACTTTGCCAAACTCTGCCTAGTAGGCAATAAACGTATTAAAATAGAAAATTATGATAACCCTTGTATGGTACCCTCCTAAATAAAAGATACCAAATCCTTTTGAGATTGTTCAGAATAATTCATTTCCGGTGTCCCTTGAGCCATGTGCATATTCTAATGACGACAACTTATGAAATTTGTTCTTTTTTCAGTGAATATTTAAATTTAATAAAACATGGGCAAGATGCTCCGAAGTTTTCCCCCTTACAGTCCTTTTATTATGATCTGTTCTGGGATTACATGAGCATGTGTTCATGTATCAATGTAAGATAAAACGTACTATGTTAAAGTAAGTTTAATTTGCGATTCACATCTGCTTTGAAGGTTTATGCATTTCGAGGAAGGTTTAAAATTCTTAGAATTCAACTAAAACTTTCGAAAATTCGATCATAATTCTAACATAATGGCTGAACCTTCCAGAGAGAGAATAGCATGGTCACTTATATTTTGATCCTTGATGCTTTCGTAAACCTCATGTGGGAAGCATACTTTGGGCTTGCCTCTGTTGTTATTTTTATGTTTTGCTATGTTTTTAGTTTGTTCATAATGCATGAATAAATTTTCATTTCACTCTACAGAGGCTGTTCACAGATTTTTTAGACGATGTATATTGTATTCACAAAACTAAATTACATAAAATTCTTGTGTTTTAAATATTCTATTTGTCATCCCTTATTCTGAACTATCTTTCGACACCGCAATTTCCAGGATAATAATGCCTTTTGAAGTGTCAGAAGAGGTATTCTACCCCATTCCTCCTGAACAGCTTTCCAGAGTCCTGTAAGGGTTTTAGGACGACGTTTGGATATTGCAGATTTTAAAAGTCTGAAAGCACAAAAATCCATAGGTGATACATCGGGAGATTTAGTAGGGATATCAGTGAAGGGTATGGCCTTGATACCAGTTTTTTGTTCCATTTCTTTTAGGAAATTTACAGTGGATTTTGATGCGTGACTGCTAGCTTTGTCCTGATGGAGTCTCACAGATTGATGGCACTGTGGGTAAAGCGATGGTATTTCATTCAGAAAAATTGGCGATAGAATATGTTCCTGATAGTATTTGGAGTTAATCTTGACATTTTTTTCCACTCTCTTTATTTTTAACTTGCCATTATAAGAAAAACCAGCAACAATCATGAATCCCTTAGAAAAACTTTCTTTAGATTCTTTGAACCATGTACTTAAATTTTTTTCTCCCCTTTTATGATAAAAAATGGCTCTTTTTTTGTTGCAATCCTTTAAATAGACCCATGATTCATCTATTGTGACAATTGTTTTCCATTTTTCTTTGGATAAGTGTTTCTCATATAGAATTCTGCAGCGTGTCCTGCGTTCAGCGATATGATTTGGAAGAAGACGATGCACATTGCGTTTTTTCGCTTTCTTAAGATTTAAATCAACGTTTATCATTTTGTTTACAGTGGACACCGAGCATTTTAATGATTTTGCAACTGTCCTTTGACTAGGGGGATTTTCTTTTAACATTAAACAACGTACCTTTGCAATAGTCGAAGATGTCCGTTTTTTCCTTGGATACTTGTTTGGAATTTTTGTCCCACTTGAGGCTCCAATTTGACGCTTTTTTCCTTTCTCGTTGACGATATTACCTATCGACGCTTTAGATATCACAAAACCATGACTCTCACATCGTTTTTGGATAACGGAGTATGCATATTTCTCTTTGGAAAGAGCATAAATGTAGCCTTCGAACCACTGCTTTGTTAAAAACGCCATTTTGAATAAAAACAAAACTTTCAAGCCGCAGACGATAATTTTGACTTTTAAAAACATAGTACAATTGCAATTATTTCTTTTGCAGCAAACAATTTTTTATTACCGCTTACCAAAATCGTCTAAAAAATGTGCGAACAGCCTCTGTATTGAAAGCTTATTTATTTCGCATGCACAAGTCTTCAACACATTGACATCTCATGATTTCGAGATATACTGAAAAAGAGACAAAAACGTCCAATGAAAATAGCTAATATTTTTATTTATGATAATGAACAGAACCAGATGAAAGATATGGAATGATATTCATACAAATTTATCGAGTTATAAAATTTTCTTTTCCACAGAAGTTCACAGTTAAGGTTGAAAAGCCATTCTTTAACATGACCACAAAAAACTTGTATAACTGATTCAGAGTAATTTTACAAATTTTAAAACAGCAAAATTGATTGAGTTTATTAACTATTAAGCATTTAAATATAGAATCTTACACAACAAAAATATACAAATATGATTTTAAAGTTATCGACGGTAAAAAACAAAAATAATTAATCAAAGTATGAACATTTCATGACTTCGAGAACAACTTTTGATAATACGCAGAACAGAAGTACAAAGATACCTAACAGACATAACATTATAAAATTTCAAAATACATAATAATATATATATCAAAACTATTATGCACCGTAATCCTAAACATCTGTTCAAAATTACAAAATTTCAATTCTCCGACAAATCTCTCCTCCTACAGAAGAATTTGGAAATAATCGTAAATCACCCAGATTGAAATCAATCCAAAGAAAGCTAACAGGTTCATTGATTGGAAGAAAGAAAAAAAACAGGAGGGGGGGTGCCCATAAAGAAGAAAAAAATATGAGATGTGATTGATTCTTCATAACAGTTCCAAAAAATGTACACGTGAGCATTATCCTATTGCAGAGGCAATGACTTCGCTAACGTTTGGGTCGCTACTCCTGACCGCAATGTTCATAGTGACTCCCTCCGCATCAGAGCGGATGGCCAACTTTGCTCGAATCAAGACGGTGTGGCCGCCCCGATACACCCCGGACAGGAAGAGAACGTGGGAACTTTTGTTCTCGGGCACTTTGTCGGACCGCTCACATGGCTGCATTCCCAAAAAGTGCACAATGTTTTTCACAGCATCTGAAACAAGCATTAGAAAACATAATTATAAAGGCATTTTAAAATAAATCATTGAGCAGGGCTTCACTTTCAGAAAACACACAAAATTATTTTAAGCGACCTCAATAATTTACCATTCTTATTCCATTTTTGGTTTTTCTAATATGGAGGCACTTGTTGTGAAACATTTGCACAATATACCAAGGAAAGTCTTGACTATCTGTGAAAAACCCTACAGGTGATTCAACATGGCTAACTTGCTGCTCCCTCCATTTTGACCAAGCAACCCGAGGGTGACGTCTGGAGGGCCCTTACCTTCTCCCATTGACCTTGTAGAAGGACTTCCAGTCTATCCCTACCTAGCCTAGGCACAAAGGTGTTTAAGGGCATTCGCCAGGATTTGAAATGAGCACCCCCAGTCTGGAGACCAATGCATTACCACTACACTACCTTGGGATACAGATAACAGAGATACCTAATAACAGAGTAACAACAGTTTTTGTACTATTCTCAAGGACAGTACAAACTCTGTTTTTATTTGGAGATTAATAAAAATAACACCCTTACTAAGTAAAAACTACCTCAGAAATTCCTTTTCAGTCTCATACTAAGTTCTAAACCATTTCGAGTCCTGACATCATAGGTGAGACTAAGAAAGACACCAAGATTTGTTCAGCGGAAACAAAACTTGGAAATATTTTATGTTTGTCGAAAACTTTATTTTTCGAGGACAAATGGGACAATCAATTGGATACAAGTGAATTATAAATGAAAGTATGAGTGGATTATATTTTTATAAATAATTCATAAGTATTCATTTGTTTATGTACATTAAACTAGAAAATGTTCCATAGAAGCAAAGATGTTCTATTAAAAATGAGCTCATGTCATTTGAATCTTAGAACTAAGATAACAGAAAAATTTAAGCTATTAATGCAGTATATAAAAATACATTAGAATACTCTAACTACAGGAATGCCATATTAAATGAGGTCCAAAAAATTTCCATTATTAACCAAATGAGAAATATAAAAATGCATTTGGAGGAACTACAGGTACAGCATATTTTTAATGAGATCAATAAATAGCAAATAAAGAGGGGGGGGGACCCACTTAATGTCTTTTTTAATAAAAGTTTCAATATCATTGATTTTTACAGATATTTTATGAATCAAAGTTATTTTACCATCTAATGTCTTCAGGTTAAATGCATAAGTATCTTCGAGTTCATTTTTGGCAGTCACCTCTTCCCACGCAGCACTAAAATTGGTCTTTAGTATTTTCTGAATGTGATCGCTCAGTAGAATATCGAGATCTTCCAGCTGCAAAGAACAATTATGGATCAGTTACACAACGGCACAAGAAAATCAAACTTCACCTTAGTAAAGATAAAAGATACTTTCAATTCACCTAGTTTCATAGGATATAAGTTAAGCTGCAAGTCTTTCAGCTAGAAAATTCATATTTTTAATGTAAATTTACAGGGTTCATACTCATTTTACAAAATCAAAAATAAGGAGTTCTTAAGGATTATCTAAGGACCTTTGATAGCATTTTTAAGGACCTCAAAGATGATTTATAAAATGTGTTTATACATTTAAAAAAAAGTATTAGAGTTTATGGATCCTATACAACCTTATGAAAACTTCTATATAAAAAAAAATTCTTAATATAACTAATAATATTGAAAAATTATTTTGACAGGTCGCAATCTGTTGGGTAATCCCTGCATTGAACTTGACACACTGACATTGGTAAGCAATCTCATAACAAGTAATTAGAACAAACCAGTAGTGTGTGTCTGTGTATATATATATATATATATATATACATACACAGTGGAATCTCAATCGATCTTTCCTCAAATCATTTTCTCGTATGTGTTGTTTATTTCACTCAGCCTCAACAATCACATTTCTTTGTTATGCTCCCACATCTATCGTTCAATTTAGTTGGTCCCTTGAAAAACAATAGATCAAGATTATACTGTATGTTTGTAGGTATATATGTACCGGGTGGCCATAATTAAACTGACAGTGCTCACAGTGTTCTGTAGCGCGATCTATTTGCGAGAATGATGCCACATTTTGTAGGAAGATTAAACAAGACGGGGGACGAAGGATTCCGCGAAAAAATAAATTAGTTCCAAAAGTCACCGCTAGGGGAATATTTGGCGCTGTGTAATAGAAAATAGAGTGTTAACAAATGCAAATTAATACGGAATAAAATTACCTTTTATTATGCACATTTTCTTATTTAGTTCAAGTGCAATATGGCAACACTTTTAAAAAAGCGTAAAATCTACATAAACACCGATAAAGTCTCGTGATCTGCAATATCACGTACGCTGAGCAGAAGAAGAAGTTCTTTATTCAAATTTCACGTTACATCCATTGGCACAGTGCCAGCTGCTCGGGTTTTAAAAGGCAATGTGTTACGTTTCGAATCAATCGGATTGAAAGTTCATGTGCAATGTCTCCTTCTTTAGTCGAGCGTGCGTTACTGGTCAAATTCTTTTACCTCAACCAGTGCAACGCGTCAGCCGCTCTTCGTGCTTTTAGAACGCATAAAAAAATGCGTAAAGGTAACGGTCCTGTGTCAGTTAATGGGCTAAAAGCAATGGTTGCAACGTTTGAAAAAACAGGTTCTCTGAAGGTTCAGTCAGGCAGAGGACGAAAACCTGTACCACAGGATACAATCAAAGCAGTTGCTACGGCAATTGTCCACAGAGGACCAGACAATATTGCTGCCACCTCTAGCGCTCGTGGATTAGTTCGGAATATGGATATGCCTTACAGTACGGTATGGAAAATCTTACGAAAGATTATCAACTTCTATCCGTACAAGATCAGCCGTGTACAGGAGTAACTGTACCCCGACCATGATAAGCGATTGACTTTTGCTCTCACCTTTCTTGCCAGAATGGAGGTGGATGATGCTTGGCCGCGGAAAATCTTATGGGGAACGAGGCCCACTTTTACCTGCATGGGACTGTGAATACCCAGAACTGCCGAATTTGGGATGACAAATCACCACATGCAGTCACAGAAATTCCCTTACATTCACCAAAGGTAACTGTTTGGTGTGGGTTCACAGCGGAATTTATCGTAGGTCCATTCTTCTATGAGAACATTACCCCGACAGGACCGGAAACCTGTTCTGTTACCTGAGAGAAATATCGCCACATGTTGAACAGCTTGTCACTCCGGCACTTCAGCAAAGACAATGCCTGGGAGAAATCATTTTCATGCAAGATGGAGCCCCTCCACACGTTGCTGTACGGGTGCAACAGCTGCTACGACAGAAATTCACAACAGAAAGAGTCATTAGCCGCTACTTTCCAACTGCATGGCCACCTCGGTCGCCTGATCTTACCCCATGCGACTTCTGGCTATGGGGTTACCTTAAGTCCAAGGTCTATCAAGGAGTGGTCCAGGACCTGACTACGTTGAAGGATAACATATCACGGACTGTACGGGAGATTCCTGCAGACATGTTACTTTCTGCTGTTGTGCATACTGTGCACAGAATGCAATATGTGGTCCACAACAACGGCAGCCACATTGAACCTCATTTGAATGCAAAATAAAAGGTACTTTCCGTATTGATTTGCATTTGTTAACACTCTATTTTCTATTACACAGTGCCAAATATTCCCCTAGCGGTGACTTTTGGAACTAATTTATTTTTTCGCGGAATCCTTCGTCCCCCGTCTTGTTTAATCTTCCTACAAAATGTAGCGTCATTCTCGCAAATAGATCGCGCTACAGAACACTGTGAGCACTGTCAGTTTAATTATGGCCACCCGGTATATATATACAGTGATTTCCGCTTATAAGAATCACGTTTGTTATTACTGTTTTTGATTCTTATAAGCGGTTGATTCTTATAGCCGAAATTTAGGTTTTTGGACAGGCACACACACACACACCTATATATACATATATTAGATAATTTACCATAAAATACTCTTTAATTTACATTAACTATCTTTTATTAAAATTATTTTTTATAGTTTTAAAAATACAACTTAATTTTTAGACCTATAAGTAGATACACATGATTATAGTAAGAGAAGAAAAAAATACAATATTTGTTACAAGTTACAACATACCTGCTTAACAGTTTTAACATTTCAACTACAGGAAGGGAGCAAGAAAAAGTTTTCTACGGTAGTTTGACGTAATGAAGTTTTCAGAAGGCTGTTTATACCTCTTTCAATACTTATAGTCTCAGACGAAGATTTACTCGGACGGGTAAAGTTGCCCCCGGGTCAAGCTAATAGGACAGTGTTGTGGTAAAGCGTTTAAGGTGAAACTATTATGTTATGTCTAATAAAGAAAGGGGTGAATTTTACGACTATATTCCATCCCATATTATCAATCTTTCTTAAAAAAAAAAGGAAAGAACTTCGTGCCTTTTGAGGGTTTAAGTAGCTTTTTTGGAAAAATGAAAGGAAAGCGAAGAGTGTAAACTGATTCTTAAAACCGGTGGATTGATTCTTTAAAGCGAAAATTTCAACATGGAAATAATTCATTTGTTTTTGTTTTCGCGATATTGATTCTTATAAACGGTTGATTCTTATAACCAGTGATCACTATAAGCGGTGGTTACTGTATATATATATATATATATATATATATATATATATATATATATAAACTGGTGTGGAAAATGAGAATGATAATATATAAGCATTCTCATCTTGGATAATAATGATACAAAAAGAAACAATGTAAAATTATCTGCATTTTCATAAAAGCAATTGTTGAAATGCAAGAATTTTAAGTTTATGGGGGGGGGGGGGAAATTAAAGCACCTTGAAAGCAAAAATAAATACTTTTAAAAAAAACTTTTGAAGGGCCCTTCAAGACAGAAACTGAAAAATAAAGAGTTCTTTAGGACTTTTAAGGAACCATGTAGAAGGAAGCTCTAAAAGTAAATTAATAAACACCCCAAGTAAGGTGAAGTGATTTGAATATGACCGCTTTCATAACTGTTCAACATTTTCTGGAGTACATTACAAACACTTTCAGTTATTTTTAAATAATAAAAATGGAAGATGCAAGAAAAACTTACCACATATTCATCCTCATAACCTTCATCATCATCAGGCTCACCACTGCTTGGATCACAGTCTTTAACGAGGTACTTTAGGGTATTACTAAAAGTACCAATAACTAGGGGGAAAAATTTATTTCAGGTATAAATAGGTCTTAAATTCTAATCATAACTGCTCATTTTAACACTAAATTATTTGAAATAATTTCAGTGAAATGACAAAGACAATTCTTTAGTCTACAACAGTGGTTCTTGTTGAGTTATCTGTCATTTCTTTATTTTCCAATACTTTTCATTTATATTTTCTTTCCTTGTTTATTAGTTATCAGATTTATTATATTTATTTAAGTATATTGGCTATAAATGGATCTCAAATGATTCAATCAGATCCTCCCTTGCCTGTGTGACATATAAAGCAATATATAGGGTGAGCCAAAAGTTCATTAAAACTTTAAAAATTCATAAAAAAGGAAGAAATCATGATAAAGAAGTGCGGTTTGCAAGAAGGGGCTCTCAAGGAAGTCAGATTTTTTTAGCAGCCAAAAAGTTTAAAAGTTTAAAAGTCACCGGTAAATAGCACTGACATGCGAGAGATTCAGCAGAATTATGCAAATCAATCTTGCGATAAAAGACCATGATATACGAGGATTTGGAGGATCAGGCACTAAGTGGAGGACCCTCGTTGGCAGACTGTTATGAATATGGCAGTGGAATCATCCACGGAGTAGCAGTTCTCGAAAAGCTGGACCAGTGTCTCTACCAATGACATTTTAAATTTTTATTTTGCTGTTAAAAAAATCTGTCTTCCTTGTGAGCCCTTTCTTGCAAACTGCAGTTCTTTAAGGTTTTTACGAACTTTAGGCTCACCCGGTATATCCTCCTCCATTAAATCTATCCGTCTCAGTCTGTATAGAGAGAAGACTTCAGGGAAAAAATGGAATTCCCTATTGAATAAGTTAGAAAGAATTTCAAGCTCCTTGCCTAGAGCAGTCGGTGTGGCTTGCTTTAGACTTGCCACGGGTCACGACTACTTACAGAGTCACCTGTATCGAATGGGACTGGCAGATACAGGATACAGATACCTGCCATCTTTACCACTAGGAGGATGGCATAGGATTGAGGTTGGAGATGGGCATAGGATAAAAATACAGGGCGCGCGTGAAAGAACATTCTGATTTGGAACGCCAATAACAAAAATACAAAGCAAGATAGGGAAAGAAATCTTTTACACCATAAAAGTACACAGTATGCCATTGTCATCCATTAAGTTTTAAAGATTACGACAGTTAAATGGCGACCCTCATTTTCGAAGCAGTTTTAAAGTCTCTTTCGGTAACTTTGCATGGATCTGCAGACTATGTCCCGCAAAATCGTCAGGATTTGTTGCGTAATTGCTGCCTTGCATTGCTTGCAAATTTGTTGGTCGGTGTTGGTACACTTTTGATTTGAGATAGCCCCACAGAAAAAAATTTGCAAGCACTCAAGCAAAAAATCACTGTGATTTCGTGGGACATAGTCTGTAGATCCATGCAAAATTTCCGATAGAGACTTCAAAACTGCATCGAAAATGATGGTCGCCATTTAACTGATGAAATCTTCAAAACTTAATGAATGACAATGGCATACTGTATACTTCTCAGGTAAAAAAGATCTCTTGCTTTGAATTTTTGTTATTGACGTTCCAAATTCGAACGTTCTTTCTGATGCATCCTGTATATATATTTATTTAAGACATGCATTTTTGGTTCATACATTTTCCTCTATTTCATATGCAAATTTTGTGAGCCATGATGTCATCACACACTGATTGGCTAAGCAGTTGATAATATCATGGCTAACATAACTAGAAAGCTGGAAGTTTTTGAGACATTCCAGCAGTTTAGCAGGAAATATAGCTTATGGTATGTGAGAGGCAGCATGCTACTGTTATATTTCTTTTGAAATATTTTAGTTGAATGTTTTCAACTAGCAAATAAATCTTTGTTACCCATTTTGCATGTATTATTTTACCATCTAATGACATCTAACAGACCTTACAGATCGGGGATCACTTGTCGAAAAAAAAAAAATGCACTGGGGAGCTTCTCCTGACCAACCCTGTGAGAGGGGTTTCATTTCCAGAATAAAGAAATTATTAGAAATAGACAACTTTCATAAAAAGTTATATACCAACTTAATGATATTAACAAATTGAATGTGAAAGTAAACTTAATTGCAAACGTAAAATTCCTACAAAAATTTATAGAGGTTTTTGAGTTTGCATTTGCTTTAAAAGCTGCACAATTTTTGTAATACTGCAAAATTGTCACTGCAAGTCCATGTCACAGAAAACATACTAGGGACTTTTAAGCAGAACGGGGAAATTTTAGAACTTGAACTGTTTTGTTTCCAATTTTATGAAATTGTTGAATTCACTTAGCATTGCTAAATGTTTTGAAACAATGAAATCAATTCTTTTAAGCACTTCTGACTTCATAGAGAATTCTTTGGGTTCTCCTGGACCACCAGTTAAGAACCACTGGTCTACAGTATACTGCACCTATTTTACATTTATTGAAAACTATTATAAATCAGTTTTACAATACAAAAATATTCTTTAGAAAAAAATCAAGAGTCTGGGAGCAGTTCAGAAAAAAAAAATTTCCCTTTTGTTCTCATATTACAACAAATACACTGCTGGCCACTGTAAATGCAACACCCTGAAGGAAACATGCAAATAACATGAAATTTACAACATGCATTAGCGGAGGTGAGATATCCAAATGATTAGAATTTCAGCACAGACGCACATCACGCACGCCTGTGGCGCCACTTCAAAGAGCTATTTAAGGCTTGGAGATTTCGACGATTTCAAGTTCGGCAATTGTGTTTTTCTTGTGTTTTTTTCAAAAAAATGATCAATTATGCCTCGTCGAAAACAGCGATCATCTTTGGATCAAGTATCCGAGTTCGACAGAGGAAGGATAGTGGCCTACCGAGATTGTGGATTAGCTTTCAGGGAAATCGGCAGTCATGTTGGACGAAACCAAACAACTGTAATGCGGATATGTGATCGTTGGATGCAGGAGGGTACGACGGACCGGCGTGTTCGATCGCATCCACCTCGGTGCACCACTTCACGTGATGACAGGCAAATTGTGGGCATGGCAGTGACGGATCGTTCAGTCACATCACGAACCATAGCACAGCACGAACCATAGCACGCATCATCCACTGTCTGCGCGTACCATTCGACGCCGTTTACAGCAGAGTGGTCTGTCCGCAAGACGTCCATTGCTTTGTCTACCCTTGATGCAGAACCACAGACGTCTCCGCCGCCAATGGTGCGATGACAGAAGGATGTGAACGGCAGAATGGAATGAAATTGTCTTTACTGATGAGTCACGCTTCTGTCTGCAATACCACGATGGTCGCATTCGAGTCTGGAGACACCGTAAAGAGAGGATGCTGAACAGCTGCGTTATGCACCGCCACACTGGTCCTGCACCAGGTATTATGGTATGGGGCGGTATTGGATATCATTCTTGCACACCTCTAGTACGCATTGCCGGTACTTTAAACAGCCAGCGCTACATCTCCGAGGTGTTGGAGCCAGTTGTCCTTCCTTACCTTCAGGGCTTGCCCACAGCCATATTTCAACAGGATAATGCGCGACCACACGTGGCACGCATTGTCCAACGGTTCTTCGTCAATCGCCAGATTGAATTGCTTCCCTGGCCGTCACGCTCTCCGGATCTTTCGCCGATAGAAAACATGTGGTCCATGGTTGCTCTACGATTGACCCAGATTCCATCCCCAGCTGCCACAACAGATCAACTTTGGCAACGTGTGGAAGCTGCTTGGTCTGCTGTACCCGAAGAACTCATCCAAAGTTTCTTTGAATCAATGCCGAGGCGTGTGGCAGCGGTGATCTCCAACAATGGCGGCTACTCTGGCTACTGATTTTGGCAGGAACCACTCTTCACAGAAGTCTATAAATTTAATCATTTGATACTTGGTCAACATGTTATCTACAAAATAAATTTTGTTGTGATATCTCTTGTCTTTCTTGGTGTTGCAATTTGGGTGGCCAGCAGTGTAGTTTCATTTGCCAAATTATACAGGGTGAGTCACAAAAGAGTCTGGAGTTTTTATAACCTAGTTAATTTTTTTAAAAATTTCTTCAGATTTTATGAAGATGACCTTGGAGATTTAGCATGGAAAAATATGCAACCGAAAAGCAAACAAATTGTGAAATTTTACTATCAAAACCAAGGATCCATCATTTTAACCCAATGAGCAATTACGGCACATGTGATTCACCAAAGGAACCCACCTTTAGACACCTATTGGGTTGTTTTGAGGTACAAAGCTCAGAGACCTTCAAGGTTAGGAACAAAGCCACAGCTAAGCATGCACTAGAAAGTGTTGCAAAAGACCAAGTATACCAACTTGAAGATGGTATGGACAAACTGGAGTCCCTCTAGCATCACTCTGGCAAAACCTTGAACATGTTACCTTATAAATTCCAGTTGATACAACAACTAAAGCCACCAGATTATGGCCACAGATTGCAATAAGCAATCATTCCTTCACCACTTTTAGCTCACCGTATTTACTGCACAGGAATGTTTGTAAGATATAAATTATGCTCACCAACAAGAGGGTCTTGAGGTATAGAAATACAAGCATATGTTGTACCAGGAACGCTGTACTGAAGTTTGGAACACGGAGCATAACACACTACTTCAAAACCTTCGCTGGGTTCAACTTGCACAAAAACATTTTCCAACACTTGATCAGACAGTGTATTCGTGCAATCAAACTGAAAAACAAACAAAAATATATTACTTTAACAACACACCATTTCTTATACTTAATAGGTTGTTTTAATCATCAGCAAAAATGCCATTCAATAGATTTTAAATATTGTTCAATGCAGGCTTAAACATTTTTCTGAAGAATTATAATGAAGAGATGTAATAGCCTTCTTGGTACTTTTCCATTAGCTGGGCAAATAATAAATCACTAAATATGGGTAACAATTTCCATTTTCAGGTTGTTTGTCAACTTTAACTCTTGCAATTAATGTGCATGAAAACACAAAACATAAATAACCATGAATTTTATTCATCATTAAATATTTGGCCAAAAATCTTAAAATGTCTTTCAAAAAGATGCTCTTTGTTGTGGTCACAGAAATTCAGCAAGGTACGTTTGCATATGATGGTGTACGATTCTTCGATGCTTTTTATATAGACATTTGGTACTTCCCAATAATCACACACTATTTTGTGCAATTGTGGATAAAGAAAATATATTTTATGGTTTCTAGTTAATTCTCAATTTTTATTCATGTATATTTGCCTTTGTTGAACTTGATTAAAAGCCATAGAAAACATATGGTAAATATATATATAGTAGAATGTAGCAGTGGGCTGAAGCAGGAATAAGTAAAAAGAAGTCGTCGTTTAAAAACAGGAAACGTTGGTTTATTTTTCAACACAAAGTAAACTCGAGCTAACATTTAGCGTTGGCGATAGCATTCGGTCTAATACAATGCTCCGACTGACCTCAGCGAGAGCTAAGTAAAGCCAGCATGTTATATACATACAAACCACGTGGGTATCTGGCCGATTTGCATATTCAGGAAAATTTATGCCAAATAAACATCAAAATAATTGACATAAAAAGTAACACTTCACTTACAATAAATAACAAAAATTACTACACATACAATAACAAATATTATAAAAACATATAAACACCGGAAAAAGAAATGTTAAATTAAAACATTGCAACCAGCATCCAGGAATGACGTCCGAACATCGCAACTTGCGATCGCAAAGAAACCGTTTCATCACGTCATACCCGAAGCATGCACGTCACTCGCTGTACGAGAAAAACATAAACGTTTAACTTCCAAATTGGGAAGACAGTGTGTGGAGTATCCCAACAAGTGCCCCCCTCTTGCCAATTTGGACAAACAGACTCAAAAACTGCGTCATACTTAACAAAAACTTATCTGACCTAAAATAAAACAATCCCGATCAAAATTTAAAGTCCAAGAAAATTTCTTCAATTCTCTTACAAATACAATTGGCATAAACAGGTAAAAATACGGAAGTCTGTACAAAAATATAGATTCAAAAACACTAAATATACCGGTAGACTCAATATGTATAATTTACACTTACAATTCAAAACTAACATGTATAGATATTCAAACTGCTAATACTGAACACATTTTATATTTTATACAAATACATGAAAGTGAAAAAAGTACTTTAAACAGACTCATTCAACAATAATGAATCAAAGACGAAAAAGTCTTTATACAAGTTGGCATTAAGGAGTTTTTTTTTTATATTTTAAGCACAAACATCATACATCTTTAAAAATGCAACTATTAAACCTTTTTAAACTTTGTTTTGTAACAGCTTTAGTGAATTGATCAGAAAGATTTTTTACTAGGAATATATTGTATATTGAAAAATTCTTTGTAATATAGATCTCTTACAAAGAAAAGTTTTGCATCTATATGTTTAGTACGATGGTTTTCGATGGGGGATTTAATAAAATTGATAGCTGCTTGATTATCAACAAATAAACGAGTTACGTAATTTTCTTTTATTAGATTGTAATTAAGAGTTTCATCCAGAATTCGTTTGAACCATATTAGTTCTTTAACGGTATCAGTAACAGCAACGAATTCCGATTCCATCGAACTCAAACTAACACATTTTTGTTTTACTGACTTCCATTCTACAGGTACATTACCTATGAAAATTACATAACCTCCCATTGAAGTTCTATCGTCTCTGTTATTTGCAAAATCTGCATCACTGTATGCAGTAAGGTCTAGGGTACTAATGTTTGATAGATCGATTCTAAGATTTCGAGTATATTGAACGTAACCCAATAATTTAAGTAAATCTTCCCAATGGGCCATTCCAGGATTATTTTGAAATTGAGAAAATACATTAAGTGCGTATGCTATGTCTGGCCGGGTTCTACTTGATAAAAATGCTAGGCAACCTATTAAACTGCGATACGGCAATTTGTTCATTTCAGTGATTTCCTCATTAGTCTGGGGGCTTTGAGATTTAGAATAAATACAACCTTTCGCTATTGGTAAAGATGAGATTGGGAAATTATAATTTTTAAAATCATTACAAATCTTGTCTATGTAATTGTACTGGTGTAAATATAAATTGCCCGCAGTTTCAGTAAACTCCACACCTAATAATTTTTGGGTTTTACCTACAACTTTCAATTCAAAGTTACTTTGCAGTAGGTGTATAGCTTTGGCAGCATACTCTTCGGTTTTCCCAAATACTACGATATCGTCTACATACAACAGAATTATAACGTTGTTTTCAAACCCGTAGACGCAATTGCACCAACTGAATTTCGAAAAACCTAGTTCGCCTAAACACCCATGAATTCTAAGAAACCACTCACGACCGCTCTGTTTTAAACCGTAAATTGCTTTTTTAACCTGCATACAAAGTTTTTACCGGATTCGAAACCTGGAGGTTGTTTCATAAAAATCCTTTCTTTTACTGGGGCATACAAATACGCGCACCTCATATCACATTGTATGTGGCACCATTTATTCAAGCAAACTAAAATAGAAAAAAAGAAACGGATCAAACTAAAATTTACAACGGGGCTAAAGACTTCTTCATACGAATCACCGTATGCCTGGTGAAAACCCTGGGCTACAAGTCTTGCTTTAAAACGCTCTATTTTTCCTGCAGGATTCTTTTTGACACTGTATACCCATCTGCAACCGAGTGGCTTAGCACCGGCGGGTCTTTCAACCACATCCCATACGTCGCGTTCTCTCATACAACTTAATTCTTCCTTCATTGCATTAATCCATTCTTTTCTATTATTAGATTTTACGGCCTGTTCGTAATGTTTAGGGATTTCTAGTCATTCAACATCATTACTAAAGTTTGCTATTGGAGTCCCCTTAACTATGCCTGCGTACAAGTCATTTCCGGAAAACGAAAATATGTCGGGTTCATACCTAATACTATATAGTTCACAGTATGTCTTAACGTCGTTGAGGGAACGTAGCCTTTGGGTTTTCCCTTCTTCGAAATAATAAATATCAACCTTGCTTCCATCTGGGCGAGGGACTGGCTTCCGTACCCAATTGACGACTTTCTCGGGATCCCCTTCACTTTCGCTTTCCTCATCGGAACTTTCTACATTATCTCTTTCTAACGGGGTTTCTTTTCTACTTCTGGGTGAATCTTTAGACGAACCTTCAATAGGGTCGAAGTCATCACTCACAACAGGATCAACCTTGGGAACTGTAATATTTATATAATTATCATATGGGTCCAGTTCACTGTCCACTTCAATACTCTGCTCAGTATTTTGGCGACCTATAGTAGATTCATCGAATCTGACATTGATCGATTCGACTATTTTCCTCAGCTCTGGAATCCAAATACGATACCCCTTGGTTAGTCGAGCATATCCTACCATTATTCCGGGTTTGGATCTCATATCTAGCTTTCTTCTCTGTTGTCTGGGGATACCTAAATAGGCCTTACATCCAAAAGGTTTTAAGTGCTTTACTGATGGTGGACGCCCCCCGTACAATTCAAATGATGTTAATTTTTGACCCCCGTGAGTCACCCTATTCCAGGTGTATGTAAAATATAGTAGAGCTTCGCTCCAAAAACCAGAGCTTAAACCGCTATCTCGTAACAAAGTATTTATGGCATTAACTGCAGTGCGGTTATATCTCTCACTCACCCCATTCATTTCTGGCGAGTAAATATTCGTCACTTCGTGCTTAACACCAAGGTCATCACAAAAGGATTTAAACTTTGAATTAATAAATTCAAGACCATTGTCAGTCCTGATACACTTTACTTTACGATCCTGAAACCTTTCTGCACGTTTAACAAAATTCTTAAAAATATCAAATGCGTCAGATTTATGCTTAATGGGGAATACATGGGTTTTTCTTGAGTAGTCATCAATTATAGTGTAAAAGTAATGATGACCCTCAAGAGATTGCTTGGGTAAAGGACCGCAGAGATCCATATGTAAAATGTCTAATGGTTTCTTACTACGCTTGGCCTCGATACTTTTAAAACTAACGCGGCTCTGTTTTGCTTCACGACAAGCTTCACAATTCCTGGGGGTACCAGTTGGTTCTAACATGCCTCGAACACAGTTATGCTTATAAGTATTTTTAATGTAATCTGCATTTATATGTGCGAACCGTCTATGTAAAGAATTTATATCTACCGAAGCAAAAGTAATGCTCTTTTTATCTTTTGACTTATTACTTTTAAATTTTAAAGGATTCTAATCATTAAAGCTGTTATTTACATTCAAATTACATGACTTTACACAATTATTAGTTTCAACATTATTTACATTTGACACTTTATCTATTTTATCAGGATAAACATAATACAGTCCATTATTTAATTTAGCCGAGAATATAAATTTGTTATTTTTATACACATTTATTTTAGAGTTACTACCTGTAAATTCACATTTTTTACTGTCAAGCCTAGAAGCTGAGATAAGATTCTTTCTCAAACTGGGGGCATACAGTACATCTTTTAAAACATATCGTTCACCGTTAATAGTCATATGCACCTTACCTTTACCGAGAACTGGGGTTGACATATCAATACCGGCTCCACACAACGAGTGGTCCCTTAAGTCTTCGAAATCGTGGAGCCACATCTTTTGGTTGGAAAAATGTGAAGTAGCACCAGAGTCAATTATCCAGGACGTATTCACCTCATCAGCTGATAACGCCTCTAAAAGTAGCGACTGGTCGTTTCTCTTTGACACAGAAGAATTTCTTGAACGAGACATCGGGCGAGCTCGGCGACGAGACTGGAACGTCTGTCGGATTTTACCATCTGTGCATTCGGATTTGAAATGTCCAAACTTTTTGCATCCATAGCACTGTATATCTTTCTTTCGAGGTCTTCGCTCTTGTGGGGATGAATCTCTTCTACTAGACGAGGATGCTGTCCGGGAGTCTGGATAACTGGGTCGGCTATTTGTCCATGCTTTATGCACATCGGGTTCAGAGTGGAATCCAAAGTCAGGTCTGTCTAACCTCCTCTGTCGTAATCTTGCTTGCTCAGACAGGAGTTCTTCTAATGCAGTTTCAAAGTTGAATTCTTTATCGGATAATTTGTATATTGACTGTATAATAAGTTCGTACTGTTGTGGTAAGAACTGCGTCAATTGGTACACTTTGTCGATTTCTGGTACTGGGGAACCTGCATCCGATAACTCTTGACATATCTTGTTTATTCTTGATGCGAATAGGGCTATATCACCATCCTCCTCTGGGTATTGGGTAAAAAATTCCCGCTTTAAACACATTATCCTTGCTCTGGAGCTTGGCTGAAAATATTTCTTTATCTTAGTCCATGCCTCCCTAGGGTCTTTGCAATCCTCTATTAAAGTCCTAATTCGAGGATGTATGGACATGTATATAGTGGCCAGAGCTTTGTTAGCCCTTGCTTCGTACGTCGATTTCTTTCCTTCGGCGGCATCTTTAGCTGGAACACTTTCCGTACCATCTACGATAGACCAGCAGTTTCTTTCAGTCAGTAACATGCGGATATCGGATATCCATGTCGTGTAGTTATCCTTTTCCAGTTGACGGATTTGGAAATTAATATCAGATGACATATCCGGTTTTCGAATCAGCACTTCTCGCTTCTTTAATAAAAATTGAAAATCATCTGCCTCAGCTACGAGTTAGACCTGGGCCCATAACCCTTGTTGAACTTGATTAAAAGCCATAGAAAACATATGGTAAATATATATATAGTAGAATGTAGCAGTGGGCTGAAGCAGGAATAAGTAAAAAGAAGTCGTCGTTTAAAAACAGGAAACGTTGGTTTATTTTTCAACACAAAGTAAACTCGAGCTAACATTTAGCGTTGGCGATAGCATTCGGTCTAATACAATGCTCCGACTGACCTCAGCGAGAGCTAAGTAAAGCCAGCACGTTATATACATACAAACCACGTGGGTATCTGGCCGATTTGCATATTCAGGAAAATTTATGCCAAATAAACATCAAAATAATTGACATAAAAAGTAACACTTCACTTACAATAAATAACAAAAATTACTACACATACAATAACAAATATTATAAAAACATATAAACACCGGAAAAAGAAATGTTAAATTAAAACATTGCAACCAGCGTCCAGGAATGACGTCCGAACATTGCAACTTGCGATCGCAAAGAAACCGTTTCATCACGTCATACCCGAAGCATGCACGTCACTCGCTGTACGAGAAAAACATAAACGTTTAACTTCCAAATTGGGAAGACAGTGTGGGGAGTATCCCAACAGCCTTGTTGGGGGTTATTTAGTTGGATCTCCAAACTTAATCATGTTCTTCCATATGATTCACATATACTGTTCACATATACTGTCATTTTACTGATTGATACGTCATCAAACACATAATGTAGTTGATAGTAGATAGATTCATTGAAAGTAACAGTTTCGCCAGATGCAGCCATGTTCAATATGCTCATATGACCAACTATGCTTATGAGGTATGTTCACCCACATAATTCATGCTTCATATTTATTAAACTTTTCTTAAGTAACAATGCTTCTTCAAAATTTAGCATATCTATAAGCTATTTATTTAACCATTTTCATGGGGTTACCAAGTTACTGGCTCTTCATTTTGCCAATGGCTATACCTGTCAGCCAAAACACCAAATGTACCTGGTTTACAGAAATGTATCATTTCCTTTTCTGAAAGTAAATTTTAAGAGTATCTTCAAGTTTTGAAGCTCAACATTTGAACTGAGTATGTTTAGAGTATTTTGTAATGTTAATGAGAGATTGTTAAGAGAAAATTAAGAAATAGCACAAATATCTTTGAAAATCAAAACACATTTATATTACAAAGAAAAAATTTCTGTAGAGACCCAAAATTTACCTGAAGAACGATGTGATTAGTAAATGTATGCTTTATACATCTCACGACAAACTCAGTCTCAGACTCTGTTAGTTCGATGGGGAGGGATGACTTGAATAAAGGACCCAGGTTGAGAGCTGCAAGCTCTGCGACAGATGACAGTTGCTCTGGAAAGTAAATAAGAATTTAAATTTTCATTCAAAAATTCATTCATTTGTGGTTACCCTAATAACTCATTAACATACCTGCAAAAATATCTTGACGAGAAGCTGCAACCTTCTCTTTTGTTTTTCCAATGACTGGCACATCTTAAATTGAAACATTAGGAAAAGTTAGCAACAATTTTTTTTTTTTTTTCAATTTATAAGAGTTCTCAAATACATAACACCTATTGATCCAATACAAAACAGAAATTTCCCCAGAGGGAGGGACTGTCTTAAAACTCTTCGAAGAATGAATGTCCACGAAAATGGGACAGATAAAGAGATGCTCCCCATGTACATATCGCTCACTCCTTTCTACAACGTCATATCTCAAAAAAAAAAAAACAAGATTTTTCAGGAGAGTGATTTGAAAGTTTAAAAGTACATTAAAATGTATTGAGAATAAATTTTAATTCTGCTCTCTAGTGGCTAAATATTGAGCAGTAAGATTTGACGATCTTATGGGGACATACTACTCTTTTAGGGCATTCTGAAAATAGGTATAACTAAAAATTGCCAATATTTGAAATATGACGTTGTTGAAAGGAATGAGAGATATGTGTCTATCTATATGTAGATATGTATGTTTATATAAATATATTCTATATATGTATGCAAATACATGTCTATATGTATAAGTATGCATGTGTGTGTGTATGTATGTATATGTATATATATATATATATATATATATATATATATATATATCTCATCAGTCTTCTGAAAAAAGGGTGAATTGACAAATAGGGTATTTTCAGATTTTTGCCTTTTTACATTCATGTCATCAATAGTTACCAATGTGTAAAAACAACGAATCTGTAAGTTTCATATTAGTACTGATATCCCCCAATGTAACAATGGCAAAAAAAAAATCAAATCCAAATGAAATAATTTTTTACTAGAATACTCATTGATACTAATTAGTTTAACTATGTGACACACAATTAGGATATGTACCAGGTTCTCAAAATAAAAACATATTTTAGATTTTCCATCCAAAAAGAATTTTCCAGACCAGGTAAAGTACAAAATATGCTCTCCTGAAAAGCAGTGAATTGTTGGATTCGCCTTTTTTTTTACAGAACACCTACGATATATCTATATGTATGCATATATATAGATATATGTATGGTTCCTTTTTTTTTTTTAATGTTAAATTGTAATGACAAATCTCATTCATTAATCCCAAATTCATCAATTTCTTTCCTGATATTCAACAGAAATAATATTAGAAGTACAAATTAGTTATTAAAACATTGTGCTTTTATGTATGTACCTTTTAAGAATGTTTCCTTGCATACCCTAAAGCTAAACACCTAGCCAGAAAAATATTGAAAAGGTAGGATTTGGGTATCTATACCTACATCTGTGATAAAAATGACCACTTGGATGAACCATATTTAAACTTGGATCAGAAACATAAAAGCCAAAAAGTATTAAAATAGACCCATACTGCCATTATCCTTGAGTACCAAATAGGATTTAACAATATTCATAATTTTTGGAGTATGATATGAATATGAAAGTAACATTACATTACTTTCGTATGTGATTAATAAAGCCTTTTGGAGAGCACATATGCTCTTTACTCAGTACCGTAATCTGAATAATTCATTTAAAAATTTATTTTTCCAAATATGAGTGTATATATACACCCATCCCACCTTCATACACACATTGGTAAATGTGCAGTTAAAACATAACTGAAAATATAAGAATAATTCATAAGATGGAGCATTTCTTTGACTTCAATTGATTGCAAAAGTTTTATTAAGCCTCATTTAGTTAGTAACTAATTAGCCTGTTATTTATACTAGTAATTAATAAACCACCCCAACTTACTATAGAAAGTAATCCAACCTCTCTAAGTTCAAAAATACTTTTAAGACTTTCAATTATTGCTACTGTAATTATGAAACAATATAACCAGCATGAAACTTTTATCATCAGCTGGCATGGTAAAAAATAAATTTAAAGTTCCTTAATATTTGTATAAGCTGCTTTACCAAATGAATGACTCACCTGTTTTCTTTTCATCAGAAGCGATGGGTTGTGTGGCAAGAGGCACACTCTTTATATCAAATGGTGCTTCCGAGGGCTCAAGAGTATACTGATGAAGAGCTTTTTCCAGACCAACAATTGAAACTTGAAGACCTGGAAAACAATCAAAACACACAATTATCTCAAGTGAACACTATTCTCAGTAATGTCACTATGGAATTCACATGTACACAATGGGGGTAGGTTGTGTTAAAACAACCCAGTTCAGATATCTCAAAATGCAATAACTAACGATATGGCAAGAATAAGGAAAAATCAGTTGTAAGACCCAGGTCCATTATACTCTGTCACAAAGCAAACAAATGACAGCAGCATCCTGATCCTCCACAAGCACGCTTATAGGGATTCCTAAACAGTCTATAATAATATGGGAAGGAGTTACATGTACAGAGGAGAAAGACTTCAAGAGAATTCACAAAGTGCAGACTTTTAGTATGATCACTCCGTAAATATGCCAGGGCAGTCTGAATGGGTCTCAGACCACTCTAGAGCAAGGCCAAACCAGAGTGCTAGGTCGGATACCAGTGATGAACAGGAAGCTCTTTCAAAAACTATAAAACCTGCTCTTAAAAATGGATTGAACTTACATGTCATCAAACAGTTGTGAATATTCTACATAGCCCTTATTTGCCAGGTTGTAAGCCCAATCGTTACTGGACAAACCCTTATGAGATGGGATCTACAACAGTTGCCATGAGAAGCAACACAAAATTCATTAGAAACAAGCATACCAGGATATTAAAAAGAGACTGAAACTCAAGGGAAAACATTACAATGTCAGTCTGATCTCTCCAGAGAGGAAAATACTCCTTTTACAATCTGCTTGAAAGAACATGTCCATCTCAATAATTTAAGAAAATTTGCCACCTTGTATATATATGGGATGTTTTCACTTCTATCAAGCAAGTTTTTAAATGACAAATGGGAAATGCTATTTTATCATACTTTATTTGGTTTGAATTGCTATAAAAAATTAATAACTAGTCTTTCATTTTCATTATTTTTTAAGTATTCATAGAGACAAAACAAACAAACACAGGAATGAAAAACATACTTAAATTGTTGAAATAAACACAGCTATCTTCAACATAGATACTTACCATTTAGAATGTACTGTGAATATATTCCTTTTTGTTTTTCATTTAAGATATTCAAATAATAAGTTGCTCTGTCCCGTACTTCATCGTCAGTATCCAAAAGGCTTCTCTGCAGTAACACCATGACATTAGGAAGAAGCTCGTCGCAGTGGGCACCAAATTTTGCCAACGAACTTACAGCAGCTGAAAAAAAATGCATATAACATAGAAATTAGGATTATTTGGTATAAAATGCTCAATACACATGCATGTATATAAACCCACACAGATATTTTTAAAACCACCCACACAGTTCTCTTTAAAAACTTTTTAAGGTCCCTTAAAAACAGAAATTGAAAATAAGGAGTTCTTAAGATCTCTTAAGGACTGTATGAACCCTGGTTTTCCTATCTACAACAGAAGATATTTATTTGTCACTCAAAAAAGTTTCTCATTATAAATTACAACTATAAGAACAATATCAATTCATAAACAGACACTGTAAAAATATATATATACTAGCATTATTGCCCTGTGTTGCCCGGGTAGATATATAGATATAAAATATTTCATGCATCCATCAAAAAAATACTGGGCTGTACTCCCGCTCTTCATGTTCATCTGGCCAGACAGAATGCGCTTAGCACGTTTCTACTGAAATGATATACAAACAATAAGAAAGAAAGAAACTTTGAGCCTGCGGACCTTCGTCTGATTTTAAGGTCATTCCCAACCCTCTTTCTCCTGCACATTGGAATTTGACGCCCCCCCCCTCCATCATCCTCAAACCACCCCTCTTAACGCAGCTGGTCGAGGGGAATCCACAGGGGGTAGACGCACCTCTATCGGGCACAAAAAACATTAAAAAATTTATTTTAAAAAAACTAATTGAGCCCCAAATTTCGTTTTTCCTGATTTAAGTTTCTCGGGTCCAAAACATTAACTGTGCCGAATTTGGTCCCGGTGGGTGAAACAGTCTAGGATTCTATAGCGGACAAACAAACAGACAAGCTCTTTTATATATATAGATATACATATATATAAGTGAAATATCCTAGTTAACACTGAGGCACTTCAAGGAGCCTGAGCATAATTTTGAATTCAATTGATAACTGCCACAACTACATAACTAGACACTCAAACAATGCATAAACATGGCTAACTATTTCTAAGCAAGAAAAATTACGTATTATGCTTGAATATTAATAAAAAACCTGATATGGTTTTAATATGATAAAAACAGACAAATCATAATAAATAGGTTTGGACAAGTCTTTCATTAACAATAACCTTTCATCAGGAAATTATAAAAGGTTTCTCTGCCATAATCAAGAAAAAACTAAGCTAAGTTTATAGTTTTCTTCAAAGTAAATACTAGCTCAAAATGCTTCAAAATAAGCATGCTTTGAATTCAGGATCCATGTGATTTATAATCATAGTCAAATGGGGTTCTAAACCTTCATTTATATATTCCTCAAAAGAGAATTTTTTTACTGTTATCAAACATTTTAAAGATGAAACTAGGGAAAGTTTGTTGATTAATAGGAATTGCTTCAGTTCATTCAAAGTTATCTACAATGCAAATATCACCCTCAATATTTAAGGAGATAATTAAAATACAAATCCTAAATAATGACAAAATCAGGCATAACAGAACAATCAACAAGCTGACATGAATTTGTGTAAGGCAAGTGCGAATGATGGCAAATCTAAAGCTCAGTTGGAAAAGTGAGTTACAATGTCCCTTCCCATTGCATAGAATACATCACATGATACCAAGAGATCAAAAATTTCACTTATGTTTTAGGCCACCTAATGTCTTTGAATAAATACTCTCAAAAAGTTATAAATAAATCAATTTTTAGCATACAGTGCACTTATATACACTTTAATCATATTTATCACTGACAGTTACAACACATTTGTAACTGCCAATAACTACAGCAAAGGGTGAATTGATTCATACCTGCTCTAACAGGGGCATTCTCCAGAATGAGTCTATTATAAATATAACGAATATATTTGCAGGGTTGAGAAGTTTTCGGTCCTTCTTTTCCCAACAAATAGAGGACTTTCACACCCAGAGACGTATGTTCACAATCTTCAATAAACTCACAAAGGTGAGCCAAACCTAGATGAAAGTAAAAGGTTTTCATATTAAAATCAAAGTACCTCTAAACTATAACAAACTCAGTCTAAAAATATCTCCAAAACCAGTAGTCCAGGAGAACCCAAGAAGAAGTCTGTAAAGTTTGAAGTGATAAAAAATAATTAGCCTCATCATTTAAAAACAACGAATTTATAAAATTGGGGATAAAATAATTTTTTGGTTCTGAATACTTTCTTCAAATTCTAAAAATTGCTGTATTTCTTTCATTTCTTGATGTTTTGAGTACAAAAAAATCCCCATTCTGCTTAAAAATCCCTAATATATTTTCTACAACATAAAGTCGCAGCATTGCAGCAATTTCACAGCTAGTAAAGCAAATTTTTTTCTATTTCATTTTTTAGTTTTCAGAGGTTTTTATATTTGCTACTAAGTTTACTTTTATGTTCAATTTGTTTTTGTTATTGCATTTTCATGCAGTTTTTTTTATTAAAATTGTTTATCACATAAAGTTTGTTTATTCAGAAAATGAAACCCATTTTTGCCTCTCGAAGGGTTGGTCGAGAGAGGGTCCCCAACAAATTTTTTCTCAACAAGTAGTTTCTGATCAACGAAAAGTTACAAACCACTGTTCTAAAGAAAATTCTAAAAATACTGGTAATTTTAATTTTTGTAGTCTTTGATCTAGAATTCAAATCAACAAATTCTATATCTCACCAGCTTCTTTTCCATCAGGGCTATCTTCGATGATATTTATTATAGTATCCACTATAGCCTTTTTGTATTCAAAACCACCTTCATCTCTTAAGATCCCAGAGAGGAAGCTCATCATCACATTATGCTTGCGGGGAAATTTTTGACACAGTGACCTGATTGGAAGAAAACTTATGTCATGACAATCATAACAAACAAGATAACACATTTACTTTACTCACAAAAATCCCATTTTCCAAATACAGTGTACTCCAGATTAAGGGAGGGTTAAGAGAGGGGAGGAGTAGCATGAATAATCAAAAAACACAGATAATATAATTTCTATTCAATTTTGTTGTATTTGCAAGATACAATACAGTACTTGCTTTTCTATATTTTTAACTTAATTTACGTATGTAAACTGTAAATTTTTCATTATTTTTTTAATATATTTCTTTTACCAAATCTACACTATGTTTTTTTGACACATCACTATGAATTTTCTTAACAGCTATGCTATCCAGTGCTCAATTTCTAGAAATAGAGGTGCCGGAACTGTAACTGGGGAGGGGGGTGTTATCAGTAATCCAAATTTTACATATATATACAATAGGCCAGGTCCATTCACTAACAACAGAGTAATATGTGATTAAATAAATGTTTTTAACTATCGTAATTTTTTTTCCCTAATGAGAGGTACCGGAACGACGTTTCGGTGCATTCCGCCTCAAATCGAGCCCTGATGATATCAATATATAAATATAATCTAGTAAAGTAGCAACAAATGGTAGTGGTGTGCTGTGTTTGATCAGATCACCAGACTCTTCATCACCCTCTTCTACTTCAACTTATTCATGAGATTGAATCGCAACAGCATTTATAATTGTCAGTGTGATGTTCAAATCCTGGTTCGCATAAATCACTTTCTAACCTCTCTAATCACTTTCTAACCTCTCTAGTTTCTTTGAGAAATAAAAATCTTCTCAATACACAGAAATCCATTATTTTAAAAATCTCATTTATTATATATGTACTAGCTGAATACCCGTGCTTCGCTACGGAGTACATTCAAATTAAATACAATGGTCAATGTATGCAATTAATGAAAAAAATAAAACAATTTATAATAAATATATTGGCCAATGTATATATATATGGATATTTTTATAGACAAAGTAATGTAGAAGAAAATATTCAAATTAAATACAACGGTCAATGTATGCAATTAATTTGTATATTTAATATCCATAAAACATACTAATTTGAATTAAATTCTTAAAAACTTCCATCTCAATTAGTCTAGTGGTTCAATTTTATCTTTTACCGTATTTTAATATTTCTTTTTCAATTTATTTTGTTGTTATGCACGTGACGCAAAATTAATTTAAAGTATCACAAAAAAAAAAAGAAACCACGTGATCAGCATTTAATAAATGAAATTCTAAAAATTAATTTTTAAAAATTCCCCAAAAATCAGAAAATGGAGGTAAAGGTTCAAAAAAGATTTCATTTTAAAGGAATTTTTACGATCTTTCTCATGATAAAAATTTTATAACCCTTGGATTATTATTTTAAATGCAAACTTTAAAGAAAGTTAAAAAACGGCTTAAAAATTTAATTTAAAAAAATCTAAGAATTTTTCAAAAAAATTTTAGTGCACCCCTACACTATAAGAAGAATCGCCATGCAAAATTTCAGCCCTTTAGGTCTAGCAGTTTGGTCTGTGAGTTATCAGTCAGTCAGTCAGTTACGGACCTGTTTTATATTTATATAGATGTCAGAAGAAGTATGCATGCAGTTTTTAATAATTTATGTGGGTATTATTCTAGCTAAAGATTTCAGATTTTTTTTCATCGATAATCTGCACACAGATAATCAAGAGTACATCGTGGTAACTCTGTGGTAAAAGCTGAAAACATAGTAGTTTAAAAAAATATTTAACTGAATTCATCACATGTTTAAACCCTAAAATCCCATGAAATCCATACCAAGTCTTCTGACCTATGGTCAGAATTGGCCATAAGAATAGAAAATGAATCTTACATCAAAAAGAAAATAAAAATCTGACCCTCAGACATAAAGACACAGAAACTGAGAAAGCCAACACTATAAAAACTGACTCTCACCCATACAATTTCTCACTTTCAATAAAACCACACTACTCATCATTCTATCAGTGTAACTTCAATTTATCACCTCAGTCAGTCAGATGGTTCCTCCGACCAAAATACAAAGGAACACTTCAATATAGGGTGACTTTAATAGCTGTCAAAAACATGAGGCAGAATGACAAAACATATTAGCCAAAAACACATCACAAAACAAAATTTAGGCACAAAAAGTTGTTCTTTGCCAATGCTGGGCACTTGTCAATGAAGACATTTGCCTTTTATCTGTGAGAGTCATCGGTTGCCTTCAATAAGGGCACTGTATAGGTGAATCAACACCACCAGCTGGTGCTATCTCCATTTTAACCCAGAAGTGACATCTGGGGGACACCTTCCCCACCCATTGACATCATGGAAGTACTTCCCAGTCTACAGATTTGACATGCCCCTATCCGGTCTAGACACGAAGATGTTGAATGTGTTAGATATAGCGATAAAAGAAAAGTTTAAACTGGATTAAATTAATCTAGTTACATGGTATATGTTTTTCCTGCATGGCAACAATATTGTAAATTTTATGCAAATATCTCATTCATCCTTGCTACTGACTACACCACATGGTGATTCGGATTGGCCAAATAATATCAGCACATGAAGTATTCTAATTGGTCAGTCTGCATAATGCAAATTTTTACCAGACTGTATGCTCTATATAGCATGTACATGTTTTCAGTTATAGCGGTTCGTGTTCGGTTGTCATTAGTTATTTGAGATCAGCTTATGTGAGCTCAGTTGTCTGTAGGCTGCAGCAAGCAGCACTATTTGTTTTCATTTTGTTGTACCAGAAGCAGTAGCCATTATGAATTACTTTTAGTTCAAATCAAAACTAATTACTCCATATCTCGCCTCAACATTCTCTTCACTTCAACTCAGGTATATGAACTCTGCTATTTCAATATTTTATACCTTTTAAAAGGGTATAGTTTAAGTCAATAACCAGCCAGCAAATGTTTTGACTAACAAGGTTAAAGCAACTAACAAGGTTTTGAGCTAACAAGGTTATATATGCTACCAGAATGGCATTCAAACTGAGCACCCCAGTCCAAAGCTTACTGCCCTACATCCAAAATAAAACACCCTAATTGTCAAGAGTACAAAAGGAAGGAAATTGCAATATTTTAGGCTTTTATTGGATGGTGAAAATTCAAGGAAGCATTATTTAATCATTTTAAAATGCATTTTTTTTAAAATTTCACACTATTCAGAGGCAGGATAAATTAAAAGTTTACGTTATCAAATTTATCATGTTTTCAAGATTTATCTTATTTTCTTGCTATGAGGCATCTGTTAACTCATTAGTTAATATTGAAATATTACATAATTATCTCAACACAAAAGCTGCAGTACTTTCAAATATAATTGAAAGAAATAAGCATGTGAAAAGTACAGACAAAAACTTACCTAATAGACTGAACGACAACAACTTTAAATTCATCTGAAATTTCAGACATAAATGAGGTAATCTGTTTCATGAGGCGATCGACACTACTTTCACTACCTGTCTTCAATAACGTGGTTATAGCGAGAGTGGCTATGTTGCGGTTTGAATCAGTGATTAAGTTTTCAAGATCAATATTGCAAGCTGTGACTGCAGCGGGATGTGCCATGGCAACCTATTGGAAAATACGTTATTTCAAAAATGTGCATGAAACAACTCTTTGATATAGTATCAATTTTCAAAAATAAAGCTATGACAGTGGACAAAAATTAATCAGCTAATTCCTTAATTAAACATAAAATTATTTTTTTATTATAATAGCCCCCTGGCTGGAACAACTGCAGACCAGGACCATAGATGACTGCAGACTAAGGGGTGTGGCTCCAGGTTATAATCGCACCTCAAGGGTCAGCGTCCGACTTGACTAGGTGCCCCCACAATTGTGATCCAGGGGTGACAACTGGGGTGCTTCTCTGACTTCATATAACAACTTTCCTGTCTACAGATTGAATCTGCCTCTACCCAGTTTAGACACAAAGATATTGAATAACATTCGATCCAAGCACCCTCAGTCCAAAGCCCAATGTGCTACCACTAGGCTACCTCAGGCCATCATACAGACAATAAACACAAATGAATTTAATCATCAACTTTTTTTTTAAATAATGCAATATGTTAATGTGGCAATTAATATTAAATATATTTAAATGGCTCTTGAGGTTGGATGTCATGACTTTTACTATTGATTTCTCAGGACCTACAAGACAAGGGGTTCTCAACAAGGAGGGAATTTCAGGGTTTCAGAGGAGGGAGGGGGGGACCACTCTTTTCTGTTGTGTAGACTATGATTGTTGATGTTGTGCAGACTATGTAAAATCTGTAAAATTGCAGTTAGTTTTTAACTTAATCTCTTTTGTCGCAAATGAAAATGAAGCAACAGAATAGATTAGAGACTGAAAATGACCTTTCAAGCACTCCAAGAACTTTTAAAGTTTGGTTTGGTGTACTACAGTCAATTTTTTTCTACACCAGGGCTAATTAGACCATAGAACTTACAAAGAAAGAAGAAAAAAAATTGCAAAAAAAAAAAAAAATCACAGGTTTCTCATTGACTGTAATCTTCATTGAATAAAATAAATTACAATACCCTGGCATTCTGTTTAACTTTTTATTTATCAAGTATGCTTCAGTAACTTTAGCCTCTTAAGTAATTAGTTCTGAATATAAAATAAACTAATTTTATAAAAGTTTTAAAAATTACCAACATTTTCTATCGCTATTAAATATTTAGGACTTATTCTAAAAATAATCCAAACAAATGTCTATGCATACAAAAATAAAAGATTTTCGATATATGCTTGTTATTTGGGATGCACCTCTCTAGTGAGACAGTCTCAAAAAGGGGGGGGGGGGGGGGATATTCTGAACAAGGATGAAATGGGGGAATGGAGCAAAAAAAGTTGAAAACCACTGTACTAGACTTTCCAAAAAAGAAAAACAGCAAAATGGATCCTTCATGTTGATGGTCATGATAAAATAGGGTTTCCAGCCTCCACTACAATTAATAAAAATCAGATTAATATGCCTTTAAAACTGCCAAGAAACTGACACACAAGAAATCAAAATTTTACTGATCGTATAAATTTTATAAGAAAGGAAGTATATCTTTAACTACTCTATTTCTCATCAACTTCTTTCAAAATTAAGTACTCCAAAGGAGCATCTTTACTGATAGCATGAAAGTATCACAGTACCTTATTTAATGTTTTAACAGCCGCAAATCGAAGGGTTGGTTTGGACGAAGCACAAAATAACTGCAAAACAGACACAGCAGGAGCCAATTCTCTGGCTGTTGTGGATTTCATGTTGATTATGGCATGAGCCGCTTCATAGATGACCATTTCGGACTTATGCCGGAGGCAACTCTGGATGAAGTCAAAGTGTGGATGGTCGAGTCTAAACAAAATCAAAAATCATAAAACATAAATATAAAGTTCTTTCCAAAATAGAACAATGCTCTAAGAAAAATTTCAAAGTAATTAGTCAATTTCATGCTGAAGGGTACACATTTTGTACTCATTTTCAGAAATCAAAAATTGGGAGTTAAGACTTTCTAAAGACCTGTGCAAGCCATTTTTAAGGATCTCAAAGATGATTGAAAAATCATTTTATTTCCAAAGGTTAGGCTTTTAATAGTATATGAGTTTTAAAACCCTATACAACTTTACAACATCTATATCAGCTTAATAAGTTATTAATATTAATAATACTTCAAAGTTACTTTCATAGGTTGCAATATGTTGGGTTATCCCTGAATTTAACTCATCACATTGACACTAGTAAGCAGTGTCATAGTGAGTTAGAGCAAATAAGTGTGTGTGCATGCATGCATATGTATGTATATATGTATGTATGTATGTATGTATGTATGTATGTGTGTGTGTGTGTGTGTAGAGAGAGATAGATACACAGTATATATATATATATATATATATATATATATATATATATATATATATATACACACACAGTGGAACCTCGATATAATCGAATTCCTTAATAAATGGAAGTTTTTCCATTCCCCTTGAACCTTCCTAACACTCCCATGTTATTATTAAATTGAACCTCAGTATATTGAAATCCTCGATAATTCAAGGTTTTTTCGCTCTCCCTTGAGGTTTAATATATCAAGGTTCCACGGTATGTATATATATATATATATATATATATATATATATATATATATATATATATATATATATATATATATATATATATATATATATATGGAGTGCAGGGGCAGAGGCTGAGTGATAATATATAAGAATCTTCCGCCTGGTAAATGATATAAAAAGAAAATATGCAAAAAAAATTATCTGCATTTTCATAAAAGCAATCACTGATGGCCATAAACTGAAAATTCTTGCATTTCAATTCAAAAATCAGCGCTTATTAAGTACTAGAAATTAAACCCAAAAAAAATTGAAGGACCTTGAAAGTACTTTTTAAAAACTTTTGAAGGGCCCTCAAAAACAGAAACTAGAAATAAGGAGATCTTAAGGACTTTTAAGGACCATACAAAGCCTGTGTGCAAATTTTTTCTTTAAAAACATTAAATGAAGAAAAGAAGAAACATACCCCACATCATCCTCTATAATTAACTTGCTGGCAATTCGTATCTGAAATACAAGGAATAATCATTGAAGTTAAACATTACAGACATAGAAAGTGAAAAATAAAACAGTAAAACCTCACTTCATACCAGCAAACAGACTGCATAAGACGACTTTAACGTAGTCCTAGTATATTTGGTGAGGAGTTTGGAGATGGCGAGTTTATCCATTTTGCGAATCTGATACAATAATCCTAGAGCATGATACTGGAAAACAAAAAAGATTGAATTAAATTATATTCATAATGCAGAATTGCTTAAAACATTATATTCATAGTAATTTTACATTCCCTTGATTCAGTTAACACAATGGTCTCTCTCTCTTTCCCAGCATTTACAATTGTAGCTTTTGTCAAAATATTGATGAGCATGTCAACTACTCCAGGCTAGAACAATGAATATGAATAAGTTAGAGTCCCACTGAAATGCTCAGCTTGAAATTCTCATTTCTATTTATGCCATAGTTAATATCAGTTTTATGCCCTATAATTTAAATTATGATATTTTATACATAATACACATGCATTTGCATGTGTTTTGCTTTAGAAAATAAAGGAAGAGGTGAATCCTACTAAAAAATAGCACAAGCACTGCAAAAATCCCCATTTTTCAAATTTGTTTTTCACATCACATAGAAGAGATGATTTCAAAATTAGATAGGACTGAAAAATTGTTAAACAATATTTTCCATATTCTGAGATATACATACACACAACTACATTGACAGTGTTTTAGACAATATGTTTTGGAAAGATTTTCAACCATTCCTTTATTTCACAAAAAAAAATTAAATTGAAATGAAACATAACATGTCTTATCTCTAGTATGTTTCCTCTTTGAACATATCACTCACTCCTTTCAACGACATCATATCTCAAAAATCGGCGATTTTTAGTTATGCTTGTTTTCAAGAATGCCCTGAAAACGTAGTATATCCCTGCAAAATTGTCATATCTTACCGCTCAATATTTAGCTGCTAGAGAGCAGAATTAAAATTTATTTTCAATACATTTCAATGTACTTTTAAACTTCTGAATCACACTCTGGAAAAATGTTTTTTTGTTAGATACGACGTTGTTGAAAGGAGTGAGCGATATGAAGAAACCTTACTTTTGCTGATTTGTACAGAACACTTTTGGATTCACTACTAGAATGATTGAAAGACTTTTCTAAATACTGATTATAACCAGGAATAATGTTATTTCAATGATTCTATTTTGTACTTATTTTTTTTCCAGAAGAGCTTGAATTTGCAAGAACACTTGATTGGTGAAACGAGGTTTTTAGAACTAATAAATGAAACAATTTTACATAGAGAGAAAGATTTTTGAGCAAGGACAGATTGAAATATTATGACAGGGGTGGCCAAGCTCCTTGATATTCCGAGTCATTTTTCAAAATTTGAAATTTTTCGCGAGCCGCAATTAAATACGTATTTAAAAGGTATGCAAAAAAGGTATTAAAAAATTTTTTTTACAGAAATTATATTTGTTGAAAACATAAATAAAAGTACAAAATATGTGTATTGAATTTAAAAATTAAACGCATTTATTTTACTTCTCTTGATAATTCTTTACAATTTGGTGAATAATTGGTGACAGCACTTCTCAGTAATTCTTTGAGATGCTGGTTAGTTAGTACTGATCGGTGTTTGGATTTCACAAATTTTAAAGTGGAATAAAATGATTCACATAAGTACATTGTTCCAAATATTGAAATAATTCGATAAGCAGCCTTTTTTCAGGATACTTCGATTCTGGTACAAATTTCCAAAATTCAGTAATCGGCATCGACTTATATTTTAATTGTAGAGCTTGATCTTCTTGCATCTCTATTAATTCTAATTCTCCAGATGCGCTTTGAGTCATAATTATATTGGAAATGGAAAACTCACCTTGAATTATGTTAATTTCAAATGGATTCAGAAAAAAATCAAGAGACTATTTCAAATATTTCAAGTCTTGAAATCTATTTTGGAATTTCGTCAATATTCCTTCTAGCTTTTTGATATACTCGTTCAGTTTTTCTTGTTTAATATTGGAACAAATTTTTTTAATTCGAGGAAAATGACAAAATGTTTTATTTTTAATGTCCTTTTGAAAAAGTTGTAATTTAGTTTGAAAACTACATATACACTGTGAGAGGTCAGATATTATTTTATCTTTCCCCTGCAATTGTAAATTCAGTGTTTGCAAATGTTCCATGACATCAGTTAAAAACATTAAGTGTTTTAACCACTTGTCATCATCTAAATCTAAATAGGTTATTTCCTTTTCTTTCAGAAATGCAGTTATCGGATCAAACAAATCTACAAATCGATTTAATACGTTGTAGCTAGATAACCATCTAACAATGCGAAAGAAATTAATGGCATTTGGAAGTTCTTTGTCCTTTAATTCTTCAAGGAAAGTTTTGAATTGTCGATGATTTTTTGCATTGGTGCGAATGTAATTTACAATGTGTAACACTGTTTTCATAACATCAGGATATTTTAAATATTTTGTAACGAGATGTTCTCGGTGAATTATGCAGTGAATCGGTATGAATTGTGGAATTTGAGAATCATCTCTTAAAAGCCCAATAAGACCAATTTTTTTACCCAGCATTGCCGGAGCTCCATCAGTTGCAATGCTTACAAGTTTATTAAGAGGCACAAAAGTTTTCATTATGGAATCTAATGCATTTTTAATATCGACACCGCGGGTTGACTCTTGAAGTGCTACTAAATCTAATAATTCTTCTTTAACAACAAAGTCAGGTGAAACAATGTAATATTTGTCCTCTCTTCATCGGAAAACGCGATATTTAAAAACGTGTCATGAACGGATGGTTTAAAATAAATATGCAGATTTTTCAACTTTGAAGGCAGGACTGGAATTACGAAGCTCTCGTCATAGCCAATGGGGTTTGTACAAGTAAATACAACAAGTATTTAAGATGTACGTATTTTTTCAGCATGTGGTGGTTTTGTTTAAGCAGTAACTATTCTGCGAGTGAGTTGGGGCTTTCAGCCATTGTGTTAGTAGCGGTTTTCGCAGCAAGTTTGATATTTAGATGCGTTTGCGACGTATTATCGATCGATTAAGCTTGAATCCCTTCTTTTTTCCTGTACCTTTACCATTCAGTTTAAGTAGGTTTTGTCAAAATTAAAGTAGATTAATTCTCGCCCGTTCATGACACACTTATCTGTATTCTTTTTTTGTTTAATGGTTAAGTTTTGTAAATATTTTACTTCCAAGCTATTGGATCAAATCGATCACCTTTTTTAATATGTTTTTATGTAATATAAGAAAAATAAAGGCATTTAGTTAGCCTCATCAAGTCTACTTTCTTGTGAAATGTTTTTTATTTCAGATAATTAGGTAGGGGACAAATTATGCTGTTTAATCCACCCAACAAACAAAACATATGAAAACTGCCAATTGCGGAAGATCTGTGATATCTGTCGATTCGTCAAGGGCTAAGCTGAATGCAATACAGTTCTTCAAAGTTCAAATTCAAAGTTCAAAGTTACAGTTCAAATCATTTTTTAAATTATATTCAAGAGATGTATTAATTGCAGTTATGCGCCGTTCAGTTGTGTCTCTCGAGATGGGAATTTGCGAAACAACTTTGTGCAATGCTGCATTATTTGGATCTAAAACTTTAAGTACATCGTCCAAGTTTTTTTAATAAACTCTCCCTCTCCATACGGGCGTTTTGCATGAGCAATATTCCAGGCAATAACAAAACTGGCTTCAGCCACATTATTAGCTTGATTGCTAAAGGTCATCAAAATTGACTGTTTATTTAAATTTGATTTTAAAGAAGCAAGTTTATCTGATCTTAATTTGGAATTTGGTGGATACTGATTAGAAAACTGAGGATGATTGGTTTCATAATGTCGACGTAAATTGCTAGCTTTATAATTTTTGACCGTAGAATTACAAATAACACATTCTTTTCCATTATTGTCAATAAAAAAGAAATTCTCCTCCCACTCATTATTAAAACTTCTATTTTCTTGCTCGTATTTTCTTTTTTTATTTTCATTCTCTGTCGTCATATTTTTAAAAGAACTGAAAATAAAGAAATTTAGAAAATACAAGTTTTGTGTTATTTAAACAATAACAACACGTGTTACATACTATGAAACAAATTATAGTTAACTTACCAAAAATTCCAGATTACAAATTATATCCGTAGCAAGAGTGATACAAATTGCTTCCTCCAGAGCACAATGTCAACTGTCCATTGCAATGAAAGTTTACAAATTCAAAATCGGTCTGGAGTCTGTCGATTACGGACGATTACTCCACTGTTTATGTTCGTTCGTGCAGTTTTTGGATGAGTCATATCATTCTTAACTTGGACGGAAATGAAATTTGTTACAACGTTGTACTTAGTCTTTCATATTTGTTGTCAGTAATTTAAAAGTGTAACCAACCCTTTTTTCCTCAGCAACTATCTTCTCTAATGAGTAGAGGGCGCTACGTGCCACGAGGAAGTGTCCTCTCCTTATTATTTTTGTCTTTAAAAAGGGAGAGGGGCTTCCGGGGAAAAAATCCCGCCAGACAGGCGTTGGGGTTAGTAGTTGATCCTCTACTCACGTTGAATGTGGTTGTTGTTCTTCCTAATGTTAAAATTGTATATATGTAAATATAATTAAATTATGTATGTGCTATTGTAATTAAATATCTTCACCTTCTGAGATGGCGTTAGACCCGATTCCAGTTAGCTGATTTATTTTCGACGCTGAGCCTGACTAGTGGCGTTCTTTCCCGCCATAAGTGATGACCGTCAGATGCCGAACACTGGATAAAGTCGTGAAGTTTCCACTTCATGCTGCTGTCAAGAGTTGTCATTGCCATCAGCCGCTGTTTTGCTTTTAATATCTATTTAGTTTTGGCTTTGGTTGGCGATGAACGTTGAAGCAACCCTCGTTCCCACCACAAAAGACATTTTGAAACACATACTGAACGATAATAATTTTTTAAAATATAGTAACACAAAAATGAAAAGGGAACTCGGGTACATTTATCGAGAGCCACAAATAATCCTTCAAAGAGCCGCATGTGGCTTGCGAGCTGCAGGTTGGCCACCCCTGTATTATGATAAAAAATAATGGAACACCACATACTGTAAAAATTTTAAATAAAAATTTAAAGTAAAAACTAGTGAAATCCCAAAACACTGGGACTTAGATTTATTTCCTAGAAAAATAATTAGAAATCTTTGTTTTTAATGAATTTGAATTTTTTTTAAATATAGTTTTCCATTTCAGTTAAAGATTATGAAGTGAACTGGGGACTATATTAGGATTAAATGATCTGTGGGGTCTTTATATGGGTGTTAAAAAAAACATATCATTAATACAGGATTCTATTTGCGTTGGTCTAGTTTAGAGCACTATGGTCAATCTTTTGCTACATGAGGGCTCATTAGACAAGGGCCTACTGCTTAAAACTGATTCTGAACCACTACAAACATCCAAGCCATGAGTGGGACTCAAACCCACTGCCGTACCGAATGCCAGCGCTCTAGCCATTCGGCCATTGCCCGACAAATTATATTTGGGACTTTTTGCACTGGTCATTGTATTTGAACAGTTGCTACAATGTATGGTTCTTACACAGAGCACCAACTGTATGTGTGTGTGTGTGTGTGTGTGTGTGTGTGTGTGTGTGTATATATATATATATATATATATATATATATATATATATATACATATATATATATATATAAATTAATGACTAAGATTAAAAACTTTTAATATATTATGTATGTATTACTTTACAGTCCATACAATCAAATTTCTGTTTCAGAATTTTAGATAAAGAGTTGATAAAATAACTGGTAAACTCACCTGAACCATGACATTATCTGAATTGACAGCTTCTTGGGCTTCATTGACCCACCTTTTCACAACATCAGGACTCGACTTCATCAAATGCTATAGAAATATAATAAACACACAACATTAACATAACTGGGTCTAAATTTATTTAGAAAAGTCTATCAAGTGTGCAATGATAAAATTGAAAAGATACAAACAGATAAAAACACAAAAACCAATACAAAATAATTCACAATTCAATTTATGAAAAAATCTGTTTACAAGATTTATGACTGCATATTTCTGTACAATTACAAGTCTATACTCGGGGCATACCTAACCTGAATACAGGTGGGACGCTAGAGCAGTATGATTCCGCGATTGCGATATAGTTTGCACTTTTTCCTATTAACAGAGTTGATTAAAGGTACATTTCAGACATAAATAATTAAAATAATGATTTAACTGATAAAGTGTAGACATATTTGGGCAACAAAAATGTGGTCTTTCATGTATTTAGTAAATAATGCGCAATACAGCATACGAGAGAGAATGTAACGTCATTGAATAATCTGACCATTCACAAGGCTTCGTTTCCTTGGCAGGAGTACCTGGCATTCAATGTGGATGTGGAATTTTGGTAACCCCAGGTCTGTTACTTCCTGCCAATGGGTAATGGTTTACCCTATGAAAAGGCAGTATTTACAAGAGACAAGTGGGGAGAAATACACATCTGCAGTTAACAATAGAAAGGAAATTTTCAACACTATACCAATTGGAATATTACTGCCATGATTTGCTGTACAATCTGAAATATTTAAGCGCAGATTTCTTATGTCTGTCTTCCAAGTTATAAACTTGCGACTAAGTAAAAAATCTTTCACGCTTTCATTTAATTTTTAAACTGGGCAAAAATATGGCTAACAAAAACCAAGTTATGAGAAGATATTTCACAAAGGATGAAATTAGAGTTGACGAAATATTCCCCTAGTTAAATTGCGAGAAAAGGGAAATTTTTATAGTGTTGAAAAAATTAAATGCATGTGATTTTTCATTGGAAGAGGTCATTAGTGTAGTCATCATAATACTTTAAAGGGCAGGACCAGCTTTAAGCTATTTGACCTATAGATTAGGAAATTTTTTTTTAAATGTCTACAAGAAAATTGCGTAAACAGATGTAAAAATTATTCAGAATAACGACTAAACAAAGTGTGTAAAACATGCATATGTATATCTCAATATACTGGTTGAAGAAATGGAAGCATTCTTCCGTCTTAATACTTCTGAAACCCATAAAAATTCTAAAATTCCTCGCTACGAATGATAGAGCTGCTGGCTTTCCGAATAGGGACCAGGAACAGAAACGTTTCTGGATTAAAATTAATTAAAACATACCTGAGACCAACAATATCGCAGTAGAGACTAAACAGTCTTCAATACTTTCTATAGAGCATGAGGATATTAAAATTTGATCAAATCATAAATGATTTTACAGATAAAAAAAACTAGAAATATTTATTTGTAGATATTTTTGTTCTGAAAATTAAATCTGGCTTAAATACTTTTTCCATAACTTAAGGTCTAATATAATCGTTTTATGTTTAATCCCTCATTTTTAGAACTGACTACTTATATCCCAAATAAACACAAAATTCTGTAAAAAAAAATAAGATATGTAAGAAATGCCTTACATAAATCCACAAACTGAATTTGCCGAAACTCTGATAATAATCTGTACAATACATGCAATGAAAAAAATCTATAATTGAAAACCACACTTCAGTAGTAGCATTTTTATCATTTATTTGTGCTGTCATCGGATTCTGAAAGCCCATTTGTTTTATATTTGCATCAGTTGTTAATATATTTGGCCACACTTATTATTTTAAATGAAAACAAAATTACCGGAACAGATTGCATCTCCTATAGCGAAAGAAAAAGCTAACAATTTCAAAAATCCAAATACCCAGAAATCTGCATCTATAATAATAAATTTTTGTATGATCTTGTATTTATAAAAGTAAACAGGACTCTAAATTTTATTGAGGATTTCTGAAATTCCCTCACATTACTTTGGTAAATATTAAGTAGAACGATGCGTGGTTAAAAGTTTCAAAATACATTGATTACATGAAAATAGAAATCAAAACATGTATTGTTTTCTTAAAGCCTAAATATTTAAAACCTTCATAATTTTCTTAATGGGTGATAGAAGGCCAAATATGGCAATCCGCATTTTGTATCGGCGGGGAGTTATTTCCGTTGCAAGTGCAAATTGGCTGTTATAGTATGTTTAGTGCTCTCAGGTTAGGTTTGCCCCAAGTGTAAAGCATTATGCAATTAATTTATCTGGTTTCCTCTAGTTGTTACAAAAAAGTTCTTATTTGAAGATAACAGATATATTTAATTATTTTAATAATCAAAGGAACTTCTCAAAAAATGTTTATTTCAAAACAAGCTATACATGAACAGTATAAGCTAAAACAATACCTGTTTTCAAAACAGAATAAAAGGAAGACAAGCTTGAATTCAATGGGTCCATTTTAAGCTACCCTTGGAACATTAGATGATACATTGACAATTTTAAAAGTCATCATAGACTAATTAAAGATTCTTCAACAGAATACAAATTAAAAATGATTTCACAAACAGAATAGCTTTCAGGTCAACACTCTATAAAAATAGGCAGGTACAAGTCAAATAGTAAGCAGCTTCAATAGAAGACATGGTTCCTTTTTCAAAATATTATCTGACAATAAAAGGTCATTTAAAAAAAATTTAACTTCTTTTTTTTTTGGTTTCCAAACTCCCTTTAAAATTATTATTACTTAACAGAATTTGAAGGGGCATGATTTATTCATTTAAATAAAAGCTTTTGAATGCAAACACAAGAAAAAGGATTTTCCTCCAAAACAATTATTTGATTAAGACTTCTGAAGAACTCGGACAGAAAATGTATCAACTTGTTATAAAATAATTACAAGATAAAAAGAACTTTTTATATACCATGTTTTAAAATTTTCTGTTGAATCATATAAACTTGACAATTTTATGTATTGATAAATACTCTTTAAAATTTTTTTGATGAATTATCCCATCAACTTGAAAGAAAATGAAGTTAATTGGAAGTTAACTTGCGTTTAACTTTTCATTCCCGTCCCGGCAGATAGATGGCTGCACCATTCTACAAAACAAAATTAACTGAAAATGAATTCAAATCTGCTTAAAGATGGTTAAAAGTATCAAAAGAATGCATTGTCATCATGTTCTGAGCTATTCTTAAAGTTTTAAATGTCTAGCTAGTCGGGAAGTTAGTTAAAAATTGATTGCAAGATTTGTACTCGATAAACACACAAACAAACAAGAAAGCGAGTTAATAAAAACATGGAAATAACAGAGTACTTACTAAGGAAGAGACTAAGGCAGCACTGGATACAGAACTGTTTTTATCAACAATAGCCTGTTTCATATACCTTTCAATGGCTTGAAGCATACCACCCTGCAATTATTGAAAATATTTACATTTATGTCATCACACGATCACCACAATACAACCAATGAATTGGCAAGATCGAGCAGAATATCTTTGAGACCAAGTCAAATTCCACAGTGAAAGTACTTCCTATGAAATGCTGTAGTAAAATATAAAACAGATTCAATTCTTTAACAGAGATGCTTTTTTAATGGTCTACCATAGCAATACACCAATGGAACTACTGCTATCATAGTATTGTCAATCTAATATGCTGTTAAATCTGATCAATCACTGCCATTTCAATAGTTTATAATGAATATCCAACTCATATAGCATTACAATATGCATTTTCATGTGAAAGATTTATTCAGTACTTTATCATTATACTGACCTGTTGTCAACTGTAATACATTAAATTCACCAATTACATTTATACCTTCCAGTATGACAGTCTCCACAATAACCTCCTGCATGTAATTACTCTAGTCAACTGTTGTGTTCTTAGACATCTATAAATGCATTTGGCAGTTCGTTGACAGGTTGGTAGAATGGGAAAATAACATTCATTCTGTGGATATTTATACACATTAGCAGGGTTCCCACTCACATCTTGAATTAAAAATTAGGGTCTTTCAAAGGCTACCTACCTCTTTTTTTAAAGCTGTACTAAACAATTTGCTTTACTATTCATTAAAAAAAAATTATCCCACCACTCTATGTTTGGCAATCAATCATGTAGATCAGTTTCTCAACCTTTTTCTGACTATAGCACTTTTTGATTTTTTTCAACATCTGTATAATATGCTGCATTTTGCTTCCCTCTGTGGCCCCCTAGTCTTGCACCGTGGTCCCCAACTGATGAGATTTTCCCCTGTGCCCCCCCCCCCTGGAATATCCTTAAGACCCTTGAGGGCATATGGCCCCAGTTGAGAACTGCTGATGAAGATGAACATACTGGTCAATAGCTTAACATTTAAATGGTAATCAATTAATACAGTTAATATTAATTAGTATCCATTTAAAACTGATACAAATATCAAAATTTCATGTATATAAGATTTATATATGCTGTTCTATTGAAGCAAACTATAACTGGAATATTGGTTCAATTTTTTTAATGACTCCAGTGTGCGGCATAACTTAATGAAATTAATAAGTTTATTGTCTAAACTGTAAAATTAATAAAAAAATATACAGATATGAGGCTATCTCTACCTGAAAACACAATCAGAAATACAATTCAGGGTTTGTACTCATTTTTCCAATATCAAAAATAAGGAGTTCTTAAGGACTTTTTAAGGAGCCATGGTAGTATTTTTATGGAACTCAAAGAGGATTTAATAAAATGTTTTATTTCCAAAATTTAGACTATTAAAAGTATTTGAGTTATAGGATCCTAGACATCCTTATAACTTAATACCAACTTTATAAATTCTTAATAATAATAGTATTTCAAAATTACTTTCACAGGTAGTAATCTGTTAGGTGATCCCTGCATTTGATTAGACAAATTGACACTGGAAAGCAGTATCGTAGTGAGTAATTAGAGAAATCAATAGTTAAATATATATATGTATATACATATATGTGTATATATATAAGTGAGTATATATGTGGCATAGGAGGTAAGAGAAATGATATATAAGCTTTCTCATCCTGGATATGATGGCGCGTGATACAGACAATATGCAAAAAAATTATCTGCATGTTCATAAAAGCAATCATTAACATACATAAACTAAATATTGTGTATCAACTAAAAAATCAGTATTTCTTAAGGACTGGAAAGTACCTTACATAACACCTGGAAATGTCACTGGTGTACTCCTTATATGGACAAATAAGACTAAAGATGTAACAATGCAAATAAAACTAAACACAGGCATGTATATATATGTGATATATATATATATATATATATATATTGTGTGTGTGTCTGTCAGTTATTTGCCAATAAAGATATTTGCTCTTTGATGGCGAGAATCATTGGCTTCTTTCAACAGGAGTATTGTATAGGTGAAAAAGCACCACCCAATGGTTCCACCTCAATTTTGATGGAGAAGCCCCCATGGATATCTGGGACACACATACCTTCGCCCACCCTCTCATAGATCTTCCTCATAGGACTTTCCAGTCTATAGATGCCCATCCAGTCTAGGCACTACATATATATATAAATTAAATTTATATATATATATATATATATATATATATATACAAAGATATATTTATAAATATATATATATATGTTGGTGTGTGTATGTGTGGGTGACATCCATCCATTCAAAAACTATTTTTTTTACTACATGATGATTGTTTTCCACCATGACTAAAAATTTTCAAAATAACCCTGAACAGTCCAGCATGTACCCTAAGGGGTATGCTTAACCTGTGGTACCACAGGCTAGGAAATGCTAGTCTAGAAGGAACTCAGATTAATCATTAATTATAAAACAAAATATGTCTAAAAGTATCTTACATCTGTAATTGTACATAGAGCTCTGATGGCGGCTGGTCGATATTGATCCTCCTGAAATGAAAAGAAATTCATTATAAGACACAGTCAAGACAAAACTCGAGAACTGAATCTGTAATGTGGTATTGATTTGAATCACCTACCTTGCCAGTCATGTCTTTAGTTAGGCTAGAAATAGAAATGTAATGTTAAAAAATTATGGACAAACAAGTGCACTATAAACTAAGAAAACATGGTATGAAAATTGAAATGAAATTTATAAATTTCAGTAAATATCTTTAAATGAATAAGTACTGAAAGGGTGAAAATGTTCACAGATATTTAATACTTGCTGAAAACCCATGCTTCACTATGGAGTACATTCAAATTACATACTATGGTGTCAGTGTATGCAATTAATGCCACATATATATATTTACTAGCTGAAAACCCGCACTTAGCTACGGAGTACATTCAAATTAAATACAACAGTCAATGTATGCAATTAATGCCAAAAAAAATTTAAAAAAATACAGTCAAACATCCATATATCGAAGTAGCAAATTGCCGGAAAAAAATTCGATATATAGAATTGAGCTTAGTTTTTTCATAATTCTCCTAAAAATAATTAAAGCTAATTTTCGTATACGAAACTCTTTCTAATTTATATGCGAATCCCATTATATGAAAGTTAATAACTAAAAAATGAATTAATATGAAAGATTTATCGAGTGCTACATACCTTTAAAAAAAAAATAATCCAGACTGTGGTTACAATGATCACAGTTACATTCTTTTTTAAAAAAAACTACAAATATCTTGCTAAACAGCCAGTTTTGCGGAAAGTTCAAAGAAATGTTCGTATTTATTCAGTCCACTAAAAACTTAATCAGGGACATTTTCCGCGACTTGAAGTTCACGACATATTGTTTCAAATGCCGAAAATAAGGAGATTTTATTCTAAAGTGGAATAAAATCTCCCAATTTGTCTTGAAAAAAATTTCGATATATAGAGATTTTTTCGATATATAGAAACAAGTTTTCTATGTAATGAACATGGAGATTTGCTAAGAGTTCAATATATAGAAAATTTCGATATGTGGAAGTTCGATATATGGAGGTTTGACTATATATATATATTTATAATAAATACGACGATCAATGTATACAATTGATGTAAAAAAAAAATTCATAAAAAAATCGTAAGGGATATTTTTATAGACAAAATAATGTCCAATCGTCTGCCGCATTAGCAAGAAATTTTTTTTTTTTCTATTTAGTTTTTATGAACGTGACGATAAATTTATTTAAAGTACCAGAAAAAGAAATCACGTGATCAGCATTTAATAAATTAAATTCTAAAAATTAATCTTTAAAATTTCACCAAAAATCAGAAAAGTGAGGTAAAGATTTGAAAGAGATCTCATTTTGAAGGAATTTTTATGATCTTTCTCGTGATATAAATTTTATAACCCTCAAATTATTTTAAATGCAAACTTAAAAAAAGTTACTGAAACAGCTTAAAAATTTAATTTTAAAAAATCTAAGAAGAATTTTTGAAAAATCTTTCTTAGTGTACCCCTACACTATAAGAAGAATCGCCATACGAAATTTCAGCTCTTTAGGTCCAGCGGTTTGGTCTGTGCTTTGTATGTCAGTCAGTCAGTGAGTGAGTCAGTTACGGAACTGTTTTATATATATAGATAATAAATACAATGATCAATGCATACAATTGATATAAAAAAAATGTATGCAATTGATCAAAAATATATTTATGAAAAAATATATTTATAAAAAAATCGTAATGGATATTTTCATAAACAAAATAATGAAGAAGAAAATATTCAAATTAAATCTGATAGAACATACTAAAGAATATAGTACAGTTTGAGGAACATTTCTTTTACCATATTTTAATACTTTTTTGGATAATGTCCAACCATATTTTAATATTTTTTTGGATAATGTCCAATTGATTTTTAGAATTTTTTTGGATAATGCCACATTAGCAAGAAAAAAAAATATATTCTTTTTGTCTATTTCGTTATTATGCAAGTGACGCAAAATTAGTTTAAAGTACCTTAAAAAGAAAAGAAACCACGTGATCAGCATTTAATAAATTAAATTCTAAAAATCAATTTTTAAAAATTCACCAAAAATCAGAAAATGGAGGTAAAGATTTGAAAAAGATTTCATTTTAAAGTTATTTTATGATCTTACTCATGATATAAATTTTATAACCCTCGGACTATTATTTTAAATGCAAATTTTAAAGAATGTTACAAAAACAGCTTAAAAATTTCTCTTAGTGCACCCCTTCAGTATAAGAAGAATCACCATGCAAAATTTCAGCCCTTTAGGTCCAGCAGTTTGGTCTGTGCGTTATATGTTAGTCAGTCAGTTACGAAACTGTTTTATTTATATAGATAATCAGAATGACAATTTAGAGAATGAAGGCACTTATTGCAAGGTTCTTCTCATTTTCAAGAATCAAAAATAAGGAGTTCTAAGGACCTGTGCTAGCATTTTTAAGGACCTCAAAATTGATCTGAAAAGAGTATAATTCCAAAATTTTAGTATTAGAGGTTTAAGAACCTATACAACTTTACAACATCTATATTAACTTAATAAATTATTACTACTATTTCAAAATTAATTGTACAGATTCCACTTTACTGTTTGGTTATTTTTGCATCTAACTCAGCAAATTGATACTGGTAACCAGTGTCATAGGGAATAATTAAGAGTATACAAATAGTTTATACATAAATATATATGTACATATTTGGAAGGTGGGGGTGAGAGTGACAATATATAAGCATTCACACCCTGATCAATAATGATACAAAGAGAAAACAAAAAAATTATCTGCACTTTCATGAAGACAATTGTTCACAGCCATAAACTGAAAATTCTTGTACTTCATGGTGAATATAGGTACTTCTTAAGGATCCGGAAGAAAGCAAAAAAAAATTTATGTCGAAAAAATAAGTACCTAAATAGTTTGTTTTGAAAGCAAAAATTAGTACTTTCTAAATACATTTGAAGGGCCCTTAAAAACAAACTGAAATTAAGGGGTTCTTGTGGACTTTTAAGGACTAAACAAACCCTAAAACTTATTAGTGCTTCTTATTAACCAAAGGATCAGTTCATTTCTCAGTACATATTTCCAAGAATTCTTATTCAATAATGATAAATTTAACTTATTTACATTATTGCAAACTGGCTTATTCATTTAAAATTTAAATATGCTCTTAAACACTCCAGTTACCTGCTAGTGACAATTATGACATCTTCCGCTATCGAGGCTAATTCTTTGATACACAAATAAACCAGGCGACGTAGTATAGGATCATTTGATTGGAAGAGTTTAGTCATGGCAAAAAATGCCTCAGTGGCTTCAACTGTGCCTAGTTGCTCGCCCTATTGAGTAAAAGTAAAATATTAAAAAAATAAGTAGGATTTTATCAATATTAATATAATAAACTCAAAGCTTTTTAACATATACAAAGACAATAACATATACAAAGTTCGTACTCATTTTCCAAAATCAAAAATAAGGAATTTTCAAGGACTTTTGAAGAACCTTATAAGGTATTTAAAATGTGTTTTACTTCCAAAGTTTAGACTTTTAAAAGAATTTGAGTTTTAAGATCCTGTACAACCTTATAATAACTTATTTATCAACTTAATAAATTATGAATAATAAAACTTCAAAATTACTTTCACATGTTACAATCTGTTGGGTGATCCCAGCATTTAAATCAATAAATTGACACTAATAAGCAGTGTCATAGCAAGTTATTAGAACAAGCCAATACATATAGAGGGAGGAGGGAGAGTGACAATGCATAAGCATTCTCATCCCAGTCGATGATACAAAAATAGAATATGCAAAAACTCTTTTATAGGCATTTTCATAAAGGCAATCACCAACATCAACAAACTGAAAATTCTTCAACTCTACTTTTTAAATGCTTAAGAGTAAAGGAAAAAATATAAGGACCTTGAAAGCAAAAATAAGTAATTTTTAAAATCTTTTGAAGAGCCCTTAAAAACAGAATTTGAAAATAATGTGTTCTTGAGGACTTTTAAGGACCATTCTATCCCTGCCAAAATTTGAGCAATTAAGTAAACTTAGATCAATTTACAATACGGTGGATCTCAAAAGTATGTAGACTTTCCAATTTTCAAAGTGAAACTAAAGTCAAACCAAATTTGTAGATAAACAAATCTCACTAGAGTGCAAAACTACTCGAAATTTTCATGTCACTGACAGCATGATGTAAAAAAGTATTTAAATTATAGCTATATTATAGGTTTATAGACAAATGTGTATATGAATCTATGTTAATTAGCTTTGCAAATTAACATTTTACTGTCATGTGAAACAGCTTAGCATATAGTTTACAAAAGAAACAAAACTTAGTAATCTCCAGTTAGCCTTCATTAATTAGTGTCCTCTTCTGCCATCAGAGGCACATACACTCTAGATCAGTCGTACTCAACCTTTTTTCCTCTTGGGCCACTCGCATATGTTTGCTACATTATTTGGCCGCAACATAGTACACTATGCCTCCTAATATAATAATTTAAAAAATAAAACTCAAAACGAAAATTAAAGCATTTATTTAAAAATGAGTGTGATTTTTGATATTCTGACAAAGATTATACTATTTTGGACACATATTTTTACTTGCTACATGTTACCTTCAATACGTCATCAAGGAAGAAACAGTATGCCGATTTCCATTTACGTTCTTCACCTATTTTATTTAGAATAGGATGATTCACAAAGATAACTTGATACGAATAACGTGAGCAGCAGGTGGCCTATTTTTGTAGATTTCAGACACTCATTTCAAAAATTATGCTTACAAAAGCACTTGCCTGATAATGAGTGTGTGGCTAGGGCCGAACATAAAAGTTTGGTGGGTCCCAGTTTGAGTATCCTTGCTCTAAGTGTAATCCAAAGAAAGTAATCGACATACTCTATTTCAGGTATTTTCAACAAGGGTGGAATTTCAGAGGTTTCAGAGGTGGAATAGGGACCTCTCTTGAGAAAAAAGGGATGTCCTGTATGTAAAATTGTAGTTTGTTTTTAATTGAATCTCTGTCATTCAATAAAGTTGATTAGCAAAGTTATTGGCAATGTTTATTTCTTTGCCAATAAAAACTTCGGCAAAGATATAACAAAGACAGGTTTCTCATCAAATGAAACAAATAACATTACCCTGGCATTCTAATGAACATTTTATTTGTATCCTTCAGTAACTTTTGTCTGTTAAGTAATTAGTTCTAAATATAAAAAAAAAAAAAAAAAAAAATTATTCAAGTTTTGAAAACTGTTAACATTTTTTATTGCTATTAAATTTGTAAAACTATTATAAAAATAATCCAAATAAATGCATATGCACTAATACAGAAAAAAAATAAAAGATTTTCAATCAATCTTCTTCAAAACAATCATTGACAGCAATAATTCATGTACTTCAAATCGAAATTAAGCACTTTTTAGGGACCAGAAAGTAAAAAAATTTAAGGACCTTCAAAACCAAAATAAGTACTTTTTTAAAAAAGAAGCTGAAAATAAGGAGTTCTTAAGAACTTTCATGGATCATATGAACCTTGTTTTTACATTTGAAATACACCTCATATGGTCATCATTTATAATATAGCATGTACATACAGTTGACAGTACAGACAATTCAATAAAATTAATGATTTTCTTTAAGGTATCTACCAAAGCTGCATTCAAAACTCAAGAACACAATTGGATTGAGTGAGAAAGAGTAAGCTTTCTATATTGAAAAAATTAAGAACATTAATCCTCAAAAGGCAAAGTGGTTTGAGACGAAATAGATGGTACGGTCGGGTCGAATCCGACCCGATGTATTTTTTTTTTTATGAGGTTGTTGGTAGAAATAAGTACATAAGTATTTTTGTTGTATAATAACATTTATTGATAATATTTTACATGAAATAAAAACCTTTTTGTAGAAAAAATAACTCAGGAATTGTAATTTTGCTAAAAATAAAAACTCTGGCATTTACATAGAATGTATATATTAGGTCTAATATGTAATTTAGTCTTGTACCTAGTTTTTGAAGTTACTGAACCAAATTTCCAAGCACAAAAATGTAAGAAATAATATATACTGAAATTTTTGGCCTTCAAAATTGAAAAAAATAATTTTTCGAACATAACGTGATCATGAATAACATTTTTCAACAAAGACACTCATATTTACTACAGACTTAAAACTGCAAATGCTCCACCACCTGTTGCAAGACTGGCTGGTAGTGATATTTGTCAACTTGATCTCTTGCAATGAGAGGTGAGAGTACGAGAGCAGGGAAAACAACCTTGGGTTAGATCCGACCCCCACCAAACCATTTGAGGGTTAATAGAACAGACAAAAAAAATATTGCTTAAGACCTCTTATAATATAGACGTAGTAGTATAATATAGAAGTAGTATAATATATATAATTACCAAAAAAAATCACAAAAAAAAAGTCAAAGCAAAAATAACTCAACAAATTAATAACTGAATTTTGAATAAAAAAATTTTACCTGATTTAAAAGGTAGATGACTTTGGTTAGAATATGTGCACATTTTCTAGGATTTAATGGGGTTTCATTGAATGTCCTTGCCTGAAACATAAAACTATATTTAACAAACACAGATAATAAATTAATAATTAAGTTTTCTTTTAGTGAGTGTGTCAGAGTTTCTCTTAATACAATAAAAACCATACAGTAACATTCTGTGAAAATAATGTTTTGTGTAATCTTTGACACAGACATTAATTACACAGACTTGGGGCAAGTCTGCATACTTATAAAAAAATTAGACAAACAATCACAAATGTAATATCCATATCTTCTGAAAACAAGTATTAATTGATTTAAATTGCAATTGATTAAACATCTAAATATTACTCGGTGATTATAACTACTTAGCTATGAAACAAGGTTTACCCATATAAACAATTATGAATGAGATAAATATATAAAGTTAAATTTTAGTTCTGACTTAAAATTTTTAAGAATAGTACACAATCTTCATGCTGAATAGAACTAACTTTCTTAGGATTCAATTATTTACAAAAGATAGCGCAAACATAGCGTAATTAGCGCAAACATAGCACACAATAAAAATTCTACACATCCTTGATAAGATATTATGGTAAACAGAAAGAAAATTGATTCATACTTCCTGCAAAACAGTTGTCTTCTCAAGATTATGAAACAGATTACCACTGCCCCCTAAAATAAAATGAACAGAGCTCAAATTCAACATAGGCACACTTTAAAAATTAAGAATATACTCAGTTATTCGCGATAAACTACAATTCAATCCAAAACGCTTGAAAAAGAGGTACGCGAGGTGAAATACCAAATATCATAAATTTATTTCGTCACCTATTTACAAACAATACCTATTTATATTAATTCTAAAAGCATTTACAAACCATTTAACAAAAACATGCAATATTTTGAAATAGTGCTTAAAAACTTGCACACTATTAGATAGCATTACATCACAACAACCTAGGTGTCAGAAATTAAAATCATCATTATATAACGCAGAGGAAAATGAATACAAGGAAGGTTCGAATAAGACACGACAAAAAATAACAAATTTTATCGATTTATTTGTTTTTGATAAGAAATAATGCAATCCATTAAGTTTAATAACAAAAAGCCGATTAAATGTCTAAGCCTAAGAAATATAAACACTTGGAACTATTATAAAAAAGTCAATCATAAGTAAGAATATTAAGTAATATCTTTGAAAAGCAATATTTTACCATCTTCCTCTTCCTTTTTATCTCTTATTTTTAATGTGTACATGTCTGCTACGTTAAACGAATCTTTAAATCCTCTACCGAGCACTACTCCACGTCAATAGTCAATACACCACATCTTCCAAAATTTTGTCATACAGCTTTCTGCGAAGAAAAAACACTATCTTGATAATGCCATCCTCCCTAGTAAAAAATATAGAAAAGGCTCTTACGAAAATTTCATTCTATAAATGTTCTAAAAATATACTATTTTCTTCTAAAGGTAAATTCTGGTTTAATGGCCAAGTAGTTTTTGTCTAAATTTAAGCTACGTAGACTTAAAAAAATATTTTTGTATCAATCTTGATTACTAAAGTGTGACGTCAAGCATTTGACATCACTTAGCTTAGTCAATGTATGCTTTTGAAATTAGGGCCTGTTCACATAGGAGTCCGTTGCGTTAAGAGAAAGATGACGTTGAGACGAAAATAAAACAATCATATGTGTTAAAAATTTCATTGCTAATCGTTTGGAGGTTTGTCATTGGTTAAATATATTTCAATACTTTAACGCTCCGCCACGGACTCCTATGTGAACAGGCCCTTAAACTAGTTTTGGAAAAGTTAACTTTTTCATGGATTACTTCACTGAAACATAGACGTAGCGTCGGGAGGCACTGGGGGGGAAGGCAAGCCCCCCCCAACTTAACTTGATATAAATTAAAACGCTAATAGAAGTTCAGCTAAAATCGGAAAATTGTAGAAAACTTTTAAGAAAGTTGGGTTTTTTTTCCCGTGTTTTCAAACTGGGAAACTGAAGATTCCGATTATATATTTAGCCTCAACATAGTTATTAACAATGATATGATCCATAACGAAAATTCGATGCTATATTTTTTTCTCATTTTATTTATATTATATTTATTTTTCTCGTTGTATAACTTTTGAATACTACTCAAAAATCACTTCTACTGTTGCTCAATTTTGAAAAAAATCATAATATTTCATATTTTAAGAACCCCGCCAGGCAGTAAATGCACGGAGGAGGGCCGTAACTGCATTCAGTTCGTCCCCCCCCCCCCCCCAAAAAAAAAAAAAAAAAAAAAGTTCGAAGCACGCTACGCCTATAAATGGCGTGTTTTTACTGACTTCTGAGGAAAATTTGTATTAGCATTTATCATTTCTTTTAATCGGTGATCACTAGTTTAATGAGAAACAGAAAGAGATAATAAAATAGCAAAAGTTATTGCTTGAAAGAAATAATTGAATTTACCATAAACAATACTCTTATATCTTCGATATTTATATTGAAATGATCCACAGGATACTTGCAATATATTATTTTTTTTAATTCCTCAGCAAACAAGACTTAACACTTAAAAACAGATATAATTTCATCTATTTCAAAAGTGTTACACCAGCTATCTGGGCATGAGAAACAAAAAGTTGCTTAAACAATTAATAAAAACAAAAAATTTCATTTTATCCAATAAAGCAATTTTAATATTTTGTAATTATGACTTATGGTATATAAAAGATTATCTACGGATTTCGAAAACCTCTAGGAAAGTTTCTCCGGAAATAATCGTAAATCAGGGAATTTAAAATGCTTCAAATACAAAATGTCAAAATTATAAATATCTCTAAATATTTACTGAACTCTAGAAGTGCATGTAAGTTTTCAGAAAAGCAAAACAAGATTTAAGAAAATAAATCAGTAACAAAATTAAACTCAACATCTTAAGTTTTATTTTTCACTGATGCATGAACACATGCACGTATTAATCCAGAAAAGTCGTAATAAAATGTCTGTAAATAAGAAGACTTCAAAGTATCTGAGTGTTTTCGTTTGATTAAGTTTAAATTTTCGTACAAAAAAGCACAAATATCGTACGTAATCACACAGCTCATTACAACCACAAAAAAATGAACTATTCTACTAATCGCCCATCCCCCCCCCCCCAAAGACGGGTACGAAACACATCTGAGGCCAAAAGAAAGAAACAATGAACAAAATAAAATACGAACAGCCACAAAGGGTCTATAGACCCCTAAGGTCCCTTGCTTACCAATAGCGCTCGCATGTGGTTGTCGAGGAGAAAGCCGGACAGCGGTGAGGGTGAAACCTGTCCATTGTCTCTTGAAGATCACAGAGTTTGTCTCAACGTAAAAAAATACAGACTCGAATACGTTTAGGTTTTGAGTTTTATTTTTTACATTGTAATATTATGAGGTATAGTGTACTACCGTGTTTCCCCGAAAATAGGACCGGGTCATATTACATTTTGCTCCCAAAAAACGCTTTAGAGCTTATTTTCAGTGAATGTCTTATTTTTTCATGCATAAAAATTTACACGTATTCATTTACAACAAACTACATTTATTCATATATTCATTTACAAAAATTTACATTCATTAAAGTATAGCCATGTCATCTTCTGGAACATCGTCTTAAATCTCCAAACCCCAAATTCCGGCCTGAATTTCTTGCGACTTCATTTCCTGTAGAAACATTGGCCATAATCTCTCATGTCTCGCAATATAGCTCTCCTTAAATGAGCATTTCTTGTCCATGTAGCCTGCTCGCAATGCATCAGCAACACAGGTGTCAGTGATTTTATCCCGATCACTTGCAGGCTAGGCTTCACAAAGTTACCACCTCGATTTCTCTCCATTCTATTTTCAATGTAGTCATTGATTTACATGCGCAAATGGTCCTTGAATGGCTTGGTTATTGCAATATCAAGAGTCTGGAGAGAGGCAGTCATTCCTGAGGGAATCATTATTTGACATATTCTTCTTCTTGAAAGGAAGTTCTTTATTTCTTTAGTTGTGAGTGCTGGCTGAATCCCCGACTAGCAGACCTCCTTGACCACCACGCAAAACAAGAGGCAGCATTAAATTGACTCACTTTCTTGTAACTGTTTATGTGCACCAGGCGTTTTCCGTTTAAGAACATAAATGCCTGAAGCACGTTCCATTTTATCTTTCTTGCCCTTAGTGATGATTAGTGACGGGGCTTTCTTTTCATCGAGACGAAATGCCAAAATACATAGATTGACGAGTAAATAACAGAACAGATTTCTCAGACGCACCGGCCTTGGCTACAAGTTGGCGCCAAAAATTTTTGACGCCAACTTAGCGCAAAAATTTGGCCTCAAAAGTTTTTGGCGCCAACATAACGAAACATTGGCGTCAAAACTTTATGACGCCAACTTTTGCCTACTCCGCACACCTATTAGGCCTAAAATCCACAATGTAAACAAAACATCAATAACGACAAAAAAATAACAAATAAATTAAAAACAAACTTACCATTGATGGATTAAACTTCCAAAAACATAACAGGAATTCCAGGTGGTAATTAAAAGACGTCACTAATATATCTTCTGCTGACTGTATCTAACTTCCAAAAACATTACAGACATTCCCAGCCGATAATTTATAAACGTCAATAATATATCTTCCACTGGCGGTATTAAACTTCCAAAAGTATGACACAAATCCCCAACCGGTAGTTTATAGCAATAAACGCAAATTCTCCATACACAAACAAATTACACACCTACTTCCCATAAATTGCAAATTAAAAAACAGCCTAAATTCAATCATGTCACTCATATTACCTCAAACTACACTCTAGAAGACAAAAAACAACATTTCACTTGAAAGGGTAAAAACACATAAATCTAAATCCAGGAAAAGGAAATAACCGCTAGCTGCTTTAAACTTCCAAAACCATCACAGAAATCCTCACCTAACTTCAGTGAGCAAATAAATATCCTCAATAACAAAATAATAATAACACAAATGTCAAAAAAACCACAGCTGCAATAACAAAAACCAACAAACAAAATACAAAAAATTAGTCTGCACTTTTATATAAAATTTTAAACTGTTCCCAATTAACCTCTCGGACTATTTCAATAAATTTATTAAAAGGGTCTTCACCTTTCTCAGCGCACAAATGATAAAACATGTATAAAGCTAAATAAAACTTAAAATCAGCCTGACGGTTGTGAGTAGGTAAAGTACTTTTAACATGGCGCCAGGTGCTCTCTATTGTATTAGTATGGCATCCAGATTTAGGGTCAACAAAATGAATACTGTGATTTACTGACAAATGTTTAAATCCTTCCTCACCAATATCTTTATAGGAAGACCAGCCATCTGAATATATTGTAGTTCCGGGCAAAATCCATTCTTTAATACAACTAATTAAAGTTTCTTTACTACGGTCACCTACCGCCACTAAAAACAATCTTCCGGAATCTCTTTCGACACCCCCAAAAACCCCACTGCCCCTCCACTGGATGACTTCGGTGGTATTTCCTTTTCCCGAATTTAGATTCGTCAATTTCCACAATCTTACCTTCACCACCAATTCTCTCAGAATTACTACAAATAAAATCTAAAATCGATTCATTAATAAACTGCCTCCAATCGGCCAAAGAGCAATTACCAAACTTCCATTCTTTCTGTATATCAGAAGTTTTGCGTTTATTTAAAATTTCAAAAGTTAAAATAAATATTTCCTCCACAGTCAATTTGCTTGCGGAAAACCATGAACCAAAACGAATGCTTCTTTGAGAACCACACTTTTTCCCCTCCCTCTTATTTCGACAGACCCAAACATACCCATCAGAAAAATTCTTCTTCCTCAAATCCATTTTCACATCACATTTACTACAAAATAATTCAGGTTTTAAAAACCTCACTTCCCATAAAAATAAAAAAAACAACATACGATCAGCATGTATAAAA